>JAJHZJ010000580.1:0-1200000 GCA_023548195.1 Bettongia penicillata ogilbyi
TACTTTCCTCTTCCCTAAAATGGGTAGAACAATACTTTATCTATCTACCTTATAAGGTTGTTATGGGGAATGTACATTATAAACCTGAAAGCACTATGGAAATGTGAATTACTATTATCAATATTACCATCTTCATCATCTCTGGGTTTCAGTTTCCACATAAGAGAAGGTTGTTCTAGATCAGGGGTAGGGAACCTGTGGCCTCGAGGCCACCTGTGGCCCTCTAGGTCCTCAAGTGGGGCCCTTTGCCTGAATCCAAATGTAATAAAAGAATTTGTTCTGTAAAACTTGGACTCAGTCAAAAGGATTCATCCTGTTCTAGGTGATCTTGAAAAAAATTTAAAAATAATCACATATGGCATTACAAATCCATGGTGCTTTATAATTTACAAAGCACTTTACTGATAAAAAATGTGAGGCTTTGTTATCTCCATTAGTCCCGTATTACAAAAAGGTAAATTTTAAAAATGAGCTCAGAGAGGTTGAGATTTTTCTAAGGTCACACAACTAATAAGAAGCAAGGTCAGCTATGAAACCAAAGTCTTCAGGCTGCTACTCCAGGGCCTTTCTACCATATCATGCTACCTGGTATTTCTACCTGGGCCGTGAAATGAGTTCCAGTTTCCCCCATACCCACTATTGATGCTACCTTTGAATCTGCTACCTTGAAGTTTGAACAGCACCATCATGGCTTTGAACTTATATAACACATTTCTTCCAAAGAGTTCCAAGTCCATGTATTTTGAGCTTGTGTTAGCTCTTTAATCCTATTAAATTTGCTACAAGGGATAAAATGTTTCAAGTACTTTAGTCCAACTTTTATCGGTTGAAAAGAAGGTTGTAACATGGAGTTTGCCAGGGACATATGGCAGGGTGAGTCCCAAATTCCCATTAGATGCTAGCAGCGGTTTGCCCCTGACTCCTAGACTACCTTGCAAATGTCAATTGCCCGGTTGTCAATAATAGTAAATCCCTGAATTTACATAGCAATTTACATTATCTAAGATACTCTCCTCACAACAGTGTTAGGAGGTTAGAACAAGTCTTATCTGTATTTTAGATGTGAGGAAATAGAAACTCAGAGTAACTTATCAAGTAAGACTTCCAATGGCCAAATCTAATGCTCTAGAACTACATCTCTTGGGGCATTTTTGATAATATAGCATAATTTGAACTCTCTAGATCTCATCATTTGCCCTAAAGGTAAAATCGCTATCAGGGAATGTCACCAACAGAAACAAAGAAGCTGGAGGAAAGGAAGACCTGAGGGAGATGAAGGGTTTGGGCCATGTTGTCACCATGCTTCCACCCAGTTAGATACCTGATAGGCTATCAGAAACTTGGAATTGTAGCTCAAGGAAGAGATCAGGGCAGAAAATGGTGAGAGAATGACAGATGGCTAGAGAAGGAAGGGAACTTAAGATCACATGATCTAACTAACCACCTAATTTTATAGATGAGGAAAACAATCCCAGAGAAGTATCAGAAATGAGAGCTTTCTGAATCTTAGTATCATAGATTCATGGGTCTAAATCTAGAAGGAGTCTCAGAGGTCATCTGGTCCAAGGCTTCTTAAACTTTTTCCACTTCTTAACCTTTTTCCCTTTTCATTCCAGCAGCATTGGTTGGCACTGCATGGCCTGAGGGCATGTGCAGTTCAAAATGTGCATGCTGTGTGTTCACAACCCAGGCTGCATCGAAGTTGCCAGATGCAAATGGGCAAGCTCTGCCAGAAGCATTTCAGATTTATTACACATTAAATTTTAAATTAATTTTTGGTTGCTGCTTGTTTTACTGTTTCCCAAATTTTCCTGGATCCACAGTTGTAGAAGTACTGGACTAGTCCAATCCATTCATTTTATGGATGATGTAACTAAGGCTGAGAAAGGTTAAGTGGCTTGCTCAAGGTCACACAGGTAATGTGTCAATGGCTTCCTATTGCCTCCAGAGAGCAAATACACAGTAGGTGCTTAATACACATTTCTTGATAATGACACCTGGGCCTGGATGACTTAGTCACACTTCATGGCGAATAGGTATCTGAGCCTCAAGTGAGCTTTTGTGAATAATTGAGAGGAACTAGTTAGCTGGACTGTTAGGAGTCACAAGTATCCCTTCAAGCTAGGCCAATAAAAGGGGGGGTCAGTTGGAGAGCTAATCCTGTCCCTTTCTGAGAGATCTAAAGACAACTGAGCATAAGCCAGATGCCAAAGACCAGGATTCTAGAAAAAGATTTTAGAAGGGGATGAGATGGGGAAGAGAGAGAGAGAGAGAGAGAAAGAGATAGAGAGACAGAGAGAGAGACAGAGAGACAGAGAGAGAGAGAGACAGGAGACAGAGAGAGAGAGAGAGAGAGAGAGAGAGAGAGAGAGAGAGAGAAGAGGGAGGAGAGAGGGAGGGGAAGAGAGAGAGAGGAGGGAAAGGGGAGAAAGAGAAAAAAGAGCTAGCTATTCCATCAGGCCTGAATTCCTGAGTCTAAATGCCTTAACCCAGCCCTGGTGAGGCAGTGGCAAAAAATCATTGTGGCTCTGGCTTTCTTGCTGTTTGTCACCTACGCTTGTGATTTTCCAGCAGTGACCCATGGGGTTTTTCTTGGCAAAAATATTAAAGTGATTTGACATTTCCTTCTCCAGATGATTTTACAGATGAGGAAACTGAGGGAAATGAGATCAAGTAACTTCCCCCAGGGTCATACAGCTACACTTGATTTCCCATATCCTGGCCTTTGCATTGGCCATCCCTCATGCCTGATATGCAAATTCTTCTTTGACTCCACTCATTGAATCATATAAGTCTTTCAGTATTCCACTCAAGCATCACCTTCTATATGAAGCCTTTCCTGATACCAGCAACTCTCCCCACCACCACCACCCCACTACTAATGCCCTCCATTTCTCTAAACTCCCTTGTTTCTCTGAAAGTATATTTATAGTGCACATATTGTCTCAAGATTGTCAACTCCTTGAGGTCAGGGACTCTGTCATTATTTTCTTTGTATCCCCAGTGCCTAACACACAGTAGGTGCTTAATGATTCATTGATTAATTTTACATTCTTTCAACTGAATGCCCCCAGAAGCATTGAAAAATTCAACCAAGATGAGGAGTTCTTGGACCAAGCCTTTTAGAAAGAAAAGCAGAGATTTCCTAGACAATGCTGAAAAGGAAAAGAGAAAATTATCTAAAGGGTTCAGTGTAGATGTACAAAGAACTCACCAATCAATTTGGATTTTTTAAAGACATATATAGAAGATAGAAGGAATTACAGGTAACTGTGGATAAATGCAAAAGCTTATCATGGTCCTATAAGAATAGGGGGTTACATATTGTTGGAGAAGAGTTGAGAAAATGTACTTCTGTCCCATGCCCCTTTTGCAAAGGTAGCAGACTGTGTAGGGAACACTAGAGATGTATTAGACTTTTTATTTAAAATATGTTAGTTAGTTCTATTAATCCTATTTTCCCTCTATTTTTGTTGTAAGGGATGGTTCTCTGAAAGGGGGAAGGAGATGGGATATGTTAGGAGATGTAGATTATGGAAAACAAAATACACAAAAAAAATTTATTTTGAAAAACATGCCAAATTGAATGAGATAAGATAAAATTAAATGGGACAAATCTAAAGTCTTCCATTTGTGTGAAAAAATTGAACTTCACAAGTACAATCTGGGGAAGGATGATTAAATAGAAGCTCATTGAAAGCCTTTTGATAATTTTAGTGGGATGAAAGTTCCAAACAAGTTGGCAGAGTCATATGGCAGTCGAGAAACTGTGTTCATAGACTGCTAAGAGAGGCAGAGTTGGGGCAGCCAGCCCTGGAATCAGGAGGACCCCGAGTTCAAATCCCTCCTCAGACACTTGACACTTACTAACTGTGTGATCTTGGGAAAGTAACTTAACCCCAATTGCCTCTGCTCCCCCGTCCAAAAAGAGAGACAGACAGACAGATACACACAGGGCTTCCAGCAATAAGGAGAGGATAATAGTTCTGGTGTGCTATGCCATGGTCAGATCATGTATTGAATGTTCTGTTCAGGGGATCACATTTTACTAACATGAAATGAGCATTGAAAAACTATGAACAAATCTAGAAGGAAGCAAACTGGATGGTGGAGGTACCTGAGCAGAAGAAATAGGAGAATCAGTGAAAGAAATTAAGTCCCTTCTCTTCTGGTTTGATCCTGACTCCCAAGGCTCTTCTACCTCTTTCTCAAATAGGTTTTCTCACCCTAGAGATGCCAGGGGCCGCTTCTCCAATCGGTGGGTTCCTGCCTGGACCCTCCATCTGAGCGAGTGCCCAAGTCAGCATGCTCAAGTCTCCTCTGATTCACTTCCTCACTCCCCCAATACTCCCCTCTTCCAGACCCTTGTTGGGTACTATCTTCCCCAACAAGAATGGAAACTCTTAGAAGGTAGGGGCTCTTTTGTTTTTACGAGGCTTCATATTCCCAGTCCTTAGGACCATTCCTAATAAGCTTAATAAATGCTTTTTTTTTCTATCTTAAGCCAGAAAAAGAGGATCAGAAGGGAGGCATGGGAGCAATTTTCAAATGCATGAAGTGCTTCCATATGGAAAAGTGATCACATTTACTTTGGCCCCAGAAGACAGTAATAGGAACAATGGGTGGAAGTTACCAAAAGGCAAAATTAGGCTTTGTGAAAGGAAAAACTTCCTAACTGCTGGAACTGTCCAAAAATGAAATGGGCTACTTTGGGATATTGTAGGTCTTCCCCTCCCTAGAGGTCTCCAAGCAAAGGCTGAAGGATCAGTTCTCATGTCTGTTGGAGAAGGAATTTGTCTTCAGCTATGAGTTTCATTAAATGGCCATTATGTTTATTTCCATCACTGGCTTTCTAAAAGGAACAAGAGCTATGCACCCCCTGACTTCTTTACAATGTTTAACAGTGCTCAAAATAAAGGAAGTTTCTGTCTTGAAAAAGATTGTTTTTTCTATGACATGTATTAAGAAGGCAATCTTGGTGACAAGACTTTAATAGCATCAGAAGACAGAAATCATCCAAAGTCATCCAAAAAACTTCTCTCTCTCTCTTTTCCCCTTTTCCCTTCCCCCATCCCTGTTTCTCTCTCCCTCCTTCCCCCTTCTCCCCCATCACACACACACACACACACACACACACACACACACACAAACGTACATACAAAGACATAAATTCACTGACTATGTGGTGATATGGTTGGACTGGTTATGACCATTCCCAGGTAATACAAGCAGTCCCCAGCTTACTAACTCTTAGCATCCATATGATCCATACTTATAAGTGGTTATATCAGCCCTACATCTTCTCACTTTCAGAGTCCTCTACACTGGAGCCATGTAAGCTACAGTAGGAAAAAAATCCTGGAACTTTCAGAGAATCAAGGTCAGAAGCTATCAGGGGGAAAAAAGTCCTTGAAAAGTCAGGACCAAGTATGACCAAGGGTAGCTCACCCAACAAAGTTAACCACAATACTGATTGGGAAAAGAAAGGACATTTAATGAATTCAAAGACTTACAGGTGTTTGTGACAAAATCCCCAGAACTTCAGGGAAGGTTCAACATACAACACCCAGGAGAAATATAAGGTAAATATTAAGGAACAATCATAAGGGACTCAATAAGGTCAAATTGTTTATTTCCTATACATGAAAATATTAGCAGTAGTCTTAACGATTGTCATCATTATTTGGGTAGTTTGAAAGAAAGACATGAGCTGAGCTGAGTAGAATGGAGTGATTCTAAAAAATAAACCTGCAGAGAGAAATAAAAAGGAGTAATTATCTTATACAAACAAGGCACAAAAGGAAAAATTGATGCAGACAAAGCTAGTGGGGAGAAGGCAGGTAATGCTGGAACCTTACTCTCATTGGGAATAGGGAATAGAGAGAACAACATAGACATTTGGAAGGGTATAAAAGTCTTCTAAATTAAAAAAGAAATAATAGAATAAGGGGATGGGGAGGATAAAGGAAGGACTCTAAGAAGGGTGGGTAGGTTAAGGAATACGATGGCAAGGGGGCAGGTAGAATAGAAGTAAAGCAGAGGGATAGGGTAAATAGGATGAGAAGGATAGTGAAGAAAAATAGGAAGGAGGAAAATGTACAAGTAATTTAACAAGTAAATTACTCATAAATAGAGAGGAGATTAAAAATGTGAATTCAACAATATGTTGCTTTCAGGAAACACTATAAAAATGAATATACTCCAAGATAAAATAATGAGTAGGAGTAGAATTTAGTATGTAAAAAAAGAAAAAAAGCAGAGGTAGTCTTCATGATCTTAAAGTTAAAGTTAAAATATATTTAATCAAAAGTGAAAAACAGAGAAACTATACCATATGTCTGCAATATTTATTCAATAGTTTTAGACTATTTAAAATATTTAGTATAAAATACCTGAGCACATACCTGCTAAAACAGACACAGGAACTATAGGAACATCAACATAAAATACTTTTAATATTAATAAACTCAGATCTAAATAATTGAAATAATATTTATTCTTCATGGGTAGGTAAAGCCAATATAATTTTTAAAATAACAATTATACCTAATATGTTTTATTCAATGTCATCCCAATTAAATTATTAAAAAAGTGTTTTACTGAGCTAAAAAAAATAATGACAAAATTCATTTGGAAGAACAAAAGGTCAGGAACTTCAGAGAAACCAGAGGAAAAGATGTAAAGGAAGTACATTCAGCAGTATCAGATCTTAAATGGTATTATAAGGTAAGAGCATTGTTAAAGTGTAAAAAAGGGTTATTTTGATTATTTTAAATGAAATTTTCTTGTATAAATAAAACTTATGTAGTCAAGAATAGAAGGAATGCAGAAAAATTGGGAGAAAATCTTTCATACACATTCTCTCACATAGGATGTGACTGGGTTGGAATAGCACTGTGGTATAGGAAATAATGAGCTGATTAATTTAGGAAAATGTGGAAAAGCTTATTCTTATGAAGGAAGATGCTATCCACCTTCAGAGAAACAGACGACAGGAGGAAATAAGCATGGTCCAGTTATATATGTGTGCGTGTGTGGATAAGTATATATGTATATACATATGTATTTACATATATATGTATATATATGTGTATGTATGTATGTGTGTGTGTGTATATATATATATATATATATATATATATATATACACACATATGCTTAATAGTAGCCTTCTTTATGGTGGTGGGGAAAGGGAGGGGAAAAAATAGAATGTCACAGCAGAGAATAAAAGAAAACCAACAAGGAAGCAAAGAAAAGCTGGACCGCTTTGAGAACAATGCATAGTATATAGGTTTGTTTGTTTTTTTAAAAATAGAAATTTATTGTTTTATGTGGAATCCTCTCTTATGGTCTCCTGTGTATGTGGCAATGTTTTTTTTTCTTTTCTCATTTTGTTTTTAAGTTTAAAATTTTTTACCAAAAAAAAAAAAAAGAGTAAGGACAAGTTTAATGAAATTGGTTAGTGGCTAATTCCCATTCAGAGCTATCCTGACCACCATCCACCCTTTATCCTTTTATCCATACTGCCTGAATATTTCCAGTTTTTCTTTCTTAAAGCTGCCTGAAATTCTATTAGTTTGTGTTTAAAGGGTCTTTTTTTTGAGGAGGAGAAGGAAGACTGAGGGTAGCTAGAAAAAAAAATGTCTTTTAAAAATGTACAAGCCTCTGGGAATATTTAGCGATTATTAGTAATTTATATTTCCTGCTCCCCCTGTACAACATTCTACTTCCTGATTCCAAACCAGTGATGTACTCTTCTCTCACCCCTGCCTCCTGGAATTTCCAACTTTCATCAAAGCTTAGCTCAAGGACTAACCTCTATACAACACCATTTCTGATCCCCCAAGTAATTAGGGCCCCACTTTCAAAATATTTTTTTATTTGTCTCCTATGTATTTTATGGGGCAGCTAGGTGGCACAGGGGATAGAGTGCCAGCCTTGGAAACCAGAGGACCTGAGTTCAAATCCAGCCTAAGATCCTTAGCTAGCTGTGTGACCCTGGGCAAATCACTTAACTCTGTTTGCCTCAGTTTCCTCATCTGTAAAATGAGTAGAGGGAAATGGCAAGCCCTCCAGTATTTTTCAAGAAAACCCCAAATGAAGTTGCAAGGAGTTGGACACCACTGAGATGAGTCAACAACAACCACAAAGTGTATTTTATGTATTCTTACCTGTGTACATGTTGTTTTCCTTCTGAAGAATGTAGGTTCCTTAAGGATAGGGATAGTTTCATTTTTGTCTTTATATCCACAGTTACCAGCATCCTGTTTGCAAATGTTGTTCAGTCGTTTTTCAGCTGTGACCCCATTTGGAGTTTTCTTGGCAAAGATACTGGAGTGGTTTGCCATTACGTTCTCCAGCTCGTTTTACAGATGAGGAAACTGAGGCAAGCAGGGTCAAGTGACTTGACCAGAATTGAACTAAGGAAGCTGACTCTTCCTGATCAGAGGTCTGGAACTCTATCCACTGAACTAGCTGCCCTACGTCTTGCAAGTAGGAGGAACTTAATACACTCATAATGAATGAATGAATGAATGAATGAGGCGAAATTATCAGAGGCACAAGAGATGAAGAGGGTTTAATCTGATGTTGTTGCTGGAAAATTGACTTTAACATTATGATGTATATCATTTCATCAGGAGATAGAGAAGCGTGCACTGTGTGTCAAAGGAAGCATAATTTTTTTCTACTACTTTCATTTACCTATTTCTCCTATAGACGGGACTTATAATCCCATTATAATTTTTTAAACATTTTACAACAGAAACATTCCAAGTTATTTTTTAAACATTTGAAACAAGTTCATAAATTCCAAATAGAAAATCTGTCTCAAAAATCTTAGTGCTGTTTCATGTTTACTAAATCTTGAAACAGCATGAAGACTTTTGGGATATCCACTATATGTAACATTTCATGTAGTTCAGCTACATACAAATCTGTAAGATTAAAAAGCAGTCAAGTATGTTTATCATTACTGAAAAGAACGGTGAACATGGCTTCTGTGAATTCTTGCATAGCTATTTACTAGTTGTATGAGTTGAGTAAATCATTTAATCTTTCTGAGGCTGTTTCCTCCTCCATAAAAAAATGGGGCTAATATTTAAAAAGCATTCCAAACATAGTTGTCATGGCAAAGGTAGGAATGTGTATGAAAAGAGTGTACAAATATCATCTACTGCTATTTTTGTGAGGAGACAGATGTGACTGTGAGAATGGAAGCGTCAAAATCATTCCACCCCACTTTATCAGAAGAGAACACACCTTGATTATTCACTAGGTGTAAACAAGGCTTAGATGCACCTCTCAAGATGCAACATAGAGTCAGTTTAGATTGGTTGAGGGATTTTTTTATGTATTATTCTCTCTTTCTTCCCCCAAACACATAGGTCAGAGGAGGATCTTGTGAACTTCAAAGGGTTGGGAGGATTGGGGATTTCCCATACTTCCCATAAGCATCCTAGCAGTGTCCCTAGAACCACTTTAACAACAGCCTCTGCCTTGGGATTCAGGTACAGACTGCCTAAGAGGAAAGCAGATTCAAGGCTCTCCAAAGAGGCCAGCTGAAAAGCTATACCACACCCAAGAGGAACGTCTTGAGAACTCTAGCAAAGGCCTTCTAGGAGCTCTGAGTTTCCCTTTGCCACGTAGGCCCTCTAAGTTTGACATTTTCCTTTGATATCTATGTACTGATGGGAACAGGTATTACAGACTTTGTTGGGGAGGATATTTTGTACCACCTATTTTTCCTATACCACCTTAGTAAATACCTCTTTCTAAAAATTAATAGAGTCTGGTTAGATAATCGAAATCTACTAAAAATAATTGAGGAAACACACTGGTGAGGGCTCATGAGCTTTACTATTAGAAGGGCATCCTCCTCAATGATCCAGGACTACTTTGGGGACTCTGAGGGTAGATGTAAGGGACTCAACTCAATAGGGTGGGTAGGAGCTTATATGTACTTCATGAAAAAAGGAATAAGAAAAAATTTTAAAAATTATGAGAAGTAGAAAAAGTAAGAGGAAAATCAAAAGTAGAATAACAGCAGGAGGGAAAATCAAAAGCCGAAGTAGGGGCATAAACAGAAGAATGGTAAAGTAAAAAAAGAAATAGATCTAAAGCAGAAACCCTAGCTTCAGAGTAAAAAAAGAAGAAAGGGAAAGGAAAGAGAAGCAGGACAGGAGGAGGAGCAGACAGCAGAAGGACAAAGTATATTAAAATAAACAGGGCAAAAGGATGAGCGAAAGAAGGAAGGGAAAAAAGAGAAAAGCCATTAATGCTCATTTCACAGCTAGATTATCCCTATTTTGTTCATTCTAGTCATAATTTGAACAGTTTATTTTTCCTTCGTTTTAAGAATCTCTAAGCATATCAAAGAGGTATTAAAGCAAACAAAAAGCAGACCTAACAATCAGCTCTGGGAACATGAGAAAATATAATGTATTACTGTACCATCATGGGATCTAGAGGTATAAGGTGCCTTAGAAATCACCCAGTCTGAACCTATCCATTCCACAAACACTCTTTTAATGTACTAGCAAGGACAGTGGCCATGAGTTCAATGACAAGTACGTCATCTGTCTTCAAAGGACAAATTCATCAACTTGCTAATCACTTAGAGGTACATTCCAAAGGAAAAATAATTTCAGCATTTTACTGATGGAGTTTAAAGGTCATACAAACCAATCAATCAATCATCATTTATTAAATGCCTAATACATGCCAGGCTAAAAAAAAAAAGATGAGGCTGTTGTTAAAAAGATGCCATATGATGTATAACTGATTTTCCCTAATGGAGAATTCCCTCCTCAGACAGGATTCTGTTTTGGTTTGATCAGTGTTTGATTACTTAAACATTTAAATGATAGCCTCAGGATAAACATAAACTCCATATTATACTTCCTTTGTTTAGATAAACTGATTTGCTTGGTGCCAACATTCCAGTGTTTTGCTAAAGTCATATATTTTATTAGAGGTCATGGAAAAAAGCCTTACAGAATAAATATATTCATTCACACAGAGAGATACATAGGCTATAAGCATACAAAAGACAGGAAGAAAGAGGGATGAGAGGGAGAGATAACTGGACCCTCACTTGACCCTGATTTAATCCCCAGAAAGAGCATACATTCCTTTCAGCTCTATGCATAGACACATAAAATTTTTATGTACAGGATCCATAGTGTTTGCATGCAGTGGGATACAACTGATCTTCCAAGTTTTTTACATGACAAGGTGAATACTTTTCATACATCCTTTCTAAATCCAGGTTTAAATTGAGAGAAGATCAACAGTGAGAGTTTGACTCTGATTTCTTTTGGGAGAAGAAAGGTGCTCAAAACCAGGTGACTGACAAAGATCATGGAGAAAAAGGGAGACATTTGGAAGCACGGGCATTTGTCTCAGCAGCTCTTCAGACCTTGCTCTCTCCCTCTCTCCTTCACACAACTCAGTTTTCTCATGAGTCCTGATGCCTTCCAGTCTATAAAGATTCTGCATTTTTATCATGTGATTTTCCCTGAATATCTTGAAGAGATTTCAGCTCAGCACCTCTAGTAATACATCATTTACAACAAAACTGAATTTAATGACTGTCCCTCAAGGCAGAAAGCACAGCCTATAGAATTACACCAGAAAACACTTCATAATCTGTGTTTCCCTCAAACTGTGGGTGAGAAAACAACCCTGGGAGGAAAGTCTTAGCCCAAGTGAGGCAAATTCTAACAACTCTCTAGGAAGAGTGCTAAATGCTTTGTGAACCCAGAGGGAATCCCCACGTGAAATGAATTAATCTGGGAGCCTGTAAAGGAGCAGATTCTTCTTACCTTGGGTTATTTCCATTCTTTTTGCTCCTACACCCATCAATAGAAAGGAATAAACAGCCGGAAATACTGTCCTTTCCTTGGATATATCAGTTAGTTTACATGACAAGTTCATCCCTCTGCCAACCAAGGGATATTTTCCCACGCTCCACAGTCACTAAAATACTTCCAGAGTAGTAGTCAACCGCCTTCTTCAAAAGACACTAATCAGTTCTCACAGAAAACAGGGCAGCCTCTCCCCGGTACCTTCTTGCTTGGGAAGACTACAAATCAGCAACAGGGGGGTGGGGGTGGGGGGATATGAAAAACCACTGGGAGAAGCAGAAAGAAAAAAATGTGATAGAAAAGACAGAGCTACTTTGGGAAAACTCCCTACAGCAGTATTCTGACTCCAAGTGAAATCTGGGGTCATCAAGGAAAATTGCCTGGCCCTGGGAAGAATCAAGGGCTTACAACAGAAATCAGAGAGCATCCAGTTCCAAAGATTCTTCACAAGGAGTCAATGCCTTATGGGCTTCAATTTTGGTCCAATTTCACCCAGGGTGTCAATGGCTAAGGGCCTCGTTGGCTCTTAAATCTGGGACCAGAATACCATCAGTGAAGGCACTCTACAGATCACCCTCAATATGAAGGTTCAGTACACTGGTATCTCAATGTAAAATCTGAATTTAAATAAATTGACAAAAAATCATTCACAAAATAATACGAAAATATGCCTCCCCAGAGTTATTGGAAAATGTGGTAGCCTCATGCTGGAAATAAGCTGTTTGGTTTCAGTTCAAAAAAACTTGAAAACAACTCCCACTGGAAAAGGCACTGACTCACAGAATTTTGGAGGGAGAGGAGGGCTGAGCTATGCTTTATTAGAACAGGGACTCTGGACTTAGAGTCAGAAACCCCGACACTTAGGACCTGTAGAGTAAGATATGGCGGAACCTGGATAAGTGCTAGAATGTCTTTTTGGAACTTGAGATGGTGCTAAGTCATTTGGACTATTTGAGAGGTCACTAATCTGGGTTCTGTAACTTTTATTTAGTCAAGTGACTTCCCCTCGTTGGCCCTCAGTGACTATACCTGTGAGACAGGAGTTTATACTGGTGATGAGAACTGCTATTTTACAAATGGAAAATTGGAGACTTTTCCACAAATAGAAAAGAGATGTTTACAGAACTTAGAAGAGGACCTAGGTCTTAGAATTCTCAGATTTCTTTTTGAACCACTAGTCCATGCTCTAGTGATTTTTAACTTTTTAAAAATTTTTTATCATCAAATTTCATTTATTTATTTATTTATTTTTATTTTTCTATTTTATTTATTTGTTCATTAAATTTTATTATTAAATTATTAAAAATAATTAATTATTTTTAATTTATGGAATAAAACAAGCATTCTCTGACATAGTACAATAAAAAAAGATGATTGCATATGAAACTGCAAATCTACTATGCAAATCTACTTAAAGTTTTTTAAAAAGACTGCTTCTCTCTCATTATTTATATGTCCAGTTAACTATAAAATATTATTTCTATAAAAATGTCCATGGTAAAAGGAGCTTGTGGTAAGTGTTGAAAAGGCTCACAATGGACCCAATATTAAAGGCTGTTGTATAGTTACTTCTTTTTGTAAATGTTTTTGTCTCCCTACAGAATGGAAGCTTCTTGAGGGCAGGGTCTGTTTTCCATTTTGACTTTTTGTCCCCATCACCTAGCACCATGCTTTGCATACACTCAGAGTTTAGGAAATGCTTGTGAATTTTAACAAGAAGATTCCCTGCCAACCAAACCATAGAAGGAGGTTTTCTGGACCATGGAAAGGGGCAGTATGAATATAGAGGATGAAAAAACGAACAGACTAAAAGAGCACAGCTTAACTTCAGTGTGAATCTGTGGGTGAAGGATCCGAGCACAGCTGACTTTTGCCTGACAGGAAACAGTACGGTGAGGCATGTTAATGCCTGAGTAATGAAAGCAGACCAAGAAAACAGGATATCCAGGGGGAGGACAGTCATTCATTCATTCATTCATACGTTCAACAAGCTTTATCACACACGTGCTATTTACCTGGCAGGTGCTTTCTACATGCTGGGGAATCAAAAACAACAAAACCAGACCAAAAAGCTGAACTTTTACTGGAGGGATCTGCATTGTGCTGAACGTGGCCCGAGGATTCCTCTGTGCAGTGCATGGAGGAGACGGAAAGTGTTCACAAAGGTGACGTGCTGTGGCAAGAGGAGGAGCTGACGCATCCAACACTTGTGGATGAGGTTCAAGATGCCAATAAATATCTGAATTGTACTTCGTGTCTTTCTTCTGTGACTGAGTCTCTATGACATATGGCTGAGAGGCCACAGTAGGAATGGATCTCAGAGCTGACGTTTTAGAGTGCCATACAAAGAGTCAGAGGGATGCAATGCAGGGTCCTGGAGAGGAAAGAGAGCCTGGATTGAGTCTTAAGAAGGATGGATGCAGAGGGAGGAGGAAGGAAGCCTTACAGGTAGAGAAAAGCCAGCAGTAAAGGCTGGGGTAGAAAGCACAGTATGATTTGATAAATGGAGAATGTGCCAGGTTAATGGAGTCAAATGTTCTTGTTGGACGGAATGGGAGACAAAAATGAAAAGGTAGAATGGTACAAGACTGGGAAGGTCCATGAGCATCAAACTAAGGCATTTGGACTTTATCCACTGACGATCAGGGGCCATTGAAGGCTTTTGATCAGGCAAGGGACATGAGCATTGTGATACATTAGAGACATTATTCTGGAGCCAATGTGAAGGAGAGTTTATAGAAGCAGAGCAGGCAGGCAGGCTATTGTTGCAATATCCCAAGTAAGAGGTGATATGTGCTTAATGTAGGGTCCTAGCAGAGAGAGTGAATGGAAGAAGCCTACGTAAGACATGCCGAGAGGAAAGGCAGATTGGATATGAGAGGGCACAAAGGAGAAGTTAACACAAATCTGCCCAAGATTTTAAGTCTAAGTGCTTAAGGGAAGGGTGGTACCATGAACAGAAGTTGAAAAATCAGGAGGAAGGAAGATTTGGTTTAGTAGGGAAGATGTAAATTTGTTTGGGACATGTTGAGTTTGAAGAGTCAAGGGGATATACCCATGGAAATGTCCAAAGCAATGGGAAATATAGAATCTCAATAAAAAGAAAAGCAATAGGTTTGGGAATCATCAGCATAGAAATCTGAAGTCCTGGGAACAGAGATAATGAAGAGGAGAGAACAGGGAACAGGGGAGAGGAGAGCACTCTAAAACTTAGGGGGTAGGACCAGATGCATTCCATTATCCTTTCCAGCTCTAAAATTTTGTGATGGGATGTTTTCACTCCAAACAAATGAGATTGAAAGTTTAGGTATTAGATTGTTTTTAGTTTCACAAGAATGTGTTATTCCTGTCAAAAATTTTAAAAAATCAAAATTGAAAAAAAACCTTTGCAGGTGTTGAGTTGTGAAATCCAAAGGGCCCACAAACACTGCAAAGTAGAGTTGAACTATGGGTCAATAGAGCAAAGGTTAGAAATTATACAAAAGGACCTACAGAGATTAGAAGAAAGAATCTGAAAATACAAAGCTACCATACCTTTCCCTTCAGGGCATGATGCAAGACTTACCTTTACCTTCCCTTTGCTTTTGCTTTTGCTTTTGCTCAAGAAGACTATCTCTTCCTGTGTGTGTGTGTGTGTGTGTGTATGTGTGTCCTGGAATTTTGTAATGTCTTCCCATGTCTGCCAATGACTCACTGATCTCAATTTGCTCTGTACAATGGGGGTGGGGGGAGTCACAGACTTAGGAAAAGAATGACTCAGAAGGCATTCAATGATACCAGCTACTTAATTCTCATATATGAATATATTGAGCATGCAAAAAGGTAAGAGTTTAGAAAGTACTTTGAGAACCTAGAGGAAACGCACTTTTAAAATTCATGTTCCCACATATGCTCTGCGCATGATTGCTGGGTGACCACCTTTAGAGCTAACATACAAAACAGCAAACTTAAAAAAAAATTTTTAATTGCATTTTCATGGCAGGAAGATTCTCTATTTTATAGAAAAAAGCTTTTGAAATAGTCTTCCCAAATATAGCCAATAAAATGATTTATTTTTACAAAATCATATTTTCATGCAGATTTTCAGGAACATATCTATTGCCTAATGCAAGTGAACATAAGCAGGACCATGGTGAAAACAGAAGGAAACAAGCATTTACTAAGGACTTAGTATGGGTCAGGCAATGTGCTAAGAGCTTTACAAATATCTCATTTTATCCTCACAATAAAAATGCTATTATTTATCCCCATTTTACAGCTGAGAAAATTGAGGAAGGCAGAAGTTAAGTGACTTGCCCAGGGTCACACAGCTAGAAAGTGTCTGAGGCCCGATTTTAACTCACTCCAGGTCTTTCCTATCCAGGTCCAGTTCTCTATGCACTGTGCCACCAGCTGTCCCAAATAATGGATCAAACCCTGGGTTTGAGATTGGAGGGAATGGACTCAAATCCTTCTTTTGGTTCAGTCTAGTTCTATAGCCTTGTGCAAGTTATTTGCATATAAACTCCATGTGCCTCTGGTAATTCCCTAGGACTTATCTACTTAATCATGGATAGATGATCATCCAACACAGAGGCTACAAGTGTTCCCCACATTGCTGAAAGCACATTTTATTTGTGTATAATATATCATATTTCCACTGTGGAAGCCAATGATGTCAGAGGTAGGATTAGCCACTTCAGAAACTAACAATGGTACATCAGATTTTTGTCAGATGTAATTTTTGTTTTCAGGGGACGTGTTCTGAAATGTAATATATCTAAATCTAGGAAAGGAGTACAAATATGGGATTCTACTGTGTATGTAGTAATATCAGGGAGAGCCAAGGACAAATCACAAATCCAATCTGTAATATTATATCCTGTAATTAACAAACTGTGGAACCAATGTTTCTAGGTCCTTTATTGTCAGCATTTGGAATCAAAGTCTCACTGGAAACACCTCTGACAAACATAATAAAAGCAACAAGGTGGTTGAAAAAACTCAAAAAGAAAAGAATAAAAATTAAGGGGGGTGGGAGTGGGGAAAGATTCATCAGTGCTATTTCTGTTACTTCAATGGAGCCCTTGATTTAATTGGCAAGAATATTCCTTCAATCAATAAACACTACACCCATAGGGTCCTCAATAGATGGACATTCTGAGTTACTTTGGTCAAGAATTTCATTAACACCTTCCAGCTAAAGTGGACCTGAGTTTTCACAAAATTAAGCTAGGCTGCTCTTAGGATGACAATTACACATTATTTGAACCCTTCCCACCCTAGATCTATTGGCATAACCTTCAGAACCCCAGGGCCAACTCCATTATGATGAGGCATCAGAGAGGACCTTAGTGGAAGAGAGACTCCTCTTAAAACAGAAAAACCATTAGGTATAAACAACAAAAAGAAGGATATTTTAGAAAGGAAGAAAGGAGTAGAAATGAGAATTGTGGTTCGTTTATCGATCTTTTAAGGAAAGACTCCAAGCTCACCCACAGGCTATTTAAAAAATGTTAGTTGAAGTCAGCTTGCCTCTTGTTAATACACAGATTATATTTTAGTTGAGTTGTTTTCAGGACTGCAGGTGTGGGGAGCCACCGAAATTTGTGGACATATATGTGAGATTAATTATATTAGATCACTGTAAGCTCATTTCTTTATAATTCTGTGTTGTGATGGAAGAACTGGGCCATATACAAGGTGCATCTAGAAGGTCACTGCATTAATTCAAAGCGTCATCTTAAAAAAGATTAATTTGGTGATATTTTGCCATGGTTTCAAAGTATAAAATTAGGAAAATGCAAACCTGGGGCTCCCTAAACAGTCATAGGAATGTAGATTTCAGTCTGGAAGGGACCTTAGGGATCTTCTAGTGGAATACCCTCAATTTTACTGATGAGGAATCAAGGCCTAGGGAGGTTTAGTAACTTATTCAAAGACAAACAGCTATTTAGCAAGTGGCCAAGACTCTTTAAGGGGAGCCAGGTGGTGCAGTGGATAGAACGTCAGGTCTGGAGTTGGAAATCTTTCTGATTTCAAATCTGGCCTCAGATACTTACTAGCTGTGTGACCCTGAGCAAGTCACTTAACCCCAAATAGGGTCACGAAGTGCTGGACACAACTGAAAAATACCCAAACAATAATAAATACTCTTTACTACACCTCACTGGCTTCTTAGAGAATAAGGTTTTTTTAAAAGCCAAACCCAAATTCATTCTCAAGGTAGATATATCATTTCAAAATAAATTTTGAAAAATTAGGAGGGAATTTTATTTATTTCATGAGAACAAGCAAAAATTTGAGAAACCTTAAAAAATAAGTATTCCTGACCTGGGGCTGAGCCAATTTAGTAACTGAATGAGTGCAGACCTACCTAGGCTACTGTATCTAACTAGCTCAGCCCAGGCACCATATCAACCATGCACCCTTAAGCCATTCTACCATTTATCCTGCAATTAGGTGTACCTCACCTTTTTCTACCTCCTTTTCTAGGCAAAGGAATCAAATAACAACACCATGGCTTTTGGAAAGGGTATATTATGTCAACTGATGTCCGTGTGGATCAACTTACCATACACATCACTCCCCAGACCAAAAATCCCTTTCATGGTCACCCTTATATATGTTGTCTCCTCTACGGGAATGTAACTTCTGGAGGGCAGAAACTGTCTCACTTTTTACATTTGACTCTACAGTACTTAACATAATGCCCAACCACATAACAAGAGCTTAATAAATCTTCCTCCACCTCTTCCTTTTCTCTTCCCCTTCTTTTTCCTCTATGACTGTTTCCCTGTGTCTCTCTCCTTTCCTTCCTTCCTCCTTCCTCCCTTCTTTTTCCTTCTTTTCTTCCTAGTACTACATCTCTTCGTAATAGCAAGAGTTTTAAATGGTTGAAGAAAGGGTAAAAACATGGAATGTGGTTCATAGTAAATACCCTGGGAAACTCTTTAAAGAAAATGGCACATGTTAAAAATGGCACTTCCCTAAATATTAGAGCAGATTACATGAACATAGACTCACAGATTAAGAGCTAAAAGGGACCTTATGAATCTAGTCAGATTCATTTTTCTGAGGAAATTAAGGTCCAGAGAAATTAAATGACTTGCCTGAAGTAACAAGAACCAATCTGAGATTAACGCTTGGTAAGACCCTTGACTCAAAACCCAGGGCTTCTTCTGATGTCTCCACTGCCTTTAGTTTGTGAGGAAAGTGATTTGGTATATAATGCAAAGACGTAGATGGGCATAGAAAGAGTACAGAATGAAAAGTAAGGATTCTAGTCCTACCCCTCTCTTATTAACATACTGTGTGACCTTAGACTTCATTTCACTTGAGATTCACTTTTCTTATCTGCCCCCTAAAAAGGATAGGAAATCATATGCACACAGTATAGGGATTTAAGATTTGTAAAGCACTTCATAAACATTATTTCATTCATTAAAATAAGAGGGATGGACCACATGTTCCCTAAGGTCTGCTTCCAGCTCCAATGAACGAGTTATGGTTCTCTCTCTCTCTCTTTACCCATCTGAACCTTCTGTAGGGGAAAGCACACTGGTATTAGAATACTGAGTCCAAGCTCTGATCCTTCTCTTTGCTGTATCTCATCTGTATATTGAGCAAGTTGAAACAGATGATCTCCAAAGCCCCAAACACCTATGGTCCTACCATTGCAAAGCACTGTTCCCAGCATGGGCTACTTGTGACATGATTGGGGTTGGGTTTAGAATAGGCTGGATAACATCAAATAACCTAGAGAGCCTTTCTTGTCAGGAGCTGATGGGTATGTGGTAACCTGTAGTAGAAATGTGCTGAAGTATAGCATCAAGTCAGGTGACCATTTACAGACAAAAGAAAACCCTACAAATATATGTATATCTTTCAGCAACCACAGGACAATGTGAAACGTGACCCATCATTGGTTTTCGCTTGAAGATGTGAGACCATAGTTTTACCCCGAAAGGAATGCTTCCATTTTCCAATGTGAAAGACAAGAATGTACACAGTGGAAAGGACTATAGAATTCAGTAGCAGTCTAAATGAGGGAATTTCCCAAAGGATTTGAGTCTTGATTTTTACATACCTAGAAAATATGGCATCTTTCTCAATGAACAAAGGCTTTTAAACTTTCTTTTGTTCCTTAGTTCCTGCATCCTCAAATATCAAAAGGTCACAGATTTGTAGAATTGGAAAGAACCTTAATGGTCGTCTAACCCAATCCTATGATTCTACAGATGAGGAAACTGAGACTTTGTCCAAGGCCACACAGGCAAATCAGTAACAGAGGTAAGACTTGAACCCCAGTTCTCTGACTCAAAAACCAATGCTCTTTCTCCATTTTACCACCCTCATGAAGGAGGGCATTTTCATAAAACACTTTGATATGTCCTAGTTAATTCAGTCTTAATCCAATTCAATATTTACTAAATACACTCAGTACAAAGTACTATGCTAGGCACAGGAGATACTAAAATGAAAAATCAAACAACATTTTGCTCTTGAGGTATTTCTATTGAGGAGGGCATGATATAAATGATGGCATTAAGTCGAATCTTACTTATGTCACCATAAATGACCCCACTTTTTTTTTTTTACAATGAACACTATCAGAGTAACCCTACCATTGTAGCATGAAGATTTTATCATTTGAAGTATAAAAGAAAGATGGAGAAGCGTGTGAGCAAATGTTGTCATCTTAAACTATTATTATTCATGTGTCATAAAGCATCAAAACTAGGGCAGACAACGGGCATAATTGGCAGTACTTCAATGCTGAATCCTGATACCACCCATCGTAGGAATTCAGAATGGGTGGGTGTGGCTGTCCTTGCTCTGTAACTTGGTTCCTAAATGGGTAAGTTAATGGCCAAGTGAAATCCTTGAAAGTATAATCTTCAAGAAAAGTTTCTCTCCAGTTTCTTTCATTATATTTACACCACAGAGAAAGAGCCATCTCTGAGAAGGCTTGCTTTTTTGAGTGTATGTGTGAATATACATATACATACATGTATAGGTATGCATGTGTAGAGATATCTATGTACACAAAAACACATGCACATATTACCTATATGTGTGCATAGGTTTGTTCTGTACATATATGTATATATTTGCATGTATTTATATTTTCTGCTTATTTCTAAGATGGATTTGAAGTATCTTTGAAATTTAAACACTTTGTAATGGAGGAAATTTAAAGTAAGAAATTGGATGGGGAGAAAACAATGAAAAGAAACACAGAATCTGCTGTTACCGGTCAGGGAAATGAGTTACTTACTACAGATGGGTGCTGAATTTAGCTCGGAATTTCTTGGCAGTTAAGATGAAAAATAAAACATAATTGGGTTGGATACAACCCATTGTGTGACAGAAGAAAGCAGGCCATTTCATTTACAAAGACTAATTCTTTTCTGACTCTGAGTTTTAGAAGACTTTTATCAGATGAAACCTTGTATAAATGACATTGGGTAATGTAGTGGGTGGTGCTTTCAACCATGACTAGGCAAAAACCAATTTTATACAACTGAATTCAATGAAGATTTATGAAGCTTCTGGTATATAAGAAGGCAGGCACTGAGCACCAAGGACAGAAAGATAAAAAGTGATTTCTTCTTTTCCCTCAAGGAAGAAATTTGTCATCCGATGGGGGAGGTGGGAAGGAAGAAAGAAGGGGAATTGACTATTATAGCCAAATAGCATACAAAGTAGAGCAGAGAGAATGAAGAAGGATCCAGTGTGATAGGTCAAGATAACCTGGACTCAAATCATGCCTCTGAGCCTTAGGATCTTTGCAACCCCGTCAAACCACTTAACCTCTCTGAGCCACCATTTCCTAATCTATAGAAAAGGACTAATAATTAAGACCAACCTCATAGGGTTGCCATAAGGATCAAATGGATGATGTTTTACAAACCTTACAGTATTATCTTAAGTCACCTATTCTCATCATTATCAATATTAACGTTATTACAAATGGACCTTGGGAGCTTGTTCTAGTAAGGGAATGTAACTCTTGCCCAAAGAACTGTTTGCCTCTATCTGGAAGGTGGTCCTCTTTGACTGAGTATGCAGCTTAGGGAGGGACACATACGGATTGGTGAGGGAGGAAGGAGACACTTGTCTAGACAGCAAGATCAGCCAAATCAAGCCTGGCATTCAGTGGGGTGACAGATGTTGTAGTCAGATCACCCTCACATCCAAAAAAAAAAAAAAGAAAAGAAAAAACTTATATAACTTTATTATATATTTAAATGGAATAGCAAGTTCTACATAATAGATTTTCAGTTTCATGTACAATCATCTTTTCTATCATACTATGTTATGGAAATGTTTGTTTTATTTCATAAATTAAAAATTTATACATATATATTAACATTATTATAAAAATTTGACAAAAAGATGTGGGAACTGTGGGAAATCAGAGAAGACTTTGTAGATGAAATGCCATGTGATCTGGATCTTAAAGAAAAATGTTATATTATATTTGTAATTACCTGTATTGAAATGGTAACTTCATATCAATTCATGCAGCTCTTCCAAGGTTTCTCTGAATCCATCCCTTTTGTCATTTCTTATGACATGATGATATCCCATCACATTCATATATAAAATTTGTTCAGCCATTCCCCAATATCCATCCCCTTAGTTTCTAATTCTTTCCTAAAGAAAATATGAAGGACTTTTTGTTTTTAGTTATTTGAGGGGAGAAAGAAGAGTTGGGGTTGCTGCTCAGGATAAAGACATTGATAAAATAATGATAGCATTTCTATAGTCCCTTAAGGCTTGCAAAGAACTTTATAAACATAATCTAATGTGATCCTCACAATGCTGGGGGTAGAGGGAAGGTAGGCGCTCTCTCCCTTTTACAGATGAGGAATCTGAGACAACCAGAGGCTTAGTGGCTTCCCTGGAGTTACACAATTAGTCAGTTTCTGAGGCAGGATTTAACAACAGGTCTTCTTGATTTATGTCTAGTGCTATCCACATATCAACCTTCTGCCTCTGTTGACTAAGGGAAGGCAGAACTACTTAATTCTTGCTTTGGTTCTATTTTTATTCTTTGACAAAGGTAATGAGGACTTAAAACCTAAGGTAAAGGAGATAAGAAAAAACATTGATGAATTCAAGTCACCAAGCCCAGATAACATTGTAAGATCCTAAAAGAACTGGTAGATATGATTATTGAAACACTATCTTTGATACCTGAAAAATATGTGGAAACATCTGATATTTGATCTGAATGATCTGGATATCTGGAAAACTGAAAAATTGTCCCAGGATTAAAGGATGGTAAATGGTGTTCTGATTTTCACAAAGGGAAGAGAGTCTACAGACAATATGCAAGCAAGATTGAATTAGTTTCTTGGCAAAATTCAAGGCAATATTAGCTTTGGAGTAAGTGGAGGGATGATATTATTAAAGACAAGGTAAAGAATATCAAAAAAAAGGAAATAAGGAAATGGTGGTCACAAAGAGCCAACATAACTTCCACAAAAACAGGTCATGCCAAACCAACCACATTTCCTTTTTTGACAAGGTTATTAGACTGGTAGGTCAGAAGAATGCTATAGATAGAGTTTACCTAGATTTCAGCATATACTGTGACAGAGGCCCTCTTTCTATCTTTATAGGGTCACACAGAGAGATGCAGCTGAGTAAATAACAATAGAGTTAGGTGAATTCAGAACTGGATGGATGACCAGCCCAAAAGTGTCATCACGAATGGTTTAATGTCAGCTTGAAGGAAGGCTTTCCATGAAGGAAGTGAAAAGGCCCCAGGAATTTGCCCTTGGATTCAGACTGAGTGATAGCCTTTTCAGTTACTTGGATGAAAATAAAGAGAAATAAAGAAAAAGCATAGATGTTGGTTGTTTAGTCATTTCAGTTGTGTCCGGCTCTTCTTGACTCTGTGCATCAAACCAGGGGGTTTTCTTGGCAGAGACATTGGAATGATTTGCCATTTCCTTCTCCAGCAGCAAACAAAGGTTTGATGACTTACCCAAGGTCACACAACTAGGAAGCTTCAGAGGTTGGATTTGAACTCAGGTTTTCCTGACTCCAAGCCCAGCATTCTATCCACTGCAACATCCACCTAGCTGTCTCATAGATAGCTGTACAGATGATATAAAACTATGAGGGAAAGGATTGGTGCAAAGGAAGGGAATAGCCCTGGAAAGCAGAGTGTATGCTGGCCCCTACTTGGTCTTGTAAGTCTAAAAGCCTGAGAGCACAAATTGGAGGAAATAACAACAAAGGATGTGATGTTTTCAGGGAGAAGCTAGGTTTAAGCCATGGCCAAGAGGTGAGACACTGAAGTTGAAAGGGTAGAGGGTCTAAAATGTACAATATAAGGAGCAGGGTGGAGAAGGTAGGGATTAGGGATGGGGCAGGTAGGTGGCGCCATCGTGCACAGTGTTGGACCTGAAGCCAGGAAGACTCTTCTTCATAAGTTCAAATCTGGCCTCAGACACTTACTAGCTGTGTGATCCTGAGCAAGTCACATAGCCCTTTTGGCCTCAGTTCCCTCATTTGTAAAATGAGCTGGAGAAGGAAATGGCAAACCACTCCAGTATCTTTGCCAAGAAAACCCCAAATGGAATCACAAAGAATTGGACATGACTGAAATGACCAAACAACAAAGGTCTGAGGGAGATAGGAATGACATAAAGGTATCAGGGGAAAGTGGCTCTGGGTGACAGGGATTAGGTAAAAAGGGCAGTAGGAATCTGTTAGTGATGAGATAGGTAGAGTACTAAATTTGAAAACATTTGTAGAACCAGTGAACCAATCATAAGAATCTAGTTGGTAAAACACAAAGGTTATAAAGTCAGGAATGGACTAATAAGCAGGTAGTGCACTGTAATAAACATTTTAGATTTAGAATCAGGAGATCTGAATTCAAGTTCCCCAAGCCTCAGTTTCCTTATCTGTAAAAGTTGGGAATTTGATTAAATTACTTCTAAGAGTCCTTATAGAACTAAATCTCAAGACAGGATTCAAGGGAGGTAGTGTATGTAAAAATGCCTTATAAGCCTTAAAATGCTATGTAAACATATTAGCTAGAATTATTAGCACCAAGTGTCTTAGGTAGTTTCTCTGGCTTGAGCACATCTGGAAAGGACCACAGAACACAGACTCATTCTTCAAATGAATGTTTCTTGTACTGACTGGCTGTAAAAGCTTAATGACATAACATCAAATTATAAGTTAATGAAGGTATTTCTTTGGGGAGCTGAGATAACTTGGCACAGGTACGTGGTTCTCTGATGACCTAACCTAACACAGTAATAGAGCTTGGATACTCAAGAGGAATGAATAGTTAATATGCCCATTAGGCTATCTGTCTCAGATATCAGTTATTTTAATTGAGCTTCAGACATAAGTCAATTTGTGGCAGATGAGAGCCTGCAGTCTCAAAATTCTGTAGTACTGGCAGATAAAATCTAACTTGCCAGCCTTCTGAAGAAGAACACTTTTAGATTATTATGAAAATTTAGGAGATTTACCTGTATTCTTGTACATATGGAAAACCAAGTGCCTTCTGCATGAGTGTGGGGTGTGTATCTGCCTGTGACTAATAATTTCCTTAAAAATAAGCTCTTTGAATCTGCATAAAGTTATTAAATGAGAACTTGTCCAAGACACCTGGATTCTGGGCTATACAACACAGGGGAAATGATTTGGACCTAAAAGCCCTGATTCTGCACATTAACTGCCTCAACCATTAAAACACCTTGGGATGGCCCCCATAGAAATTTTTTTTTTATTTCAAGTAGGACTATATTCTTGATTGAACCACAAATAGAAGTGTATTACAAAGTACAACCTTAAGCAGTTGACTTGCTGGATGGGGCTACTTAGTATTCTCCACTTTAATTTTGGAGAAAGCCCACTACATAAAATTGCTTTAGTTTGGGGAGAGTTGATGCTACGCTTCTTTGACCATAACAGCCTTGAAGCATGTTCTGAGTTAGAGAAATAAGAGTATGTCATCAGCAGAGAGGAAAGATCACTCCTCTTTGGTTTGCTCTAGCCAGAGGACATTAATTCAATGTATTTAGTAGGTGTGTCAAGCTATTTAGACCTAAGCTTAAAAGGAAGGGGAACTTTAACTTTATATCATTTCAGATAATAATTGTATCTTTTGCAGAACTATTCCTAATTTGAGCAGTAGATAGTAGATAGAAGTCTAGACTTGAAGTCAGTAAAACTTAAATTTAATCCTGCCTCACAGACCCAAGTAAGTCATAATTCCTCCAAACCTCAATTTCCTCATTTGTAAGGTGAAGATAATAATTTAAAAAAGCAGTAACAGCCATAATAATGATACCTCAGGGCAGCTGGATGGAGCAGTGGGTAAAGTTCTGGGCCTAGAGTCAGAAGACTCATGTTCCTCAGTTCAAATCTGACCTCAAACATTTCCTAGTTGTGTGACCCTGGGCAAGTCATTTTACCCTGTTTGACTCAGTTTCCTCATCTGTAAAATGAGCTAGAGAAGGAAACAGCAAACCACTCCAGTATCTCTGCCAAGAAAACCCCAAATGGTATCATGAACAGCTGGACATGACTGAAGAACAACTTAGCAGCAACAAAATAATAATAGCATTGACCTGACAGATTTGTGTTGAGGATCAAAGGAAATCATGTTTATAAAAATGTTTTGCAAATCTCGAAGTACTCTATAAATCTGAATTATTATGATAGTAAAATTACATTTGGATTCATAGGCAGCTATGTGTGATAATCAAAGGATATTAAGAGACTGTCAAATATGGGAGAAAGTTTTATCCTTTTTCATAACTCTGGTTTTTTTAATAAAATTAAATATAGTATAGCTGTGATCTGAAATTCTGGAATAGTTGTGTCTAAAATTTATAGAACTTTTTTTGTTTGGTCATTTTACCCATGTCCTGCTCTTTGTGACCCAGTCTGGGGTTTCCTTGGCAAAGATATTGGAGTGGTCTGTCATTTCCTTTTCCAGCTCATTTTTACAGATGAGGAAACTGAGGCAAACAGGATTAAGTGAGAGTCATGAAGTTAATAAAAATGTTCAGGGCCATATGTGAACTTAGGTCTTCCTGATTCCAGGTCCAGCACTCTATCTACTGTACCACCTAGGTTTTTTACCCAAGATATTCAATTGAGATCCACAGTCAGTACTGTTGTGCAGGTAACTTGTGGCCTCCCTAAAGTAATGATTCCCCTAAGAGGGCACAAGTCAATTTTTCTCTGTTTTAGCAAGAGGTTTCCTAAAAGTAGAAAGTGTTAAGTAAAAGACACAACCCAATCATGGATTTTGTAGCATAAAATAAGTTGTACTGGTAACTTTAGCAAGAAAATTAATTTAACTTGAACAAAACCAATCCATTCTAGTTCTCTCCACATCAGTGCCTAGTTCAAATAAACACCAAATGGTTTTGCAAGGCATCAAGAGTCCATGATAAAAATGCATACACACACAGAGCTCAGAGGATGGAAACTTCCAAGATGACTGACATGGTACACAATAGTCTTTCCAAATAGGCCATATAATTCACATCAGGCAATAAACATTTTGGAAATAAAAAAATGAAGAATGGAAACTTTTTTTCTAAGGAAGTGTGAAGAATTGGTGTTTTCTACTAACTGGCTTGTCAGTTTCAATACCATTCATTTCAGTATCACTACAGAGTTACATAATTAAATATGTTTCGCTGCATTTTGCTTTATGGTACATACATCCTGTAAGTTAAGTAGTTGGCTATTAAACACAGTTTTATAAAACTACCTAAGGCAGAAAAGTTCACATTTCATATCCCATTTTGTCCCTCCATAGCCAACAGCTGACTATAGCTGCCTTATTTGCCTTTTTTGAAACCTTCTTAAATTGCAACACATTTTAGCATGGTGAATAAAGGGGAGACAAGGAGAGGGAGAAAATTAGTAGACCATTTTCCAAAAGTTGATCATCTGACATTTAATTGTGGTTATGCTGATTTTATTGCTCTTGGCAAAATCTTTTCCTCCCTACAGAACCGCCTCTACACTCTGTTGTATCATTTGCCATTGAAAACAAAACCTATTAAATGTCAGACACAAAGGGAAATAAAAAATTGCTGACACTTTCTTTTGCAAGGACAAATTAATTTGCCCTGAAAACTGCATGTTTGCCACAAATCTCATTAAAACTGCTGTGAGATTATCAGGAAAAATTAATACAATCTGTTGGTTATCTGCTAAATCATTTTGGTTCACAAATACATGCACTAATTGTCATTTTGCTGCCAGGGGCAAGGACACCGAGGAAGAAAGTAATATTTCAATGGAAACCACTACCAGGGCACAGGTTCTTGGCTATTACGCACCTGATTATCTTGAAGAGTAATCACATTGTCTCTTTTTGTAGGCATCCTGAAAGCAAGGCCATTTGGGCCATCATGCAAACCCTAACTCATTTCTCAGACTGACCAGGAGAAAGAAAAAATAATTTACAGTGAAGAGTTAGGTCAACGTTAGAATACTGAACAGCTTATATATGTTTAGATCTACAATCAAGGCATACCAGTATACAAGCATGTGGTGAGGCTCATTTTCGTTCAGATGGTGCTCTTTATCTCTAGACAAGTCTTCCGAGGTTCCCTTTCCCTACCTTTCTCAACTCTTTAACTCCTATGCTCTCAATGGCAGTCAGCACTTGCCCGCCTGACTCAGTGTAAAATTCCATATCTGCTCAAGCTTTTGTGCTCAGTTAAACTATACCTGGGAGAGAAACCTAGCTATAGGTTTATATAGGAGGGTTCTGAAAAAATTCATGAAGTCAAACAAACAGAAAGCTCAGATAATGATACACTCTATATTCTAGCTAAATTGGCTGACTTGCTTTCCCTCAAATTGGAGTTCCATCTCCTCTTTTAATCCCATGCCTAAACCCATGCCTCTTTCTCTGAGAATCCCTGAACCTTTGAAACTCAAACTGAGGTGCCACCTCCTACAGGAAGCCTTTCCAGTCACCTTGGTTGTCAGTGTTTTCTATCTCCTCAAATTATCTTATTTTTATTTAACTGTTGAATTTTATAATCAACAGAACATAAGCCCCTCGAGGACAGGAGTTGTTTTATTTTGTCTTTGTATATATTCATAGTATTTCGCACATAATAGGTGCTTAATAAATGCTTATTGGATTGGATGGAGCTTTCAATCTTATCTTATCATAACTGATGTTCATTATGATGATCCTGAGGCACAAAAAAATTCTGAAGTGCCCTCTGAATCATCATAGATCACATTGTGTTCTGTGTGTGAAAATGCTACTTAAAGGCACTGGTTTTCTGAGATATGGTGAGGTATACTTGCAAGAAGGAGCTTGTGCCAACCTTCTGGGACATAAGGTAGAGAAATTATTGGGTAAGGTAGGGGTTTGACATCACTAAGTGTAATACTCTTCCTCTCCCAAGATCCATGCCAAAACACAGAAGACTTTTACTAAAGGATCACACATATCATTCATTCACTCTTAAAATTTGTTTAACAAGCATGTATTAAGTGCCTTCTTAATGCCAGGAACTGTGCTAGGTGCTACAGACACAGGGACAAAAAGTGCAACGGTCCTCGCCCTGGAGGAGTTTATATTCTACTTGGAAGGAACACCAGGTACACACAAAAGAAAATACAAGAAACTTAATATCACAATGTGATCTAGGGGAGAGTGCTCGACACTGAGACCCAAGGGACCTGAGTTCCTATTCTGGCTCTGCTGTTAATTAACTTGCCGAGTGACCTTGGACAGATCACTTTTACCTATCTAACCTGAAGGTCATGCTCTATAAAATGACCAGTTGATTTCTAGTCCTTCCTCCCTTTAAACTTCTATGAATTTAGTCATATGCTTGCTTCATCGGTTTTCCACTACAAGTTCCTCTGTGTCCCTAATCCCAGCCTAGGAGTATGACAACTGTTCTCTCCAGCAGGTGTGGGGTTACTGGGTTGTTGGGATTTGATCTTGGATTTCACTATGATTCTGAGTAACTCATCCATAATAGCTTAGCAAGACAGTCTCAAGCCTTTTCCCTTGACTATGTGGACCTAAGGGGGTGAATTGCCAAGACGAAAAGAGGTCTAGTTTAGTTCCTGAAGACTATGCATTACATATAAGTAACAGGGAAAACTGTAAAGATTGAGTTCTAGCGAGATTACATTTTTCCCCTCTTTTTGGTGCTGAGCAATCTTATGAAAATCCCTCGGCTCTCTCTACCGGCAGATGGATCCAGTTCTATATCCTGATCAGTGAATGGGAAGGGAAGGGGGAAAGGAAGGGGGAAGGGAAAAGAGAAGGAAAAGGAGTTAGGGAAAGGAAAGGGGAAGGGGGTGGGGAAATGGAGGGGAGGGGAGGGAAGGGAGAAGAGAAAAGGGAGGGTCATTTATATAACAATAATAACTAACATTTTAATATAGTAACTACTGTGTCAGACATTGTGCTAAGTGCTTTACAAATAGTATCTTATCTCAAATATTATCTAAACAGGTGTGAACTAACCAGCGGCTCACTGTCTTACTCTGGACCAAACACTTGCTTCCAAAGATACCAAGCACATTACTAAATCAGTCAGCAGCAGTCAGAATCCAGTCCTACTCCAATACATAACTGAGATGTTCCTTGGAGCAAAATGGTGGTGGATAATCATGTATTTGGTGATGGGGAGGGGGAACGGTTCACTCCCCCACCCAAACACTGAACAACTATATTTTTTCTTCCAAAAAAATTCTCTTTCACTATTTCTCACAATCTCATCAAGAACCATGCACTCTTTCTGCAGATAAGGGATCTGAGTCAGAGACTCAGTATAAGATAGCATCAGAAACCTGGCTGCAGAGTAACAGAACCTCAGTCAAGAGGAGCTTAACAACATAGCGGGTAAGTGACCACTCAACTTAAATAATGATGGGCGTGCCTCACACATGCTTGTATAATTTAATTTGAAAGAACTACAGGAAGGCCACCAGCAGGTTAGCAGGACCTCCCTATGTGGACAATTTCTAGGAAGATCATAAATTACAGAACATCAGAACTGAAAGGATTGGGGTTGGACAGGGGGGGCAGGATAATTGTTTATGAAATTACTAACCCTCCCCTCTCCAAAGAAGAGAAGTAAGACACTTATTTGACAACATCTAAATCTCAACAAAATACTCATACTATTAACCATAAAACAATGGATTAACAACCTCCCCACTCCCAACCCCCACCCCTCCAACTCCTGGTGAGGAACAGACTCCTGGCATCAAAGTGACTTAATGTCCTTTGGAGGCTAAAATGATTTTTCTAGAGACACAGAGTAAATTATCGCTTTAATGGATTAAGCATCTACTATCCGCTAGGCACCGTGCTATGCATGTTACGATGTTGTTCCTTTAGGTTCTCACAACAACCCTGGGAGGCAGGTGCTATAATTATCACTGTTACAGTTGAGAAAACTGAGGCAGAAAGAGGTTAAGCGATGTGCCCAGAGTCACACGGGTGATTAGAACTCAGGTCATCCTCATCCCAGATACAGCAGTCTATCTACCACACCTCTGGAGATATCTAGATCAACTCATACCTGGATGAGATTCCCCTGTACTATATCCTGATAAGTAGTCATCCAGCCTTTATTTAAAGCAGGGGAGGGAATAACACCTACCACCTCCTCACATACTTGTGGGTTACTTGGATCATTGGAAAGTTTTCCCTTTCATCAGTCCTCAAATCCTGACTCACTTGCCCCTTCCCCTCCTAAACTATGTTTTCTTCATGTTGTTGGTTTCATGACATTGCTAAATTAGCACATACCAAACTTCTGAAAACAGACTCCATTATCAATGAAAAAGGCCTGTTAAATTGATTCCTGGTTAAGATCTACCCAATCTCAGTGAGTAAAAGTTCAATATGATGCATCCTGGGTGGTTTGGTAGGTTAATATTTACAAAGAAAGATAACTATGCAAGATGACTTGGTATGGCTAACTGTGTCAAAATGCTGACACTGATGCCTTTCAACGTAGGCAGAAGCTCACCAGTAGTGTAAAATGAATTACAAGGCAATGTGATGGAATGACCAAGGAACAAAAGGTCATGAAAAAGCACCAGTTGCTCAGTGGCCTTGAAAAGTTATCAATGAAAACACATGATGTTGGTTTGGAAAAAGAACTCAGACTGCCTCATTGCCTTTGTAAGCTACTGATGAGCCCTAGGGAACATCAGACAAATGCAGAATGAGATTTTATTTGAATTGGCCACCACAAGAATATTTATACAAAAAAAAAAAAAGACACAGATGCCAACTGTTGACAGAAATACAGTAATACCTAGCATAGATGAAAAGAATTTCTCAGGAACAACTCATCTGAGGAAAAATATTAGCCTAGAAGAGCTGCCAAGGTCACTTCTAAACCAAAGCTGCCTCTAGTTCAAACATGAGTGACTGGGGTTGGAACTATTGGGTAGTGAAATGGCAAATGCTTCTATTAATAAGTTACTTTTCTCCTTTAATGAATCTGCTAGTCATTAAGAAATCTGTGAGTTGCAGATCTTCCTTGTCTCCTCAGTCTACATCCTCTAACAAACTCTTCAAACCACACACTGGCTTTAAAAAGCCAAGAAAGTCATGCTGCTGAAGACATATTTTATGAAACTCCCTCTTCTGACTCTCAATTTTTCACCACCTTGCTACCTGATCCAAAGCTGGACCCTCATAGGCCTTCCCTGGACCCAGCAGCACTGAGTTAAACTGGTTTCAAGCCTACAACTCCTTGGTTGATGCTGCAGTATTTCTCGGCATACCCATTTTAGGCTCCCATGGCCTTCAAGCATTTCTGCCAGTAAGTAGAAAAGGCAATTTTTTAAAAGAAAAGTGAGAAACAAACAACTTGCAGGCGAGAGCAGATATTTTAGAAATGACTCAGAAACATGTTTTGCTACCAAAATGCTAATGAAATACAGAACACTTGTTCATGAAACTGATAACACAAAGAAGACACTCATTTGACAATACTTAAATCTCAACAAAACATTCATGCACAATAGATTACCAACCTACCCCCACACCTACTGTCAGTAAGCCCCCTGCCACCACCATTTCCCCTAATCCACCACCTCCTGCTGAGGAACACTGGCTCCTGGTATCATAGTGATTTAATGTTCTTTGGAGGCTAAAATGATTTTTGTCTAGAACCGTGGAGTAAATGACTGCTTTAGTGAATTAATGATGGAAAACAATTCACTAGCCTCCCAAACCATCTTATGCATAGGAAGAAGCTGACTCTCTCAAAACCTCTAACCCAGGAAAGATGAATGACCAAACCAAATCCTTTGACCAAAGAGAATGACAGTACTATCTTTTGAAATGTCATCCACATTAACTTGAAGAAGAAATACTCGTTGCCACACCTGAAGAAAACTATCAACCACAAATCAGTCTCAGGACTGAACTTAAGAATAATTAAACATGTTTCCTGGTTTTTCTCCCTTAATGAATCTGAGAGCATTGTGTGAGTTGCATTGGCAACATAATAGATCTCCATAAGCTGGTTGACTTCCATTTGGAAAGAAATGCCTAATATTATCTAGATACTAGATGTATGACATGTTTTGACAGCTCCTTATTTTTTCTTTCTAAGGGATCATGAATGCAGACCCTCTGCTATTCAACTAGCTGCTTGGCTTGACAGTAGTTGTATTTTCATTCCTACTTCTAGGGCTCTTGAGAATTTTCTGTAGCCATGACATAATGTGGATTGTTTATATAGAAGAGAGCCAGATGGATGAAAATATATTTTGCAGGTGCATTAACAAAGCTGTGCCAAGAAATTCTGGAGCAGAGGGTGGATTCAAGCTCCATCCAAAATCCAGAGGGCTTGATGCAGAAGTGGCTCACTCTCAGATGGCACATCTTATTCTTTACAAGCAGACTCTAAAACATCAGAAAACTTGAACCGCACAGCAGACATCAAACAATGGAAGCAGCTATTTTAAACTTGAGGATAATAAGTGCTGAGGAAAATCTACCACCTTTTATACAAAATTCATAAAATATGTTTAAATGAATGGTTGATATCAGCATCTTGTGGAAAGTTATTCTAGGCTTAAACTCTTTATTTTGGTCAAAAAAGCTTTAGTTTTGTCTGCAAAAATTTAAGATGAGATGAGTACTTATGCACATGAAGAGAAACAGAGAAGATTATGTTAAATGTTAAATGCAGTAAAATCAAGAACATAAACACCCTTTTCAGGTTGTTCAAGTGTTCAAGACTTAGGGTCTTCTGATAGATTTAATGAATGATATTGCACAAATCAGGCAGCTTGGTGGTGCAGTAGATGGAGTGTCAGGCCTGAAGTCAGGAAGACTCATCTTCATGAGTACAGATTGGGCCTCTGACACTTACTGGCTGTGACCATGGGCAAATCATTTAACCCTGTTTGCCTCAGTTCCTCATCTGTAAAGTAAGTTGGAGAAGGAAAAGGCAAATGATTCCAGTATCTCTGCCAAGAAAAACCCAAACAAGGTCATGAAGAGTTGGACACAACCAAACAACACAAATTGCATAAATCAACTCATCACCAGTAGATATTAACTATTTACTGTTGAAATGTGGTACCATTATGCCTCCATTAACCTATCTGAACACTGAAAATACTCGAGTGGCTGAAAAGTTGACTGCTTAATATCTGTAAACTATTGTCACATTTCTGGCTTTGAGAGAAAGAGTTGTTACTGATGGAAGCAGAAAGGAATGGGAATCTCATAATCCCTCCTCACCCACCACTGGTCCCTGATTTCCCACTGTCTACAGCCATCAACAAATGGTAGGTAGGAATAAAGGTAGGTAGGTGGAGGTAGGAATAAAGATCTACAACTTCCAAATTAACCCAACCTCACACTTTCATAAAAGGAAAAAAAAAACTCTTATACCAAAGAGAATATCTGAAGTGCCAATTATCCTAGCTCTAATCCTAATGCACAACAGTCCAAAACTAAAATATTTATGTAGATTGGTGAAGGGTTTCAAGCTATCCTGACAGTATTAGATGTTTACACAAGTGTTTCACAAACTGGAAAGAGCTTTAAACTGAGTTTCCTGATCCATTTAAAGTAGCCTTGCAGGTAGCCAGAAGCCTGTGTCCTCAAGGAAGAAAGGATTAATTCTAGACCAGTAGTAGCAGTCAAGGGATTGGATGAATTAGTAAAGTATATGTTTGAAATAGTAATATCAAGAAAAACTAAAGGAGAATAGACAGTATAGAGAATACATATATAAAGATCCTGGCAGAATTGATATTATTTTGCATTGAAGGGTAGCATCATTTCATGAGAAATATGTCCATCTCATATTAACAGTGTTCATGATAAGCATGTGTAAAAAGACAACCTTGAAAATAACTGTAGTTCATTCATCAATAGCAGTTACAGAAGATAAAGAAGCAGACAAATTCTACAAAAAACTTGATAAGATCCTTCAGATTAAAAATAGATTGACAGACAGATAGGTAGACAGACAGATAGACAGATATTTGACGATTTCAGTGTAAAGATAGGCGTAAGGGAAGACAAGAAAAATGTTACAAAATATGACTCAGCAATAAGAAACAAGAGGTCAAAGGTCTTTAGAATAGTTAGAATCCTCAAACGTACAAATCATGAATGTTTTCTATAAGAATCAGGAGGCAGTGTACATGGTGAATAGCAAATAATATCCCCCTCAAAAAGGGAAGTTTATTATATCTTAATAGATGATAAATGATTAGTTGTCAATGTGGGAGTAATTTTTTATCAGCTCCCTACCCAGTCAATTGACTTCTCAGAGAAAAGGTCAAAATCAATACAAAGTTAGAAGAGAATCAAATATGAGAAGATTTGGTATGTGAATAAAATAATTTTGAACTCACCTATTGACAGATGCTGTGGCATTGAAAAATGGAAAACTGACCAAAAAAAAGAGATCTTCAGAAAAATTATCATGATTTCCTAAGGAATTTTAACAAATGTCACAAAGAGATGACCAAAAAGACCTAGAAACCACTTTAACCAGCAAACAGTTGCTCTCCTGGTCAAGTGGAAAAATATGACAACCAAAGACAATACCAGTTTATAATATAAACTCATCAGTAATATCTTTCAGTGGAAAGTAGTAGGAGATTATAAACAGAATCCTCACATAAGACCTAGAAGACATGGAGAGAAAAAAATTTAGAGAAAGTTTGAAAAGAAATTCAATGAATTCAGATCATTCCTGGAAACTTAAATGAAGAAAATGGAATGAAGACAACACACATAGGAAAAAAATGGAAAAGATCTCTCAATGTTGCTATAACAATTATTTTCTCCATCAATAACAGTGAAGCCACCACATCTGGACTACCATGACAGTTCCTGATTGCTACATGATGAAATGCTATAAAAAGAAAGCAGAGATTGAAAAGGTAGCCAGCCTAGACTGAGCATAAGGAGATCTGTGCTAAAGAAGAAACAATTCTGAGATAATTGCAGGCCTGCTCTTCATCAGGATATCTGAAAGACAGTGGGGATAATGAAAGGTTGAAAAAAAAATCTAACACTGTTATTAACAGGAAAAGGTAACTTCAAAATCATCAATAACTACTGCATCCCTTTATCTACTTTCCCATCTCTACAAAAATCTTTACAAGAATGGTCTATACAGCACTTCACTCTACTTCTCCTAGCTGAGGTCCATTGGGGTGTTGGTCTTTTACTTGCATCATGGCCTCGGTTCACCCTGTGCTTCAGTGCTTAGGGAGTGATGGAGCCTAGAGCCTCATTAGTCTCACTTTCCTGTCCATGGTGGAGTTTCTGGTTACAGACAATCTTTTTCCCCATCCCTCTTTCCTTCATGTCACTCCTCACTCCTCAAAGAAACCCAGCCTTCTGTAGACCCTCTGCATGAGAGCTGCTTGGAACTCTTTGCTAGTTCATCATTACTTGCAAAATGCTCCCTTTTGACATCTTTGTCTTACTTTCTGTAGATTTCCACTGTGGGAATCAGAGTTCTGGATATCTATCCAGAGAAACACCTGGATCACAGTCTTTCATGGCATCATCCAGAGAGCCAGATGTGCCTGCTATTGAGCACAGTACAGGTGGGCTTCTAGGCAAGATGTCTTTGCCAACTGGAATGCATCATCAGGCATTCGGTTATGAAGACATCCTGGAGGACTCCACCCTCATCTCACACATGCAGTAAGGTTCTGTGGGAAAAGTCGGTCATCCCAGATGGGAAGTACCAACAGCTTTCCAAGGTTGAGGAAGGAGAAAATAGTTTCTCCATAACCCCCTCACTTCAGTGACCAAGTAAACAAGACCCCAGTGGAGAAGGCCAACGCTACCTATGTTATCATGAATTCTCTAATTACAAAACAGACACAAGAGAGCATTCCAGGACTTTGAGCAGTGGCAGGGTTGACAGATATGGGATATACTCCCCCACAAAGGCCTCACCACAGAAGAAACTAAGTACCATCATATAGCAGAAGCAGTCCACAAACTGAAGTCACAAAATGGAGAAATGACAAGGAAGTTAGACTGATTGCTTCAACCCAGTCTTCTCCAAGTAGTACACCTCATTCTTCTCCAGAGCAAAAGCCCAGAGGCTGGTTTACTCATGGATCTTCTACTTCCTTACTTCACCTAGGTATCAGCAGAATGGACCCTGAAATGGAGATGGAGACAAACCCTCACCTGAAAAATGGAGACTTTTTGGACCAAGAACACTTCAGAAATCTGACTCGGGTTTCAGTGTCCAGTCCTACAGAGGTACTCAGAGGCCATCACCAATGGAGCTCATTCAGGTTCAGGCTACGAGAATTGCAGAAGACCCAGCACCTAAGTCACCTAAGATGGACCTTCCAGTGATGGAAGGGAAGAAACAACCTCCATAAACCCATAACATCAAACCAAGAGACATGAAAGTGTTGACTCCTACAGGGTTTTAAAGCTCCCTTTTGATATGAGCAAAGTTGCTTTCCCTGGTATACTCATTGTTATATAGAGAGAGTATCTTGGACTTTTCTTTATTCCTCATTCACCTTGCACTTGGCATAGGAAAGATGTCATCCATTTACAATTCTGCTGAGGATAACATTCCTGGAGAGTCAGTGATTGTTTCTTAAAATATTTGTGCAAAGTTTGAATCTGTCTAATGAAGGAAGACCTATTCTGTAACATCTCATTGATCTGAATGATTTCTCAAAGTATAGGTGACTACAGTCAATTACTGATCTATAGAACTAGGTAGAAAGGGCAAGGGAAATAATTAAAATCTAGTAGACTTTGTTCTGCATTTATCTAAGATAAAAAAAAGAATGACCTATACATATATTGAGAGCATCATTAATTAAAGTATGACAAAGGGGCACATTTTTGCAAAAGAAATTCTATAACAAACTATGTTAAAGGTTACTGAAAAATATAGAAAATGAGATCTCAAAATTTATCCCAAAACTGATCCATTGTGGTCAATTTGGATTTATATGAGGGAAACAAGGATAATTCAACCTTAGAAAAACAATTAACATAATTATATTAACATATATTATATATAATATAAATTAACATAAAATATCCCAAACCACATGATTATATCAACATTTACCCAAAAAGGCTTTGACAAAGTTGAGTTTGTGCTTAAGCATGATTTTGTGCTAAAAACCCTCAAAGCATATGGGTAGAAGAATTTTTAAAAAGATAATGACAAAAAGTATCTAACACTGAAAGATAGTATTATGTGTAATGTGGAAGCATTAGAAATATTGCTAATAAAAATATAAATTGCTAATAAAAAATATAAAAATATCTACAAATACCTAAAATATCCAGGAGCCCAAAGACCTCGAAAATTTGGAAAAATATGGTATAAAATTCTTCTTTAAAAATAATGATTTAAATAACTCAAAAGATATACAGTACTTGTGGCTGGATGAAGCTATTGTAAGAAAAATGGCAACATTGTTTAAATTAACTTACAAATTTAAAACTATACCAATCAGATTATCAATGAGATATTTTGCAGAGCTAAACATTACAACAAAATATATTTGGAGGAATTCAAGGGAAACAATGAAATAGAACCATATGAATGAAAGGAGAAAAGCACATCAGATCTCAAATTTGAAAATAGTAATTAATAAAATAGTAAAATTATTTGGTACTATTTAAAAAACAGGAAAGCAAATAAATGGAACACACTGAGCAAGGAAGAATCAAAAATATTTATACTTGGTAATTCTGTGTATAATATATTGCAAATATAATTTACCTGGGGAAAAATTTGGATTTAATGAAAATAGCCTGGAAAATTTGAAAGTAGTCAGACAGAAGTTGTTAGGTTTAGAATAGCATCTTAATCAATCTCACATACAAAAAAAAAAACACACCACAAAATGGGCTGAATGTTAAAGGTCATATGATAAAAAGTTAGAAAAGAGACAGATCAGATACTTTTCACAGTTATGGCTATGGGGTGATTTCTTAACCAAATATGGGATAGAAATGATCACAAAAGATAAAATATACAATATTGATAACAGAAACAAAAAGCTTTCACAGTAACATAAATTAATGCAACTAAGATAACAAGGTTCATATTCTAATGAGGATGGAAAAAAAACAACTTAAGAGCCTGATATCCTAGATATTGAGGCAACTAACAGAAACATATAATACCCCAAATCATTTGCCAATAGGACAAAAATTCAGTTCTAAAGCCAGAAATTGCAAACTATTGTTGTATATTATATATTATTGTATAAAAGAATGTTCCAAATAACTAATAGTTAAAAGAATATAAATCAAAACAGCTAGAAGGCTTTAACATCACATCCAGAAGATTGGGAAAGAAAACAAAAGAGGAGAATCATCAGTGTGGGAAGGATTGTATGAACTAATGTGACTGGTAGAGCTATGAATTAGACCAATCATTCTGGAAAACAATTCAGAAATATGAAAATAAAGTGACTAAAGGTCCATACCTTTGGACCTAAAGATTATACTTCCAGGCATGTGTGTTTGTGCATGTGTGTGTGTGTGTATCCATCCCAAGGAGGTCAATGATTTTAAAAAAAAAGGCCTGGTATACTCCAAAGTATTGATAGAAACACTTTTTACAGTAGCAAAGAACTAAAAACAAATTACATATCCATCAATTAGGGAAAGGCAAAATAATTTGTGATATATTTATATAAAGAAGCATTATTAAGAAATTGGGAATATTATGAAGACAAAGAAGCATAGATAGACATGAATTGATGTCTATGATGAAAATATAATGAGAATAAGCAGAATCAGGAAAAAATACACACAATGACAACACTGAAAACAGAAAAACAAAATAATCAAACGTGATTACTGTGAAATTATAATTACCGGATACGGCTCCAAAGAAGAGATATGAAAAACTACCTCTCTTTGCCTTTCTTTACAGAGGTCATGGACTATGGCTGTGAGACAGTATATATTCTTTCAGATGTCTTCAATGTGTTGTTCAGTTTTACTGATTTGTCTTTTTTTTCCCCTCTCTTTTTTATTCTTTATTATAGAAGATAGCTCTCTGGGAGAGAATGACCATCAAAGAATTCAAATGAAAGAATGATTTCCTATAAATTATGAGATCTCCTAAATGCTTCTGCTTGTGGCTGACATTGTTATGTTTTGATCAAGCTCTGGATGACTGTAGAGCCTCCTAAATGAGATTCATAATTGCTCAAAAGAGTTCAGCCCAGCTAGCCACAGAGAGGAAAAATAAGTAAATGAAAAGTGAGTGACTGTCATCCTGAGTGTGAAGAACAGTTAGATGGTTGGCCTATCAGTCCATACATCTTGGGTAAACACTGCAGATGAATAATGAATTAGTAATAGAAAAAAATAGAGAAAGGCAAAGTAGGTCTTTGGGAAAATGTACAGTCCTTCTAACTTCTACCTGAAACCAGGGCCCATCTTTTAATACCAATACTCTTCAGGTAATGGTAGATGGCTACAAGTCATAGAATTCCAAAATATCTGAAGAACTGGAATAGCGAGATACCAACAAAGGGCCAAGGATAGGTGAACGTAAGGTATAGTCTATCACCAACAAAAAAACTGCCCAAGAGACACAGCATAAAAAGATATTATCAAAGAAATGACCACCAGAAAAGTAAAAGAATTGGTAATGTAGTAAGAGCAAGGGATAATCAATGGGCTACCTGAATGTTCCATTAGTATCCACAGATGCTATTACTGCCTTTGTCATGGTGGATGCTTTAAAAAAATACCAGGTGATTTGAATTGAAAAGATCTAGAGGAATACCTCCATCATGTTGTTTTCTACTACATTTGGAGGATTCATAAATGTGTGTGTGTGTGTATTGTGTATGTGTGGCAAGAGAGACAGAGAAACAGAAAGAGATACAGATAGAGAGAAGAAAGAGAGAGAGAGAGAGAGAGAGAGACAGAGAGACAGAGAGACAGAGAGACAGAGAGACAGAGAGACAGAGAGACAGAGAGACAGAGACAGAATATTTCAGCATTGGAAAATACCTCAGATGCCTACCAATCCCACCTATATCTGAACCAATCACTATCTCTAGCAAATAATCTTTATAGAACATCCCTAACAAGTAGTCTCACTCCAATGAGAAAAAGTCCATTATTACCTGAGGGTAGCTCACTCCATTTTTTGGATAGCTCTGACTGAGCTCTGAAGTTGTCAGGAAGTTTTCCTTACCTCCAGACTAAATTTGACTCTTTGCATCTTCCAACTATTGTTCCCAGTTCTGCTCTTTGAAATCAAGGACGAAAGTGTCTTTCTTTTGACAGTTCTTTAAATACTTAAAGACAGATAGATGTGTCCTCCCCTAAATTTTCTCTTTACCAGGCTAAGTACTAATTTCTTTCAAATAGTTCAAATGTGAACTGATCAGGATAAACAATGAATCTATAGAATAAAATCCCCAGACCTCTTTCAGAAGAATTGCTGCTTACCCATGCCTACCTCTTTTGCTTGTCAAATGGATTTCTCAAATCAAGCAAAAATACATTAATCTGTTAAATTCAATTTTATTAATTTTGGTGCAATATTCTGGCTTACTGAGATCTTTTTTAATCTCTCTTTTTTTAATCTGATGTGTTTGATATACTTCCCTCCTTAATCTGACAAACTCACAATCTGTGCCTTCATCTATGGATAAAAAGTGTTAAACAGCACAGGGCCTCACACAGCTTGAGGTACTTCACTAGAAACCTCCTTTAAACTATTAATGGCTAATCTCTGTTTTCAGGCAATCCATCAGTATTAAATCTATTTAAATATTAAATATTAAATCTTAACTCTGTTCTTTCCTAGTCCACCTCAGTCCAATTTTTCTACAAGAACAGCCTGAGACAAGTTGGCAGTAGATGATAAGATATAGATTGGCTGTTATATGCACAGTTATACAAAAGTGTCCATAACTGATCTCAGATCCATCAGAGGATCAAATGATATATATATGCTGATGATGTCTCCCCAGCTTGCCAGAATCAGTGTCTCCCCCTGCCCCAGTACTATGACAATCCTCACCCTCAATCCCAGAGATTATATTATAATGGTCCTAGTTTCCTGCTTTAGCCATAATGGAAACCCAGCCCTGCCTCCTGCCATAGCCCTCTAGAGTAGCTGACCTCTCTGACTGACTTAAAGGGAGTTCAGAGGGGTCTTGGATCTCTGGGCTCCCAGAGTGTGGGGGAGGGAGGAAGGGGGGAAATTATTTTGGTAAAGTAATAATTACATTAGTGAATGCATGGAGTTTTGTAGATAAGCCTGGGAACCTAATTATCATTTCATAGGAAAATATATAAAAAAAAATCCCCCAAACCAACCCACACAATTGAGAACTAGACACTTTCTACAATCCCCACTAACTCTAAGCAGAAACAACAACAAAAGGAATTATGGGCCAGAGGAAGAGCAATTAAAACCATATGCACCAAACAATAAAGTCAATAACAGGTAACCACCTTAGAAATTAACAGAGGGTAAGTATTGCTAGAACTCATTCAACACCTTTCTCCTCTTCCAGTGGGGCATATAAACCAATTCATCTTGCCCTTCTGGTACCAATTCAGAAATCTCTCTCCTGCTACAGTTTATGCTAGTACATGTTTCCCCTGATCTTACCCCAACAGTCTATTGCAACAAACATCAGACCTCAACTCCATTGAGCCATGTGCTGAAGGGGAAAAGGTATGAGAGGTGGAAACTGCGCCCTACCTGGGGCAGTTCCTGAGTTAAGGAACTCTAAGGCAGTAGATCCTTGGCTCAAACCACCTACTCCACCCTTGAACAAGTCTGAAAGAAGTAGAAGACACTGACTTAGCCTAGTCACAGGACTAAAGAATGAAGGGAACTGGGACAGAGTGCCAACTCACAGGGCTGCACCAGACAGGAAGGAAAAAGATTAGCATTTTAGTGGAGGCAAGTCCTCTCTCCACAGAAATTTCTTGGCACAGGGGCCAATGGCAGTGAAAAGTTTATTCCCCATTGTGAGAGGAAACTGAAACAGTCTTAAGATGCCATTCTAAGGGAAAACCCACCATCAAAGGCAAGAGAATCAGGAAATAACCAACCAAGACATATAAGTGGTGGGGGGAGGGGGAAGGATTAAAACTACTAAAGATTTCAGGAGGAAGAAAATTCAATTAAAAACCTAAAGTACAGGAAAATATATCCACAAGGAAAATAGAGAAGTCAGAAGGGAAGATGAGTAACAAGACATCTAAAAGGTTACCAGTGTCTCTAAATAAAAATTGTGAGACAAAACAAATTGAACTAACACCTGATAAATTGCATATTCCTCTTTCTCAGAAGGCCAAACCACATATGGATGTTCCAATATGGTTCAAGAAAGAAACTAAAATTTTGAAAGAAAAATTTAGACAAGAACAAATGGCAGAATATATGGCCTACATAACACAAATAATGAACGGAATAGAAAACTTGACCTACAGTGGTGAGTATCTCTAAGGAAATGACAGAAAGAAAAATGGACTGGTAATGGACCAGTGAAAAACTAGTAAATGGGAAGCAAAAAACTAGCAACATTAAAAGAATACATGATCTCTAAATAAGCAAAGCACACTAATCTAAAAAGAAACGCATAAAGACAGCGTAAGGAGCTATATAGGTTTCCCAAAAAAGAACGTTAAAAAAAACAGCCTGAACACCATGACAGAAGAAATAATATAAGAATGCGTGACACCCTCCATGCAGAAAGAAAGTACTCATTGAAAGAATCTCCAGAACATTGCTAGAAAGCAAAATAACAACAAAGTTTATGCTTCAAACTCCAAGATACACAGTGGCTAAATTTGACTGTTACAGTGACAAACAACAAATTCTGAAAGTGATGGGGAGAAAGACCTTGAACAATAAAGGGAAGGAAACTTTAATAGGACATGGCTATTGTGTACCCACTAGAAAACAAACAAGGGAAAGCAATAATTTATTTGGAAAAGCAAAGGAAGTCAAGATGCAACTCCCCAAAAAATGCTCTACAAACCTGAACCTAATCCACAATGAAGAAAAGATGGATTTCCAGTAAAAGAGAGGCATTTGAAACATTCTTGAAAAATAGGGCCCCCCCAAAAAAAAAACCTGGCTTAAACATCAATTATCACAAGCATTCTTTATGTACCCGCTGGGTGCCAGGCATTATGCCAGGTACTAGGGACACAAAAACAAAAGTGAGACAGTCCTTAAGCTCAAGCAGTTTACCTTCTGTTGGGAGTGGGAGGTGATATAATGTGGACACAGATAAGTACATGTAGAATATAAGCCCCCAAAACCCATAGTAATTAAAGGGAATCTAGGAAGAGATGTGACAATAAGACCAGGGGTAAGAGAATCAAGGATCAAGGACAGCACAAAATTGAATGAGGTCCCTAAAGTTAACTGAAACTTTGAAAGTGATCCCAGAGTAGTGGTGACTGCCTGAGAAAACATGGAGTGATGGAGTAACCAGAGGTTGCTGTGAGGATACAAAATAGTTACAGTATCTGTAAAGGAAGCGAAATAGAAGAGCCGGGGGTTCTGGTCAAACATCAGCGTCTCAGAGGTATGGATTATGGAGGGCAGAAATCTAGTGGATAATGATGAAACCAAGGAGACAAACCTCCCTGGCTGCAGATGAGGGAGAGTAAAAAAGATCCTAATCGTTGAAGAAGTCAGAAAAGTAAGAGTATGAAGGAGACCATCAACATATCAAGTGAAGTCCCCAAGGATAAGAAGAAGGTTTGGGACGGAACAGAACACGAAGTAGGCAGTACATTTGAGAAAGGATGGGAACGAACTGGGGGCGGTGGGGGGGGCGCGGGGAGGAAGAGACAAGTAATCGTAGATGGAACTTAAATGTTGCCGTAAGGTTTGCAAAACACCTTGTATAAAATATGTCCTTTGGTCCTCACAACAACTTTGTAAATAACAGCTGCCAGATCTAAATGGGATTAGATATATCTAAGTGGATTTAACCTCAAAGGGGGAAGAGATCAAAGAAAGTGGTGGGGGAGCATCTGAAAGGGCAGTGAGGAGGAGGACTCATACTTAGTCCTCCCCCTGCCTCAGTGGGGACAGAAAGAGGTAGCAAGTAAGAGGAGATACAAACAGTATTGGAGAGAGTATATTATACTTATGCCAGGGTAGACTGGTTCCTATTACTATATGACGAAGGAGCATAAGAGCTATATTCTGATGTCTAATAGGAAAGGCAGATTCCACAAGTAGAGTTGAACAGGGATGCAGAGAACTAGGGCTGACATGGATACTTATGAAGAAGCAGGGATTAATGGCCAGGGAAGGGAGCTTCAGTCTAGGAAATCTAGGATTTAGATATTGAATGGAGCCATGGGGACTGTCATAATCTCTCTCTTTCCTTTTGGTTTTTGTCGGCTTTCTTTTTTTGAAGACAATTGGGGCTAACTGACTCTCCCAGGGTCACCCAGCTAGTAAGTGTGTGAGGCCAGATTTAAATTCAGGTCCTCCTAACTCCAAAGCTAGTGCTCTATCCACTGTACCATCTAGCTGCCCCCATAATCTTTCTAATAGTAATGGTAATGATGATTTGATATTATTGCCTGAGCAAGAAGTAGACCTTGGTGGGAGATGGGGAATGCAGAGGAGTAGAGAATATTGACCTGTATCTTTATTCAGGATCCCTGTAATTTATCAGTCTTAGCCAGGACAATTTTGCTTTGGCCAATGGATTAGGTCCTCTAATGTTGGGGGATATGATCACCGCAAGTTCCCTGCTCCTAGTGGTGAATAACAGGGAGATTACTGGGAAGGGTTTCCCAGAATCCTTCTATCTTACCTGGTCATGACATGGGGTGTGACTCCAATTTCTTGACAACTACACCAGTGGGGCACAATGTTTTATCCAACTAATCATAATAGTAAAGCTTTGAGCATGGGACTGGTGGTGTCTGTCATCTAAGGACCAGAGTGGTAAACCGAGAGAGAGGCTTATTGCCAGATTAGCTCCAGGCTGATGAATTTTTCAACCACAGCAATTCTCAGAGTCTCAGAGGGATTGTAATCTGTGTAAGGGAAAAGAATGCCCACACTAAGGAAATCACAAGTCCTTCAAGTATAGAAGATAGAGCTTTAAAGGTACTACATTCCTCCACTCTCCATTTCTTTAGTCTCTTCTAAAAAACAGAGCATAATTCCTTACCACAACAGAAAATGCATTGCGCCTGAAAAGTAGGAAAATTGTGTAGGGCCTAATATGCAGTCACATCTGGCTGAATTCCAATCTGGTCCTGACTTTTTTCTGTAGCATAATTTGTCACTGATAATCATATAAACCACCATGGAGTCAACATTATGCAGTGAATAGAGAGCTTGCCTCAGAACCAGGTTCAAGTCCCATTTCATATATCCAAGTCACTTGTGGGTCACTTTATAAAGAGACAGTCAGTTGCAGGTGTCAGGAGTGTCCTCTGACCTGTCAAAGGCCTCTCTGCTCATGAATCTGTTCCCATGCTGACAATTCTGATTTGCCTCTCCTCCGAAGGACCAACGCCAAGAAAGTCAAGATGTTATACAGAATGCCCCTAGTTTTCTGTAGCCTAGCACTTGTTTAAATTAGCTATCATTTTCATTATCTCTGTTACTTATGAAGGACTGTCAGTGTTTCAGGCAGTACATGATCACAAAGATAGCTGCATTGGGAGCCCAAGAGGACCTTCTGTCTAACATTGACCAATTAAAGTACTCCAACTTGAAAGCAAAACAAAGTGATACTCACCATGAGCAGGGACCCCCCCACCCTGGATAACTTAATCCAGAGCTTTGGCCATAGCCAACGAATTGTAGGGATTCTGAAGAAAGACACAAGTCAGTACTGTTCTCTCCTCCCCCCTCCCCACCCAAAGTGAGATTTTGCTTCATTTTGCCTAGAACCAGGACTCAGCATCTCTTCTTGGCCACCATTCCCATACCATGCTGCTTGTATCACTTTTCATCTCTCAATACTCCACCCCCACACCCACTCCTGATACCCCAACCCAACCCAGGAACTTTGGACTCAACCTGGACACCACATTCTGGCAGATGAACTTTCATTATATCTTGCCTGGAAATAGGCCTCCACATCACTTCCTGACCTGGTCATCATTGCTTCCCCCCTCATTCTTCCAATTCCCCTTTATGTGCTTTCTTTCTTGTTTGATTGTGAACTCATTGAGCATGGCAACTACATTGCTTGAGTGGATTTGTGCGCCTCATGCTTAGCAACATTCCTGGTACACAGTGAATGCTTGATCCATCTATCATATCAGGTGTCACACTATGTGCAATCTGAGAAAAAATGTACACAGCTATATGACTCAGTATACTATTTATTAGCCAAGTTATCTAATTATTTTTTAATATGTTAGTGGAGCAAATATTCAGTTAATTTTTTGTCTCTATAAAGGACCATCACATTCTTAACACCTCCTTATATACTGGTGCCAGAATAAATTTCCTAAATATTGCTTTGAACTTGTCACTCCAGTTTGCTTGAAAATTTCAATGGCTACTTGTTGCTTCCTGAAGAAGATACAATTGGCTTTGCTTGGTGCTCGAGGCTATTTCTGATTGATCACCAATGGATCTTTCCTTGTGTACTTTGATTATGGGGGCAGCCAGGTGGTGCAGTGGATAGAGCACCAACTCTGGAGTTAGGAGGACCTGACTTTAAATCTGGACTCAGATACTAACTGTGTGACTCTGGACAAGTAATTTAACCCCAATTGCCTCCAAAAAATAAAAACGAGAGAGAGAGAGAGAGAGAGAGAGAGAGAGAGAGAGAGAGAGAGAGAGAGAGATTGATTGTGACAGTCCGCTATCCCGTGGCTTCATTCAGAATCTAAATCCTAGATTCCCTAGACCAAATTTCCTTGCCATTTTATATCACTCCTCTTCATATACCCTAAAAACTTGTCAACTTTGCTGCTTTTCTATTCCCTTTGCCCTCTGATAATATATCTAAGTCCTATCCATCCTTCAAGGTTCAGCTAACCCACCACCTGCTCCACGAAGCCTTCCCTGGAACCCCTAGCTAGAAGTATTCCCTACTCTTTTCTCTAGCCAACATTAAAGGAGGAGGCAATGTGATGCAGTGAACAGAGAGTTAACCTTAAAGCCAAGAAGACTAGCATTCAAATCTCACCTCTATTACCCCAGACAAGTCACCCAATCTGTCAGGGCCTCCAGGTAAATCTCTAAGGATCTAAGTTGTAAAGAAGGTGCCAGTCCTCATGGTTAGAGAGAATTTCTTTATCCAGGAATTACTTATACCAACGAAAATAATGGATCTAGTCTCTATGCCTACTCCTAATCAAATACTGGAAAGTAGAATAATGATCACAATAAAGACGTATTGTAGTCAATCTACCGGTGACTTTGTTCACACTGTTTCCTGCCCTGGAAAACTCTCTTTCCCCATCATTGCTTGTTGAATTCCTACCCATCTTTAAAAGTCAAACTCAAATACTCCCTCTTCCTGGAAATCTTCCCTGATCCTCTCCTCCTAGTTAGAAAAAATCTCCTCATTCCACCTTAGATCCCAAATAGAATTTTGTATTACAACTCTTTAGTATATTTTTAGTGTGTACTATTATTGCTACTTGTGTTGTAGGTATCTTATGCCATAAGCTTCATAAGGATAGGAAAAATATTTTTTCCTAACTTTATATCTCCCTGAGAGCTTAGCACAGCGTTTTCTGCCCAGTGGGAATTTAATCATTTGATGTGTTATATTTGTTGTGTACCTTTATGTTGTACTAGAAAGTTGCATCTGTGCCCAAGAAAACCTTCCATCAAGTAAGATTAACTGAGGTGTTGCAGCATCTTAGAAGAAAGCCACATAGTGCAATGTCACCAGGTGAACTTTAGCCCTATCTTGTTTGGAAAAATGCCCAGTGTAAACTAATCACGTTGAGATTGCCAACATGATGTCACTATGACCTTAGCTGTTGCTGGCTGGAAAACTTTAGAGTGGCAATCATATAAGCAAGATGAAAGTTGTTAAGGCCAGGTAGGAGTAACATTACCTAAAGGGGAACTAGAGAAAGGGGATTGCTGCAATCATCCCAATTAGGCCTTCTGTATTTAGGAGGTGGGCAGCTCTGTGGCACAGTGATAGAGTGCCAGGCCTGGAATCAAGAAGACTCATCTTCCTGAGTTCAAATCTGGCCTCAAGATACTTATTAGCTATATGACCCTAGATACTTAATCTTGTTTGCCTCAGTTTCCTCTACTATAAAACAAACTGAAGAAGAAAATGGCAAACCATTCCTACATCTTGGCCAAAAAACAAAACAAAAGTCAAAGCGGGTCATGAAGAGTTGGACATGACTGAAATGAGTCACAGCAACAATAGTTAGGAGGTATTTGGGAAAAGAAAGGGAGGAGGTGTAGACTTCTTTTTGACCAAAGGCACCACAAGGCAACAAGGAGGTCAGATTGGAACTGTGGTCTATAAAACAGTGAGTTTTGTCACAAACCAAAGGGAAGCTTTTCTGCATCTACAATGTGAAAAAAGTGATCATGAGTCATTCTTTTCAGTCACACTTATGGATAACAATACCATTACCAGCAGCGAGGAAGGCAAACAGGGCTTTCCCCTGGGACACTGAAATTAAGAGACTTCTAAAAGAACTTGGCACAACCAAGGCTAATACCTAGTTAGCAAGAATAATTAATTAGCCAATCAAGTATTTATTAAATACTCATGCTTTACCAGGCACTGTAATAGGCTCTGGGGATGCAAGTACGAAGAATGAAAAACATTCCTATTGGCAAGCAGCTTAAATTTTAACAGGGGAAACAACAAGTACATATATAAATATATACAATATATCACGTATAAAATGAATTAAATGCAAAACAGTTTGAGAGGGATACCATTGAAGGTTGGGATAGTCAAGAAAAACTCCATGTAGAATTTTGTACTTGATCTGCATCTTAAAGGAAGAGTCAGAGGTAAGAAGTGAGTGGATTCCAGGCTTGTGGAATAACCAGTGTAAATTCATGGAAATGGGAGCTGGAAAGCCTGCCCCAACCCCATCATCAGGGGGCAGTATCCTAGTATTTTCCTGCACAAGTTGGCTTCTATCAAGCAAATGTGCCACAAAGAGAAAGCCAGTTTGGTTGGATCAGAGTATGAGAGGAAGACTACTGTCCAATGTACCTGGAATGGTAGGTTGGGATCAAGTTGAAAAGGCCTTTAAAAATCAAACAGAAGAGTTTGAATTTTATTCCAGAAGCAACAGGAAGCCACTGGAGTTGGTTGAGCAGAGAAGTGACACAGGCCGGATGTATACTTTAAGAAAATTGCTTTGGTGGCAATATGAAGGATGGACATGGATCAGGAGAGACTTGAGGAAAAGAAACCCATCTGGAGGGAGGTGGGAAGAGAGAGAATACAGTCTCTGCTCATGGAAACACAGGACATAGCAATGCTGAGGGAGATGGAAAAGCAATGTATTGTTCTAAGTCTGGAGTTGGTGGTGAAATAGAGCTAGGTTATGATCTATGTTATAGGCTTCCATTTTATGATGGATTCTCTCTACTTTCAGGTGCACACAAATGATTGTCCTTCCTTAAAATTAGCCAACTGTCATCACCAGAGGCTAAAGTTACAAAAGTCTTCTCAGGTCAATTAGTCTTTCTACTCACCAATACAAAGTTGCCCTTCTTTTCAGCAATGTATTTTTTAACTCTGACTTTCAAATTCTTTGTGAGTAATTTCCTTTTATAGCTTTATCACTTCAGAAGTCATTCATGTGATAAATGAGAAATGAATTCTGCTTGGCATTGATAAAGCTTATGAGTAAGTTTTTATTTTAATAGCATCCACGTAGGAGGGTTCCTTTTTAAATGAATACTCCAACACTAACGCTCTGCCCACAAAGAAGACTAGACCCAGTAAAAGCACGTTAGGTCACAGAGTAAGTTACTCTTTGCAGTTTCAAGGTGATCTCTGGTTTATGTTATCTGAAAAAAAAATCCATCAATGAATAATCTTTTGTCTTCACATGGTATCTCTTTCAGGACTTCTTCTTTGCAGAGTTGAAACTTTTGAACTCTACTTATTATGAGTAAACTTTACCACGATCAAGTTCCACCTTTAAAAATGCTTACAAATAATAAGTGCTGAATATAGACTATCCAGAAGAGTTTACCATCTTTTCATTTTTATCATTGTTACTCTAACTCTGGCTGTTATCAGCTTGTTAAACTTAAAATTAGAAGTCATTTCCAAAAAGGTAATTCTAGACTAACATGGAAATATTTTACATAACTGCATATGCATAATCTATATCTGATTGCTTACAATCTCAGATTGGGGAAAGAGGAAGGAGTAAGGGAAAGATAGAATTTGGAACTCGAACATTTAAATAAAATTTCAAATGTTTTAAAAATTGGGGGGGGTAAAGAATAATTCTATTATGCTCTTGTACTTGTCTTGAATTTGGACTGGGATTTCAACTCACTTGAAGGTCTCTAGTTGGTAGGGTGTTGTTTTTTTTTAATCCTTCATATGAGTAATGTTTCTCTAAGTATAGAATAAACAGGAAGACAATGTTAACCTTGGTATGCTGGAAACAAGAAATGATTAAATTCTGCTGCCTGTAACAGTTAAACTGGATGAGTATGTCACAGAGTATGTCACAGAGAATCAAATAGAATTTCAGAATTGGAAGGAAACTGTGGTCATCTAATTTAAATTGTGTCCAAAAAAATTAACCCATTTCAAGATGCCCCCAAGGTGGAAATCCAGCCTCCCATGGATTAGAAAATCGAGAGTCAATTGATGACCCAAACACAAGTATTTGGGCCAGACTCTTTAGGGGGTATACTCCCACTCTTGGTACTACTGTACTCAATTAGTGCACTGTTGTAGGGAGATGTGCCCCACTTTTTATCACAAAATGCCCAAGACATTCCTCCTATTCACAAAGAGGAAGTCTGGGGCTCCTATCTCACATCCCCAATCCCATCATCATGGGGTAGTATCCTAGTATTTTCCTGAACAATTTGGCTTCTATCAACCAAATGTACCTAAGGTGTCAGAATTCTTAATTCTAAGGCTGAACTCTAGAAACCCTTGATATTCAGAAGCCAACCCCCAAGCTTTAAGTCCTGCTTCTTGACTTTATCCTAATTCAAGCATTCAGGCAACCTGGTAATAGCTTTGAATTTTTTCTTGTATATTCCTCCACTGGGCACAGGAACATACATGGAAACTGAGTCCTGAAAATAGTCCTAGATAGCTCATAGTTTCTCAAGTTATCTGTGTAAATTAAATTTGACTAATAATTTTAATTTACATGATTCCTTTGGAAAATATGGGTATTGAGGAAAGAAAGCAAGGTTCATTTAGGGACCTGGCAGGTTCAGGTCAGCAGAGGTGTCTCAGGGTAGACTGAGGCATGAAATTTGAGGCAAGAGGAATGGGACAGTAGAAAGTGTAATGGAAAAAACCCTAGGCTTGGAATCTGGGGATGTAAGTATCAAGCCTAGCTCTTCCTACTAACTTGGTAACCTTGGCCAAGTCACCTCTATAGGCCTGCTTTTAATCTGTTAAATGAAGGCTCTCAGAGCATATGTTAGATAAAATCTTTTTTAGTTCAAAATCTATATATTATAGGGCTCAGGGCACATAGACCAAACAATCTGCTGCATATCAAAGAGTCCCATTTCAGTGGTCCATTTGAACCATTGTCAAGGCAAAAATCAATCCTCAGAAATAGAGCGGAGAGAGGTAAGTAGGGAGACAGAGAAGTAGAGGAAAACAAGAGGAAAGCTTAGCTTTCACCATGGTGGCTGCATCACAGAACTGCTCCTTATCTGAACTCCTCATTTCCTAATCCGTTTAGGAGAACCAGTCACACAACATGACATGTGATAGAGCAGAAAATGGTAGTATTGTACACTGGAGTGTGTCAAGTGGGCGCCAAATGTACTGACACACCTACAGTGCATTCCCATTGGTACTTCACTTGAGGATTCACCACCCAGCTCATGCTGTATGCGAGACTATGGCAGTAGGCCATGGAAATTACATGCTACATTTTTATATAGTGATAGGAATTACTATTTTTAGGAGTTTTATATAGTGATAGGAAGTTACATGCTATATTTTTATATAGGGATAGGAGTATAATGTGTCCTGAAAGAACTCACAAAATTTAACCTTTCCCCAGCAAACACAGGGTTATCACAAATTTCTTAACTGAACCACAAAGACATGTGAGCTCACTCTGATGAATTCTTCTCATCCAACTGAGCTAGTCAGCTATTTGCAATGCCGAAACCCCAAACCTGCTCTTTGTAGCATAGTCAGATCTGAATAAGGGTTAGTCCAACTGTCATCAAGATTTTACTCATTTATCATTTTTTAAAAATCTGTCACAAAATTTGAAGTGGAAAACATCCCTGGAACATATGTCTTTAAAAGTCTTTCACACATACAACCTTTGTCTAAATGGACCTGCAAAACGCTGCATTAAATTGGAGAGGGTGTGTCTTTGGGGTTCTTATAGAACAAAATTGGGTAACAGTATGAGATGCAAAAAGCAATTTCAAAATCCTGGAAGGTACTATGAAAAATACACTGAAAATATACTAAGACCAGAGAGAAACACCCTTATTCCTTAGAGATGGGAGTGATTTAAATGCTCCCTTGGAGTGGTTGATTCAAAAATCATATTAACGACAAAGAACAAGAGGAAGAGAAAACAGAAGAAAACCATGGGAAAAATAAAGTGAAAAGGCAGCAGGGTAGAGAGGAAAAGGGAGGAGAAATGTGTGGGAGGAGAAACAATCAATTATTTTTGCTGTGTTTGTGCTATGTGCAAGGCGTTGTGTGTGGTCCTATGGGGGATAAGAAGGAAGGAATCAGGATGGAAGAGAGGAAAAAGCCCTTGGGGATTTGGTTCTGTCTCTCCCTTTCACAAGTCATGTGCCTTGGACAAAACTATGTTCTCTCATAGACCTTAGTTTCATCAATTCAACAAACCTTTATTAAGATCCTACACTAATAAGAATAGAGGAAATCAAGCCAAAAATGAGAGTCTCTGCCCTCAGGGAGCTTCTGCTCTAAAAGGGATGAGAGAAGATGTACATGGATAAGTAAATATAAGGTATCGTTAAGAGGGAAAAAATTCTGTAACCTTTTGGGGGGCTGAGGCAGGTAGGGTGAGAAGAAGGTGGGAAAAGAAAAAGCTTCAAATGTCCAGGACAACTGTGGATCCACTTTATTGACACTCAAAGAAATTGTCAGCCATGGACAATAAGCAACAAATGGACATCCATCTATGGCCTGAGGGATGTAGCCAACATAAACATGATCTTGTGTTTAAATTGCATCTGGTACATGCTCCCTAAGGGCACATGCCCTCCAAACTGACAAACTGCTTGTCAGATCTAGGTCTTAATCAGCAAACTAAAGCTTGAGGAGATGGATGGTATAGCAGACAGAATGCCTGTCTGAAATTCAGGAAGATCTGGGTTCAAATCCTGCTTCTAGCAATTACTAGTCAGGTACAGTGGGCAAATCACATACACTCTCTCAGCCTCACATCTTTCATCTATGAAAATGCTATAATAATAACACTTACCTCACAGGGTCATCATGAGGATCAAATGAGATTTTATATATATATATATATATATATACACATATGTATATATATGTATATATGTATGCATATATATGTATATATATATGTGTGTGTATGTAACTACATATACATATAAACATATTTATGTGTATATATGTACAAATATATCTATATACATATATGGAGACAGATATCTGTATCTGTGTGTAGATACACATAGATATAGACATATAGATATAGACATATAGATATAGATATATATTCTCCTCCTCCCTTCTCCATATGTGTGTATATATATACACATATGGAGAAGGGGGGAGGAGAGGGCTCTCCTACACAGCAGGCTCAAAGTTGTTCTCTCTGGTTCCATTTGGGCTTTGGGACTTCTTCTAGTCAAAGGCCTCATACTTCAAGAAAATGATGAAGAGTCCTGTTATTGGCTACAGAGCTGGAAGAGATGACAATTTAAAGGAAGCAACCCCACCCTCAGCTCTCTCTTCCTTTCTAGCTACAAATCATGGAAGGGCTGTTTCAAGCTACCTCCCCAAAGTAGGGAGCAGATGGTAGAAGAAAGGGCAGTTTGCCCTACCTCTCTATCACATCTTTCCAGGCAGCTGTAAACAATAGATATCTACAATGTATGTCTTCTCTAGACAAGCCCAAGTCTGGATCTGGGCTACTCCAAGACACATGTGTCTAAGCTTGGAGGCAACCTGACGAGGACAAGAAGTTCAGAATTCCTGGTCTCCATCGTATTTGAATGGCAAAGGGAACAATCCTTGGCAACTACTCCAGCACCCTTAGAGAAGATGACCTGACCAAAGCTGGGCCACTTTACCCACACATATACATCGTTTGTTTGGACCGGACCGAGTTAAGGTAAAATATTCTGCCCTAGGCTAGTTGGCTTAGTGAATAGAGTACTGAGCCTGGAGTCAGGAAGACCTGAGTTCAAATCTAGCCTCTGATAGTAGCTACGTAACCCTAGGCAAATCACTTAACCATTTCCCTTAATCTATCAGAAAAGGAAATGGTAAACCACTCCAGTATGCCTCCAAAAACCCAAGGACAGTACAATGGATCGGGTCATATGTTTGCAAGGGGAAATGTAAACTATGTCATGACTGGTCCTGCAAAATGCTTCCTAGTCATTGAGGTTTGAGTATTAGACACCCACCGATTTTAACAGTAGTTATAAATTAAATCAGTGAATCCTGTCCCATTTTCATTCTGTTTTTGTCAAATACATGCTTTTGAGTATTCTGTTTAGCTTTCTTTTCACATACAGGGAATAAATATAGGTCCCATACGTCATTCATATTATGTATTTAGTTCTTCTTTTAACTTTTCTTCTAGGGGAAATCCTAGATATGAGTTTGATACTAAACTTTGATAATCTGTCCCTGGGGCATTGTGGTAGGGAGGGCAAGTAAGCCAAAGCATATGAGAAAGAACAATTCTAACCCTCTCATTAGAGTCAGACTCCCCCAAGTCTGAACCCAATCCAAATGACATGATGCCTGTATCCAAAGTAAAGGGGTTCCTTAGTGATGGTAGTGGTGGTAGTGGTGGTAGAAGAAGAAGGAGAAGAAGGAGAAGAAGAAAAAGAAGAAGAAGAAGAAGAAGAGGAAGAAGAAGAAGAAGTAGTAGTAGTAGCAGTAGCAACAGCTAGCATTTATATAGCACCTACTATGTGTCAAGCACTGTGCTAAACACTTTACACATATCTCATTTAATTCTTACAGCAACCTCAGGAGGTAGATGCTGTTATTATCTCCATTTTACATTTGAGGAAACTGAGGCAAATGGAGGCTAAATGACTTGCCTAAAGTCACATATTGGACTCAGGTCTTTCTGATTCCAGGCCCAGCATTCTAGTCACTGATCCACCTCAGGGAGTGGAACAAGACCCTAGAGCCGTTGAACCATCAGTAGTTTCTTACTGTTGCAAATATAAAAGGTTTTGCAAACATCAAAATGCTATATACACTGACTATTATTGTTGTTAACACTAACACAGATTGCTACAGCATGCATGGATGGGTGTCATGTAACCATGTGACTCAGAATTCAGAGATTTCTTTAAGATCCAACAGGAAAGAGGTGCTGTGAATTTCAAGAAAATTATTTGCGCTATTTAAATTCTACCATTAGCTCCTTCCCCCTCCTCCGCCACCCCATGGAGAAGGAAGAAAAGGAAACTGCCTAGGGTTGTCAGTCTAGGGAATGAATGATACAGATGGCCAACAAGACCAACCTCACTGCAAGAATCCACAAATGGGATGGCAGAAACAGGAAGTGACTCCCGTCATCAAACATGACCCTCTCTAAGGGTCAAGACAAAGAAATAGATACACAATGAATTTGTGATCACCTGAGGCTGACATCCCCTGAGCCAAGGTTAATACTTTTAGAGTCTAACAAGATCATAGGATTGTAGGCTCAGAGTTGGAAAGTACCTCAGAGCACTCTTAGTCCAAACTTCTCACTTTTATAGATGAGGGAACTGAGGCACAATGTTATGTGACTTGTCCAAGGTCACATGGGAAGTGAAAGAGAATTCTAGAGCTTGTGCTTTCAGGACACAAGGAAAAGGGAGAAATGAAGAAGAGAGGAGCTAAAGGAGATAAAAGAAATAGAAACAGTTAGTTGGAGGATGATCAAGCAGGGGAACAGAAAAAGTGTGGCAAAGGAGAAGGAATGGAAAGGAAAGATTTTAGGCCACTGGAGGTCTATTCTTTCTATTTCCCTGAAAGGTCCTTTCACCCCTGACAGTTCTGAGAATTCAATGAATTCTGTTGGCCATGTGGAATGCTGGTTTAGCAGCTAGGAATGGAGCTGAGGGTAAGGTATTCCATTTGGAAGTATCAACTTCTCCATCAACTCTATCCAAAACTTTCAGGGATCCAGGCCAGAAGTCAATAATGATTGATGTGGGGAGCCCAAGTTGGTGTTTCATTACTGTGTAACATGGGAAAAAATGGGCAAACATGAAATGTGATTGGGAGTTGAGAAAAGAAAAAGGGGTGCTGGCAAATTCTTTGACTTTTCTAAGAAATTAATATACCTCGTTTGGGATGTGCTTCTCCAAAACAGGGACAAATCTCCCCTGGAAGGCTGGAAAGCAGTTAAGATAATGCCTTGTGTTTAATATTGGCTATCTTATCTTATCAGACTAGAACTGACAAAATCCTTTCCTTGGTTGAACCACAAAGCAAACTAGAGTGAACAAGGCCCGTCCGCAAGAGATCCAGAGGGATTTTTGTACAGAAGGAAGTTAATCTTCCAGATTCAGAAAGCACAACCCATGTGCAAAACTAGCTCTGCGTTTTACCCTGAACTAGCTGTGGTGAAAAAAGAAAACAGGGCAGATGTGGAAGAAGCAAAGGAAGTGAGAGAAGGAAAAGAGAGAATGATGAAGACAAAGAAACAAGGGCCTGGGGAGAGAAAGATAAGATAAGATAGAGCCTAAAATAATCAACCAGTTTGAGTGCCCTCCTTCGAACAAAAGGATAAGCTTTGGGAATATAAAAAAGGTCAACAAAATGGTCAACTGTGATTTCAGAAGGTTTTTAAGGAAGAATGCTGCCCACCTCATGACAAAGTATAAACTAACATGTAGGAGAGAAGCATTTTTGGCTTGACCAACAAGGGGAATGTTTTGCTTGACTCTGCTTATAGGACACAAAGATTCTATATTCCTTTCCTTCTTTTCCTTCCTTGCTTTTCAGTGAGTGGGAGTAGAGATTTGAAACATTAAAAAAAATTAAATGTATTTTTAAAAAGACATAATGAATATTAAAAATACAGAAAAATTTGGACAGATATATAAAGTGGTGTGAAGTCAAATAAGCAGGACCAGAAAATGAGTTCAAGAATTCAAGTGGAGGGGGCAGAGCTGAGATGGCGGATTAGAAAGACACACTTATGCAGGGTCCTCCCCACAGCCCATAAAATACCTATAGAGAGGGACTCTCAACAAATTTTGGAGCAGCAGAAGTGGAATACAACAGAGTGGAGGAGATTTCCAGCCCATGGAGACCTGAAAGGCCCACGGAAAGGTAGGTTGCGCTGGACGCGGGAGCCAAGCACAGAGCCCAGCCCAGCCTTGGCCGAGCCACACTGCTAGAAGAAAGGAGACTCTGAGAGGAGGACACTTCTGGGGTGGAATCTCCAGTCATAGTAGCATGTCCTCAGATCCCTTGGTCCACGGGCACCAAAGGTCAGTGACAGTGTTTTATCAGGGGGCCAGGAAGGGAGAAGGGCCATTCCATAGCTCTGGCAGCAGGCAGTGGCCACAGAGCCAGCACAGCAGCCCATATGGAAGCTCCGTTGTTGGAGCATAAAAACCCCTGGGGGCATTGAAGAGCTGAGTCTTACCTCAGCCCTGGGTGGAGGCCCTGGCCAAGCTGGTCTTTGTCTCAAACTGAATGGTGGCCCTGCCCATCCAGCTTATCTGAAAATCAGTCCCAAGTGCTGACTTTGTGGATCTGGAGGCCAAGTGGCTGTGGAGAGGGATCTGCTAAGATTCTGGGCACAAAAATCCCTCTCTGTATCCAGACCAGTACATGCTTGATTGTGCCACCTTGGAGGAACTGAGATATCACAGATTCTCAGCATATACCCTACTCTTGACAGAGGACCCAAAAGTCAAGTAACTGGTTGGGAAAATCCCCAAAAAAGGGAAAAAAAATAAGACCATAGAAGGTTACTTTCTTGGTGAACAGACATCTCCTCGCATCCTTTCAGATGAGGAAAAACAATGCTTGCCATCAGGGAAAGACATAGAAGTCAAGGCTTCTGTATCCCAAACATCCAAAATAAATATTCAATGGGTTCAGGCCATGGAAGAGCTCAAAAAGGAGTTTGAAAATCAAATTAGACAGGTGGAGGAAAAACTAGGAAGAGAAATGAGAGAGATGCAAGAAATGCATGAAAAGCAGGTCAACACCTTGCTAAAGGAAACCCAAAAAAGTGCTGAAGAAAATAACACCTTGAAAAATAGGCTAACTCAATTGGCAAAAGAGGTTCAAAAAGCCAATGAGGAGAAGAATCCTTTCAAAAGCAGGATTAGCCAAATGGAAAAGGAGGTCCAAAAGCTCACTGAAGAAAATAGTTCTTTCAAAATTAGAATGGAACAGATGGAGGCTAATGACTTTATGAGAAACCAGGAAATCACAAAACAAAACCAAAAGAATGAAAAACATGGAAGATAATGTGAAATATCTCATTGGAAAAACAACTGACCTGGAAAATAGATCCAGGAGAGACAGTTTAAAAATTATGGAACTACCTGAAAGCCATGATCAAAAAAAGAGCCTAGACATCATCTTTCAGGAAATTATCAAGGAAAACTGCCCTGATATTCTAGAACCAGAGGGCAAAGTAAATATTGAAAGAATCCACCAATCACCCCCTGAAAGAGATTCAAAAAGAGAAACTCCTAGGAACATTGTGGCCAAATTCCAGAGTTCCCTGGTTAAGGAGAAAATATTGCAAGCAGCTAGAAAGAAACAATTCAAGTATTTCAGGATAACACAAGACTAGCAGCTTCTACAATAGGGATAGAAGGGCATGGAATAGGATATTCCAGAAGTCAAAGGAACTAGGACTCAAACCAAGAATCACCTACCCAGCAAAGCTGAGTATAATACTTCAGGGGAAAATATGGTCTTTCAATGAAACAGAGGACTTTCAAGCATTCTTGATGAAAAGACCAGAGCTGAAAAGAAAATTTGACCTTCAAACACAAGAATGAAGAGAAGAATGAAAAGGTAAACAGCAATGAGAAGTCATAAGGGACTTACTAAAGTTGAACTGTTTACATTCCTATTTGGAAAGATAATATTTGCAACTCTTGAAACTTTTCAGTATCTGGGTAGTTGGTGGGATTACACACACACATACACACACACAGAACACAGAGTGAATTGAATATGATGGGATCATATCTAAAAAATGAAATTAAGTGGTGAGAGAGAAATATATTAGGAGGAGACAGGGAGAAATGGAATCGGGCAAATTATCTCTCATAAAAGAGTCAAGACTTTTCAGTGGAGGGAAAAAGAGGGGAAGTGAGAGAAAAACACGAAGCTTACTCTCATCACATTCAACTAAAGAAAGGAATAAAATGCACACTCATTTTGGTATGAAAACCTATCTTACAATATAAGAAAGTGGGAGAGAAGGGGATAAGCAGGGGCGGGGGGGGATCATGGAAGGGAGGACAGTTGGAGGAGGGAACAATATGAAGTCAACACTCTTGGGGAGGAACAGGATCCAAAGAGAGAATAGAAGAAATGGGGGGCAGGATAGAATGGAGGAAAATATAGTTAGTCTTCCACAACACGACTATTATGGAAGTCATTTGGAAAACTACACAGATATGGCCTATATTGAATTGCTTGCTTCCCAAAGGAAATGGGTGGGAAGGGAGGGATGAAGAGAAGGTGGAAGTCAAAGTTGTAGGAACATCTGTTGAATACTGTTCTTACTACTAGGAAATAAGAAATACAGGTAATGGAGAATAGAAAGTTATCTGGCCCTACAGGCCAAAAGAGAAGATGGGGACAAGAGAAGGGAGGGATGTTAGAAGAGAGGGCAGATCGGTGATAGGGACAATTAGAATGCTTGGTGTTTGGGGGTGGGGGGAGGGGAGAAATGGGGAGAAAATTTGGAACCCAAAATTTTGTGAAAATGAATGCTAAAAGTTAAATAAATAAACTTAATAAAGTTCAAAAAAAATAAAATTAAGAATTCAAGTGGAAAGAATAAAAAGTCCAAAACTGGAAGAAAAAAAAAAGGAGGGGAGGCAGGGAGTCACAGGAGAAAGAACACTAGGCTCCTATAGTAGGAGCTCAACAATATTAACCAGATAAGCTTTGGAAATGTTTAGATTTGTTGACTATAAACATGTATGTTGCCTGTACCATTTCACTCATCTATAGCCACTGCTAAGAAAGAGAAAGAGGGGCAGTTAGGTCGCACAGTGGATAGAGTATGAGGAAGAGTCAGGACAATCTGCATTCAAATTTGGTCTCAGACATTTACTAACTGTGTGACCTGGGCATGTCACTTAACCTTGTTTGCCTCAGTTTCCTCATCTGTAAAATGAGCTAAAGAAGGAAATGGTAAACGACTCCAGTATCTTTGCCAAGAAAAACCCAGATGGGATCAAGAAGAATCAGACACAACTGAAACAACTGAACAAAGAAAGTGAAAGGGAGACGGCAATTTTAGCTCATATTTCTTAGAATATTCTAAAGCCAGTTCTCTCAAAAGTCCTCACCATCACCACTCCAAAATGATATTTCCAAAGACATGTTGTTTCTGCCCTTAGGAAACATTTTGCCTCATTCCACAAGATAGAAAAAAATAAAAGCAGCTTCCCCTTAGTTTCGTACTCATCACTCAAATTCTCTCCAAAGGTTTGTTCTAACCACTCTAACACTGCTTCACTGTACTACAGCTCTAATGGTCTGAAGCCCTAATGACCTAGAAAGGTGGGAAAGGATTTCCAGCAAATCACTTTTCCAAGTTAAGTATCAAACACACAACTCCTCTCAAGTGCTAAGGAATGGAGCAATTGATGTGTAAATGGATGGAGTACAATGAATGATCTCTTCTAAATTCTCTCTCCTTTCTCTTTCCCCAGTAGGATACAAGTTTCTTGAAGGCAAGGACAGTTGTTTTTTTTTCCATTTCTTTGTACTCCCAACATTTGGCAGCATTTTACACATAGTAAGTGTTGAACAAATGTTTATGAAATTGAATTAAAATCTGTGGTTCTTGAATACAAGGGTTTTTATACCTCATTTTAAAATTCCCAGTTTTTAAAGCCTACTAAGTGGAAACAAAACCAAAGATAGATTCAGTCCCAGTTTTCAATATTGTCCTGTCAAGGTTTCAGGGTATTAAAAGGAAACACTCATAATTATACTATTTGCAGAAAGGAGATTTCCCCCCAAAGCCTGACTTTCCCAAGTCTGTCCTAAAATCCAGTCAAATAGAATATAAGTGTGAGCAGTTCATAGCTTCTTTGTTACTCAAAGATTGATTTGCAGTAATCCTAGAGATTTTATTATTGAGGGAAAAGGGAACAAATTATAATGAATTTGTTTCCTCTTTCTTCCCCACTACAACTCCCAGAAGGCACTGGAACTACCATGAATCCTGGAGGTTTTTCTCAGGGAAAGACAAGGATGCTTGAATGTCTCTGAGCATAGAACTTTCAAGGATAAATGCGGATGCTATGGAGAATCACTCTCCATGTCTTGGTCTGCCTCCAGGTCTAGCAAAAAAAAAAAGTCCCCTTCCACTAAAAGAGAAGTAAAACAATGTAAACACTGAGGTTGTGTTTGGCTAAACTAATGAAGATCAACATGTTCCATACTAAAAGAGGTAAAATATAAGAGAGAAACCCATGGAAGCAACCATGTTGTCTGCAAAAGTCAAGATTTAAGAATACCTTGAAGGTCCAAGTAGGGACAACTGACACTAAAAATAGTGGGATGAAAATGTTTTATTGCCAAATAAAATTATGATATCTGCTCATAATTATTCCAATTTAAATTGTATTTGCACTGATAGAACAAATTATGGTAAAATTATTTTAAATGCCTAAGTTTATATGTAAATTAAATTATGCTTTAAAATGCAATTGATACAACACTGAACAATGAACATTGCAGTATCCAGCATGCCGAGTGACTCCACACCCTTCCTTTCCCTGCAACAGCAGGAGTTAGGACATTGTTGAAGGACCAAAGGACCAAAACATTCTTGAATCTTCAAAAGACATCACAATGGGCCTCTAGTGGGAGAGGGTTTTTTTGTCCCTAGATTTCGTATTTAGTTGTCTTCATTGGAGGCTGTGAAAGAGTGGGAAGGGAAGGGAAGGGAAGGGAAGGGAAGGGAAGGGAAGGGAAGGGAAGGGAAGGGAAGGGAAGGGAAGGGAAGGGAAGGGAAGGGAAGGGAAGGGAAGGGAAGGGAAGGGAAGGGAAGGGAAGGGAAGGGAAGGGAAGGGAAGGGAAGGGAAGGGAAGGGAAGGGAAGGGAAGGGAAGGGAAGGGAAGGGAAGGGAAGGGAAGGGAAGGGAAGGGAAGGGAAGGGAAGGGAAGGGAAGGGAAGGGAAGGGAAGGGAAGGGAAGGGAAGGGAAGGGAAAGGGAAAGGGGAAGGGGAAGGGGAAGGGGAAGGGGAAGGGGAAGAGGAAGGAAGGGGAAGGGGAAAGGACTTTTTTTCCTTTTATATCCTTATTATCTAACATAATCCAAAGTAGTATTAGCATAATAATAACTAATATTAAGGGGAAGGAGAAGGGGAGGGGAGGGGAGGGAAGAGAAGGGGAAGGGGAAGAGGAAGGAAGGGGAAAGGACTTTTTTTCCTTTTATATCCTTATTATCTAACATAATCCAAAGTAGTATTAGCATAATAATAACTAATATTAAGGGGAAGGAGAAGGGGAGGGGAGGGGAGGGGAGGGGAGGGGAGGGGAGGGGAGAGGAGAGGAGAGGAGAGGAGAGGAGAGGAGAGGAGAGGAGAGGAGAGGAGAGGAGAGGAGAGGAGAGGAGAGGAGAGGAGAGGAGAGGAGAGGAGAGGAGAGGAGAGGAGAGGAGAGGAAAGGAAAGGAGAAAAAGTGAATCAAGATGAAAAGATGGTGGTGGTGATAAGGACAGCCTGCTAGAAGACTAAATGAACTAAAGCCTAGTTGAGGGATACCAGCCCCTATAGGCAGTGGAATTAATGCGTGACTGACAGCCACCTTGAGGACTGGGACAGGAAAGGATGATACTAGTAGCGCCCTCTGGTGGTCAGTGATGGATAATGAAGAATTGTAAAATAAGGAAGAAGAGCTGAATAGAAAGATTCTAGTGTCTCTGCAGTTGCACAAGTATTGTGACTCTGAGTAAGTCATGTTTCCTCTCTGACCCTCAGTTTCTTTACCTAGGAAGTTACAGGGTTGAAATAGATCCCCCTTCCAGCCCTATGGCTCCAGGACAGAACTTATCTTTATGAATCAATGTTTATTAAGCCTCCAATTATGAACAAAGTCCTATTTTGGGGGGTAAGAATCCAAAGATAAAAATAAAGTAATCCTCACTTTCAAGGAGTTTATATTCTTGCTTTTCTAATTGCCATAGAATGCAATTGATCATACTGAGATTGCAGCCCACTAAAACCCTTAAACACTTTTTTTTAGACAAAGGCTATCCTAATCATACCTTCCTTATATAAGAATTACATCTCCCACTGCCATGTGTTTGCTCATCCCCCATGCCTGAAATGAAATCCTCTCCCATCTCTACCTCTCCCAAATTCTTATTTTCTTTCAGATTTTAGCTAATGATAATGATGATGTAATAGCTAACATTTATATAGTATTTTATGCTTTGTAAAACAATTTACATACATTCATTCATTTAAGTAAGCCTCACAACAACTCTGTGAAATACTGGGATTTTATTTCCACTTTACAAATGGCAAAACTGAGGTTCAGAGTAGCTAAGTGACTTTCTCAAGGTCACACAGCCAGTGTGTCAGAGACAGAATTCAAACATATACCTTTCTGATTTCAAGTGTAGCACTTTGACCACTATGCTACCCTTCCAGTTGTTAATGCTTTATTGATCCTTAGAATACCTAGTAGTTATTTCTACCTGTTATACCTCCCACCTACTTCTAGAAGAATAAAAGCTCCTTGAGACAAAGGACTTTTTTTCCCTTTTATATCCCTATTATCTAACATAATCAAAACTAGTATTAGCATAATGATAACTAATATTAAGATCTGAAAGGGGCTTTATAGTATTATCTCATTTTATCCTCACAACAACCCTTATTACACCTATTTTATAGATGAGGAAACTGAAGCAAACAGAGGTTAAATGACTTGCCCAAGGCCACACGATAAGTGATTGAGGTGTGATTTAAAGCCAAGTCCCGACTCCATCCACTGAGACACCACTTCTAATACCTTATGCATAATAATTGTTGAATTGAACTGAATTGTCAAGTGCATACTGTTAATGATCTTGCTGAAGCTGAGAGCAGATCCAAATGGCCAGAGCCTCAATGGCATTTCGATAATGTTTTAAGGTGTGTAACAGTTTTCTCACAATCCCATGCAGCAGGTCTTGCACATCTCATGATCATCATTTAATTAATAGTTGAGGAGACAAAGACTAAGAAGAATGATTTCCCCAAAGACACGTACAGCTAAAATGCATCAGAGCTAGGTTTCAAACCAAATCTCCTGACTCCAGTTTCAAGTATCTTTCCATGTAGCATATTGTCTCCTGCCTCAACTGTCATCAGTTCAGGCTTAACACCAGTAGGAAAAAAAATGAAAAACATTCTGGAGACATCTAGAGCACAGTCATGGCATTTTCCTTTAAAAGTGAAATAGGTCAGGTGAAGGTAACCTAAAGTGATCAGATGGAATACTCATGAGCTTTGAAAGGCATAAAGCTTCATCAGCTCTGTAAAAACACCCAACCTAAAAGAGCCTTTCCTTGGAAAAAACTTAAAGGAGAGAAATGTGTCATCAGGAAATGCATCATCTCATCCCCTACTGACATCAGCTTTTCATATAAGCTTGCATAACAGGAAACATCAACACCACTCTGCCCAACAAGTCACAGGGGAGATGTAGCCCAGTAAATCCAAAAATGAGGAGCAACCACCATGACAGTATCAAGTAAACAGCTGCCACAACAACGCAGGGATTGAGCTTATATCAGACCCCAACTATGTTAAGGTCAGGGGGATAAGGAAGAGGAGGGCAAAAGCCCTATCTTGTCTTTGTTGGATGGACTACAGCTCCAAAATCTTGGCATTACATTTGCATGGATCTGATCTTTATAAACAAAACAAAACAAAAAAATAGAAGAGAGGCAGACACTTAATATCTGCTGATTTGATATACAAGTTCCCTACCCTAGGAGATGGAATTAACCTACCTGGTAAATAAAAGCTATCCATTTGGGCTACTGATTTGGAAAAACCAAGTGACTGAGTACTAGCCTATTGCTCATTTCAAGAAAATATGAATGTAGGGAAACAGAGAGAAGTCTTAAATGGTTAGAGATTTTGGCCAAGTTGATCATTACTTAACACTATTTTTCTAACTAGTCATTTAAAAAAAATAACTAATGTAGCCTTTCATACTATAGAACAGAGCTGTTAAATAAACATTAGTCTGTGAGCCCCATGCAACTCACAACAGAGAAGGCTGAACCATATTAAAATGTAGCTCCTACCTGATTTTAATGCGTTGAAGTTTCAATTTAAAAAAAAAAAGAAATATAGAAACATGTGTGGCTTTCTAAGTCAGTGTGTGGTCCACAGAAATTCTTATGTATGGTTTAGTGACCAATCTCCATATCTATTTGAGTTTGACACCAGGGCTATGGACTACTTCCCATACATTCAGCTCAGATCTGAACATACCTTAATTTGTAACCACAGACTTTCACCTTTCACTTAGAGGTTCTGTCTTGCCATTAGACTCCTAGGTAGAATTAGGATTTTTTTGAAGATCATCTTTCTATAGCAGGTCACTAGATGATAAATTTATAGATCATTCGTGTCCTACATCCTCATTTCACAGAGGAGGAGACTGAGTCCTAGAAAAGTTAAGTGACTTGTCCAGGATCTATCTGGACATAATAGATCTAGGACTCAAATACAGAATTTCATGGAAAGAAGAGACTTCAATGGCCACCCGAATGATGGTGTAGGATATTATAAAAAGACCAATGTATTCTTAGAATCCACATACAAAATAAATGGGGAGCTGAGAGTCAGTGTTAGCAAGGAGCTATTTCATTCTCCTACAGAATTCTGAGAGGAGAGTAGCTGTGGCAGAACATGGCAGGGAGAAATGCGGGCTGGGAGGAGGCAGCATTCATATCACAAGGAAAAGCAGACAGCCAGGCTACTCCCAAAGTATGAGGAGAAGGTGAAGGAAAGACAGCAAATAGAACACAATTAGGTAAATGATGCCAGAACCAGAGTTAATGATTCAGCCAGTGACAACACCTGCCCCTCTTAAGTCGGGGCTGACCGTGTCCCTAGGCTAGTGTTGGATGGAAGAGTGCCGTTTGTCATTCAACCGAAACCTTTTACAGGGCTTAAGTCATTACCACTTGTGGGCATGACAGAGCTCATGATACTTCAGAAGAGAATGAAGGTTATCGAGATGGAATTCTGGCCCCTTTCCAGCACATGAAATGAGGCTCTGCCTATATGACATTAATGCCTTTGTATAGTCTCAGTGTGATCTGATAGCTTTCGTCTTTTGGCCTAAACCCACTATGCAAGCTTATTAAAGTTAATTTGAAGGAGATACATTTCAGAAATGAGGGCAAATACCTTCAGTGCACAATACATAAATCATGGGCTCTGAGGGCATTCAGAGGTCATCTTTCCAAGATGATGCAGAGTGCCCTGTGAGTTAGTGGCAATGTACAGTGTCAAAGGGCATGGCCTGTTTGAGTTCGGATGGTGGGTAAACAGCTAGGAGTATTGTTCCAAGGAGGAAAATGGGACTTGATTCCACAGAACAGTACTCAAAGGATGGGAATAGCAGATTTTTTTTTAGCTTATGTCATGAAAAGGAGACATATTTACTTTAGGTAGACCACTCAGTCATTCTGCAGAATTTTGCTGAGAAAGATAACTCGAGTGGTTAAAAGGCAAATGGATTTATGCGCTAATCTGAGGATTAGCCAATAGACAGGCAGAAGGGGAGCCAGTACAATTAGGTTAATGTCAGACATGGAAACACTTGATTCTCTGGCCTCTGGATTTATCTGAACTTTTTTAAGGTAAGAGCATATCCAAGTTGTTTTTCATATCTTTACTTCAATACCATAAAGGACCTGCAATTTCATCACGTAAGTACCTCCTTCATCAATGGAGATCGCAGTATCTCTAAGCTGTACTGCATAACAGCCAACATTTATACAGTGCATACTATGTGTTAGATACTGTGCTAAGCTCTTTACAAATATCATATGTGATCACAACAATCCTGGTGCTGTTATTATCCCCATTTTACAGTTGGCAAAACTGAGGCAAGCAGATTAAGTGACTTGCCCAGTGTCACACTGCTAGTAAGTATCTAAGACTGAATTTGAATTCAGATTTTCCAGACTCCAGGCCAAGCATTCTGTCCACCGTACCACCCACCTGCCTCGTGACATATTTGATTCCTGAGATATATGGTCAAAAAAAATTTAACAGTTAGGGGGTTCATATTCTAGTGACAAGCCTCTTCAAATTCAACTAAGCTAGTTTTTAGACAGCAAACATATAGCTTACCCCTGGGGGTAAACTCCATGCTTTCTCACCCTCGTGGGACCTGCTAAACACCAACATAACCAAGAGCTCTCCAATCACCCCATAACCTGATAAAGTATCATAGTAGAGGATTTTGTGAAAGGGTCATCTTTATATAACTCTACTTAAGAATTTCTTGCATTTTTCAATGAAACTTTTGAATGATCTATATTTACAGGTGTATAGGAATACATTCAGTTTGTAACAATTGACACATACACACACACACACACACACACACACACATATATACAAAAGAGTACAAATACTGGGAAATGCCAAACAGGGTAAGAACAAGCATTTCTATAGTGCCTATTATGTGCTGTGCACTATGCTAAGTACTTTTTAAAAAAACAAATATTATCTCAGTTGATCCTCACAACAGTTCTATGAGTTAGGTGCTATTATTTGTCCACTTTGCAGTTGAGGAAACTGAGGCAAACAGAAGTTATGTGAATTGCTAAGGGTCACAAAGCTAGGAAGCATCTGAGGTAAAACTCAATGTGTGAGGTTTCCTGATTCGAGGCCCCGCACTCTATCCACTGTGACAAATGAGGCCTCTACAAGTAGGAGGTCAATCCTTTTCCTACATAGGACTCTACTTAGCTCCCCAATATAGCATGAATTTAGATCAATGGGTTGTTACTTTAAAAAATAAATAGTGCAGAGGATATCTTGAAAGTGCATCTTAAAAAAAAATTAAGAACATGGGACTAGCCCATAGGAAAATAACAAATGATTAAAAGATTATAAAATTTAATACCAGAATAGCAATCATCCCACAGAAGGTTAAAAAGGCTTTCAACAAGACAAAGTTATGTATAGAGATGATAGTAGCCAAGATTCTCCATTTCTACCGAGGAATGAATGAAATGTTAAAGGAAAGATCAAGCATTTGGTTAGTTAGAAAGAGTTTCCAGACCATAAAGATTTGGCATCACTAAAAACAAATTAAAAAGGGGGAGTGCTGCACTTTCTTGATTCCACAGAGAAAAGGTAGCTCTTCAGGTGAAGGACAGCCCCACCTAAAGGCCTGAGGATCAATCAGATAACCCCCAAATATCTTCTCTAACTTCAATTCAATGATTTAACACAGAAAGGTTGAATAGGGAATCTTTCAGTTCTTTGGGGGCAGCTAGATGGCAAAGTGGTAGACCACTCAGCTTGGAGTCAGGAAGATCTCAATTCAAATCTGACAGCAGGCACTTATTAGCTATGTGATCCTAAGTAAGTCACTTAACTCTGTTTGCCTCAGTTTCCTTTTCTGTAAAACAAGTTGGAGAAGAAAATGACCCACCACTCCAGTATCTTTGCCAAGAAAACTCCACATGGGGTCATGAAGTCAGACATGATTGAAATGACTCAACCACCGCCACCATTTTTTGCCTCCCAAGTCAAGAAACTTCAGTGACGATGGTTTCTAGAAAGTAAATTATAAACCAGTGATCCCATACAGAAAGGAATGAATATGGATAAAGAAGTAGGCAATATTTTGTTGCTATTTGGTTTTAATTTTGCCTTTCTTTCCCCAATACTCTCACAGTGTCTTGTACAAAGTGAGTCCTTACTATATACTATTTGGGTTGGATTTGGAATCAATGTGAGATTACAGTTTAAATGGAGAACTGCAGAAGAAGCATTGTTTAGATTTGGAAGGGATCTCATCACCCATCTGGTCTCCCTCATGCCTGGAAGGAAACTCCCTATTCACACATTGACATGGGGTCATACAGTCTCTCCTCAGAGTGCTCCACTGAGGGGACCCCACTGCTTTCCTGAGGCAGACAATTCTACAGCTAGACAATCCTAATTGTTAAACCTAAAGGAAGAACCTGTATGGTCAAATCTCATCACAAAGCAGCAGACGTTTCCTAAGAAAAATGGCTACCATGATTACTTTCTTATAACCTCTAGATCTGGAGATGTTTCTGCCTTATTAGTTTTAAAAGTTAAAAAAAAATACTATTCCCTCCTAGATTAGAGGATGCTTTCCAATTTGAGCAAAGCAGCACTGACAGAACTCAAAAAAATTCTTCTATGACAAACAAATCATCCTTGAGAAACACTAGGTCAGTATTTTGTTGAAGATAGGTCAATACTTTACTGTGATCATGCTCTCAGAAGGCCTTCACTGGGTCTGTTTCTGAACCCCAGGCTCTCTCTGGAGTGGAGTGGATCTGGTGGACGCCCTTGCCTGAGACAGACAATTGACCTGCTGAGAGCAATTACAGATGACAATGTGAACTCACTGGTAGGCTCTGAGACAGCCCCCCAGCTGGCCCACTGCCAGATGTGAGGTTAGCATAATCAATGTCAGCCAGTCTTAGGAGTAAGAGATATTCAATCACACCAGAAGAAATTCTGGAAGACATGAAATTTTACATCTTAATCTTCTGTTCTCCCAACATTGTCACCCCTCTGACAAGACACAGTACACTTAAAAGTAAGATGAATTATGACAATTTAAAAATGGGAAACGAAGCCTCTTCTACTCCCTTCCTCCAAGTAAGGGGAAGTTCAAAGATATTTCAGTTAAAAGGCCAGTGGAGCTATTGCCTGAAGGAAAAGATGATTGGAAATGAAAGACTAGATTCAGATACTACTTTAGGGATGCATGTAGATATCATCATCCAGTTGTTTGTTTGGTTTTTTAAACACATTTCCTATTATAAAAGAAAAAATCTTAAATCATTGACCTTGGATTAGTAGATAGACATTCTTTTTTTTTTTTTAATTCATAAAGCATCAATCACATTATTGCTTAGAAAAGCTATCATGGGGTATATTTTAATAGCAAAGGTTACAGAGTGGGTAATAATGGATGAGGTAAGGTTTTGAAAGGAATTATTATCCATCCTTCATAGCTATGCTCTACTAGCAAGTCAAAGAAGCCCAAGTTTTGAAAGGAATCATGCACGATGATAATAGTTGACATGGCTATGGTATTTCAAGGTTTGCAAAGAGAGTATCTAGCTCATAACTCTTCAAGAAATAATTATTAATTTCATTTTATAGATGAGAAAATTGAGGTTCATAATAGTTGCTATGATAAAACAACAAGGAAATATCTGAACCTAGGGTTGAATCCAGGCATCCTCACTCCAAGTCCAGCAATCTTATCCACTGGGTAACATAAAAAGAGATACCATTGATGGACTTTAAGGATATGCCTAATAAGCTATTTGACTCTTGTAACTTTTTGAAAGAACCTAGTAAGGTATAGATATTGAATGAATATTCATGGAGAAAGTGACATGAAAATAGGCAGATACTTCTATGCCAAGAATAAAGAAAATGATCTCATGAAAATAAAAGAAGATCACAGAGGAAGATCATAGTGTCAGCCTCCCAATGAACTAGTGCTAAGAGCCATTACGCATGATTCATCACTACTATATCCACTTATAAGTTACTAGATCAATTTTTTTTTTTAAAAAATACCTATATTGCTACATCTCTTTTGATTGAAAAAAAAAATACCAAGTATATCATTATCAGATCAGGGATCTGTAAGGCAAAAGACTAGAGAGGCACAAGGTCATTGTAGGATAGTAGTTATTATTAACAAGGTGATGAAGTGGATAGAGTACCAGCCCTGGAGTCAAGACGTCCTGAGTCCAAATCCAGCCTTAGACACTTACTAGCTATGTGACTCTAAGCAAGCCGCTTAACCCTGTTTGCCTCAGTTTCTTCATCTGCAAAATGAGCTGGAGAAGGAAATGACAAACTACTCCGTATCTACTCCAAGAACCCCAGTGGGGTCACGGAGAGTCAAACGTGACTGAAATGACTCAACAACAAATGAGAACAAATCAAATGTCTGAGTAAGAGAATCTTAGAGCTGAAAGGGACCAAGGTTATCAAATCTTCCATCGCCAATGTTGAAACTCTTGCTAGAAGATCTCTGACAGCTCGATATTTTGCCACATCTAAGCAGAATTCATTCCAGTTCCTTAATTTCTTCTACTGTGGGCCCAAGAATGGGAGTGGGAACATATTCCTTTGTGTTGGCTGTGGCCATACTAAAGATGTAAAGCCCAGTTCTTCTGAGTTCATTGTTTGGTTATGTACACTGGAGACAAAGCCTATATACTAAAAGATGTACAAAGTTTATATGTTGAATGTCACATCAGATCATGTCAGTAAAATCCCTAATTATGCACTCCATTCAGATTCTTTAATGTACATTCATTTTATGGTAATGATTATGCATTGAATTAGCTTTTCCAATAATCCAGACCTGCTCATAGCTATAAAAGTCACTGGTATTTTCTCAATGACCCAATCTAATCAGCATTTATTAAAGGCCTATCATTTACAAGACTCTAGGCAAGATGCTAGAATCAGAGACAATTTTTTTTAATTATCTCTGGCCTCAAGGAGCTAATAGTCTATTTGATTCAAGATTCATTCTACATGATGAAGTTGTCTGTGGGAATCACAGAGACCCTCAATCTTAGAAGAATCAAAACTCCATACAGATCAAAGAGTAAAGGAAAGATGATGGTCAATCAGTAAGCATTTAGTAAGTGCCTGCTATGTGCCAGGTGCTATATTAAGCACAGATGAGGTTAAGTTGGGTCAATGGCATCTTCTATGTCTGACCAAACTCTAAGCGCTCCATAGGCCCTGCTTCCACCACCTTTATGGCCCTTAGAACCAATTGTTCACATCCACTCATTCTTCCAGGGAAGTTTTCACATGCTTGGGGTAAACACCCTCCCAACTCACCAAAGATTTGAAGCTGTCAATTGCCCTAAACATGGTTTAGCCTAATCTGCTGAAACAGTTTACCAGGGTGCTGCTGCTACGCATGCTACAGCTTCTTGGAGCCACAGGTGACAGCTGGGTGGCAAGTGAATGAAAATCTCATTCTTCTCATATTTCTTAATAGGCTTCAGACAGAAACAGTCCAGGGACAAGTAGTCATTATGCTGATACAATTTTTTTTTTAAATCAGTGTTCTACTATTGCATAGGTGAATAAAGATGTTGAGGTCTGTAGTTGAATAAATCAAGACGTATGTTTCTCTTCTGTAACTTTACTGAAAGGATCTCTGATATAACTCCAATAGGAGACAGAACAAGAAAGATGATATGTAAGTCATCCTGATCCCACATTTGATCTCTCTTGCTAGGTCTCTCTTTTTGAAAACTTTTCATTACTTATAGCTTGAATACTATGAGTATTTGATAGAGCACCATTTACAGTATTAAAAATATCATCTTAAGATTTTATAAATTATTTTGATTAGTAGGATCCTTAGCTTCTCTTCATCTACCTTCTCACCCCTCATTCATTTTTCCATTTCCTATAATCTGGCTTCCAAGCCCACCACACTAATAAGACTGCTCTTTCCAAGACCACAGATGCTCTTCTAATCACCAAATCCAGTTTTTCTTTTCAGCCTTCAGTCTTCATTCATTTGACAGTGTCAACCCTCCAGTCCGTGGTACTCTTCCCTTCTTTGGATTCCACAACACTGCTAACCTGTTTTCCTTCCTTCCTTTACAACGGCTCCTTCTCTGTCTCCTTCTTTTGCTCCTTCTCTTGTTGCCTCACTATTCCCCCCATTTCCTATTCCCCTATTGCTCTGCCTTCCTCTCTGCCTGCAGAGTCCAGTAGAGGATACATCTGATGGACCATTTCTAAGTCTTCCCCTGTCTGGTTATGGAAAGTCCACATGGGGGAAAGGGAGTAGCTCCCCAACACAAACCAATGGAACCATGATGCAAAGGAGCTATGCTAACAAAAATTTAACAATAAATTTTTGTAGTAGGCAAGAATTAGAAACTAAGGAGGGTGCCCATCAATTAAGGAATGACCAAACAAATGTAACAGAATACCATTGTGCTACAAGAAATGATAAAGGGGAGAGGATTTCAGAGAAATTTGGAAAGACATATAAAATGGAGCAAAGTGAATTGAGTAGAACCAAGAGAGCACATACAATAACAACATTATAAGACAAACAACTTTGAAAGACCTAAGAACTCTAATCAATACAATGCCCAACTATGATTCCAAGGATCAAGGATGAAACTTGCTACTTACCTTATGACAGAGAAGGAATGGATTCAGGGTGCAGAATAAGACAGTATTTTTTGGACACGGCCAATAAAAGAATGCATTTTACGTATTTGTTAAAGATTTTTTTTTCCCCAATGAGAGGCAAATAAATATTTAATCATTAAAAAAATAAAGAAAATTTTAAAAGAGAGGGTCAATCACTATGAAAACCCTGAAACTTGCATTCCTTATAGAGACATAACAGAAGACTGGGCCAATTACTGGTGACTGATGACTCAAGAAAGGAGATAAGCATCCTACACCAGAAGCCCCTCTGGGAGAGTCTAAAATCAGCATAATCTCAGACATCTGGTCAGGGCCACAGGAGGAGAGATTGCCTATCTTGAGTGGGTGATTATACAAGGAGTAGGAGACAGCAAAGGAATCAAAGCCAGCACCCAGTCTGGACCACCAAGAGACAGAGAAAGAAGCCAGGGATTGAATCAGAGGCAGTATTCTGGTCCTAGCCCTTCCATCCAGAGCAAGAAAAAAAGAGCATCTGGGCCACAAGGATTCTAAGAGTGGATAGATTATTTAATGCAAGAGATTAAAAAATGAAATTAGTATGCATCCATTAGAAAAATAATAAATAGTTTAGAATAGAAAGTGCAAAATCTTCCCACAGAAGTAGAAGACTACTTACATAATAGAAAGGAGCAAATGATTCCATAAAAACACCAAGAAACAGAAATCAAATGAAAATACTGAAAAATAAGAACAATCGATTTCTGGCATTTTCTATATTTTAGGCTTTGTGTACAGTGTTAGGAAAATAAACCAAAAGTGAACAGTTCTTTCCCTCAAGGAACTTATATTCTAATATACAACTAAGCACATTATGTGCAAGTATGAATACAAATATATATATGATATATATTAATATAATGTATGTATACATAAATATATATATTTGTGTGTGTGTGTGTGTGTATATATACACACACACACACATATGTATATACAAAATGACCAATCTAGGAAAGGAGGCCCTAGTATTTGGGGAGACCAAGAAAGAATTCATGAAGAAGGTACTACTTAAACAGAGTCTTAAACAAGGAAATCAGGGATTACAAAGAAAGGTAGTATGAGGCTCAGCTGAGATCAAAGATATAATAAAGGACTTCAAAAACTTAAAATACTAAATAAATTCCAGTTATTATAATTATAACTATTTTTATTATAATTATTAGCCTACAGACACCAAGCCTCCAGTCTGGTGATAACTTCATTGCATGAGCCTTCTGCACTCCTGTTGAGCTCAAGCAATGTTTAAAGAGCAATAAAGGGGAGTTATAGAAAATGTTTAACAACCAGGTTCTCCAGGGAAAAAAAATTTCTGTCTATTGATCAAGGCATATACATTCAATTTCAATCTGCATAATTAACATTTTGTTAAGTTCAGACAATCTGCATAATTAACATTTTTTTAAGTTCAGACAATCAACGAAAGAATATATCAAGCCTTAATTTGTAGTAATTGTGGATTTCTAGGGTGTAAATGCTCACACAAATGTAACGGTTGTTAGTAAGTCTTTAAGAGCTAGAGCCATCCCACCTCTGATTACAAGAGGTTGAAGTGAGGAGGAAGTGCTTCCCAGGAACTTTTAACTATGCCACTGGAGTTTGTGATAAGGTGATATGCTTATCACCCCAACAGCTAGTCATGGTGATACCTGTGCTTTTGGAAAAATCACCTTGGCAACTATGTGGATGAAGAATTGACACAGGGAGAGACAGAGCAGGGCAAACAAAAAGGAAGTCATATCAGTAGTCCAGGTGGTGAGGACCTGAATTAGGGCATGTAAGTAGAAAGATGAGACCAGATGAAAGAACTGTTGTGGAAACAGAAACAGCAAGATTTAGCAGCTGATTGGTTACGTGAGATGGGAGAAAGTGAGACATCAAAGATGACAGCAGGTTTGTTAACCTAGGTGTCTAGGTGGATGGAATATAATTGGGAAGTTGAAAAGAGGGAAGGTTTCAAGAGTCAGATCAATGAGGTCTGAGTTTTGGATCTGTTGAATGTGAGATGCTTCTGAGACATCTACTTTGAAATGTCTAGTAGAGAGTTGGTGACATGGCACTGAGGCTCAGGAAAGAGACTAGGAATAGATATATAGATCTGGGAATTATCTGCATCAAGATGATAATTGAACCCATGGGAGCTGATCTAGATAGCAAAAGAAAATATAGAGCAAAAAGAGAAGAGGATAAAGAATAGAATGTTGAGGATGGTATAAAGTATCCATTATGAAAACAAAAACCTGGAAAAAATGGTCAATGAGAAGTAACTTAAGAATCAGGTTATATGAAAACAGTGACGAAGTTAAAAATCCGGATACCATAGTCTAATAAATTATAATATAAAACCTCCCAAATCTATTTGAACTAGAGGTAAAAAAAAAAAAAAGAATACAAGAAGAACTCATCAGTCACCTCTTTAAAATGCTAAGGAATATTATAGTCAAAATCTAGACCTTCCAAGTCAAAGAAAAAATACTGTAAGCAGCCAGAAAAAGAGTTCAAAAAGCATAGAATCATAGTGGGAATCACACAAGACTATACTGCAATAACTGTTTGCTAAAGGAAATCATATATGATATTCGAAATGGCAAAGAAAAAACTTACAATCAAGGATAAATGTACTTGCAAAACTGACTATAATCCTATGAGGGGAGGGAATATGGATTTTTAATAGAATTAAAAACTTTCTAGCATTCCTGATTTTAAAAAAGCTATAACTGGGTTAAATCTTTGAAATAAACACAGGAAACAAGGAGAACCTACAGAAAGGAGAAGAGTTAAACTTAAAAGGATTAAATGGCTTTATCCAAGATCACAAAAATAATATATGGCACATCTTGATTCAAATCAAGATCCCACTGACCAGGAATCTCTCCTCTACAACCACCCCAATAAGCAAACATCCAACATCTCACTGAATACCTCCAGTGAAGAGGTCCTTACTATCTTCGGAGGCAATCTACTCCACTTTGGGATATTTCTAATTGTTAGGAAGTATTTCAATTTAAAATCTTCCTCCTATAATTTCTACCATGTTCTTAGCTCTTCCCTCTAGGACCAACCAGAATAAAAAAATAAACAGTGCTGGTTCCAAACATGTGTCTTGTTTAATACAACTGTTGTTGGAGCTGTTTTTGTTATGAAAGGAACTTGAAGATTCCTATTTGTACCCTTACCTTAGGTGAAGTCATAGAATTATAGATTCCTAATAAAATTAGGGGATTCCTGGGAGCTTAGGGCCATGAGCTGGAAAGAACCATTGAGATCATCTATGCCCACACACTTATTTTATATGGGGAAATTGAGATACAGAGATATCAGAGTTGGACTGGATGACCTCTGAGTTCCCTTCTATTCCTGACATTCTATGATTTCTCTATCATTTAAAAACCTTCACAATTAGGTTCCAATCTATTCTTCCAGGTGGATTTTACATTACTCTCACTCACACTCTATGTATCTTTTAAAATAATATTTTTCCAATTACATGTACAGACAATTTTTTACATTTATTTTTAATAAAATTTTGAGTTTCAAATTTTCCCCCTCCCTCCCCCCCACATGATAGCAAATAATTTGACATAGGTTATCATACACTCTATGTTAAAGACAAACAGGTCTATGTGCCATTCCTTATACACATTTCATATCGCACCCCCATATTTTTGCCCAAGCTGTCCTCTGTACCTAGAATACTCTCACCTTCTCACTTCTACCTGTTGGAATCTTTAGTCCCCTTCAAGGCTCCCTGCACTTTCTACCTCCTATATGAGGCCCTTCCTGATCTCCCCAACTACTATTTCACTCTCCTTCCCAGAAATTACTTTGTGTGGGGGTCCCAACCTGTGATTGCATGATGCAACAAACTCCTAGAGAAGAAACTCTCTATCAAAGCATATCAGAGTAAGTTGTCAGCAAATATAATCAATGAAGAGTTGATTAGAACAGAAAGAGACTTACCAGGGGTCACATAGGCAACCTGTATCAGAGGCAATCTTTTAACCTAGTTCTTGCTGACTTCCACATCTCACATACTATTTCATATAGCCTCTCATTTACCTAGTATGTATCTTATATTTACTTATCAGTGCAGAGGTTGCAACCTCCAGTAGGATTTTAGGTCTTTGAAGGCAGGGACTATAATTTGTCGAGCACAGCGTCTGGCACATGGTAGATACTTAAATGCTTGATGAAATAAAGGAAGCTAAAAAATGCAAAATCAAAAGTTCTTTTTCCTTATCAAGTACATAAATCAGTCAAAGATAAAAGTGAGGACTGGGGTAGAACATTAGATGCAAAGGAGAAAGAAGTCAGAGGTCTGGATAGAGTCTTCATATACTACATTTTTCTCTTTAAATTACATTTCTTGAGGGCAGAGTCAAGATGGTGGAGTAGAAAAACACACATACTCTAGCTCTTCCCCCACAGCCCATAAAATACCTGTAAATAATGACTCTCAACAAATTCTAGAGCAGCAGAAGCCATAGAACAATGGAGTGAAGGAAATTTCCAGCCCAGGGTGACCTGGAAGGCCAACAGGAAAGGTCTGTCTCACAGGCTGTGGAGCAGAGCCCAGCCTTGGCCACACAGGACCAGGAGGAGGAACAGGATCAGATCAGGCCTTGAGGGCGAAATCCTCAGCAAGAGCAGAGGTTCTCAGATCCCTCAACCCACAGATGCAAAAGGCAGCTTCAAAGGTCAGTGAGAGGGCTTTTTCAGCTGGATGAGATGCGAGCAGGGTCCTCCCCTAGCTCCAGCCCCAGGTGGCAACAGAGGCAGCAGCAGCAGGCAGAGGTGACTGCAGTGGCCATGGCAGGCAGCAGCCAGCAGCCATTGTTGGAGCCCTCCCCCTAAAGCCCCTGGGGCAATTGAGCAGCTGCTGGCTTGGCAGAACTGGAGGTGGTTGTGGAGAGGGAGTTCTACTACTCTCAGATTCTGGGCAAAAAAGTTTCTTGTTGCTCCCTGACAAGTGTGCAGGCTTGATTGTGCCACCTTGGAGGAACTGAGATCTTACAGGTCTCCAGAGTATACCCTACTCTTGACAAAGGACCCAAAAGTCAAGTAACTGGTTGGGAAAATGCCCAAAAAAGACTATAGAAGGTTACTTTCTTGGTGAACAGGTATTTTCTCCCATCCTTTTAGATGAGGAAGAACAATGCTTACCATCAGGGAAAGCCAAAAAACTTAAGGCTTCTGCATCCCAAACTTCCAAAATAAATATGCAATCATCTTGGGCCATGAAAGAGCTTAAGAAGGATTTTGAAAATCAAGTAAGAGAGGTGGAGGAATAATTGGGAAGAGAAATGAGAGTGGTAGAAGAAAATCATGAAAAGCAAGTCAACAGCTTGCTAAAGGAGATCCCAAAAAATGCTAAAGAAAATAATACCTTTAAAAATAGGCTAACAATTAGCAAAAGAGGTCCAAAAAGCCAATGAGGAGAAGAATGCTTTAAAAAGCAGAATTAGCCAAATGGAAAAGGAGGTTCAAAAGCTCACTGAAGGAAACAGTTCTTTAAAAATCAGAATGAAAGAGGGCAGAGTCAAGATGGCGGAATGAGAACAACTACTCATCTAAGTTCTTAGACAAACTCCCTCAGATACCTCTAAAAAGAGAATCTGACCAAATTTTGGAGGTACGAAATCCAGTAGAAGACAGACTGTGGCAGATTCACAGCCCAGGACAGACTGAAAGGTCAACAGGAAGGATCTGTCACATGGGTGTGGAGGAGTACAGAGCACACAGCACAGCATCCCTGCTGTGGCAGGGCCAAGCAGGAAGGCTCTGGGGCTGTCTGAGGAAGCAGTAGCACAGCAGGAAAGTAGCTCAGGGTGAGAGTCAAGTGGAACCAAGTAAATAACAACCTCGGAAGGAGTTATCTGCAGCAGCTGCTCCTGAGACTTTCAATCCGCAGATTAAATGTCTGTAAGTCACCTACTTGAACTTCCGGGAGCCAAAATGGTAAAGTGACCAGGAAATGCTCTCTCCCCCTCCACTTGTTGGCCTTGAAAGAACCATAAAATATTTCCCCAGAAAAATCCTGGATCAGTGGGATCAGCAGAAGGGGCAAAGAGTCTCATAGCACCTGAGGCTAGGAAAATAGCTAAGGGAGATTCCTTTTACTGTGGCAGAGGACTGGAGCTCCAGGGGGGTGGAGCCTTGCAACCAACACCAGAACCCAGGTGCCTCAGTGCTCCAGGGGAAATGGAAAGACACTAGAACAACCCGGGATCACCAAACCCTGAGCTTGCCTTTGCTCTAACAAAACTGAGGAGATACCCTGTGACCAGAGCACCCCTTCCCCACACTTAACAAGCTAGTTCCAGGGCTAATCCAGGGAAACAAACAGAATTCACCTTTGCTTTCTCACACCAGCTAGCTCAGCATCAGGTTCTTCAGCTTCTAAATGAAAGAACCAGAGTCCACAATACACAAAGCCTTGCCATGATGAGCAAGAAGCAAAGGAAGAAGACCATAGAAACTTTCCATGGGGACAAGGACCAAAACATGAATACCAAAAACATCAGTATTGAGACTGTACTTCCATCTGAAACTTCAGAAGGCACCATGAACTGCATGTACAAAGAGCACTCCTGGAACAGTTGAGGAAGGAAATAAAAGAAAAAATGGCCAATGAGTTTAAAAATATGAAAAAAGAATTCACTGAAGAGAATAGCTCTTTAAAAAGGAAAATTGAACAAATGGAAAAGAAAGCACAAAACCTAACTAGGAAAATTGGACAAATGGAAAAGGAGATGCAAAAGTTAACTGAAGAAAACAATTTGATGAAAATTAGAATTGGACAAGTAGAAGCTAATGACTCTATGAGACATCAAGAATCAGTCAAACAAAAATTGGAATGGAACAGATGGAAGCTAATGACTTTATGAGAAACCAAATTATAAAACATTAAAACCAAAAGAATGAAAAAATGGAAGATAATGTGAAGTATCTCATTGGAAAAACAACTGACTGAAGACTGAAATAGACAGGAAAATAGATCCAGGAGAGACAATTTAAAAATTATTGGACTACCTGAAAAGCATGATGGATCAAAAAAAGAGCCTAGACATCACCTTTCATGAAATTATCAAGAAAAACTGCCCTGATATTCTAGAACCAGAAGGCAAAATAAATACTGAAAGAATCCACAGATTACCTTCTAAAAGAGATCCAAAAAGAGAACTCCTAGGAATATTGTATCCAAATTCAAGAGTTTCCAGGTCAAGGAGAAAATATTGCAAGCAACCAGAAAGAAACAATTCAAGTATTATGGAAATACAATCAGGATAACACAAGATCTAAGCAGTTTCTACATAAGGGATCAAAAGGCATGGAATATGAGATTCCAGAAGTCAAATGAACTAGGATTAAAACCAAGAATCACCTACCCAGCAAAACTGAGTATAATAGATCAGGGAGAAAAAATGGTCATTCAATGAAATAGAGAACTTTCAAGCATTCTTGATGAAAAGGCCAAAACTGAATAGAAAATATGACTTTCAAACACAAAAATCAAGAGAAGTATGAAAAGGTAAACAAGAAAGAGAAATCCCAAGGGACTCAGTAAAGTTGAACTGTTTACATTCCTACATGGAAAGATAACATTTGTAACTCTTGAAACTTTTCTCAGTATCTGGGTAGTTGGTAGAATTAAACACACAGACATACCCACACCTACCCACACCCACATATATATGAGAGAGAGAGAGAGAGAGAGAGAGAGAGAGAGAGAGAGAGAGAGAGAGAGAGAGAGAGAGAGAGTGAGTAGAGGGTGAGTTGAAGAGGAAGGGATCATATCTAAAAAAATAAAATTAAGGGGTGAGAGAGGAATATATTGGGAGGAGAAAGGAAGAAATAAAATGGAACAAATTATTTCTCATAAAAGAGGCAAGAGAAAGCTTTTCAATGGAGGAGAAAAGTGGGGAGATGAGAGGGAAAAAGTGAAGCTTACTCTCGTGACATTTGGCTCAAGGAAGGAATAACATGCACACTCAATTTAGTATGAAAACTATCTTACACTACAGAAAAGTAGGGGAGAAGGGATAAGCAGAGTGGGGGGGATGATGGAAGGGAGGGCAAATGAGAGGAGGGAGCAATTAGAAGAAAACACTCTTGGGGAGGGATAAGGTCAAAAGACAGAATAGAAGAAATGAGGGGCAGGAGAGAATGGAGGGAAATATAGTTGTCTTACACAACATGACTATTATGAAAGTCATTTGCAAAACTACACATATCTGCCTATATTGAATTGCTTGCCTTCTCAGTGGGGATTGGTGGGGAGGGAGGAAGGAAGAGAAGTTGGAACTCAAAGTTTTAGGAACAAATGTTGGAAATTATTTTTGCAAACTGGGAAATAAGAAATACAGGTAATGGGGTACAGATATTTATCTTGCCCTATAGGACAAAAGAGAAGATGAAGATAAGGGAAGGGAGGGGTGTTAGAAAGGAGAACAGATTGGTGGAAGGGGTAATCAGAATGCTCGGTATTTTGGGGTGGGTAGGGAAGAGACGGGGAGAAAATTTGGAACTCAAAATTTTGTGGAATTGAATGTCGAAAGCTTAAAATAAATAAATAATTTGAAAAATATGTAAATTACATTTCTTTACAGTGTAAAAGACAATCAAGTACCTTAAAGAAAAAAAGTAAAGTACAAAGAATAAAAGGATGATTTGATAGACAAAAGAGGGATGGTAGAAGAGGTAGAAATAGGAGCAGGAACATTATTATTTGGGTATCTTTTTGCCCACCTAGTTCCAGCTACAGAGAAAACACTTTTGGGAAAAAATTGGCAAACACTCAGGATATGAAAGTTTGCCAAATCAGAGAGCCATACTCAGAAGTTGTAAAGGCAAACACATAAAGCAGCCAGGAAGTAAGGATCAAAAGGAACCCCTCATCAGAGGGTTAAGGGAACATAAATACTAGAACAAGGAACAAATCCAGTTCATACAGCTGCCTTTTCTGATTGATCTTAATCCCCCCTGCCTTTTTTTCACCATCCCACTCCATCACCACCTTCTCTGAGAAAACCTCGAGACTTCTCTTGAAATAATTTATACTGTTTGCTGTAGTTGCTTCTCTTGATAACTTATTCCAGATGTTTATTAGCACCCATATAAAAAATGTTTTCCCCAAACCTCCTATTCCACCAGCGGTGGTCACCTCACTCAATGGTTGTTTCCATGGGAAATTAGAGCCACTCTGTTATTTCGCTACCAAAGAGCTAAACTTTCCATTCTGCTTACCTTATGGACAACATGTGTCTATCTACAAAAATTTTTGGCTGTCTGCTTATTTAGGGACTCCTTGCTGGAGTGAAAGTCTCCTCTTGGTCATCCTAAACAATTCTATTTTCTCATTAAGGATTAGAACAGAATAGAAAATACAGTATTTAGAGCTAAAAGGAGCCTTACAGAAATCATCTACTCTAAATCCCTCATTTTATAGCTGAAAAAAACTGAGGGCTAAATAGAAGACTTGCCCATGGTCACCGAGGGTGAAAACAATAGAGAAAAGATCCAAACCTTGCTCCTCCTAATTCCAGGAAGAAGGATCTTTCCATCACTATACTGCTTATCTCGTTCAATTGTTTCAGTCATGATTTTTTATGACCCTAATTTGGGGTTTTCTTGGCAAAGATATTAGAGTGACTTGCCATTTCTTCTCCAGTTCACTTGACAGATGAGGAAACTGAGGCAAACATTGACTTGCTCAAGGTCACACAGGTAATAAATGGCTTCGACTGGATTTGAACTCAGGAAGATGAGTCTTCCTGACTTCAGGCCCAGCACTCTGTCCACTGCGCCACCCAGAGGCCACACTGCTTATCTTACCTAATACCATTTTTCCTAAGACTTCAGATAATTGTTTTCTTTATTGCCCTAAACCCTACTATTCTCTAGGCTAAGGTTCAACATCCCAGAGAGAAGGAAACATGACTTCATTAACTATGTGCCAAAGACAGCCAGTTTCAGCATGCAGTATTACAGATGAAATCTGGATATAGTCTCCTGTTAATAACACCTTATTTCCATTTTTAAAAATTTTTCACTACATCTATACCCAGAACTAGCAGTTTCAATGAATTTTCCACATTGACCTCCAAACTCTTTCCCTAAGCAATGTGTTGAATGACTGTTCCAGTGAGTACATATTTCCCAGATTCCCATGATACCAAAGTAATTACTTTAAATGTGTCCACCCAGAGTTCCTTTTGCCAGCTACGGACCCAAATGCCTAAACAGTCCAAATCATTTAGGTTCTTCTTGTATTTTTCCTCTCCTTACTGTCTTCTCTGCCTCTATTTTAATGGAGGCTATAAATTCAGAACTCTTGTTTCAACACCATGAACCCCCACATAAAAGCAGAAATCTAAAGACTGGGATAACTTGCTCATTTCTCATTTTCCAAGCTTCCAAAAGAAATTGATTTAAAGTAACCCCTTTTGTATTCTAAATCTTCATCCCTTATCCTATTTTGCTTCTCTCATTCATTTTTTCTTAGCCACTAAGTTTTATCAAAATTTCTAATCAGTCAACAGAAAATCAGTACAGTTATCACCCCCACAACTAGTCTACAAAGAATTCCAAATTGACAATTAAGAATGAGTTTTCCCAACTCCATGTTTTAAGTCCTTCAATTATATTTTTCTAGCTCTCTTTCTCAAATATTCCCTTTAGCTCTTAATGATAAGAAATTCCCCAGTCTAGAGCTTTCTGGTTTAACATCTTGTAAAATAGAAAAGGCTGTTCACAACAATCCAGGTCAGAGGCACAGTTCTAGATTTTAGTAAACTTTGAAGAGCATTCAGTCTCACAAAGGTGAATGATTTTTGTTTTTTTAGTTATGGAATATCCACAAATGATTTTGATTTAAATGAGAGCTTTGCATAGGAATATACTCATAATGTGTGCTGTTGGTTCAGAACTTGAAGACTTTCTGAATTTCCTTAATGGGAAGGGCTGTTTTATTTACTTAATTTTGTCTTTGTTCAGTTTATTTTTTTTATTCATTCATTTTTATCTTTCTCTCCCTAACACCTAGCACATAACATATAGTATAGTACAAAGTCCAGCACATGCCATATGCTTAATAAATTGACTGATAACTTACTTGTTACTGTTCATTCCCTCCTTCAATTACCTTGTATTTACTTATCTATATACATATTGTAGTGGGGCAGCTAGGTGGCATAAGGAATAAAGTGCTAGACATGGAGTCAGAAAGACTTGTCTTCCTGAGTTCAAGTCTGGCCTCAGACACTTAGAAGCTTGCAAGTCACTTAACCTTGTTTGCCTCAGTTTCCTCATCTGTCAAATGAACTAGAGAAGGAAATGGCAAACCACTCCAAGTCATTGACAGGAAAATCCCAAATGGGATCACGAAGAGCTGGACAAGACTGAAAATTACTGCACAACAACAATACATGTTGCATCCTTCCTACCTCTTCTCAACCCTGATACTGGAATAATATACTCTCTTTGAAGGCAGGAATGCTTTCAGTCTTTAGTCTGCAACCACATCATTTATCACAGTGTGTGGCACATGGCTTATTTAATAAATGTTTGTTGGTTGACTGTTGGTAGATTTCTACCTCAGTTTTTAGTCATTTCTTGCAGCACAGGGGAATAGAATGTTTATTGGTCTTGAAGCTGGAAAGACTTAACCTTCAATCCAGCCTCAGACATTTATTAGTGATGTGACGCTAGGCCAGTCACTTAACGTCTCTCAGCCTCAATTTACTCATCTGCAAAATGGGGATAAGAGCAGCACCTAGACCATAGGGCTGCTGTGACGATGTAATAAATGTAATTAATGTAAATTAAATAAATCAAAAAACAGTTTTGTAAATATTAAAGTACTATATAAACATTATCTAGTAGTAGTAGTAGTAGTAGTAGCAGTAGTAGTAGTAGTAGTATCCATCCCTCTCTTCAGATAACTTCGTATTTACTTATCAGTGCCCTCTATATATAGAGGCACCAGAGCATAGTACATAGAGTTAGGTTTGAAGTCAGAAACACAAGGTTTTAAATCCCACCTCCAACATTAGAAATCTGTCTGGCTCTGTGGGCCTTAGGTAATTAATTCCCTAGGACTAATCCAACAAATATTAGATGAGCTGCCTATAAGCTGTGTTGCTTGAGGAAGTTCCCACACTGGGAATTCCCCACACTGAGGGAATCATAGTTTCTTCCCATATTTAGACATTTTGTGAACTCTTATTTTTAAACATGCTTTATGCTTTCCATTTATTAATTCTATTCCCTTCTACTGTATATTCAAGATTTTCTTCTTACTGTAACCTCAACTATTTGTTTAAAAAAAAATACTCATTTCCCCTGATTTGTGAGTTTTGTTTTTAACATTCCAGGCATATCTAAGAGATCATTCATAGCCATTTCAAGTCTAGCCTTCTGCATTCTGATGTCTCGGCTATACACTGTCGCTCTACAGATAAAGCACAAAACGAGGCCAAAAGCAAACAGTTCATTAAATCTAGTGCTATGTCAATTCTGCATTTTCTCCATTGAAAAGCACACACACACAAATCCATTTTGCCCCATCTGGTTTCGTATTGCCCAAATGATCTCATCCCCATAATTTCTTTTCCAAGCAAATCACTCAACAGTTCAATGATCTTTGGTCAGCAGCAGTTTGTGTTCCCGCTAATTTTTTCTTGTTTTCCTTCTTTCCTTTCATCCTATTACCCTTAATTATCTTTAGAGAACCATAATGCAGAATTTCTCTCTCCTTGTTTAGACCTTTCAAACTTCTAGACACTATCACATCCTCCCCTTAGTCATTAACTTAATCCAGCAACAATGATTTAGTTGCTTCGATATTTCTTCATGAGCCAACACTTTGTTCCCAAATTTAGGAGGAAAAGGGAGATCTCGATCTGTGGTTTTATTAGGGTAGGGAACTCCAAGTAAGGAAACTCCCTCCACCAATACAGACCTAGAATTTTTTTTTTTTTACTTAAAGTCTTAGAGCGTTGTCTATAGATATTGAAAGGCTATCATTTGCCTAGTCCAAGATAGGACTGAAACCCAAGTCCCAATATACCATGCTTCTTTCCTAATTATTTCAATTACTCTTCTTTGGATCCCTATTAGTAGAAGGACAGAGATATAGGTGGTCCTCTCACATTTTTTATTTTATGAATCTATATACAGAAAATACTACAGAGGAAATCCACTTACTATTCAATTGATTTTGACATAGAAATGTTTTGATGATGATGACTCTCTCTAGTCAATATGCCTCCTTAACTACCATGTCACTATTGCCTCACATCAATGTCCCAAATAGGGACATATGTGTGATTTCTGACTTTTCCTCTCTACAGCTCTATTAACTGAGCACTCCTACCCGTAAATATCTAGCAACTCCCTCCCTCCCAATATTCTCCTTGTCTTTGGCTCCTAATGCGTCCTTCATACTTCTGACAATTCTAGATTGCCTCTGTGGGTTCAACTACTTTGTTAAATGCTTTTTTCCCCCTCAACTCTCTCTCCTTTATTCTTTTTCTCCCACTTTTTAAAGTCTTAGAAAAAAAAAACAAGGCTTATGAAACATTGAACTTAGGAAGTACTCTTAATCCTTAATGGAGATGTATCAGTTTCCCTATATTAGGAAAATAACAATTTTAGGTCATAAACATCACTTTGGGGCATATGAAGTAGTCAGTGTCAAGGAAGAAAAAAAGTGTTTCATTAGGGGAGCACAAGTGAATTAAGTGAGCTGAGAGATCTAATTATGTACTTATAGAAGTAACTGCAAAAACACACTCTTGCATAGGGAAGATCAAATCGCACCTTTTGGAAGAGATCTTTCCCACTGGCAGGTCCAGTCTCTACCTCTCCCTCCGAGCATTTTCCTTTGAGATTACCTCCCATGTGCACTGCATATATCATATCTACCTAGTTGCCAGAATGTCATTTTCACTATTAGAAGGTGTTGTCCTCGAGGACAGGGACCTAGTTTTCACCTTTCATTGTATCTCCACAGTTTTGCAAAATGCCTACCGCACAATAAGCACTTAATAAATGTTTATTAGATAGATATGCTTATATTAGATACAAGTATGTAAAATATATGTTGAAAAACCTTTGCCTATTGGCTAAATGTTTAAATACATAACCATATGCAAATATATAAATGTATGCATAAATGTCAATTAATAAGCATTTATTAAGCATTTTCTATGTATTAGGCACAAAGGCAAAAATAAAATAGTATGTCCCTCAAGGAGATTCACTCCTCCAGGGGAATAAATATATTCATAGAAGTAAATATGAAATATATTCAAAGTGAACACAAGGTAATTTCGTGGAAAGGAGAATAAAGAGAACATTCTTTTCTGTTTGTTGTCCCCTTTAACATCATACGAGGTCTCAATATGCCAGACCTCCAGGCATCTGTAAGGCCACATAAAGCAGCTGCCTTCACACATGAGCTGGGTTTTAGAAAAGCACAAGGGTGACTGCAATCCTGAACATCCCCACTTTTCACCTCCTCTACCTCCAGGTATCCTTCTTGGAAACAGATCAAGAAGCAAAGGGAAAATGTGGCACCTCCTCTCCTTACAAGTTAAAAAACTTGAGAGTTCCAAGTGGAGACTGAGAAGCAAGAAACTGGGACTCACATCCCTAAAGCCATGTGTACTGACTTCTTCATACTTTGTATGAGCATGAAACTATACCAACTCAGAGATGCCATACTCCTTAGGGAGAATGAAACAGCATGGTGGGGGAGGGGAGATGTTAGGGGGTTAGTGAGGAGAAGCTACAATCATACTGTGCCTTAATTAAGAATCAGCAAGCATGGGAAGAAAGAGAATGTACAGCAGAGAACAAAAAAAACTTAGAAGGAAGCACAGAAAAGTAAAGTAGCTTTGAAAGTGACATGTACTATTTATTACATGGTTTTCCAAAAAAAAAAAAAAAGTAAATGGAAATTCATGGTTTTATATTGAATCCTTTTTAGATCTTGTGCTGTGTACATGGAAAAAATAATTTTTCAATTTTAAAAAGAACCATTCAACAATTCACCTGGGCCATGTACAGTAGATGAACTGCTTAATTAAAGAAAGTCAAGCATTTCTCACTGAAATATAGAATTTGGCAGTGGGCAGATTAGAGGATCCCCAATCACCTTGGATGAGACTCAGGATAGCTGTAAAGCACAACCTCACTTGCCAACCTGGCCTTGATTGGCCAGGATTCCTGCACCCAGTTGTCTGGAAAGAACAGGAAGAAGCACATGGGCCCACAACTACAGGAGAAGCAAGGTCCTAGGCCAAGATGGAAGGGAATATCTGGCCTCCAATTCAAATGGTATAGGCCTGACAGCAAGGATACCTGTCTAGCAATTGCAAAGGCAAATTCTTTTTGGAGCCTTAGAGAAGTACTCCAAATCTCAAGGACTTCTCAGTCCCCAAAGGAGATAGGTACTGGGGAGAATGATGCACACTCTCAAGTTTTCTTTCTTGGGGAAGTCAGAATCACAGGAAGGTACTGTGAGTGTGAAGAACATTATAAGTCCCTAGGGGAAGGTAAGATTCACCAGAGACACTGAAAGAATCCAACCAACTACCTACAGAGTACCGTAATTCCTTTATGTTGTTCTGCTTTTTTGTAGAGACTGTCATATTTGTCAGTCAATAAACATTTATTTATCTGCTATGTGCCAAGCACTATGCTAAACACTAGGGATACAAAGAGAGGCAAAAGGCAGTCTGTGTCTTCAAGAAGCTCATACTGTAATAAGAGAGACTAGCTGATCCATACTTTGGACTGGATGCAGGCACGGGAGCTGAGCATCTTTTTTCACATATCTGTGGAAACCTAGACACCATGTCTATTCTGAGATTCCCATTGGGCAATTTTCAGTAGGAACAAATGAATCAAAGAGGGGGGCAGTATTCCAGATAAACCAAAGCTGGTTCTGAGTCACGGGTTACATATATACTCATTTTAGTATAACTGGGATCCAGCACATGCACAGACACTCCCTCCAACACCACCATCTTGCTTATGAAGAGGCTTTAAGTCAGCTGTCAGGATAGCTGTGATGATGTGAAAGGGAAGTGACTTGGAGAAATTGGAGTATGCATGGACATTCTGTAAGTGGCTCCAATCATCTAACCAGGTATTAAAGAGGAGGCCTTTTAATTAGCTCTGAAGGTATTCAAAAAGACATTTCAGAGTCAGATACTTCTTACGTTGGCCTCATTTGGTAACTCCTTCCTTTATGGGGAATTGGATGGCCCTCAGGGAGAGATTCTGTTATAAGGGGAAAAGCTTTAGTGCCCTCTCTCTTCAGAAACCATGCCGACCTGAGAAATAGCTCTCAGTTCTTGGCTTTTATGTTTATTCCAATTTTCTGTTCTAAGTTAAGAGAATGGAGTCCCTAAACTTGACAGTTTCCAAAGGACAAGAGAGCAAGCCACAGGAATCCATGAATCCAAATAGGTTTTTGTAACCAATGCAACAATGATGCCCCAGAAGATAGGAGTGACCTGTGGGAATAATGGGGACCCCAGCTCAGTGACAGCTGAGACAAGGATTCATTTAGCAGAAATAATGCCTTACTTTGATGGGACTGATATTATGCAAGAACTGATCTAAGTCATGAGCCAACTCCCCCAGAGACCAAGGTAGTATAGGCAAAAATATGTTCCTAAGGTATTTGGGGGAGGGATGTTTGCATATTTTTCTTCGTCTATCTGAAGGAAATATCTTTTTGTAAAAGCTACTTAGTGATTACAGTCATCCCATCCACATCACGACTTTCCCCACTGCAGGTTCATTTGTCACGGGTGAGCAAAGGAAAGGAAATGGGAATTTGGAGGGAGTTTTGTGGAAGCTGCAGATGACACATGAAGGCCAGCAGATGACACAGAAAAAGTTTAGAAACTCAGAAATGCATAAAATATATGTATAGTATTATGTTTATTTGATCTTTTAATGCCATAGATATACACAATTTCTTGTTTAAAGTTAAAATAAGTAAAAAGTTAAAGTCTGTAAAAAGAACATGAAAGCCTACAAAGGGCACAAATGTATTTTCCAGATGGCAGGGTCATTGTATCCCCTAACCCCTGAGATGTGGAAGGAATAACTGTACGTGAAACTGAGATACTAGATACAGGTCTGAATATGTCACCCCACTACTTAACAGACTCCAGTAGCTTTCTATCACCTCCATGAACAAATGCAAAATTCTGTTCTTCATTTAAAATCCTTCATAATCTAGCCCCCTACTACCTCTCCCATCTTCTTACACTTTATTCCCCAACAGATACTCTTTGATCCAATGACACTGGTCTCCTGGCTGTTCTACCCACAAGATGCTCCATTTCTCCACTCTGGGCATTCTCTCTGGCTGTCCCCTATGCCTGGAATGCTCTCTCTTTCTTCCTGACTACTGACTTCTCTGGCTTCCTTTAATGGCTGACAAAAATCCCATTTCTGCATGAAGGTTTTGCCAACTCCTCTTAATTCCAGTGCCTTCTTTCTGTTAATTATCTCCTATTTATCCTGTCTATAGTTGTCTTTTCATGTATTTATTCATATGTTGTCTACTCTGTTCAATTGTAAGCTCCTTCAGGGAAGGGGCTATCTTTTTTTCTTTTTGTGTCTCCAGAACTTAGCACAGGGCCTGGCACAGAGCAGACGCTTAATAAATGTTCATAGTTGATGGATGGATAGATGGAACACAACCTGTAGGGATTTAAGCCTCTGAGAATGGAGACACCCCACAAAAACCATCAAGGTACCATAGCACCCAAAGGGGCAGATGTAGCAGCCTGCCTATGGGAGAAAAGGCTAGTGTGTACATGGCACATTGAAAATTCTCTTCTTTGCTTTTAAAAAGCCTCAGTTTAAAAAAAAGGTATCAAAATATACAAGAAAACAACAGCAGCTGCAAAGATGTCAACCTAAAACAAAAAGTCATAAAGTACAAAAACAATTCCCAAATGTCAACTAATCAGAATGCTCTGAAATATACTTTCCTGTAGGTGGATTTCATTTTTCTTAGATTAAGTATTTTATTTCTGCTACCCTTATTATTTATGTCACTTTATTACTAGTATCAATACTATGAATAAATAACGCAGTGCTTACCATCGCATGGCCATGCATATGCCAAGATAATAGTAACAGCATAAGAAAGGAAACTCTTAGAGCAAGGCAGACAAACTTCTGAACCACACATCAGATCCAATTCTCATCTGAATTTCATCCAGCACAGAGATCAGTGCAGAGATATAGTGCACTTTTAGTTGTGAAAATATATGAAGCCTTCAAAAATCTTGAATGTCAATGCCCTAAAAGAAAAAAGACGCAAAAAGAAGAAAAATATACTTCATACAATTCTCCATGGCATGCCGCCTGCTACTCCAGACTTCTCCCTATAATGGCACTGAATTTTCCACCCTGGGGGCTCTAAGACTCTGACTGATGACCATTCACCCTAGCTTGCCTGGAATTGATGCAGTCTAGGGGTGCTAGGAACCCCCAAATGCAAGGGCATAGGTGGGGTGTGCCTTGAAAGAATTCTACCACTCAAGCCTTCTTTCAGTCTAAGTTTATTAAGACATCATTTGGCGAGTAAGATTCCTAGTGAATCTGTAGTATCTGTGATGCCAATACAAGTGGACCAGATTCTTAAGGAATCTGCACAATTTAATAGGGGTGAGATTAATATTTTATAGCAAAAGACTGTGGGAAGATCTAAGTGGGATTAAGGAGTGGCAAGTAGCCTGGGGTGGACCAGTTGACCAGGTGCAGACCATGAGGTCCACCAGTTAAAAGGATTATACTAGGATGGGCAGGTGCTGGCTCTGAAAACAGTAATCAAATCATTTTGGAAAGGACCTGTCAACCAATTGCATTATGATATCAATCACGATTCCTCAGACTTCAGATCCAAACACTCCTCGAGCCACTGATCCACAAGAGATGTTGTTTTCCCCTATTAGAACATAAGTTTCTTGAAGGCAGGAGCCATCTTGCTTTTTACAACAGTACCCCTAGGGGTTAGTACAGTGTCTGGCACACAGTAAATACTTAATAAATGCTATTCATTCATTCATTCTCTGCAGGGAAGTCTTGCTATTTTCCAAAATCAATAAAAGTATTTTATATAGGAACACATATGTGAACTTACATAGTTTTATATTTCTTTTTACAAAATAATTACCATATTATTTCAAACATAGACCACATAATAACTCATATTACATATTATTTTAGCCCATAATCATATTCTCATTAGCTTTCCTTTGTCCTAGCATTAGCCTCCCCTGGTAAAAATCATAGAATTTGTAGTTGGCCCACCAACTTTTTTTTTCCATGACTCTAATTCATAGTGGTAAATAAGCTATCAGCCACCATTGTAAGTGACAGGTTCCTTCTCAGACCATAGGTAGACTCCTACTGCATCCCTCATACTATTTAATTATTATAATAAGTATATTTTATAGGGTAATTTTGTCTAGTAGAAAGAGCATGGTATTGGAACTGGCCCTAGAGTCAAAAAAACCTGGGTTCAAGTCATATTTCTGACATATATACCGGATATGTGACTCTGGGGCAAGGTGATTAACCTCTGGCAACTCTCTAAGTAAGTTTCAGAGGTATTGAACTGCAGGGAGTTTGCTGTACCAGTGAAATCACAGATTCAGTTTCTATTCCCTAATTTCGTGTAATTTCTTAGTATATGCCTTTGTACTTTTTTTCTTTCAAAAACAACTCATTATAAGGGTATGGTCTTTATTTAAACCAACTGGGTAATTCAAAAAATAACTTATGTTGTCTTCAATCTTTCCCTTTGAGTCAGTAGCCCCAGTAGCAAAGAAAAGACTTTGCTAACATTGTTTCAGAGATTGTGGCCTACCTGGTTTGTGACAAAAATAGCATTAGGAGTAAGCTGAAAAAACAGCTCGCATAACAGTATGCCTATACTAGATACATGATATATGTTTGTTGTATAAATGAAAGAATGAAGGAAGGAGAGAAACAACCCAAGGTAAGTCACAAGGCTCTGCAGAAGAGCCCCTGATGTAGTTGATTCTCCAAGTAGATTTCCCCCGTTATGATAGAAACTCCTTCAGAGTCTGCATCTCATCTACTTCTTTATTTCCAGTACCTCTCACAAATCAGTTACTAAATATCTGTTGAATTAAATGAATGACGCAAAAGACTTATGGAATTCTGGTGACAGACACCTTACCACACTGCAGAAACAGTTCTTGTTGTGACTTTTAACTTACACTTAAGTCTTGATGTTTAAAAAGCATCTGATTTAGCTATGCAAAATACCCCCTAAAAGGTTCAGCTCCAACAAGTTGTCTCCTGTGCTTATGTCAAAATTATACGTGGTTTTTTGAATGGTGTAACAATATCCTCTGGTACAGACAAGCCCCTGATTACTAGTAACAATCAAGGCATCAAAGGAGGCATGTTCATCAAAGGTGTTTGCCACTGTCATGAAGGATATCCAGGGCAGAATCTAAATCAAAGAGGAAGTCTCTAAAGATGGTAGGATCCTCCGAATGCTGCTGTTGGTGTGGTGTTGTATTTATTTCATCATGCCCCCAGAATATTTCAGGGCCTCCTAAAAGAGCATAACCTTCAAAGGAGTTTAGCCTTACCAGTCCCACAAGCAAAACCAAATGGATAAAGAATATGTATTGTCCACACTATGGTATTTGTTTGGATGGACAACATATAGAAGTGGTCCATCAATTTGAGCTCAGAACTGAAAACTGTGCAAATATTTTAATCACCCCAGGTTTCTCTCCAAAACAAAGGCCCATTGTTAACATCAACACTTTTTTGGTGACTTTTATGGTAATGAAAAATAAAATAGTACCATTTTTGAAGAATTAAAATTATAAGCCTCTCAAAAGTCAATGGAGAATTCCATGGTAAATGTCAGTCATCTGTAGTACATTACCAATTTTAAAGCCTTCACAGAAAAAATATCATAAAAATATCATCAGAAATAATACTGACTAGAGAAGGATATGGGCTTACTATGTAATAAGAGTGAGGGATAACCAATAGGTAGACCACATGCTTCATTGGTATCTCCATAGTGTCAAGATTTCCGGAAGAAACCAGCACATTGGGTGAATGATCCTTCCTAAGTGATTTAGAGGAGGACATGGAAGAAAGTTGTACAGAATGAAATAGTAACAGTAGATGAGTCGCAATATGCATCATTGGAAGGAGTGTCCACATTGATGAAATCATAGATTCATCAAAGGATATAAGTTTTAGAAGTAAATCTTAAAAGAAAAAAGTAAATGCACAGCTGTACCTATAAGAGGACATCAGACACTAGGATTTAATGATGACCCAAATAATGTGACATTCTTCTTTATATTCTACCTATTGGAATAATAAAGCTTTCCCTTTTTATTGAGAAGCAGCCTGTTTTAGGGGGAGAGAGAGAGACACAGAGAGACAGAAAGGGAGAGAGACAGAGAGAGAGAGAGAGAGAGAGAGAAAGGGAGAGGGAGAGAGAGAGGGAGAGAGAGAGAAAGAGAGAGAGAAAGAGAGAGAGAGAGAGAGAGAGAGAGAGAGAGAGAGAGAGAGAGAGAGAGAGAGAGAGAGAGAACAATTAGGAGAGATTTAGAGTTGAACTTTGAACTTCACCTTTGAAGAGAGAGAGAGAGAGAGAGAGAGAGAACAATTAGGAGAGATTTAGAGTTGAACTTTGAACTTCACCTTTGAAGAGAGAGAGAGAGAGAGAGAGAACAATTAGGAGAGATTTAGAGTTGAACTTTGAACTTCACCTTTGACATTTACACTGTGGTCCTAGGGCAAGTTAGCTAACTTCTCTCAACCTCAGTTTCCTCATTGGTAAAATGGGGCTAAAAGTGCCAATGGTACCTCCCTCACAGGGTTACAATGAGAATCCAATGAGCTAATGTATCTAAAGTCTTTTGTAAGTCTTAGAGTGTTAAACAAGTATTAGTTACTATTTTTATTGCCTTCAGGATGGAAACTCCCCTGCCCAGGGTTCATGCCTTTCAGATGAGCTGCAAACAGATCCTTTTCCTTTTCTCAACAACAAGCTTTATTTACGGCACTTTCTGAACACAGAGAAATTTTGCCTCTTTTAGGGACAACTTAAACTATCACTCTTAATCTAGAAAGGGCCCTCAATTTGAGTTTACCTCATTATAGAAGTGATAAACTCAGATAATTTGTCCTCTGCTACTTCATAAAAATTAGTCTTTTCTCAAGGGCTATTTTCCTTGTGACAAATTTCAGGAGAGAGAAATGTATCAAAAGTTTTTAGGGACTGCAAGTTTCTGGTTAAGGGATAGTTATCCTTTGTGAGAATATGGGAGAGAAGAAAGAACTTCTGATACATTTCTCTCTCCTGATTAGGAATTCAAAGGACCTGGATTTGCATGCTGACTCTGAGTGATCTTGGGCAGGTCATTCGAAATCTCTAGAGCTCTGCTTCCTCATCTCCAAAAAGAAGAGGTTGAATTAGGTGACCTATGAGGTCTATTCTATGTCTAAATCTAAAATCCTATGATCCAGTTCCGTCAAACAACCAAGTTCCATATAGTTAGATGGATACTGCATTTCCTAAGTCAGAGCATCCCACATGACAGAGATGATGGGGGAATCACATCTCTATAGTTTAAATGGCTGGAGAAATAAATCAGCTGCATAACCACTGGTGAGGAATACATATCCATCAACACATCTAGGGGCATGGAGTTCCCAAGAAATGTAACAAATGATGTAGTTTACAATATTTTAGACATCTTAGGGGAGAGGACATAGAGAAGTGTTCCTGCAACAGGCTACCAGGAATAAGAACAGCTTCCTCTTATTTTTTTTCTTTAAAAGATAAGCAACAACTCTCCTTCTGGAATGTTGTGAGTGACAGAAGAGAGAAGGATGGAACAGATGACCTTTCAAGGGTTTCATTAGCCCTGGGGGTGACTTTATTCATCTAAGAGATAGTGATTACAAATAGTAAAATTATATAAATTCAAAGAACAAATAGTATATATGCAGGTAAAATAGTAATATAAAAGATAAACTTCAAGGTAACAGAAAACATAAAATATATTCAAGAAATGGTTCAAAGACAGAAAAACATGGCAAATGGGGATTCTAGCTCTGGAGGAAAGACTTCTTATGAAGCGTCAGAGAACAAAATATCAGAGTTTATCAATTCTATGAGAAGTAAGGCGAACTAAACCCAAGGACTATAAATGACAGTGTAATCTCTATGTCTTCAGAAGGGATTAGATGGAAAGACCGATGAATGCAGTGGAACTTATAATATTCTTGGGTCTCCCTGCAGAAAATCTATAGGAGGCCAACGTCATGTCTGACAGTGAAAACCCAACTCTCCATCTCTCAAAATTTATGAAGACTGATAAGGTTATTTGTAATTTCAATGACAACAAGAAAATATAAGGAGTCTCACTCAATTTACTGATGGGAAATAGGGCAAAGTGACGGAACTGAAAAGAGTCCCTCCTTCCATCCCTTTCTGGGAAGGAAATGAGACACCATTTTGGAATTCTGGCTGCTCTGAGCTAATCTTTTCTGAACCTTAAAAAATGTCAAAGAGTTCAGCTTACAGTTTGGTCCAAAGCCTCCAAGAAAAAGCTAAAGGAGACTGTCATCTCACCCAAATAATCATGAGTACAAGTAGATCTCCACCACAGTATTTCTTTCAATTTTGTGTTCTCCCAGTCAGACTTAAGAGTTGACCAGAACATTGTTAAGAAGGTCTTCCTGAATGTGCAAATGGAACAATGGAAGTGAAGAGGAATAAAAGTTAACATGAGGGAAGGCTGTTGCCAGCAGAGAGGGAGGAGTGCATAGGCCTAGATCTTTGTCATAGTAACAAGACAGTGTAATATAATCACCAAAAAGCCCCAAGGGAACAAGCTGTGTCAGAGCTCTTCACTTGGATGCACATTTAAAATTCATTGCAATTGTCCTAGAGAGTCCACACATCTTTATTTCTATATGCTTCAATATAAAATGCTTGTTGTGATTTAAGGTTCTCTGAACAACATCTGCTGATAAACAGTCTTTCTCCTGAACATGTGTGCAAATCCCGCATGATGTACCATGAAGTGTTTCATCTGGTTACAGCACAAACATATGGCTGTTTCATCTGGTTACAGCACAAACAGGAGCCTGTTCTTAAAGGCCTAGCTAATTTTGGAACACAAACTTCTGTGTAGAATGCCAGATCAATTTTCCTCCAACACTGTGTTGACTGAATGATATTTGGTTGTTGAAGTGAACAACATTATCCATGACGAGAAAACACAACATCCTAGTGAAAGGGATGTTTTGCAGGTGGAACAGATGATGGCCACTGGGTCCAGCTGGATTATCCAAAACAACACTTTCAAGTTTCTATAAAGAAATGACCAGATTTAATTGCAAGACCAGTGTTAGGCAGCTAGGTAGCACAGTGGATAGAGGGCTGTACTTAAGAGTCAGGAAACCTTGAGTACAAATTCTGCTTCAGACATTTACTAGTTGCGTGACCCTAGATAAGTCAAGACTTCTCTCAACCTCACTCTCCTCATGCATAAAATGGAGATAACAATAGCACCTAACTTATAGGGTTGTTGGAGAGATCGAACGAGATATATGTAAAGCACTTTGCAAATCTTAGAGTGCCACATCAGTGCTAGCTATTATTATTTTCTGGAAATCACAATTACATCGACAGTTTCTATTTGCCTAGCTTGCTATAGTTCAGACTACACGATGTGAGTGTTTGTGAGAGAAGGTGAATGTGTGTGGTCTAACCAACTAGAGTGGTCATTGTTCGCCAAGTTCCACACACTGTCTTTCAACTCAGAATTCCTACAAGCCATCGCCCATGTCTCATCTCAACATTTCCCAATCCTTCTCTGCCTTCAAGGCTTGGGTTTCCATTCTCTCTTCTTCCAAGCATTTCTTGAACTCTTCCTAAATTTTCTGAGAACACTGTCCCCCATTATACCCTATCATGTAGTTAACCTTTCTGTTTATGTGTCATTACTTAAATTAGAATGTCATCTCCCTGAAGACAAAGACTATATAATTTTGTGTTTTTCTGTCTCTAGCATAGTGGTTTGCACAGAGTAGATTCTCAATATTCAATGAACTGAATTGACTATAAAGTAAAACTTCATTAATTTGAATCTCCACAGATTCAAGTTTTCTGAGCTGTTCTCAAAGGTTATTTATAAAAAACATAAAGTTTTAATAAGCAAGAAAATATTATAAGGAATAAAAAGGGAAATATTTAACCTACTTAAAAGAACTATTTTCAAACACTTGAGAAATATCTATTTTTATACAAAAAGTGACTTTAATTCAAATCATGTATCTAGTCATTAAGAAGAGATATACTACCAGAGCATACTTTGTTCACTTTATTGGAAATAATGAAACTGATTTTTTTTAAATTCTAAAACTCAGACTTTCCTTATTTAGACCAGTTGGGAAGGTGTTGAATTTTGCCTTAGATTTTGTGTTCCGAGTTGTCTGTTTAGCCTTTAAATAGAATGTTCTTAATACTATTTCCCAATCGCCTTTAATTCTAGAGTCTTCCTTCTGTTGATTACCTCCTATTTATCCTGTCCATACCTTGTTTGTACATAATTATCTGCATGTTGTCACCACCATTAGACTGGGAGCTGCTTAAGAGCAGGAACTATCTTTTCCCTTTCTTTTTATTCCCAGTACTTACCATGGTACCTGGCACATAGTAGAGGCTTAATAAATGTTTATTGACTGAATATATTCAACTACCTTAAAAAGTCTTCTATTGATACAACACTCTATAGTTTTCCCAAGAGTACTTTAACAAAAATGATTTCATTTACCATTCTCCTCCCCTCACTGGTAGGAAGATATTTCTATTTTACCGATGACAAAGCTAAAGTTCAGAAAATTACTACATGACTGGTTTGTAGTTGAATCAAGCAAAGAACCTAAGTCTGTTACATAAGATGATTTGGAAAAACATGGAAAGACCTGCATGAAATAATGGAGTAAAATGAGCAGAGCCAAGAGAACACTGGATCCAGCAACAACGATAACATATAATGTCTCCGTGTCAAATGATGACTTTCTCTAATGTAGGGTGGGAAGAGAGGGCGTCTGGAACTTAAAATGCAATAAAATAAATAAAATTGTAACAAGAAAGAAAAACCATGGTTCTAGGTTAGATTTCAAATAAAACATGCACTTTTTATGTCACCCCACAGACTATCTTACCACTCAATAGAAAGTTAGTACAATTTTTTAAAAAGTACTTAAGATGGCAAGGGGACAGAAGGAATTGGGCATTAAGGTTAGTGGAGTGGGGAGGAAAAGATTGTCTCTTTAACGAGGCTGTTAATGAACTGAGGTTTGTGGGGACTCTGCCTCATTTATTTGGAAATATGCAGGCCCAAGCTGGAAGATTCCCTTCTATCCCCTCTTCTTTCATTTTTTTTTTGTTTGTGGAGTTTTATGTTTTCTTGTGGGGAGAAGGAGGAAAATTTCTGATTTAATCCAAGTGGGGAAATCCATGGTATAGAAATTTCATCTACTAAGGCAAATCAGTGACAGGTTTGTCACTAAAAGTCTTAGAGTATTGCGTGAAACACTAGAAGGTTAAAGGACTAGTCCATGGTCACACAACCAGTTTGTATAAGAGGCAAAACTTGAATTTGGGTCTTTCTGACTCCTAGGCTAGTCTTCTCTCTACCACTAAACCATGCTGCCTTTCCCCTTCTTTACCCCTATGCTTTCCCCTCTACAACGTGTTCTGGGGGACGTTTTTATTTTTGATGGCCCATTAGTACAAAATTTCTACATTTAAACCTGTTGGAGTACTGAACCTACTCACCTAATCTTATTACGTGATGACAATATTATCACACACACATACCCTTTGAACTTAGAAGGTAGTAGATAATATGTGGGAAAAAGTATTGTTATCTCAGCTCAGGTGTGGCTTGTTGATTTCAAGACTTCTAAAATGAGCTTAAAATGACCTTCTAGGTCTGACAGACTTGCCTGAAAAAGTCAAGTTATTAACTACTTGTGGAAATTATGGAGTTAACATAAAAGAACATCTCTGTCTTCTGTCTTCCATTTGCTGTCATCTAAGGGTATGACTCATATTAATATTACTTTGCTATCAAATACTTTTGAATATTTGCTTTCTTAAGCTGAAAGCCCACAGATAGGCCCTATAGTGGATACAGCATATTATATTCCTTTGATCTTTATCTAAGGCAGATAATGAGTCCAATTTTCTGAGTGGATAAGTGACATTCTCTGAAGAAGTTACCTTCTCTGAAGCTGCATTAACTCTTTCAGGTCACGGAGGAAATAACCCCACTCAACTGAGAGAGTCTTAATGATCTCCCAAAGCTTCTGTGTTATTTTCAAGGTAAGGTATAGACCTATAATTTCATTAGGTATAGGTAATTCCTGGTGGAAAACTGGAAATGAATCATAAGAAATTTATCCTGACTCAGGAAACAGAGGCAAGCATTAGTAAGTCTCTCTATCCATGTTGGCATTCTCAAATACAGTACAAAAAGGGGATCAAGTAGAAAGGAAAGTCATCTAAAGAGTGATTTTGTTAAATGTCTCAAGCTATTTCTAAAAGTATTTTTGATGGAATACAATATAATAAAAGTACCCATTTGATTCTTTCCTTTCTATGACAACCCTGTTTTCAAGGAAGGACAAAATCCTTCCCTGAGATTTGCTTTCACTTTACTCGTTAAAATGCTATTTGGTAAAGAAAGTGTTTGATATCTAAGAAGCTTTTTAAGACATTTTAAATGTAAAATATTTAGATCTTTTTCTATTACTGTGAAAAGGTGTAAATTAAAGGATCATATGTAAAAATAATTTCATCAAAAGTTTTAACTTTTACAATTTACAATGAACACATTGTGAATGTCTGGGAGGGGGTGTCAAAACCTGCGCTCCCCATTTCTATTTAAAAAGTATGCTAAACAGCAATTCTTTGGGAAAAAAATAAGAGGGTGGATGTGGAAGTAGAGAGGTCATACTCTGTATAAGTCACTATGAGAATATGGCAGCCAAGAAAGCTAAAGCAATTTAAAACTAGATTTTAAAAAAGTACAGCACTAAGGAATAAAGAGGTGGTAATTCTACTGTATTCTCCTCTAATTAGAATATATAAGGTCAGACAAAATATTATATTTAGTTTTTTACTTCACATTATAGGGAGAAACTAAAAAACTTGAGAGTTCCTGACTCCAACACTGGAGTCAGACCTCAGTTTAATTTTGGCCTTTAATACATACTAGCTATGTGACCATAAACAAATCACTTAATCTGCAAGTGTCCCAAGCAATTCTCTAATAGTATTAGTTCCATGGAGGCAGCTAGATGGCTCCATAGATAGAGAGCTCAGTGTGTAGTCAGGAAAACCTAAATTCAAATCCTGCCTTAGACTCTTACTATCTGACCCTAGGCAAGCCACTTAACCTCTATTTGGCTTAATCCAACAGAGAAGGAAATGGCAAACCATTCCAGTATCTTTGCCAAGAAAATCCCCTATGGTCCCCTGGGTCACAAGGAGCTTGACACAACTGAGCAACAAGAGTTGCTGATCCACATTGGCAGAATAAGTCTCCACACCAGGAGTTACCTACAAGTTTATCCTCCCTCACTCTCCCAATAGAAGAGGATTAAAATAGTCCAGTTCATGTCATACCTACACTGGGTGCTTAACAAGGTAAAGGGAAGACTTAGAAGGAACCTGATAGCTTTCAAGTATGTGAAGAGTTATCATGTGAAAGAAGGGTGAGATTTAGTCTGCTTGTTCCTACATGAGAGAACTAATAGTGATAGAAGATACAAAGGGTATTTAGGCTTGACATCAAGAATTAGAGTAATCCAAAAGTGGAAGGTGTGTGATCCCCCTCACTGGAGAGCTTCAGGCAAAGGCTATCTGCCCATTGTCTTGGATGTGATAAGAAAGAACTGCTACTCAGACGTGGTAAGACTAGATAAGTAGAGGGCCCCTCCAACATTGACAGTCTCTGATTCTGCAAAGATCTGTCTTACCGTCAAGAACTATGTGGGGCAAAACAACTAGATGAGGTTATATTACTTTGCAGTCACAGATTATATATGGCGCAACTGATTACAAAAACTTTAAACATATTAACATTCACATGAGTATTACCTTAATTAATTGGCTACAGCCTAAATTTGGGATACAGAGACATTTTTGCCAATAAAGTCACCACCGTTTAGAGCATTTTTTTAAAGTTCTTCCTTAGTGATTGACTTCAGGTCCCATTTTCAGTTGTGTCCAATTCTTTGTAACCCCATTTGGGGTTTTCTTAGCAAGGATACTGGGGTGGTTTGCCATTTCTTTTTCCAGGTCATTTTATAGATGAGGAAAGTGAGGCAAACAGAGTTAAGTGTCTTGCTCAGGGTCACACAACTTTGAACTCAGGAAATTGAGTCTTCCTAACTTCAGGCCCCACACTCCATTCACTGTTCCACCTAGCTGCCCTTTAGATCCCATAGCACACACTTCTAAGACCCTGATGGTAGCAAATCTTCAGCCTTTGAGAACGAGTTTAATTTTTTTTAAATATCCAAAAGTCTAGCAAATAAGAAGGGTGGAGAAGCTAGGAAATGCCATTTTTGTTCAAAAGCAAGTTGTCAAAAGAGAGTAAGGACTCTGAGGAGGCAGCTGTGTCATGCAGAGGATAGGGCGCTGGGCCTGGAGTCACAAAGAGCTGAGTTCAAATCCAGCTTCTGACACTTATTAGCTATGTTACTTGGGCAAGTAACTTAACCTTTGTTTGCTTCAGTTCCTTCAACTGTAAAATGGGGGTGGATAACAGCATCCTTTCACCTGATGTTATTAAGTGCTTCAAGAACTACCTCTTTCTGCAGTTCCAAAGTAACAGTGTCAGTAGCATTGTACCTAGAGCCATAACTAGGGCTAGGCAACTGAGGTTCTGACCTAAGATGTCAAAATTCAGCAAAAGCGCTGTTATTATTTCGACCTTATTTGGTCGAAATAACCAATCTTAGCAACTAGTTAGCAATAATAATCACTTTTAAAAGGAAGCTATCTAATGGAACACTTCCTTCCTCACTGTGGCCAGACCTTGGGTAAATTCCTCCCTCGAATGGCCCCATTCTATTCCCTCCCCCTGAAATCCCAGCCCCAAGAAGTTTCATTATATCCCAGGGTTTGTGTCTCCCCACCATGAGGCAGTATCTTGTAGTCTTCTCCCAGACAGAGTTTTGGCTTCTGAGGTCCTAAGTCTCTCCCTAAGGTCTTCCCCTCCACCCCAACTAAGTTATTCTTAAAAGTTGACTAAAAGGCACCTTTCATTCTGTTTGCCCCCAGGGTGTGTTTTGTGGTGTTTGCTACAGCAACCATAATTGCTAGTTAGGCTTTGATCAGAACAGGGCCACAACCTCCCCAAGTGATTACTTAGAAGACAGTAATCACTATTTGGATATGTCAGCACAGAAGATGTTTTCTTTCATAAAAGTCTCATTATTTTATGGTCATACTTTGTAAATGTTAAGTTGTATGGAAGGCTATAAAACAGACCCTTCACTTTGGCCTGCAATCAGATGTCATAATAAATGAATCCAGCTTTAATAACTGACTCTTTCCAAACAAACTACCAGCAATAAAATTTTGGAAAAGGGGAAAAAAACACAGACTCTTAATAAAATCATTTTGGAATAGTACTATAGAGTGACATCTGCCAAGCCAAATACTTATGGCCTTACAAACAAGTAACACTACAACTGATATCATCAATCAAATTCCCATTTAACTACCAAGTTGAAATCATGCTATCCACATTCGTTGTTGAGAGACATAGGTAAAGGCTATTCAAAAGATTTAACCATTCGAGATGTTTGAATGGATTTCTTTCCATGGTTTTTGGATATGAAATTTGACTAGGACATGGTGTGTGTGTGTGTGTGTGTGTGTGTGTGTGAAGGAATGATATGAGGCAAATCTGGAAAAGATAAGGTGGCTTTGATTAGTGAGGTCTTGAATGTTGGGCAGAACTTTAAAGGACAAGTATTCGAATGTTTTTGAGTAGAAAAACATTTGTAAAAATGAATTTAATTCGGATGTGAAGTAAAAGTTCCAATAGTTTGAGCTAACCAAAATTCAATGAGCTGCTTTGGGAAGTGATGAGTTCTCTCCCCGCCCCCACCCACGATCATGACCACCACTGGAGGTCCTCAACAAAAGGATGAACAACCATTTATCAGTTATATTATTGCAGAAGGAATTATTTTTTAGATATGGGTTGGAAAAGAGGTCTCTAAGTTCCCCTCTAACTCTGAAATTCTGTGATACAACATGATTCTGTGAAAAAATAAGGAATCTAAAGAGTGAAGGAAGAGAGAAGAGAGAAAGGGAAGACCTGTTTGGGTGGGTATTGTTTCAGTTAGTCAACAACATTTGCTAAAAATTCATTTTGTGTCTAGTGCCCAGCTAAGTGCTGGGTATACAAAGAAAAGAAAAAAACAGCTCCAGCCTTTAAGGACCTTACATTCTAATGAGGGAAACTATGTAAATAGATAGGCACATACAAGATACATACAGAGAAGATGTAAGGGGAAGGGAATACTGAGGAGGGGAGATAGGAAAAAGTCTTTCATCCGAGTCATCTTTTCTTCTTTGCAGGGAAACTAAGACGCAAAAGTGAAGAGGGAGAGTGTTCCAGGAACGTGACTTACGGCCAACAGAAAGTCAAAGAGATGGAGATGGAATATGGTGTGCAAGGAACAAAGTCACAGAACCATAACGCATGTTAAAAGAACAAAAACAAAAGGACTTGGGAAGGTAGGAAGGGTCCAGGTTCTGAAGGAATTAAGCTGCCAAACAGAGGAACTTTTATTTGATAGCAGAGATAATAGAGAGCTACTGGAGTTTATCAAGTAGTGTGGTAGGGAAAGGGGGAGAAAGGGTGACATGATCAAACCTACGCTTTAGGAAATGAGTCTGGCAGCTAAGTGGAGGATGGTTTGAAGTGGAGACACAGTTGAGGCAGGGAGACTAATTAAAAGGCAATTGCAATAATGATGAGGACATGAACTAGAATAGTTGATGGTTGTGTTAGTAAAGAGAAGGGGACTTATGTGAGAAATGTTGTGAAAGTAGAAATGACAAGATTTGGCAGTGGATTTGAATATCTGGGATGAAAAGGAGCGAAGAGTCATGAAACAAGTGATGACACTTCGATTATGTGTTTGGATGACTGGGAGAATACTCTTAATAATAATAAATAATAATAGTAACTAGTATATAATAAATAGTAATGAGGAAATAGTAATAACAGTGCCCTTAAAGGTAATAAGGAAATTCAGAGGAAGGGCTTGAGTTTTGAAAAGCCTATAAGATATTCACTATTCAATATCCTAAAGGCAGTTGGTGATGTGACTGGAGCTCAGGAAAGAGACTAGGCTGGGTATATAGATCTGGGAATCAAGTGTTTAGAAACAATAACTGAAACCACTGGAGCTAATAAGATCTACAAATGAGGCTGTATAATGCAGGAGTTCTTAATCTAGAACTCCAAGGAGTTCCTGGATAAATTTTAGGGAGTTCACTATTCCGTAATTGAAATGTAGCATTTCCTTCAGTTTTATTCAAAAACAAGCTGCTGGGAACCAAGAGAATATTGTACACAGTAACAACGACATTGTGCAATGACCAACTTTGATAGACATCTCCTCTCAGCAATACAATGATGTAAGACAATTCTAAAAGACTGGAAAATGCTATCCACATCCAGAGAAAGAACTATGGAGGCTGAGTGCAGATTGGAGCATACTATTTTCTCATTTTCTGTTTTTTTGTCTTCTCATAATTTTTTTCCTTTTGCTTTGATTCTTCTTTCATAACATGACTAATGTGAAAATATGTTTAATATGATTGTATATGTACAGCTTATATCAGATCGCTTGCCATCTTGGGGAGGGAAGGAAAGGAGAAAAAAATTTGGAACTCAAAACTTATAAAAGTAAATGCTGACAAGTATCTTTTCATGTATTTGGAAAAAAATAAAATAGAATTAAGTGGGAATTTTTTAATTAAAAAAACAACACGATGCTGGGAAGGTCTCTGGAGGCTTCACCAGACTTCCAACAAAGTCCACACTAAAAAAGATTAAGGGTTTCTGAGACAGATGGAAAAGAAAAGAGGGTCCAGCTTTGGACACAGAGAATTCTCAATTACTTGACATGGACAATTATAGGATACAGATTTAAAAGCCAGCAAAGGAGATAAAGGAACTGTCAGATAGAAAGAGAACCAGGAGAGAGCAGTCAAGAAAGCCCAGAGAGAACATCCAGGAGAATAACTTGATAAAAAGGGTCAAAAGCCACAGAGAGGTCAAAAAAGATGAGAACTGAGAAAAAAGACAGTAGATTTAGCAATTAAGAGAACACTGGACACTTTAAGAGGATAGTTTCAATTCAGTGATAAAGTTAAAAGTCAGATTGCAAAAGTTTTAAAAGAGATGTGGAGGCATCTAGTGGAGGCAGATTTGAGTAGAGTAGCCAAAAAGGGGAAGACAGATACAGAATAGTAGCTAGTGGAAATAGTCGAATCAAAGGAAGATTTTATTAGGGCACAGCAAGGCAGAAGCCAGTGTTTAGGGAGAAAGGGGAGATAAAGGGAGAGTAGAGATGATCTGAAAGAAGAAGATGGGATCAAGGGTGGATATAGAGGGCTGCAGAAGATGGGATCAAGGTGGATATAGAGGGCTTGGCTTTGGAAAGGAGAAGGAACACAGCTCATCATACATACAGAAGTAAAGGAGGAGATAATGACGGAGGAATTGAGACTGATACAAGATGAAGAGAAAGAGAGGAAAGGAAGTTCTCAGGAAAGGGTCTCCATTGGGGTGGGTAGGGAGACTGGATGGTGATAGTCTTAGCTGAAAGGGCAGAAGAGGATGGTAAGGAGTCTTGAGGACAGAGAAGTTTAGAACAGCTGCTATAGAGAGCAGGATAGTGACTTGATTAGGGAGGTATAGAATAACTGTCTTGCGCCTGTAAGGTCAAATAGCATAAATCTATAAGGGATCCAATTATAACAGGACATGCAGGTGGTAACAGAGGTCAGTATTAGCATGGCGGCAACGAGAAGAAAGGATAAAGATGATGACTAGGAAACTTTACCAAAGCAAAATCAACAGATCTTGGTAATTAATTGGAAGGTAGATATGAGGGGAAAGGAAAAGTAACATGATAACTGTAAAGTTTTGTGTACTGGAGTAAGAAATAATAAAGTCAAAATGACAGGTTTTGAGGGAAGTTCTGGTCTGGGACACATCGAGCTGGAGTTGTTGTTCTGTCATCCGTATGAGGATGTACTGTAGGCAGCCAAAGATATGTCTGAATCTTAGAAGAAAATACAGATTAGAAACATAGACTTGAGAGTCATCTGCATAGACATGGTTCCCCCCTGTGGGGGTGAATGAGATTGCCAAAGGAGGAAAGAGAGAAAGGGAGAGGGCATAGGGCAGATCCTTGGGGAATACTCACATTAAGGGGTTGAGATGAGGTTATAGAGTCAGAAAGGAGCTTAGAATGGTGAGAAGAGAACCAGAAACACAAAATGTTTTTATAATTGAACAAATACCCACATCAGTGTGGTTAACATTTGTTAATCTGTTCTTATGACTTTTAAAAACAAAAATTATCAGTGTTGACAGGAAAGGAAAGCCAAAGGGAAAGATGAATCAGTTACTCAACAAACATTTAAGTGCCTACTTTGTGCCAGGTCCTGTGCTGGGCCACAGGATTACAAGTCCTGCTCTCAATAAGCTTACATTCTATCATGAAGGTAACACGCAGAGAAAAGAATATATGAAATAAATATAAGATACTTTGGTGGAGAAAACATTAATAACGAAGAGAATCAAGAGAGGCTTTATGTAGGGAGGAGGGTCTGGAGCTGAGGTCTGAAGGAAGCGAGCGATTGTGGAAGTGGAGGTAGGGAAGCAGATAGTTTATGTGGGAGTAATAGCCTAAAAAGGCCAGTTTGGCTGGACCTGATGTACATAAAGGAAAGCAATGCATAACAAGGCCAGAGAAGTCAGAGCCAGAGGATAAAGGGTTTCAAATACCCTTTGGGAGAAAAGTTTGTATTTAATTCTAGAAGCGATTGAGAGTCACTGGATTTTTACGAGTGAGGAAGTGACATGTTTTAGAAAAAAACCCTTTGGCCGCTACCCAGAGGCTGGATTGGTGAAGAATTAGACCAGCAGCAAAGAATTCAGTTAGGAGTTGGCACATCACAGATACAGGACTCTAACACCTCTCCCCTCCAGAAAAACAGGTGTCTCAAAAAGGAATAAGCCTCCTCTTGTTTCAGAAAGTTTACTTGCCTAGACAAAATCTCAAACTGTTCCCTGGATAAAGCCCTGAACTTTGACCTCTACAGTGCTGATCCTAGGTGCAGAGATCCATTTCTCACATGAATCAGTTTTTGTTCCTTATGTTGAGCCAAATTCCAATCTTGTGTAATGCTTACAGGGCAACTCCCTTGACGTAAGAACTGTGCACACTGTTCTGAGCTGTCTAATATGCATGTGTATCTTTTTCCCCCTTATAAAATGATTCAGAACACCTTTGTTATTCCTGAGATGAGAGTCCATGTGCTGGGTGCCTTAAGAATGGGATGCCAAGAAGCTATCAACCCTGTTACCTCCCTCTCTGAGGCGGGAGGCATGGTTACCAAAACTACACTAAGCATTTTAATAAATTCAGAGCCTCTCATATATTATCTTCTACTTTTGCACAATTTATTGATCCCTGCAAGTCTGAAAATCAGGAGGAAATATATTTTCAATCCATATCTTTTATTACCTGACCACGAGAAATATCAAAGATTTATCAGTGTCATTTAAAGTAACTTTGCAACATCTGTCATCATGCCTGTGACCTATTACAGAGCAGGACACTCTGGGACTATACCACTAAATGATGACTTCAGTATCAGTCAATTAAGGCCATAAGTATTTTTCCAGCTTATTAGGAAGAGAATCCAAAAATCATTTAAGCAGATCTTAAAATGTATGATGAAGAAAAAAGAGACTGGCAATCTCCTCCAAAATTCTGTCCTTTTTCATACAAGAATCCTAATTAACCTATTGTACAAAAATATTTATAGTAGCTCTTTTTGTGGTGGCTGAGTACTGGAAGTTGAAGGGATGACCATCAACTGGGGAATGTCTAAAGAAGCTGTAGCTTTAATTGTGATAGAATATTATTGTGCTGTAAGAAATGACAAGCAGGATGATTTCAGAAAAAACCTGGAAAGACTTACATGAACTGATGCACAGTCAAGTGAACATTGTTCACAGTAACAGCAACACTGTTTATTGAAGAATTGTGAATGAGTTAGCTATTCTCAGCAATACAATCATCTAAGACAATCCCAAAGGACTGATGATACAGCATGCTATTTGCCTCCAGGGAAAGAAATGATCTTGTATGAATAAAGGCAGAAGCAAGTTATTTTTCACTTTCTTCTTGAGTCTTTTTGTACAAAATAACTAATATGGAAACGTTTTACATGACTGTATATGTATAAACTATATTTGATTACTGTCTCGGGGGCAGGGAAGAAGGGAAGAAAGGAGGGATAGGATTTAGAACTTACAACTTAAAAAAAGTTTAAAATTGTTTTAATATGAAATTGAGGAAAAAATGTTTTAGATTTCAAAAAAAGTCCTGATGAGAAACTCTGAAATACTGAAGTAAGATTCCTAGACTGGATGTCCCACTGATGAATAAAGTGGTTATTTCTATGCTTAAACTTCAGCTTCTTATAAAAATTAAAGATGTTTTAATTATAATACTACTTAATTATAACAGTAACAATTTTTCAATTCAATGAATGTAAGTGTAATTTAAATATCAGCTATCATTATTTATTAAGTACCTACTATGTGCAAGGCACTGAGCTAGACCTTAGAGATACAAAGACCAAAAATAAAAACAAAAACAAGAAGCCTTCAGCATACACACAGATAAGAAAATTCAGAACGAGCAGAGAAAAGGCACTAAAATCTAGAGGATAACGAAAGGAATCGTGAAGAAAGTGACTCCTGAGCCAAGCTGTGCAGGTACAAGCAGCCTTGGAGATGGAGAGATGAGGAGGCAGAGCTTTTCCCACATGGAGATCACTAAAGCAATGAAACACCAATTTTGGAAATAGGTAGATCAGTCTGGTTGGAATGTATAGGAATGGTTGTAGCACCTTCCATTTCTTCAAAACACTTTCCTACCAATCAATAGCTGCCTGGTGAACAAGCCAGCAACTCCATACCTCAAATTCAGTATCTTCAAAATCAGATTCAGCATTGTACTGTACCCCCCTCCCCATGGCTTTCCCTTCCACATTCCCTGTTCTTCTCTTCCACTCATCCGTACAGCCAGTCAGTTGCCTAATTCTGTCATTTCTACCTCCCCATATCTCCTAACAGTTTGCTTATCTCGACTTGCAGAAAAATCACACTAGTTCAGTCCCTCACTACCTGTTGCCTAGACTATTTCAACAGCTCTTTAACCGATCTCCCTTCCTCAGGTCTCTCCCCACCATAGTCCTTCATCTATATAGATGTGAATGTGATTTTCCTAAATCATAGGCCTAACTATATCATAATCCTACTCAATACACTTCAGTCGTTCTCTGCTATCTGTAGGATCAAATATAAAGCTCTTTCTGGCATTTAAAGTCCTTTGCAACTTGACCTAAATATCCTTTTTCTAGCCTTATTATGTATTACTTTGGCAACTTCCCATGCATTCATGCATTCACTCCTTTCTGTGACCTCTCAGTATCTCTGCCTTCCTTCAAGACTGAGCTCAAGTTCTGTTTTCTACATGACATCTCTCCTGCTTCCCCCAACTGCTAGTGCCTTCCTTTCCCATACACATAAAAATATCTTACATTTATATGTTTGTGAACACACACGTATATATGTGCTTTATATATTTTTGTTATATATTTTTATCATGTCAACATATATGTAATGCATGTATGTAGCATGTCCCAACATATGTATTATTCTATATTTGTATTTATCTGTGTGTTATATATTTATATGTATATTCTGTTATAACTATCTGAGGGAGAGCTATATCCTACTATCTAAGGGAATCGATGTATGTGATATATATTTGTGTTTATATGTATTATATGTGTTTATATATATAATGCATAAATACAAATATGTTGATCCCTCAAATAGTCTGTAAGTTCCTAGAGAACAGAGTGTTTCGATTTTGTCTGTCTTCAGAGAGAAGCCCTCTTCTTAGCACATAGTAAGTGATAGCAACATTTTTTTGTGGCAGCAAACATATAAAAACAAAATAAATGCTCATTGAGTGAGAAAGGGCTAAACAAATTGTGGTCCATGACTGCATTGAAAGAAATGAGGAATCTGAAGAAAATGAAAAAAAGCATCGAAAGACTTACGTGAAACTGCTACAGAAGGAAGTAAACAGAGCTAAGAAGGCAATATACAGTGACTATGCAACAGAAATGGAAAAATAATTGAAATGGAATGTTCTAAAATTTAAAAAATATAAAAATTATAATGTTTTAAAATTATGGTTCTAAAAATTACAAAGTTTGGACCCAAAGAAGAGATCTGAGAAGTCACCCATCGACTTCTTTGTAGAGGTTGAGGGTTCACGGTAGTAAAATGAATATATCAGAGTTTTTTTAAAAAAATATGTATTGATTGGTTTTACTGTAGCTTTAAATCTTCCTCCTCTTGTTCGTTTAAAATCTTTGTCATAAGGGTGGGGGGAGGTAGACTTGGGGAAATTAAATGATATAAAAACAAGACAGAAGTTTTTTTTTTCAAAAGCTTGTTCATCAATTGATTGAATGAATACCACTGTCAAGTAAGTAGTTGATAGCTGGTGGGCTCAACCTCTAGTCTGGAGGAGAAGTTCATTCATTCAGCAAATATTCATTACGGGCTTCCTATGTGCAGAATTCTGTGCTAGGCTTTTAGGAAGACCCAAGTTTGGATACGACCAATGCTTCTTTCCCTCAGGCAATTTAAAGTATAATGGGAGGATAATATACAAAGGCAGACATCTACAATGCCAAATATTACATTATTGTAAGGTGCATTCACAGTGACTGAACTGCAGCTGATGACTGCAGCATGGAGTAGGTGGAGACCAACATGAGATAACGCTGGAAAAATAGGATGCTGCTTGACTTTAGATTCTTTTTTAGAGGAAAGGGTATGCAGGACAGAGCCAGGGACCTGCCAAAGCTGATTTAACAGATACAGGGCTGAACCAAACAGAACCACTCAAAACCACATGTGTCAAGGAACAGAAGAACCAAGCCAGAAAAATCCACATCAGGAGCCAAGAAATATCCAGAAGAACATGAACCTCAGAGGCAACTAGGTGACACAGTAGATAGAACGTGAGGTCTGGAGTCAGGAAGATCTGAGTTTAAATCTTGGATATTTACTAGTTGGGAAAGTCATTTAACCTCTATCTGCCTCCATTTCTTCATCCGTAAAATGGAGATAATGATAGTATCTTATCTCCCAAGGCTGTTGTGAGAATCAAATGAGATAATATTTGTACAGTGCTTTTGACTTCAATAAATGCTTGCTCCCTTCCCTTGCTTCCTTGGTCACAGCAGAGCTGAGTATAGCAAAGAGCCCTCCACAGATTTACACACAAAATACAATGAATTGAATTGGGTTTTGTACATTTGATTTTATATATTTCATATGCTTCATAGTCTATTAGGCTGTGAGCTCCTTGAGGCAGAATCTGCCTTTTTCCTTTCTTTGCACCACCAGCATACAGTGCCTGACACAAAGTGGGCATTTAATAAATGCTTGCTGACTACCTTCATAGCCTTTAGCACAGTGCTACTACATGGCAGGCCTATAACAAATATCTGTTGGGGTGAAGGCTTTAAACTGGTCCAAAGTGAGAGGCTAATGAAGAGGTTGCTAACATTCTGGAGGCAGTTATGGATGCCAAGCAATAAGTGGAAATAGCTCTGAATTTGAAGGCAGAGGCCTTGTCCTGGTCCTCTGCCCAGGACAGCCATAACTAGAATAATGGGTTCAGTTGCAGGCACTACATTTTAAGACGGACATTGGTAAATTCAAGAGCATCCAGACAAGAGAGAACAGGATGGCTAAGAACCTCAAGATCATGGAGGAACTAAGGGAACTGGAATGTTTAGCACAGAGTGGGGAAAAGATTTATTGGGGTAAGGGTGCAGGGGTAGAACACATGAGTTGAATTCAGGTATCTGAAGGACTATAATATGGAAAAGGTTTTATATGGATCATGTTTGGTCCCAGAGGGTAATATAGGGTTCAGTGGGAGGAAGTCAGAGAGAAGTAGATTCAGGCTGAGGAGAAAACAAAACAAAATACTCCACAGATAGACTGATGGAAGAGCAGAAGAGCTGCCTTGAGAAGAAGTGAGCTCCTCCTTTCTGAAGGTGTTCAAGTAAAGGTTGGATGATCACTTATTGGGAAAGCCACAGAAGAGAGAGCTGCATTCTATATGGACTGCATTTGGCTCCAAAGTCCCTTCTAGCTCTGAGATTCTGTGATCTAGGTTTGAATCCTGGTTTTATCACTTGTTGTGTGACTCTAGGCATATATTCCACCTCCCTGCGTCTCAGTTTCCTTATCTGTAAAACTGAGGATTCTAAAATCCCATAACACCTACATTTTTCTGTTCTGGGGAGGGGGAAGTTTTGGGAGAAGAAACAGGAATAGGGACTAGACTTGAGAATTCATTCATATAAAGAACTCCCAGAGGAAGAAACTCCCTCTACCAATGTTTTTCTACAACTGAGCTTTAGAAAGCTGTTTGAGCACTGTTAGGTTAAATGAGGACTTGCATGAGGTCACACAGTCAGTATGTGACAGGAAAAGACTTGATCCCAGGTCTTCCTGGCTCCAAGGCAAGCTCTCCATCTACCATCCCACTCTGCCTTTCAAACAACCTAATGCTTCATGATGTTTCCTCTTGTCAGGGAAGTACCTTGAGGTGGATGGGAAAGAAGAAAGGAATTATGTGGCCTTGCTGGAGAAAATTATTTCCAGTTGTTCTCCTTTTATTCTGTAGACTAGCAAGAAACTTGGCAACTGAGTTTCTGAAACCACTGACAAAGCCCACTTTCTTTCAGGCCAAACCAATTTGTTCTTTGCTAGATTGAACCAACAGGTCAGTTCTGGGCAAATCCAAAATTTAGCCTGTAGGACTTCGTTTGAGTTCAAAACTAACTCAGCTCTTCTGGACAAGAAAAAAGTAAAAGCTGATTTGGCTTTTCTCATTACCTCCATCTGTCATCATGGCCTTGCGGTGGAGATGTGGCCTCACGAACCAAGCTGAAAATAGAGCAAGAAAGATGTTTCCACTTTCCTCCTTTGAAGAGAAAACGACTCTGCATGCAGAGTTCCCTGGGCTCCAGCTCTCTTACACTGAAGCTGGCTGGCAGCTAGGCCTCGAGAAAACCTGCCCCAAACAAGGGTTCCTTCGGTTCCTAAATACTTGGGATTCTATTTACCAGGAAGAATGTGGGACAGAGTCAAGGACACACGTCAGCCTCTCAAAGTTATCGCAAATGCACGCTCTAAAGTCAGAATATATAAAGAAAAACAGGAAAAAAACACAAATGCTATTAAATACAAACCTACACCACTCCTTTGGACTTTCCTGGACAGCTAAGTTTGCATATATGTTGAGAATGATCCCCCTTTGTTAGCAAAGAGAGGTTGGTATCCAGGAGTCACCCTCCTGCAAAGTGACTGATGGTCTATATACTTGAAGTCTCCTGGTTATCTGACAGTCTAAAATGTTTATACTGATTAAATTGGTGTGTTTGATGAGATGCCTGGATAAGGCAAAGCAAAGAGCTCATAGCACCCTTGATAAGCTTATATATGGGTCTTCTGCACCAACCATGTTTTAAAAAAACAACAACATTTAAAGGTCACAAGTGAAGTCAGGTGTGAGTGTGTGGGCTCCAGTCTTTGTGTTCAACAGCACGAATGACAAAAACATTCGACTTTGGCACAAATTCCACTATCTCAGCTCTCTGATTTCAGAACAAAAGCAGTAGTGTCTTCTGTGCGTATGATATTTCTTAGTATAACTCATGTGCTTTGTAGGTTTGCTAGACATGCCTTAATTAATTTCCCCTGAAAGTTCAAATAGCTACTTAAAAGGTTAAGAAAATTAAAAATAATTCAAAAATAGCACATGCCTCAAACTATTATTTTTTTCCTCCAAGACACATGGTGAATGATGGCTCCTGCCAAGCCAGTACCATATCCTGAAGACCATCATCAACAACTAATGTTTCCCAGGGCTCTTAGAGTCCATGACATTTTATCAGGTGACACATCTGTAGTCTGTGAAGCAATAGCTCCCCCAAGGGATGGAAGCCTCCTCAAATATTGCCTCTACCAAGCTGCCCAATGGTTTGAGTTTGGTAGGCAATAGACAAAAAGGAAGTCACAATCCACGCAGGTGCCAGGGTGTAGACAAGCAGGGCTATGACTTCCATCATTACCTCCTCATTGGTGGCAACTTTAACTGTAAACAAGCCATTGGGCTCTGATCAACATGGCCACCATTGATACTCTTAATTCCTTCCTAAACACCTTCCCTGCTGAGACAAGATATGATGAATTCAGCATAAGTGTAGGGGAGGGGATGGGAGGATACATTAGAAGCAGGACTTGAACCTGAGTCTTCTTGACAAGGCCAGCTCTCCTACCCACACTGCACCGTGTTGCTCCTGAGATTGATATAAGCAACCTTATTTTAAAGACCAGATTTCCAGTCCCAATGCTACTCTTCACTACCTGTGTGACCTTGGATCCCCTTAACCATTATGGTCCTCCGTTTTTTCACCTGTGAAAATTAGTTTACATGAGCCCCATCCAGGTATAAAATTTGGTGATTCGCTGAGAATGATTTTTTTATGTTACATTATTCTCTGATGATAAGGGATAACAGAAATAATACTATAATGCTCATAATATTCTTATGTGGACACCCCACTATACCCATGAACTCATCAGTGTGGATATACCTTCCACCAGTACAGGTCACAATCTCAGGTGATTTTTTTTAAATGAATGAGCATCCATTAACCCTCCACAGACAATCTTCCCAACTCACAAGAGACCTTCCTTGAGACCTTTCAATATATATACATACATATATGTATATATTTCAATATATATAATATATCATATCATAATGCAATACTCAAAACTGGCCCTCCTGTACCTTGCTCTCATTTCTTGACTAGCCAGCATCCTTTTCCAGGTATTTATCTCTTGGATGATATAATACAGATTTTTTGTTATTTTCCTTATGAGATACATAATGATAAAGTAAAATATTAGTTGAATAAGTAATCAAAAGGGAGTATTAATTTGAACTGACCTAAGGCAAAAGTGAGACCAATTTTGTTTTATTTTCTTTACATTCACTTTTTAATTTTAAGGTCCACATTTTCTTCCCCCCAGATCCTCACACAAATTGAGAAGGCAAGTAATATGATATCCTTTATATTTGTGAAGTCATGTGAAACATTTCCACATTAGTCATGTTGCCAAAAAAAGTAAGAAAAATAAAGAAAGCATAAAAAAATATGCTTCATTAATGCACTCAGTTCATCAGTTCTCTCTCTCTTTCTGGAAGTAAATAGCATTTTTTTTCATCACGAGTCCTTCGGAATTGTCTTGAATCACAGAGTAGCTAAGTCTTTCACTTAGATTACTTAGATGTTGGTTATTCTTACAATACTGCTATTACTGGGTACAATGTTCTCCTAGTTCTGCTCACTTCACTTTGCATCAGTTGATATGAGGTTTTCTGAACCCCCTCATTTCTTTTAGCACAATAGCATTCCATCGCAATCATATGTCATAACCTGTTCAGTTTGTTTTTTCTCCAACTGTCAGATGTTCCCTCAATTTCCAACTCTTTGCTGTTACAAATAACTCCTATAATTATTTTTAGTACATGTAGAACATTTTTTTAATCTCTTTGGGATTACAGACCTAATAATTGTGCATGTGTTCGTCCTTCATTGCCAAAGAAGACCATGCCGTCAGAGAAATAATCACCTGACTTACACTTGACGTTGTTTTGAGTGAGGGAAGGCTGTGCAGGTCACCAGCCTCTCTTCTCCTCCAGAGCCATTTGAATCCAGTGACCAGATATTCATCAGGATGACTGGAGATGACCCAGGATGAGGCAGTTGGGGTGAAGTGACTTGCCCAAGGTCACACAGCTAGTGAGTGTCAAGTGTCTGAGGTGAGATTTGAACTCAGGTCCTCCTGACTCCTGCACTTGTGCTCTATCCACTGCACCACCTACCTGCCCCTAATAGTGGTATTGCTGGGTCAAAGGGTATACACAGTTTTATAGCTCTTTGGATGTAGTTCTAAATTGTTCTTCAGAATGGTTAGACTAGTTCACAACTCCACCAACAATGTATTTGCATACTTGTTTTTCCACATTCTCTCCATCATTTGTCATTTTTCTTGTCTCTCTTGTTAGACAATCTGAGAAGTGAGGTGATGCTTCATAGTTGTTTAAATTTACAGTTCTCTAATTATTAGTTATTTACAGCATTTTTTTCTATGACAACTGATAGCTTTAATTTTTTTCTTCTGAAAACTGGTCATATCATTTGATCATTTATCAATAGGGAAGTACTTCTTATTTTTCTAAATTTGGTTCAATTCTCTATGCATTTGAGAAATGAGGTTCTTATCAGAAAAATTTACTGTAAATTTTTTTCCCGTAGTTTACACTGCTTTCCATCTAATTTTGTCTGCCTTGGTTTTGTTTGTATAAAAACATGAAATTTTCTGTAATCAAAATTATCCATTTTTGCCCCCTGTAATCCTATCTTTTCTTTACCCAGAAAATCTTCCCTTATCCATAGATATGATAGGTAATTTTTCCATGCTCCCCTAATTTACTCATGATAACGCCCTTTACCTATATCTATTTTGACCTTATCTTAGCATACAGTGTGAGATGTTGGTCTTTGCTTAGCTTCTGTCCAGACTCTTTTCCAATTATCCTGGCAGTTTTTGTTGAATAGTGAGTTCTTGTCCCTAAAGCTTAGATCTTTGGGTTGATCAAATTCTAAATGAATGTGGTCATTTACCTCTGTATATTGTATATGTAATCTATTCCACTGATCAAACACTCTATTTATTAGCCAGTGACAGATTATTTTGATGATTACCCTTTTGTAATATTGTCTGAAATATGGTATGACTAGGTTGCCTTCTTTCATATTTGAAGGAATTTTTTCATTGATTCCCTTGATATTCTGGATGTTTTTTCTTCCAGATGAATATTGTTCACATTTTTTTCTCATTCTATAAAATAATCCTTTGGTAGTTTCATTGGTATGGCACTGAATAAGTAAATTAACTTAAACAGAATTGTTTTCATTTTATTTATTCAGTCTGGCCATGAGCAATTAATATTTCTATAATTGTTTAGATCTGATTTTGTGTGAAAAAAAGTTAGGAAACTGTGTTCACATAGTTCCTAGGTGTTTGTTGGCAGGTAAATTCCCAAATTTTTAATACTGTCTACAACCATTTTAATTGGAATTTCCCATTCTATCTTTTCCTGCTGAATTTTGTCAGTAATATATAGAAATGCTGATGATTTGTGAGTATTTTTTATATCCTGTAACTTCGATAAAGTTGTTGCCTCAACTGTTTTTTAGCTGATTCTCTAGGGTTCTCTAAGTGTACTCTTATCATCTGCAGAGAGTTATAGCTTAGTTTCTTCATCACCTAATCTTATTTCTTCAATTTCTTTTTCTTGTCTCATTGCTATAACTAGCATTTCTAATACAATATTGAAAAATAATGGTGATAACGGACATCTGTGCTTCACCCTTGATCTTACTGGGAAGGTTTCATGCATATCCCTATTACAGATAATGCTTGCTCTTGGTTTTAGACTATTTATTTTAAGAAATGGTCCATTTATTCCTATACTTTCTAGTGCTTTTAAATAAGAATGGGTATTGTATTTTGTCAAAAGTTTTTTATGCATCTAGTGATATAATTATGTGATTTTTTTCTTGTTTCTGTTATTGATATTGACAGTTATAGTTTTCCTAATATTGAACCAGTCCAGCATTCCTGGTGTAAATCCCACCTGGTCATAGTGTATGAACTTTGTGATATATTGCCATAGTTTCCTTGCTAGTATTTTATTTTAAATTTTTGCATAAATATTCATTAAGGAATTTTGTTTCTCTGTTTTTGCTCTCCCTGGTTTAAGTATCTAAATCATATTTGGGAAGCAGTGTGGCCTAATATAAAGAGCATGAGACCAGAAGTCAGGATACCTGAGTTTTAACCCCAGTTCTGCCAGTAACTAAATGTGTTACCATCAGTAAATCAACAAAAAAAAACTTTTGTGTATCAATTTCCCTAGTACTGAAATGAAAGACTTAGATGATGAGATCTCTCAGACCCTTCCATCTCTAAGGCTGCATGACTCTGAGTCTAAAAAAGGTGAGACCACAAGACCAAAGTCAATTTTAAAATACTCTTCATCTTGTCTGATTTCTATGATCCTATACTGAAAAGATGCTGCAGATTGACTTATTAATGCTCTTATAAAAAGGGAACAGAAAGAGAATAAGAGTGAAGGGAGAGGTCTAGAAAGTTCCCTTAGGGAAAAAAAAGATAACAGGTTCAAATAGGATTTCCAAGGGTCTAATTATTTTTTGCAGCTGATTTTAAGATCTGTTTTGTAAACTGAACCTGTCTCAGGCTGGTCTGTTTCAGGTTCAGGAATGGAATGAAATGAAATATCCATAGACCATCTAAATGGAGCGGCTTGCCATTTCCTTCTCCAGCTCATTTGACAGATGAAGAAACTGAGGTAAACAGGGCTGTGACTTACTCAGGATCACACCTCTACTAAGTGTCTAAGGTCAGATTTGAACACAAAAAGAAGAGTCTTTCTGACTGCAAACCCACTATTCTAGACCCTAGCTGCCAATCTTAAAAAAACTATATAAATGCTAGTTGTTAGTATCATTATTAATAGTTATAATGGTACCAATAACAATAATACTTGGCCACAGTATAGAAAAGAAAGTTAGAAAAGGTATAACGCTGACTCTGATATATGCAGCTCCTCCCCCTCAATCATCTCCCAAAGGAAACAATCTGCTCAGCAGTGTAAGTTGACTTGCATTTCCATGGGTCATCCTTCAAATCTGAAAGGCAGTGCCTCTTCACTGGCCATTTTTTTTCCTGTTTTGCCCTAGGTGATTGAGAAGACACCTCAATGGCAGAAGGCTTAAATCCTGGAACAGTCAAATGTTAGGGATAACTTCTCTGCCTTACAGAGTAAAAAAAAGAACAATTTACATACCAGAATCTTAAGAGAAAGTAGCCCAGTCCACATGGCAGGGCTCTCCTAGATATTAGTTCAATTAGTCAATTAAGGGTTTATCAAGCACTATGTAGGCAGTGGGGATACAAATCTCTCCTCATGAAGCACTTGAATTCTAATGGGAAAAACCACAAGTACATAAATTGAGTATAAACAAAAACTTACAAAGAGGATAAATGCAAAGTAGTTCAATGCAAGGAAAGTTTGAGAGGAAAGGCACCAGCAATTGATGGAGGGGAGAGAGGAGTGTGGTCAAGAGAGAAGGTAATGCTCAAGCTGCATCTTGAAAGAAGAGAGGAATTCTATGAGGTGGAGGTGGGGGAGTGTATTCCCAGCAAGAAGCTTGCAAAGGCACAAAGATAGGACATGGAACATTATGAGTGAGGAACAGATAGAAGCTCAATCTGGCTAGATTATAGGCAGTGAGTAATGTTCAAAGAGGTTGGGACTATATGTTGAAGAACTTTAAAAGCTAAACAGAGGAGTTTATGCTCTATCCTAGTAGCCACTGGAGTTTATGAAACAGAATAACAAAGAGATGTGATTTTAAAAAAATCATTTAGACAGCAAAGTATAGAGGAAAAACATGAATGGGGAGGGGTCTGAGACACAGGAAACTGTTGCAATAATGGAGGCAGGAGGTGATGAGTACCTCCACCAAGGTAGCACTCTATGAGGAGAGAGAAGGGGACAAAGAGAAGTCTCTTTCCTTCATTCAAAAATGAAGGATGAACACAGCACATTTTACTTTTATATATATATATATATACGGTTCCATATATGTATATGTGCACATACATACACATATATGCTTTTACGCACACATACATGCATTTTTGAAGAAGATCATGACATCAGAGATATATTTAGCAATTGATTGGATATATGGGGAAAGGAAGAATGGTGAGTCTTTGATAGAAATAGGGAAGCTTAGAAGAGGGGAAGGCTTGGGAAAGAAAGATTATGAGTTCTTCTCAGACATACTAAATTTTAGATATCTCTGTGATGTCCAGTCTGAAACATCCAATAGGCAACTGGAATTTTTTGCACGTTTGTTCATTTTTCGAGAAAATCAGGATTAAATGATTTGCCCAGAATCACACAGCTAATACATATCTGAGGCCAGGTTTGAACTCAGATCCTCCTGACTTCAGGGCCAGTGCTCTATTCACTGTACCACCTAGCTTCCCCTCCAATAGGCAATTGAATGTGGGTGTTTAAAGATGAGACTAGAACTAGCTATAAAGATCTATGAGTCATTGATATAGAGAATAATTAAATCTACTTCTGCCACATCTTCTCTAAAATAACTCAAAGTTTATAAAAAATATAAATCTGGGTTTCTCAATTCTCATTCTATATTTTATCAAAAAGAAAATCTTCTTGTTCATTTACTCAAAGATTTAGATTTCTATTTTGAGGAGTGTTTTATTGGCAAATGGTCTGGAGTTCACTTTTACTAAGACAAATGGAAGTGACCTTGCTTAGCAAACATGTCGGCACCCAGGACTTTCTGTTGAGGGTTGTTTCAATTTCTGAGGAGTTTCATCTAATCATACACAAACATTTCCATCAAATAGCAAACCACATAGGAGTAGCCCTTTTGTATGAGTCTGGGAGTGTAAGACATGGGTGGATACCCATGTACGAGGGACCCCAGCCACTTACTTTCTACCTTGTCTACCACAGTCCATATCCCCTTGGACATAATTCAGTCTTTTTCTTAAACCATAGGAAATAATTATGCACAGAGAGCAATATCCTTCTGAAATCAGCACTTTCCAAAGATGAGGAATACCAAAAATAGCTAAGCACTCAAAGCCACAGATAGGTATTATAAACCAACCCCTTCTGAATTCTATTTTCCAGGTTATTCAGTCTTTTTTTTCTTTTTGAGATCTCCTCCTTATAAACCCCAGTTTAACTTTTGCCCTCAGGAACATTATGTATCTGTGAGAAAATGCACACATTGATTCAAAGGGTTTTCCAATCCCCTGAGAGAGTTAAAATTCTTGTGCGTTCTTAACCACAGTCCAGATATTAAGTAAAACTAAGTCTGCCAAGAAATCATTTCTAAACTGAGGCTACAGTGAACCATCCTGGCCCATTTCCAACAAGCCTTACTTGAAGCTATGCTACATTAAGTGAGACCTACTTTAATAAGGGTTTCCCCAAATATACTTTCTCACAATGTCAACAGAAAACTAGATGCAGAAATTCAGAGAGCTTTCTCTTCTATGTTTTGTAGCATTCAACCTGAGGACATAGAATTCAGGGGAAAAAAATTTTAATTTTTCATAATTCCGGAGGAGAAAAAAGAAATCTACCAGGAAATCACACAAGTAGGAAACTTAAAAACTAGGAAAATTGTTAATTCAGTGAGAGTCTTGGGTCACACATTTCTTTTGAATACTGATTGATGCATTCTGGACTGCCTAGCCAGTCACCAGCTTGAAGACAAGGAAAGAGACAAGTCTAATAAGAACCATAGAGAATGACACAATTCACTTGTTTTCTGTATGTAAGTAGGTCATTGGGAAAGGATGCATGCTGACACCTTGTAAATATTACAGCACATAGTGCTAGCTATTAAAAGATAATGTCATCAAACATTCATTAGAACATTTAGAACCAAATGAGTTCTTTTACGATCCGCAAGTTTCCTTTCAACACATGACTCTAAAGGACCACATGATCTGACTTGTATGAATCTGTGTGTGTGTGTGTGTGTGTGCGTGTGTGTGTGCATGGACATACTTTTCTTGCAAAGAGATCAAGCAGCTTCTTATGAACTCATTTATCTTCACAATTTTCTTGTAAATAAGGGAGGTGAGGGAAGCATTATCACCATTTTATGGATGAGAAGACTGAGGTGATAAGATATTAAGTGACTGAGGCATAAGGAGATTGCCACTTCAATTGTATCTACAAAGACAAAATAAATCATAAGATTCAGAGTTGGAAGGAAATCTAGCCTAACCTTCTCTTTTTACAGATAAAGGAACTGAGGTTCAGAAGACAGTAGAGTGGGAAAGCATTGGCATTTGGAGTGAGAGGATCTAGGTTCAAATCCTGACTCTGAAACTTACTGCATAATCACAGACTGGTCATTTAATTTTTCTAACTGTTAATTTCCTCATCCCCAAGAGGAAGTGATTGGACTAAGTCATTCTCAGATCCTTTCTGGGTCTTATGATATCCTAAGATTGTGAGCTGCCTGAGGTCCTACAGAAGTAAATGATGGAGCCAGGAGAATGTAAGAGTGGAGAGCAAAGGGACTATCATTTTTTTTTTACCGTTTATTGCCATCACTACAGGACATCTAGGTGGCACCGTAGTGTATCAAGGGTTAGACCTGAAGTCAAGAAGACATCTTCCTGAATTCAAATCTGACCTCAGACTCTTACTACCTGTGTGACCCTGAGCAAGTCATTTAATCATGTTTGCCTCAGTTTCCTCATCTGCCAAATGAACTGGAGATGAAAATGGCAAACCACTCATTGCCTAGGAGGCAAGATGGTGGAGTGGAAAGACTCATGTATGCTAGCTCCGAATCCACAGCCCATAAATTTCCTGTAAAAAGAACTCCCCACAAATTCTAGAGCACTGCAAGCCATGCACCAATGCAGTGGAAGAGATTTCTGTTCCAGAGAGCCCTGGAAAGTCATCCCCAGGGGTCTGTCGCTCTCCGGACAGCGGAGCCCACCCCTGCGCTGCCCTGGCAGCACAACCCCAGAGGAGCAGATCCGAGCAGGCTTCAGGGACAGAATCTCTGGCAGCCACGAAGGTCCCTCCACCCACAGGTGCTACAGGTCAGTGAGAGAGACTTCTGGGCTGGCCGAGAGGGGAGCAGGGTGTCTCTGTGACTCGGCCAGTCGGGAGGCAGTGGCAGAAGCAGCGGCAGCCCGGAACTCCCGGAGCAGCAGGCAGGAGCTCAGGGCCATTACCAAAGGTCTCTGCATAAAGCCCCTGAGGGAACTGAGCCTGGGAGGCAGCCCTGCTCCCACCCCAGCACCAGAACTTAAGCTCACATTGAATAGCAGCCTCTTCAGCCACAGAAAGCCCTGAGGCTGGGAAGCAGCATTTGAACTTCAGACCCCAAGCACTAGCTGGGCAGATCTAGGCGGGGGTGGAGAGGAATCTCAGAAGTCAAGTAACTGGCTGGGAAAATACCCAGAAAAAGGAAGCAAAATAAGACCATAGAGAACTACTTTCTTGGGGAAGAGATGTTCCTTCCTTCTTTCATTTCTGATGAGGAAGTACAATGCTTGCCATCAGGGAAAGACATGGAGGTCGGGGCCTCTCTATCCCAGACATCTGAGGTGGATGTCCGGTGGGCTCAGGCCATGGAAGAGGTCAAAAAGGACTTTGAAAATCAAGTTAGACAGGTGGAGGAAAAACTGGGAAGAGAAATGAGAGAGATGCAAGAAAAGCATGAAAAACGGGTCAATATCTTGGTAAAGGAGACCCAAAAAAATGCTGAAGAAAATAACACCTTGAAAAATAGGCTCACTCAATTGGAAAAAGAGGTTCAAAAAGCCAATGAGGAGAGCAATGCTTTCAAAAGCAAAATTAGCCAAATGGAAAAAGAGGTTCAAAAGCTCACTGAAGAAAATAGTTCTCTCAAAATTAGAATGGAACAGATGGAGTCTAATGACTTTATGAGAAACCAAGAAATTACAAAACAAACCAAAAGAATGAAAAAATGGAAGAGAATGTGAAATATCTCATTGGAAAAACAACTGACCTGAAAAATAGATCCAGGAGAGACAATTTAAAAATTATGGGACTACCTGAAAGCCATGATCAAAAAAAGAGCCTAGACATCATCTTTCAGAAAATTATCAAGGAAAACTGCCCTGAGATTCTAGAACCAGAGGGCAAAATAAGTATTGAAGGAATCCATCGATCACTGCCTGAAAGAAATCCAAAAAGAGAAACTCCTAGGAACATTGTGGCCATATTCCAGAATTCCCAGGTCAAGAAGAAAATATTGCAAGTAGCTAGAAAGAAACAATTCCCGTATTGTGGAAATACAATCAGGATAACACAAGATCTAGCAGCTTCTACATTGAGGGATCGAAAGGCGTGGAATAGGATATTCCAGAAGTCAAAGGAACTAAGACTCAAACCAAGAATCACCTACCCAGCAAAACTGAGTATAATACTTCAGGGGAAAATATGGTCTTTCAATGAAACAGAGGACTTTCAAACATGTTTGATGAAAAGACCAGAGCTGAAAAGAAAATTTGACTTTCAAACACAAGAATGAGAAGAAGCATGAAAAAGTAAACAGCAAAGAGAAGTCATAAGGGACTTGCCAAAGGTGAACTGTTTACATTCCTACATGGAAAGAGAATATTTGTAACTCTTAAAACTTTTCAGTAAATGGGTAGTTGGTGGGACCACATACAGACGTACACACACACACACACACACACACGTACATGCGTGCACATACACACATGCATGCACACACAGAGACAGAGAGCACAGAGTGAATTGAATAGGATGGGACCATATCTTAAAAGAAATTAAGGTAAATGGTGAGAGAGAAATGTAGTGGGAGGAGAGAGGGAGAAATGGAATGAGGTAAATTATATCTCATTCAAGAGGCAAGCAGGAGACTTTTTAGTGGAGGGAAAAAGAGGAAAGCTGAGAAAAAAAACATGAAGTTTACCCTCATCACATTCGACTAAAGGAAGGAGTAAAATGCACACTCATTTTGGTATGAAAACCTATCTTACAGTACAGGAAAGTGGGGGAGAAGGAGATAAGCAGGGAGGGAGGAAAGATGGAAGGGAGGGCAATGGGAGGAGGGAGCAATTTGAAGTCAACACTTGGGGGGAGGGACAGGATCAAAAGACAGAATAGAAACAATGGGGGGCAGAATAGGATGGAGGGAAATACAGTTAGTCTTACACAACACAACTATTATCGAAGTTATTTGCAAAACTACACAGATAGGGCCTATATTGAATTGCCTGCCTTCCCAAAGGGAATGGGTGGGGAGGGAGGGATGGGGAGAATTTGGAACTCAAAGTTTGAGGAACAAGTGTTGAGTATTGTTCTTGCTACTAGGAAATAAGAAATACAGTTAATGGGGAATAGAAAGTCATCTGGCCCTACAGGACAAAAGAGAAGATGGGGACAAGAGAAGGGAGGGATGATAGAAGAGAGGGCAGATTGGAGACAGGGAAAATTAAAATGCTCAGTGTATTGGGGTGGGGGGAGGCGATAAATGGGGAGAAAATTTGGAACCCAAAATTTTGTGAAAATGAATGTAAAAAGTTAAATAAATAAAATAAAATAAAGAATTAATTGCTAAATAAATAGTTTAGACAATAAAAAAAAAGAAAATGGCAAACCACTCTAGTATCTCTGCCAAAAAAACCTCATTTAGGGTCAGGAAGAGTGAGACACAATTGAAACAACTGAACAACAATGAGAAAACAGCTACTAGACGCAGGAAGAAGAAGCATGGACCTAAGAGGATGAGAAAGAACCAATTCAATATGAACCAACCCCAAGGAAGAAAGAAAATATAGATAGATAAACAGAGAGGTAGGGAGGTAGGTAGATGATAGATGTGTGTGTATGTATGTATGTATATATTAAAATATTCATAACAGTTGTTTTGTGGTAGCAAAAAATGGAAACAAAATAGATATTCTTTGATCAGGGAGTGGTTGAATCAACTGTGACATATGAATGTCATGGAATACATACTGCCATAACATGAGATTTGTGTGAACTGATGCATACTGAAATAAACAGAACAAGGAGAAAAACATACACAGTGATCATAATAACATAAAAGAGAGAACATAAACAAAACCAAATACTAAGTAATTGCAATGACCAATCTTGACTTGGAGTAAAAGAAAAAAATGAGAAAACCTACTTTCCTCCTTTTGACTCAGAGGTGGAAGATTCTTGTTGGGAATGATGTACATGTCAGAGAGATATATCTTATTAATTGATTTTTCTTAAAACATTTTCCTTTCTTACAAGAAAGAACTCATCGAGTTGGGAGGGATGGCACCTCTAGCTATGACTTGTGAAAACATAAGGTATTAATAAAACCTAATATTTCAATTTAACATGTACGTATTCATCCACTGAGTGCAAAGCCCAGTAAGTAGGGAAGAGCCAGAAGACTGGAGAAGTGGGTGTTATTGAAAGTGAAAAGAAAAGGAAATGGTAGGGATAAAGAATAAAGAAGAGGAGGTTCACCATCAGGGAAAAAAATTCTCTCTCCATAAATCCCTTCCACCAACCCTTCATGGTTACATGCAAGTAATGATCAAGGCACAAAGTGGAAGGAACAAAAGAAGTGGGGGATTCATTCTCTCTAGTTCTTCCTCTTCTGTATTCTCTCCTAATTCTCCCATCTTCTCATTCTCCCTTAAACATGATTTTGACCTAAAAACACCATGTCTCTGGAAAACTTGCCCAAGGCTGACTGTTCCTTCTCTCACACCTCTGGAGAAGGCCAAAAGAAAGGGTTGCAAGTTCCCTGTTGTTCACTGCCACTTTCAGATTCTCTCCCAGTCACTTTGATTAACAGGCCAACAGCACACATAAGAACCTCCTTTCCTATTTTCTTTTTGAAACATATTAGACATATGCTACACATAATACACAAATTAACATAAAGTGAAATCACTCAAGCCCTACAAAGCACACATGTCTTATTTAAGAGGCACTGACTAGAAACCTTGTTCCAGAATAATCCACCTGTATTTGTAGAAATAGGAAATGGCATATGGTGAACTTCAGTATCCAATTAAGGACAAAAGGATTTCATCTAGGAAAATGCCATCCACATCCAGAGAAAGAAATATGGCGTCTGAATGAATACTGAAGGATACTATTTGCTCTCTTATTTTTGTTTTATTTTGTTTTTTTCTTTCTCATGGTTCCTTCCATTCATTCTAATTCTTCTATACAACATAACTAATGTGAAAATATGATTAATAAGAATGCATACATAGAGGCTATGTCAGATTGCACACCATCTTGGAGAGGGGGGAGAAGAGGGAGGCAGAGAAAATTTAAAACTTGTGGAAATGAATGTTGAAAACTAAAAATAAATTTTGCTCTTTTTTTTTTTAAAAAAAGGGGGGGATTTCTCCAAGGGTAACAAGTCAAAGAAAGCTGGGTGGCACAATGGATAGAGTGCTGAACTTGTGGTCAGAAAGACCTGAGTTCAAATGCAGGCTCAGACACTTACTAGCTGTATGATCCTGGGCAAGCCACTTAGCCTCTGTTTGCCTCAGTTTTCCTGTCTTTAAAATGGGAATAATAATAGCACCTCCCTCCCAGGGGAGGATCAAATGAGATATTTGTAAAGTGTTTTGGAAACTTTAAAGTACTGTATAAATGTTAGCTATCACAAACACTTACTGTGTATATTAATAACTAACCCCATCATTAATAGTAAAGCATTTTAGTAGAGCAAGACCCAGAATTAAGAAGCCTGTAATAGTAATTTAAATGGAAAGATCTTTCTCATTAATTAATAGGCCCATATGATCCACCTGGATAGCCTGGAAACCTGGGTCACATGTGGTGGGAGGAGTTTGCTGAGCAGGAGGAACAGGAAGGGTGAAGTGGAACCAGGAGAAAGTGAGTGGGTCAGGTCAGAGGGAAACAAGCACAGGCCAACTGACACAGGCCCAGCTGACACATTGTAACAGTTGGTAGTGAGAAGGCCCTGGTGGGGGGGGTTAAGACTGATACATTGTAACAGTTGATAGTCAGAAGGCCCTGACTGGGGGCGGAGAGTGGGAGGAGGTTTGAAAATGACTGACCTCTACGATGATCATGTTTATTAACTTCTTGGTCACCAAAACAGATTTGGCTTTCTGAGTCTGGGATTTGGCTTTCCGGTGTTTAAATAAATGTTTTTCTTCAGCGTTCTATATGGAGAGTCTTCTATATTTTGCGACTGAGAACTGCACTGACATAATCAGTCACCACCAGTGCTGTGAATATTGCCTTGGTGATACAAATCCCTGATTTAAAATCCCATTTCTGACAGTTTATACAAGTTGTATAATCAGAGGCAAGCCACTTAACTAATCTCTCAGAACATCAGACAAGTCTAAGAGATGGGAAGAGTGATTGGATCAGTGATTTCATAGGAAACTCCCTAAGTCGATGCAAGATAGCACTTTTTCTTCAGTTTCTCATTGTAGAGAATTGTGTAGGACACTGAGAAATTAAGTGACTTAACCAGGCCCCACAGTCAATATGTGTCAGAACCAGGGTTTGAACCCAGGGCTTCCTAACTTTGAAGTTAGCTTCTCTATCCACTACACCACTCTGCCCCAGATCTCTAAGACTTTCTAGGTGAGTTGTGATGAAATATATTTCTTTTCTTTATGAAATATACTTAGTGTTTGTAGATAGGAGAGAAACTAGAGGAACCCAATGTAGAATAAACAATCATACATGATAGCCTGAATTGGCTGGTTTTCCATGGCACAAGACAGGGTGCTATGGGACACATATCAAGATAATTGCTATGATATAAAAACAAAAATCATCAAAGGGGTTTTTTTAAATAATTATCTACAGTTTATCATGCATATATTTTGTTTGAACATAGTTGGTTGCATTGTATTTTCCCTGCCCCATACGATGTTGAGGACCTTGAGGGCAGGAACAGGTTTTTGCCTTTTTTTTGGTATCTACGGCACTTAGAGCTTAGAGCTCTGTGGATATTTAGAAATTCTAAGCACTGTTGTTTTCACTGATGTGCTACTATTGTCCCCAATAGTTTCTTTTCCATTGATTTCCCTCCCTCTTCTTTCCGTAGATTCTGGAGTTATAAAGAAAAAAGAGATCATCAGGAGACAGAAAGGCATCTTGGGAACAGCAGAAAGGATTATGTCCATAATTCCAGCCAGGCAAATATTCATAACACCAGTCCCCTTAGGAAAACTTATAGAGGGCGGCAAGTGTTTGATATACCTTCTCTCTTTAAAACATAAAGAAAATGCTGCTACTCATCAGACTTCTGAGTAGATACCCAGTTGCCTTTGGGAGTTGGGAAGGCATGGAGTATGCCATCCAGTTTCAGGAGATAAGGAACTAAAGATACAATCTGAGTCAAAGATTATGGTACTTCTCAGAAACAGAAAACACATCTATTCGCTCTCTTTCAGACACTGAAAATTATGTCCCTAGGATGGTGGTAATAAATAGGATGAAGAGAGGTACCCCAGTGTGGAACTGACAAAACTGCCCCAGAGACAAGGATGGTACTTTCTGGAGACAAACACCAAAAAGAGAGGATGGTGCTACATATCAAAGGATGGTCAGGAGTAGAAAAATCAACATGGATTCCTCACAAGACAAAAATTCCTGGTACTGGATGTTACTGAACAGAAACAGTTTCTCCAACGCAAAGCAAAGAGTTAGGGAGGAGAGAAGAGGAAAAGGAGTCTCGTGTGTGTGTGTATGTGTGTGTGTGTGTGTGTGTGTGTGTGTGTGTGTGTGTGTGTGTGTGTGTGTGTGTGTGTGTAGCAGAGGAGGAGGATCCAAAGAAAACAAGCATGAGTTTGGAAAGAGATCTTGTACTTCATCACTGCCCCGTTGTTAAAGGGACACATGGGAATTAGAACCTAAGAGAAGTAGGTTTGTATTTGGTTTGGCCATGATCAATAAGTTTTTACAATATAGAAGGATACACTCATGCGTGTGTACACACACACACACACACACACACACATGAACAATGACCTATCTGCCTATTGTGTGTGATAAAGCCTGTTTGTGTCTCTTTTCGAGCGGTGGCTTCTTTCCCTTTTATTCGTGAAAAGTTTCCCCCCCAACCTCCACCCCCTTCCATCTCCCACCCCCAGTGAAAACACAATCATAGCAAAAGAACCATACTGGTTGTCAGGCCCCTTTATCTGAGGTTCAAGTGCTAAATCACCCACTCTCGGCTACACTAGCATCTAGGTTTTTTCCTTTCCTTTTCTTTTCCAAATGTATTTACAGACTGTCATTCTCTGGTCTTTTCACAGTTCCCTTTTTTCTCAGGTCGCTGCTCACATTCCACTGTCTGTTAAGCATCTCTACCAAGGACACCTAGGATACAGAAAATCCACTTTGAACAGAGAAAAGTACTCAGCCGCCACATCAACATGGTTTCCATGTGGGAGCACGCGGTCAAGGCCACATCTCCACAGGCCAAATTTAATCCTCTATTTATAAATAGAGCCCTTTATCCAGACAGCAGTTTGAGAATAATCCCAATTTTTTTTTCTTTTTCTTCTTTTTCTAAAGTAATAAATTGAAGTGAAGCCACAGGATTGCTGTAACCACTCCAGGTATGAGGTTAGCCAGTATGTCTGATTTTTGAAGTGAGCAAAATAGCAGCAACAATAATTAGAGCAGCATTTGGTACAAGGCAGGGCACACAGTAGGTGCTTAATAAATGCTAATTGACTGACTAGCATTTATATAGTACTTGAAAGCTAGCAAAGCTCTATATTTATGCTGTCTCATTTTAACCTTACAACAATTCTGTAAGGTAGGCACTACAGAGATTATTTCCTTTTTTATTTTTACAAATAAGGAAATTGAGAGACAGAGAGGCAAAGTGATTTGTACAGGGTCACACAGCTAGTAAGTGTCAGAAGTGAAATTTGAAGCCATATCTTCATGGCTACATGCCCAGGAGTCTGTCTACTCTGAGTTACTGACATCTCTGCCCTTACACAGATTTTTATAATTTATGCTCACCCCCTACGCTTGTAGGCACCTCAGAATAAAAACTTAGATTCATATAAAAGAACACTTTACATATATTTTCTCATTTGGCCCTTCCCACATCCCTATAATAATAAGGAGTAGCATTTACATAGCAGTTTAAGGTTTACAAAGCACTTTACATACATTATTTTGCTTGATTCTTACCACAATCCAGTGAACTAGGTAGCATTATTGGCCTCATTTTACAAATGAGGAAACTGAGGCTGGGAGAAGTTCATTGACTTGCCCAAGGTCATACTAGTATCTGAGGCAGAATTTGAATTCAACTTCCCCGACTTTTAAATCCTGTGCTCTTTCCACTGACCCACTCAAGAAGTACAATCCCTATGAAACAGGTAATAAAAGTATTCTTAGCCCCCATTTTGAAGATAATAATCAAAATCATCATCATGATATTGACAATAATAGCTAGCATTTGCATAATACTTTAATGCTTACAAAGTGCTTTACAAATATTATCTAATTCTATCCTCACAACAACCTTAGCAGGTAGATGTTATTCTTACCCCCAGTTTACAGATGAGGAAATTGAGGCAAACACAGATTAAGTGACTTTCCCAGAGTTACACAGCTAAGAAGTTTCAAAGGTTGGATTTGAACTCAAGTCTTCCTGACTCCAGGTGCAGTACTTTATCCACTGTGCCACCTATCTTTCTCTATTTATAAACCAGGAAACTGAACTTCAAAAAAGATGAATAACTTATGTAAGGTTACTTAAGTGTCTGAAGTTAGTAAGTGGGAAAGTAAGGACTCAAGTCTAGACTCTACGAACTGCAAATCCAGTTTCGCACTACACAAAGTCACCTAAGGAAGAAATATCCCTGAGTAGCGTTCACATGAGAGCCACTGAGGGGAACAGTGGATAGAGTACTGGACCTGGAATCAGAAAGACTCTTCCTGAGTTCAAATCCAGCCTCAGACACTTAGCAGCTGTGTGACCCTGGGCAAGTCACTTCACCCTGTTTGTCTTAGTTTCTTTACCTATAAAATAAGCTGGAGAAGGAAATGGCAAACTCCTCCAAGTATCTTTGCCAAGAAGACCCCAAATGGAGTTACAAAGAGTTAGACACAACTGAAAAAAGACTGAACAAATGTTCACATATACTCTCAAATATCCAGTGTTTCCCCAGTCCTTCTGCTGGCCAATTCACAGGAAACAAGAGGGAATGAGGGAGCGAGCACATACAATCTGTTACACTCTAAAGAGAGGAATCGAGAAAACAATCACGGATGGAGCAGGTTTTAAAACTGTTTCAAGTAAACTTTGTCCATCTGTGTGCAAGCCATTATATAACTACAGGCCAGATTACTAGTGGCCATTTTTATGTTACAGTGAACATGATAACTTGTTGCCTTGTAAGACAGTAGACATTTGGTTTGGAGTCAGAAAATCTAACCTCTAGTTCTAGCTCTACTACTAAAGTCATGTGACCTAAGTGAGCTATTTACTTTGTCTGGTTTCTTCCTCTGTAAAATGAGGAGAGCGCATGTGTTCTGTAATATTTATAGTGGTGTTTTTATGGTAACACAGAAAAAGAAACAGAATTTGTGCTTGTCAGTTGGAGAATGACAAACAAGTTACAGTACATGAATATAAGGAAATATTATTCACTTGTTCAATCAACATGTATTTACTATGTGGCAGGCACTGTACTAAGTCTGAGAATATAAAGAAAGACAAAAACATTCTCTACTCTCAAGGAGCTTACATTCATTCTAATGCTGAAGATGACATGTGAATGTATAGATATGCACAAGACACAGAGCAGAAGGAAGGGAATCTTATAGAAGAAACTTCAACCATCTGGGTGGGGGGGACCAGAAAAGGTCCTTTTGCAAAAGATGGGGTTGAAGCTTAGTCTTGAAGGAATCTAAGAGGCAGAGGTGAGGATCAAGAACATTCCAGAAATGAGAGATAGCCAATGCAAAGACAAGTAGGTCATATGCAGGGTGACGTGTGTGGAACAGCAACAGAATGGTATAACTGTGTAGATGGGAATAGAGAGAAAGAAGCTAGAAAGATAAGGTATGAAGAGCTTTATATGCCAAACAGAGGAATTTATATTTGATCCTAGAGGTAAAAGGAAGCCACTGAAGATTATAGAGAACAGTCAGGGGATGTCAAAGTTAGATTTATGCTTTAGGAAAATCACTTTGATAGGTGAGGGAAGGATGAACTGGGATGAGAACAGGTCTGAGCAATTAAAAGGCTACTCTAATAGTTCAATCAAGAGGCAATAAGAACCTGAATTAGACTGGTTCCTGTTTCAGTGCAGAGAAGGGAAGACAGATTAGATAGATAGATAGACAGACAGACAGACTGAGACAGACAGACAGATATTGTAAAGTTATAAGCAAGATTTGGTAAAAGATTGGGTATGTGGTATGAGCTAAGGAAAGGAGCACAGGAAAATATCAAGGTTGTGAGCCTGGGTAACTTGAAAGATGATGTGCCTTTGATAAGAAAAAGAAAATCCAGAACAAAGGGTTCAGGGGATGATGGGAGTTCTGATTTAAATTTGTTGATTTTGAGATGCCTATGCATATCCAGTTGCTGATGTAGAAATATAACTCAGAAAGAAAACTAGGGTTGAATATATAGATCTGGAAATCATATACAATATATGAATTGAACCAATGTCTCACCACATGATGAAGGAATCCTAATAAAGCTGTCCCCAGTCCCAACATTCTAACTTCCTTATGGGCACCACTGAATAGCAGGCATGCCCTGATTCAACCACATAATCTGGCTTTAACCACACCATGGGCACCTCAGACTCAGTGTAGCCACTGACCCTACCTAGCCACTATCCCTCACATTCAATATTCTACCTTCATATATGCCTCATATAGAACAACTAACTCATATTTCTCACAGAACAGCCATGCCCATGTGATGGGATTCCAGTCACTGCGTCTAGCTAGCTACTTTCCCCCAAATTCATTCCTCATATTTCGCACAGAAACAGCAGGTGCGTCCATGCCCTTAATCATAACCACATCCATCTAATCTCAGACAGGACCACAATGGTCAGTCAATCAGAAAGCAGCACCACCAGGATGCCTGAGCAGGATGTAGACCCCTAAACAATAGAAGGGACTTTCCCTAACTAGGCACCTGGGCAGTAATAGCAAAAGCTGTCATTTAGGTGAACTTATGGTGCAGAGAGCCTTATTATAGTATCATTTTTGTACCTACATATCCTCTCCCCCAAATGGATTTTCTGTATGCATTGTGGGTAATCGATGAGGCTGGGCCCTGCCCCTATTACCTAATCCCTTAACAAATCCCTCCTGCCTTTTTGATGTTCATAATTTCTGTTATGCAATTATATCTTTACCCTGTAAAAATTCATCCTGCTTTCTCTGAAGTTGCTGGTTCCTCTTGGAGCCTAGCCCACTTCTGAGGGGCATCAGTCCTCAATAAATATCTATACTTGTATTAGAGGTGCTCTAACTTTGAATTCTTTGAGACAGTGCTACCACAACAACCATGAAACTGAAATTGAAAGATAGTATAGAGGAAAAAGAGAAGAAGGTATGGGAGAGAAGCTTTGGGGAACACCCATAGTTTGTGGATATGACACTGATGAAGACCTAGTGAAGGAGCTGCCTGTCATGTAGAAGGAGAAACAAGAGAAAACAATATTATTAAACCCCAGAGAGGAGCAAGGTCCCAGAAGGAGAAAGTATTCAGCAATGTCAAGTGCTTCAAAGAGATCAAAAACATTAAGGAGTGAGAAAGGCCATTTGATTTGGTGATTAAGAAACGAATAAAACATTGGAAAAAATAGCTTCAGTTGAATGTTGAGATTGGAAGCCAGACTGCAGATGCTTAAGAAGAAAGTGAGAAAAAGGAACTGGAGGCACCAAGGACAGAGCTGAGAAGAATGGAGATACAAGCAATGAGGAGAGGACAATCATATCAAGTGACTGTTTGTTTGAATGGGGAAGACTTGGGCAAGTATGTAAGAAGCCTGTCAGGAGCCAGGAGATAAAGATGAAAGAATAGAAAGGGAGTGAAGGTGATAACAAGGATAATCATTTGACTCCATCAAGAAGAAGGGGCACCTCTTCATCAGAGAGATGCAAGATAAGAAGGGTAGAAGAGTCAGCTTTCAGAAAATGGCCTCAAATTTTTTCAATGAAGCCAGGCAGAGAAGCAAGGACAGGAGTAGAGGCTCCAATCTCTGGGAACTTTATCAGGACCAACCAGAAAGTTTTCAAACTGCTAAAGACCCACAGCACATGATTTCTATGGCCTTTCCCTAGGCTGTAGGCCAAAACCCCAGGAATGCCAATGTTTCTCCAGGACTTGACCTTGACTGGGATGCTCCTTTGACAGTTTAGGGAGGGCTAATTCTCACACATGAGTAATTGGTTGCCTGAAGTGAGAATGGATGATACAAACATAGGAAAGAGGGATTTAGAATGTCAGAAAAGAGTAGAAGGACCATTTCAATGCAGGTATCAGGAATGAAACTGATGCAAAGAAGAAAGGGATCAGAATGAGAACATCTGACCAAACTCTGCTCTCCCATGCTGCCCGTCAAAGAAGAAATGTAGGGCAGTGCCTAGGAGATAGTGCTAGTGTCATAACAGATTGTCTTATTCTTCCCTAAATGGTGCTGTACTGTGACAGGATCTTATTCTTGACATAAATCTTTGTAGTAATTATTATAATCAGATTGGAGAAATTAGGATTCACTTTTTGTTATTTATTTTGCTGATGACCACACTTTGATTTTGAAGGCACTACCATGGAGAGGATAGCAATAAAAAATTTAAAAGGAGAAGAAAATCAGAAAAATAATGAGCAAAATCATAGAAAATGCAATTTGTTTAAATCACTTGACTTGGGTTACTGTTCACCCTACTCAAATAGAAGGTCATGCAAGGTGCGGAGGAGACCACCTGGTTTTGGAGTTCAAAGACTTGAGTTCAAATCCTACTCACTACCTGAATGATCTGGAGCAGGTCACCTCACTTCTCTGAACCTCAGTTTCCTTATCTGTAAAATGAAGGGAATGGATTAGATAATCTGCCTAAGCTTCCTTTCAGTTCTGAATTTATGATCCTATAATAAATGACTTTTCTTCTTCACTTCCCTTCAGAATTTCAATCTTTTGAATAAGGAAATATTTCCTGGAGACATTTACTAAGCATTTACTACAAGCTCAACTCCGTATTGGGTTACAGTTATGATTCCACAGCTATAGAGTCATACATTTCCTTTAAAACACTTCTTTTCCCCTTAGATGCATGCTTTGGATAATGTACTTTCAGGTGTAAATTTGTGACAAACTAATGGAACCTACTCCTTTAAAAAATACACCATGGATTGATTTTCCTAAGTGAAATATTACTCACCTGAAAGTAAAAGTTTTGTTAAGCAGCAAATAAAATTAGATGTTAATCTCTCTGAAATCAACTACAGCAGAACCTTCCTAATTCTCTCCTCTCAACAAGGATTTATGAGAATAAAGCTGCAGTGAGGGCTCATATTACTGAGGCTTACTTACTAAATCCAGGCCTGGTTGCATAAATGTGTCCCTGCTACACACTGTGATAGAGTCATGTGAATCATGCTTTTACCAGATTTAGCTCCTGTGCTTACTTATAAACTCCAGTAATCCACCAGGGCGCTAAGGCTCAGCCAACCATTGGTTCAGGAAACTTCAAGAAATGCAGCTTGGCTTCTATGGCTAGGTGATTCATTTTCACTTTCAGCCTCAGTTTCCACATCTGTAATTGAGAGAGTTGGACTACATCATAATATAATAATATTATAGAATACTTCAATAAGATTCAAAAGACCCAGATTTCTCACTTGTATCAATAATTCCATCAAGAGTGTTAACTAAGTGTGAACAAGCCCTTTATCAACTTGGGAGAATTGAAGTACTTTGATCACTGAAAGAAAATAGGTGGGGTCTCACGGGAAATATCCTATAATTGGCTGGAAGAATCAGACATATTTCTGGGCCTGTGTATACTATTTGTTGTTCACTCATTCAGTGGTATCCAACTCTGCACTACCCCATGAACTTTGTCCATGGGGTTTTCAATCTTTTGAATAAGAAAATATTTCCTGGAGATATTTACTAAGCATTTACTGCAAGCTCAACTCCTTATTGGGTTATGGTTATGACTTCACAGCTATAGAGTCATACATTTCCTTTAAAACACTTCTTCTCTAACATATCCCCATTTTATGAAGAAAAACAGGCAACCCTAAATGCCCAGGATCTCGCAGCTAGTAAGTGTCTGAGGTCAAATTTGAATTCAGATCTTTCTGCCTCCTGACCTGGGAGTGCTCAACCCACTGCACCATCTAACTGCCTGAGTATATCATAGCAGGGCCAATCTGTAATAGAATATTCCAGCAGGAACTTTCCAAAAACAGTCCACTTTATTGGTGGCAGAGGGAATTGTCCTTGGTGCTAATTTTTGTCCCTGCCCCCAGTTGACTAGGTGATGATCTTGTGAATTTTGAAGGGTTACAATCCCTGGAATCTCCATGGGTAGAAATGTTCAACACAGCTTATAGCAGTTCCCCAGTGGCTAAGTTTGAATAATTGTCTAATAATTGATGGGATCATATTGGATGGAGGCTCTGGTAAAGTACTAGAAACCCCAGTCCTACCAGGGTTACCCAGGGCCTTGGGGGAGGATGTAGCTATTCCTTCCATGACTTTCCCCGTCATGGTTTTGATATATCACAGATCAGCCTAAGAAATTAAATGGGAATTTGGGGGGAATTTTGCAGAAGCCACAAACAGTCTGTGAAGGCTGGCAGATGATACAGAAAAAGTTTAGAAACTCAGAAATGCATAATATACATATATATAACATTATATAATATCAACATATTTATCTTTTAACACAATAATAATTCAGACTCCTTCTGGTACAAAGGGAGGGTAAAAAATTTTATGTGGATCTTCCAGATGATGGGGGCACCACACCCTAACCTCTGGGATACAGAAGTGATAGCTATAGTCAGTCTCTTTCTAGGAACTCATTGGGTTTCAGAGAAAGAACTCAGACAGCAGTAGGGTGCTACAATAGTAGCTAACCTACACAGATGCGTGCTCAGGATGATGTAGTATTACCTTGATCCCTGTGAAGACAGGAGAGGGAAGGGGCTAGAGCCATCAAAGAGAACTGACCACCAAGTCAGAATGAATGCCCCCTCAGTAGATTTTAAACCGAGAGACAATGCTATGTTCCTGTCTTTTCTCATGTGTTGGGCCTCTGTGGAGGCTTTCTCTTTGACTTCTCAAGATGGGGGAAGAGCTCCTCTACCTTTCCTTCATAGATATAGCAACTGCTGTCACATGATAACAAGCATGCCTGATAAGAAGCAGGAGCCTGAACCTTGAGTTCCTAGCTGCCTGTTGGTTCATGTTTTTCTTTTTTTTTTTCCCCAGAGCATAACTGACAGAACTGAAATCCTAGGATGAATGTTTTTTAACTTTGGCATTACTCTCATGAATGTAGGAAGTTGAGAACTACTGGATACTTAAGTCAGAACTGCCTAATACCACGAGGAATTTTCTGCAGCTGCACTCTTTTTAGACATGATGAGTAAACAATGCCTTGGCTAGCTAAGAAAGACAAATGAATTAATGAATAAATAAATAATATTAAACTTACTATGTGCAAAGTACTGGTTTAGGGTGGAGGTTGGTGAAATAACAGAATGACAAAAGGCAAAAGTTGGAAAGGACCTCTGTCCCAATCCACATAATAAAGGAATGTCCATTATAAAATACTCAACAAGTGGTTTCCCAGTCTCTTCTTGAATATCTTCAAGGAAGGGAAACTTACCATCTCTCAAGGCAATCTCTTATTTTGGAACAGTTAGGAAGTTTTCCCTAAATTTTTCTTCTTTGCATGCTAATCAGAGAGTTAAAGATCTTCCCCACCAGGTGTGAGCTGATCCAACTATTCTGGAGAGCAATTTGGAACTATGCCCAAAGGGCTACAAAAATATGCATATCCCTTGACCCAGCAATATGGCTTCCAGGGCTGTATCCCAAAGAGATCACAAAAATGGGAAAAGGTCCCACATGTATAAAAATACTTATAGCAGTTCTTTCTGTGACGAACAAGAACTGGAAATTGAGGGAATGCCCATCAATTGGGAAATGGCTGAACAAGTTTTAGTATATGAATGTAATGGAATACTATTGTACTATAAGAAATGATGAACAGTCAGACTTTAGAAAAACCTAGAAAGATTTACATGAACGGATGCTGAGTGAAATGAACAGAACCAGGAGAACATTATACATAGTAACAACTACAGTGTGTGAGGACTATTTCTGATAGACTTAGCCCTTCATAGCAAGGCAAGGACCTAAAACTTTTCCCAAAGGACTCTTGAAGGAAAATGTCATCCACATTCAGAGAAATAACTATGGAATCAGAACGTAGAATGAAGCAGACTATTTTCTCTTGTGTTATGTTTTGTTTTGGTTTTTCTCACAGTTTCTCCCATTTGTTTTAATTCTTCTGTGCAACATGACTAATGTGAAAATGTGTTTAATAAGAATGTATGTGTGTAGAACCTATATAAGATTGCATGCCATCTTGGGGAGGGAGAGGGGAGAGAAAATTTAAGGCTTATGAAAGTGATTGTTGAAAACTGAAAACAAATTAAAGTTTAAAAAAACAAAGATCTTCCTCACCCATTAATGGGCCTGCTTGATTAGGGGAGGCTCACACCTTTTGTTAATTTTCTAATGAGGCACTGATTCTCAAAAGTTGTTATGCCTGGCTCTCAAAAGTGTATAAATACTCTGAGATGAGGTTTTACTTTTGGGGCTAGTGATTAGAAGTGTTTGTTTGACCAGAGGAGACTCTGAGCCCCCCAGCTTTGAAAATCCAGATGTTGGTGCTTTTCTCTCTGTTAACTATGTATGTAAAGTCAGACAGTTATCTGTTTGTTGATCTGTGATGTATGTATTGCTTATAGTCAGATAGTTGGAAGCCCTGTCTGTTGGTTGATCTTTGTTTCTCTGTATTTTCTCTGAAGTTCAGGGTGCTGACTTTTTCCCTGAACTTCACTAAATGAACGACATATATGTGCTTAATTAAAGTGATTGTTGACCTCTCAAAAGATGCTTTCCTTTTAGAAAAGCAGATCTAACTTAGATTTAGAAAACAGAGCTAGAAAAGCAGGCCCTCAGGTGTATGCTGGCATCCTTGCCTGTACATGGAGTGTGCTGGAATACCATATTTGTCCCAGTTTCTGTAATCATTCCCTTTTCAAATCATTTGAGAACTTACTGAACTCTGGGGCATGGTCAAATTGCCATGGCCTCTTTGAACAGGATTCTTGTGAAAAGTCATTCTAGTTTGCAGGTCTTTTTGTCCTATGTCTAAGGTCTATACATGTCCTGGTTCTTTGGTCTTATCTCTTACTGTACATGGGGCAGCTGAGTAAGTCCATTACCCTATTTACACATATAAAAGTACTTAGCAAACCTTAACGTGTTATATAGGTATTGCTGTTGTTAGTACTGAATTTATTCCTAACGAATTTGATCTTACTAGATTCACGTCAATGCTGTGGTCTGTAAAGGTGCCTTTAGATCCTGACTCTATCATCCGGTAGGTTAACTATCACTCAGGGTTTTGTATCATCTACAGATTTGATAAGTGTGCCACCTGTGCTTTATCCAAGTAAATAATAACATTATTAAATGGTAAGGGCCAAAGATCCCTGGGATACTCGATGGAGAGTTCTTGACAAGGTGACATTGAATTAACATTTAAGCCACTCTAGAAAGGTACTCAATGTTCAGTGTAGATCAGGCATAGGCCAGCCATTTATTTCCCTTACTACAAAAGAAATGCTTAAGACACACACATACACACACACACACACACACACACACACAAACTAACAAACACAAGTTGACAAAGACTTTAAAACATTAATGGAATAAGTCGTGATTTCTATCATACTCTCCAAAAAGACTGATATTAAAATACCCAAAACATGAGATCTTTTATGGGAACCAATGAACAACCATTTCACTGTGAACTCAGCTTTGGATTGTTCAAACAACCCTTCAAGAATCAAATGGTCTCATAAGCCAAGGGTATAGCTGGCACTCTTTCTACTCTCAGGATCATGTACTGTAAGAGGCAGTTCCATAAAAATTCTTCTGCTGCTAAGCAGCTCTTGCTGGAGCGATCCAAGAACTCTTGAATCATTAGCCTCATGATGTCTATCGAGTGACATGTGATCAGGGACTATAAGTAGGCTGCTCTTCCTGGGTCAGTGGCTAACTTTAGCCAAGAGTATACGTCTCTCTGGAAATGGTCAGGAGAACTCAACTCTATATGTTTGCCGTGGATCATGCTCAATTCCCATTATCTTAGGAACCAAGTTCTAGAGCTGGTAGGGCCTTTAGAAGTTAGTACAATTTTATAGATTGATATATAGAAAAATCTGGCTTTATCGATGTTACCAAATAGGAAACTGAAGACTAGACAGGTGAAACAATTTACCTAAGTTTCCTCAAGTAGTAAATAGAAGAGTCAGATTTCAAATTCAGGTCCTGTGACTGAGTTCTCTATGCCATAATACTTTAACTCTAAAGTTATGATTCTGTGGTCAAATCTTCAGCCGTACGTATCAAAGCTATAGCTCCTGTGTCCTTGGAGTCTCCTAGCTAAGGGTGTTACTTTGCTGAATCCTGACTCTGATTATAGGGCTGTTGACTTAAAAGTATTGTATTGTCCTCATTGCCTCTCAACTGGGACAGAAATCCAAACACAGGCCTCCCAGGTTACCTAATGGCCTCAGGAACAGGTAACAAGGCACTTATAATTACATAATAGTACCCTGTACACATTTTGCTGATTTGGGGAGATTACATGCTTAATCCTCAAAAGTACGTGGTGGAGCACTTGGATTCTGCAAAGTTTTGCTTTGGTTTTAAGAACGAAAAAGGAAGGCAATGTTATCTTAGTACTTGATGACTGTTATTTAGTAACTGTTGTTCAGACAGACAGGTGACTAACATTTGAAATCTCAAAGTACAAACCAGCGTTTTATTTGATAAGCCATGTAAGTTATTGGATCAAACCAGAAGAGAGAGGTATTGACTTGTTCATTGTATCTCCCTCTCCTATAGTTCTTTTGCCATTAACCTGACCTCTCTATAAAATGCCGATCAAAGTTTTTCCCCCCATGGCATCTGTTTGAAATAAGCCACAACCCAGAGAATTAACTGGAAGACCCAAGAGGGCAATGGTTCAGTTAACAGTTATTAAGAAGAGTACAACTACATCAGTCCTGCCTTCTTTAAGCTAAAAAATAAGTCCAATAATAAGAACTCTCACAAATTCAAATAGCTTCATGGAAACAGCAACATTGTGTGATGATTAACCATGAATGACTTAGCTCCTTCTTGGGAATGCAATGATCCAAGACAATTCTAAAAGACGCATGATGAAAAATACTATACACATCCAAATGGCTGGAGTCTGAAATGCAGATCGATGCATACTATTTTCACTTTCTTTGGGTTTTTTCTATTTTTTTCTTCCTTTTGTTCTGTTTCTTCTTTCATAACATGACTAATGTGGAAATATGTTTTACATGATTGCAATGTATAACCTATATCAGATTGCTTGCCATCTTGAAGAGGGAGAAAAATTTGGTACTCAAAATCTTATGAAAAATGAATGTTGAAAATTGTCTTTACATGTAATTGGAAAAAATAAAATACTATTTACATTTAAAAAACTAAATTCAAGTAGTTTGCTACATCTGGGTTTTTTGTTTTGTTTTTGGTCTTTTCTTCTAAAATGTAGGCTGTGCTTTTTTTAATAAAGGGATTCCATTAAACAAAATACAGGAACCTTCTCCTTAAGGCTGTATATATGCCAAATCTAAAGTGGCAGAACAATTTATACACATATATATATATATATATATATATATATATATACACTTTGCCATTCTAGGCTTTCTGTAAATTGATTCCTTTGTACCCCTCCATACTAATTTCCGATTACTTACCAATATGAATCTTGCATTCCAATGAGGCTGGTCCCATATTCATTACTAATGTTTTCCAAACAGGTAGGAGACCAGCTGAAATGTCAAAGGACTTGCCATACTTTTGCCTGGCTACCTAATAAGCTAGGCAGCAAGTAAGACAAACAAGAACAGAGAAAGACTGACTAATTCATCGCACCTTAATCTTGTACAGATCTTATCCAGCTTAACTCACAATCCCATATGCAGGCACTAAATTCATTCCTGTCTCTGGGCTTACTCTGTTCCCCACAATTAAACTGCTCTTCCTCTTCCAACTCTACCTATGCAAACCTTACCCATCATTTAGCCTCTCTCAAGGTCTTACCTCTCCCATGGAGTCCTCCACAATGACCCTAGAAAATTGTGAGTATTTTAATGGACTGGAAGCTCACCATAAATCAAAGCTAATGTGATTTGGGGCTACCTTTGGGCTGCACAATTTTCAAGACTAAAGAGGTAATAGAGCTATAGTATTCTCTATCCTGTTCAGATCACATAGGCACCCATTTTAAAATAGACAGTGATGAGCTGGAGAACCACCAGATGAGGACAATCAGTAGTTAAAGGTCTGCAGTTCATTCCATATGAAGAGCAAATGGAGGAATTGGGGATGTTTAGCCTGAAAAAAGAAAACTGGAAGTGAGGGGGATGGCTACCTCTAATAGCCATGAAGCAAATGAAAGAGTACCATGTGGGCAAGGAATTTGACTCACTCTGTTTGGCCCCAGAAAGCAGAACTGGTGGTTGTTGCAAAGAAATAAATTTAGGTTCAACATAAGGAAAACTTTCTCATAATTAGAGCTATGCAAAAGTAGAATGGTCTGCCTTGAGAGGTGGTGGAGTCCCTCTCATTGGAGGTTTTCAAGTCAAGTTGAATGACCATTCATCAGTTACGCAGGAAATTATTTTGGTGAATTTGTCATCCAATGAATTTAATTTTTGAGTTATAAGGGATGTCAGTGGCCATCTGGTCCAATCCTAAATTGAAGGTTTCTTTCATGAGACTTGAATTTTAGTGCATGGTCTTGAAAAGTGTTGAGGGGTTTTTTTTGTGAGGGGAGGGTGCATTTTTTAACTCACTTTATTCTGGATAGGTGAGAGTCAGAAGCAACCTATGGCTTAGCAATGTGTTTCTGTATTCTTTTCAGTATTCCCCAAAGCAACTAGTATAGAAATAATACATAGTGGGCACTCCATAAAGACATGATAAAATGAATGGGAATAGACAGGAAAATGAAAATGCTTCCCTCCTCCCCACTTCCAGAAACATAAAAACAGCCAAAAGGATTTTCTAAAACTTTCCAAAAGAAATACCAAACATCAGAAATTTCAATCTCAGAAAATGAAAATGTCAGTTGGGAGGTAGTAATAAGCCAATGAAAATGTAAAAAAAAATAATAATAATAAATGATAAATCTAATAATGCTATGACTAATTTAATTATTACAACTCTTTAATGAGGAACTAATATTGGAAGGGGAGTGGAGGGAAGGGAGGAAAAGCAGCTTGCTGCTAAACTTTCCTACAGACTATGCATAATTACAATTTGCATTCACAGAGGGGCTAGAATACTGGGTAACACCATTTACAAAACCTGCAATGTTGTTATTCTGGACTCAGATGCTTAATATGAGACTCAAGGCCAAGTTCCTTCAATCACTAGGAGAGTGTGATCAGAAGGCAATAACATACACAAGTCCTGGACCTGTGCCTGTAATTGACATGTGGTCCTTTTGTTTAAAAAAAAAAAAAGTATGAGCCAAGATAATCCTGAAAATAGACTTGTAGGTTTATGGTATGTAAAATGACATTCCCCCTAAAACAATCACACAACCTTATTCCCTAATACTATCTTTCAAAGAAATAACTAAATTGTTTTTAGTAGTGAAAACTTCAGCAATTGACAAGCCATTCTTGCCCTACCTCTATTTAACCCTCAGTTCTCCATTATACAGTGCAATTAATTATTTGAAAAACTCAGGCCCAAAAAGAGAGAAAGAAAACTCAAAAAACAAAACACTTGGGCCAAACCATACAGATATTTGAGGACAGCTAGGTAGCACGATGGATAATGTCAGGCTTAATGTCAGGAATTCTCATCTTCCTGAATTCAAATCTAGCCTCAGATACTTACTAGCTGTGCAACCCTGGACAAGTCACTTAACCCTGTTTACCTCAGTTTCCTCATCTGTAAAATGAGCTGGAGAAGGAAATGGCAAACCACTCCAATATCTCTGCCAAGAAAAAGAAATGGAGTCACAAAGAATTGGACACAACTGAAATGACATCCAGATATTTGTACAGAAGTATCAGGAATTGTTTTATTTTCCAAATTCTCTTGGTAATTATATCACTCCCATGTCCCACTTCACTTTTCAAGCCCAGATACACCTCTCTTCCCAAGTCAGGTTTCCCTACCAATGATTTCCTCAACCATCAAGTCTGAGAAAAGTTTTTACCTGGTTATTACTACCAAAGGTATTTTTTTCTTGAAATTATCAACTTTTCAAAACTGAATCTTGACTGAGGAAGAGAATTATACCTTAGCTTAACATGTTCAAAGTAAAGAGACCCTCTTCCTCAATCAATTTCTTTGGTGGAAGGTACTGGTAACCGCATATCTAAACACAAGTCCTCCTGACTCCAGGGCCAGTGTTCTATCCACTGAGCCACCTAGCTGCTCCAAGCAACCACATAACTGTAGGGAAGGGGATCACTAGTTGGGTCTGTAATTAGTCACTAATTAGCATGTAGTTGATCATTTTTTGATGGCAAGTATGAATGCCTTGTAGTTTGCATGACTACATGAGGCATTTCCCTTATCATGGGATCATACATCCACTGGGATACTGGGATATTCTCAGGTTTAAAGACTTAAGTGCATTCTTCGGTTTATGTGGGTGAGGGGATAAAAAGCTATACATACACCTGGAAGATGTACATTCAAGTTCTTCCTGAGACACATATAGGCTGTGTGATCCTGGGAAGTTATTTAACTTCTCAGCAAGTCTCTAAGACTATAATTTGTAGAGAAGTTGTGCCTTTTGCTTGAGCTGAACAACATACTTGGAATGGTCTCTCTCTTCACCTCCACAACTTGAGATCCCTTCAAAGCTCAGTTTGAGTGCTACCTTCTCATTATATCAAATACAAATCTGCCCCTTTGAAATTCCCACCCATAACTCCTAATCCTACACACTCCCTTCAATTTTCATTTTTAGGATTGAAATCTCTTGAGGTTTGACTCTGCACCAAAAGATGATTGACATAGCTGATAATCTTCAAGGACTCAGAGGAATAAGACATACCCACAAATGCAATGTCAAGTGTAATGTTGTGAGTGCTAAGAGAGGTTAAACCGTAAAGCACTCTGCTAGTTGGGAGAAAGGAGATATTGCTTCCTTCAGTTAGGAATAGGGAAGACTTCCTGAAGGAACTGGCATTGGAACTGAAGGAGATGGCATTGGAGACGAATCTTAATATATACAGAGACAGTGGAGGGATAATACAGTTTAAGTGTTGTAATAACGAGAAGGACAAGAAGGCAGGCTCAGTATGCTTTCAGACATAGCCCAATCTAGCTGGTGCAACTTTACAGTCTACATCAAAGCAAGTTATATAATGTGAAGTTGGAAGGGCGAGCTGGAAACCAGATTGTAGAAGGCCCAGCATTCCCAGTTAAGGAGAAGAGAATGGAGGTGGGGATACTATTTGAGAGGCAATAAAGGCCTGGAATCAGATAGTGGCAGTAGGATGGGAAAAGGAGAAAAGAGATAGGAGAGAGATTATAGAAGACAACGAGATTTGGAAGCTGACTGCATGCATGGGGAGAGGGTCCAAAGTTACTCATAAATTTTGTGCCTAATTAGTTATCAACATTGTGGTCTAGTCATTTCAGTCATGTCTGATTCTTTGGGACTTCATTTGGGTTTTTCTTGGCAAGATACTGAAATGGTTTGCTACTTCCTTCTCAGGCTTGTTTTACAGATGAGGAAACAGGTTAAGTGACTTGCTCAGGATCACATAGCTAGTATTTAATGCCAAATTTGAACTCTGGTCTTCCTGACTCCAGGCCCCGTACTCAATCCATTATCAACATTAAGTGAAGACAAATACTCTCATTTCCTTCCTAGAGCATCTTAAATATAGCAGTAAAATATGAACAAAAACTCCTGATAATACCAATCTTAAATTGACCACAATAATGGTTAGAGAGCTGGCTGACAGGAAAAAGTGTTCAAAACCTATCTCTGACACTTCTCTGTGTGACCAAGAAGACCTTACTTGATCTCTGAATTTCAGTTTCTTCATCTGTAAAAAGGTGATAGCATACATTATATTATACTTTTATTATTATTATACTATATACTATACCTTTAGGTCCTACTTCACACAACTACTGTAAGGTTCGAATGAGATCATGTGTACAAAGTACTTTAAAAAACTCATAAGGACTATATACATACTATTATTATTAATAACAATAATGAAATGGATTAGTTGCTATTTAGTTTTCACAGCATCATCAAAAACATTGGACCTCTCGCCATCAAGTAAGCCATATTACTGAATAGTAACCTAAGTTCTCATCATGAACTGTAAGAAATCTTCCATATTATATAAGGAGTTAGAGCCTAGCAAGACAAGGAAGGAAGGAAGGAAGGAAGGAAGGAAGGAAGGAAGGAAGGAAGGAAGGAAGGAAGGAAGGAAGGAAGGAAGGAAGGGATAAAAGGAGGGAGGGCAGGAGAGAAGGGGAAGGCAAAAAAAGCAAGAAAAATCCTCTACAAAACTACAAAGCAAAAGCATTTGCTTTACAAGCTCCTTTTCCTTTTTCAGTATCCTTTCTCCTAATCCAGGAGTCTCTCCTTCCCCTGCTCAGTGGCATCATGTTCTCCAACCTGTATTAAACTGCTGTAAAGAAAGAAGATCATCCCCATCTTTGTATGGCCACTCACCAGGAGTTGGAGAAAGAGAAAGGGTAACAAATTTTAAGCCTTTTCTCTCCCTGTGGAATGAAAGACCTTTTTATCAGGTACCATGAAGTGAGTAGAGTAAGACTGTGGAATATGAGCAGGACATTTTCCTCTTGCTGAAAATCCACACATAATTTTGTCACCTCCTGAACTCAGTTCTTTAGTTCCTGGGGAACTGTGACTTCAGATTCTAGAATAATGAAATTTGGGCTAGGGGCAGAGTATATCTAAGGAGATTTAGGAAGAATATCTTTGCCTGAAGGTTTGTGGATCGTATTCAAAGGCTCAAAACTAAAAAGGGAGGAGGAAAGAGAAAAGAGCCTAGTTACACAATTATCAAACCAAGATACCAGAGAAAGCAAAAAGTTTGTTATGGAAAAAAGAACAGTAATGGGATGGAGATCTAGTAATTTTCAGGAGAATGTAACTGAAAGGTGGAGAGAGGGAGTAGAAACAGTATTATTATCTTAAATGTCTATAAACCAATTTGCAGAGTATAGATAATAAACAGCATGAGCAAAATCTTAAAGCAAAGAATAGGATGTGAGTCATCCCTGGAATACTGCAGTGGAAGGCTCTATCCAGTTCAAAAGAAAAAGATTAGATAAAGGACCATCTGGGTACTGTTTTATATCAAAAAGATATGATCCTGTATGGAAATTCATGAACATGAGGGAGGAAACAGTACCGAGAACATGGGTGAAAATAAAATGGAGAAGCAGAAGAGATACTGTGTTTGGTGGGAATACCCCACAGACAAAGCAGCCAAAAGACAGAGCTGGATCCCAAGCAAAGCTAGCATGGAAACAGTAGATCACTGTCATGGAGGACTTCAACTATGCAAATAGCTGCTGGAGGTTCCCCTTCCGCTAAAGAGCAGAGCAGTGGAGAAATTCTTGCCTGGTTAATCACTTCATCTTTCAAAAGGAAGAAGATGTGACAAAAGGAATCTGACCCTGGACCTGAATCTAACTAAAAACGAAGAAATGGTTTAGGAAATAGAAATGATAGGAAATTTGGATGACTTTGAAATGCCACTCAAAGTTTGTGTTTTAAGGATGGGGTAGGGACGAAGATGGGCATGATCTAGACTTCTAGGAGAATTATTTTTCAGAAATGAGAGAAAATAAAGAAAATATGGGCTCTAAAACAGGAAACTGGCTCCAAAGGGGGAGGCTTTCAAGAATGATATTGTGATGAATTGGATCTTTCTGGTAAAGTATTCACAACGTCTTCCCTTAATAGGAATATCAAGTCCCTACTTCTGCTACTCCCTTACAATTCTAGTCAGTAAGTATCCATAAGTGCCTATTCCATCATGTCCAAGGACAAATGAAAAAAAATTGTCCTTGTCCTCAAGAAGTTTGTCTTCTACTGGGAGATAAAACACTGAATGGTTTTCAAAGCTTTTTCACATACACTGTCCTGCTGTTGTAACAGTGGACAGGTGGATATAATTAGCTCCAATGAGGAAAGAGGGAGGCAGAATCTTTTTACTTTAAGTTGTGGTCATCAAAGTGTAGATGGGATGTAAAGGCAAGTAAAGAAAACAGTTCCTGCCCTGATGATGCTATTAGAGATATTATAAACACTGAGTTTTCAACAAGGCAATACCTAAGGGGAACCTAACACTACGCCAGGCTCTATCTCTGGTGCAAGGACTTGTTGAGTCCTTTTCAAGGGTGCTCATCCATCTTTGGCATTCACCTGATTCATTCAACTCTAACCTGTGGTTCCAAGTGTGTGCAGTGGTCACACCCCAGGAAATGCTCTGGTCTGAGCAGTTGGGCTAAAACAGGTTGAGAGCACCCAACAGGCCTCAAACCTGTCAGTGAGTTACGGAGATGTATTCCCCAAGTATGTGAAAACTTTTGCCAGTCATCTTGTCTTCTGTCCCACTACTCAACTTCAGGAAAAGAGAGTGAGACTTATGAATTTGTACAACTCTGTCTCACTTAAATTCAATTCATGCCCAAATCAAGACATCACTTGTGATGTCACTGGTCCTCTTTGAAAATGAAAGACAGACAACAAGCTCTATGGGACACAAATTAAGTAGAAGACACAGTCTCAGTCCACAAAGATCTTCCAATTTACTGGAGGAGGGAGTGTAGAACCACATAAAATATATAACCATGTACACTCATGTCCAATTAGCTAAGTCCAAGGAAAGGTAAAATAATACAATATAGAGACTTCAGTGAGTTGAGAGGAGAGAGAAGTAAGTAGGAAGGACTAGAAGTCTTCACAGAGGAAGTGGGACTTAAGTTGGACCATAAAGGATGGTTCAAGGTTTGGATAGAAGAGGAGAGAGACATCATTCCATGCAGGGGTAAGGGCATGACTTAAAGAGTGGGGAATAAACATGGCAGCTTGAGGAACAAAGACCTCAGACTGTTAGAAAAGATGGCTCGTACTGGGATTTCTTCATAAGGAATAAGGTTAAGGAGGTAGACTGAAGTCAGATTATAGAATATCTTGAATATCAGACAGAAAAAATTAGACTATCCAATGGGTAAAAGAGAAATTTGGAAATTTTATTTTTTAAAATATTGTTTTTATACTGGAGAATGATGTTAGGCAAAAATCAGTGGTAAGAACACTGTTCACAGAATCAGAAGACCTGGGTTCAAATCCCACATCTGATTCTTGTTACATGTAAGACCTTGTGCAAATCACTTCCCTCTCTTGGCTCTCGGTTTCCTCCTCTGTAAGATGAATGGGTGGATTAGATGACCTCTGAGGTCTTATCCTTTGACCTGTCTCATGAGTCCATGATCCTATGAAAATAACTCTAATACTAGTTCATAAAACAACTGGGGCTAGGGAAGAGGGTGAGGGATAGATTTTAATGTCTTCAAATCTTTTCCTTGCTGTTCAGTTGTTTTCAGTCATGTTTGACTATGACCTCATTTGGAGTTTTCTTGGCAAAAACACTGAAGTAGTTTCAGTTCATTTTATAGATGGGGAAACTGAGGCAAACAGGGTTAAGGGACACGTCCAGGGTCACACAGCTAGCAAATGTTTGAGATCAAATTTGAACTCAGGTCTTTTTGACTCCAGGCCCAGAAGTCTGTGCACTGTGCCACCTAGTTCAATTTTCCCGTTTGTAGATTTCCAAGACACTTTTCTTCCCTCTATCCCTTAGGATAACTGACTTTTTTGTACAACATTATTAGTTAACATCTTCACAGACTATAGAAATAGAAAATTACTTTTTAAAAAAGCACTAGCACTGACCTTTTCTTCTTGTTAGCTTTAGGTAGAGTGAGTCACAAAGGAGAATAAAACTATCTATTAAAAGGCACGGACAACTAGAAGCAGTAGCATGGCACCACTAGGTCTTCATTAGTGCCTGAAGTGGTCACACTACCTAAATTCACACTATTTCCATTGGGCCAGAATTATTGACTATATTTTGCTTAATTACAATTTCATATAGAGTGAATCCCAATGTATGCAATCACTTTACTGGATTTATTATTTGCACTAACTGTGAAATATGAGTTAGGGAGAGAGAGAGGATCCAAGCTAGAATCCTAGCTCTGTCACTTAACAGCCACTTGAACTTGGGCAATTCATTTAAAATCCCTCCGAGACTATTTCTTTATCTGTTAACTATAGAAGGTATGCTTTTGAAAAACAGGCAAGAGCTACTTTTAGAATCACAGTCCTAGAGCTGGAAGGACTTCAGAGGGCATCTGTGCCAACCCCATCATTCTACAGAAGAGGAAGCCAAGACCCAGGAATTTTAAATGGCTTGCCCAAGCTCACAAGCAATAAGCATCAGAGGTAAAATTAGAACTCAAGTCTTCTCATTCCGCCACTGCACCTCTTCCTTCTGTCTCTGTCACCCCAGAGTCTAACACAATGTCTTACATATAGTAGGTGCTTTATAAGTATTTATTACATTAAGTTAGATTAACCTGGAGACAATGGTAGCTTTGTTATCTATATCATAGGACTACTGTCTCCAAATTGTAAATTGAGACAATTCTTATAAAGGGTTTTTTTACAACTTAAGTAGGACTATATAAGTTTTTAATTATCTGAAGGAATGCATTTATTTCTCTGGCAAAGGAATCTCAAGGCTCATACTTTCTGGAATATTTTCTTGAAAGCTACATTAAATCTTTTGTATTCATAGTATAATCTCTTTAAAAAGCCTTCTAGATATCATTACAATATATTGTCTGTATAAAAATCACTCCTGAAAGTTTACCCGGGATTAAACCCAGGTAAAATTAAAATTAAAACTTTGTTTTCATTTGAGGAAAAACACAAGTTTTCTTCTCAGCATCACAACATGAAACCCATTTGATATTTCTAAACCCATAAACATCAACTCTACCACCTCCCCACCCACCCCACCAACCCTGGGGGCCTGAGCCTGTCTGTGGTAAGTCAGCTCTAAGAGGAAGTGCTCACCCATGTGATAAATTAGAAGCTATGAATAAGAGACAGAATTAATAGGTAACAATTAAAAGAACATCAGGGGATGGCTAATCAACCTAGGACAAAGGGAAGACATGATAGTTTTATCACTATCTGCAGGGACTGTCATGTGAGAGCTTTCCCTATGTCAGCTCCTGTCATAGAGACCATCCCCTTGCCTACAGTCAGGACGGTATTTAAACTATGCTATTTTTAAAGCCATCCAGTGAATTCCACATTTTCCCTCAGTAACCTATTTCAGTGTCTAACAAGGATTACATCAGAACAATCTTCTTGGTTCTAAACCAAATTCTTATGACTACCCTCAAACCTGTATGCCCATTTCCTCTTAGGATATCTTTGGAAACAATAACTCTCTGTTGACTTATCAACCGTACAGTCAATCTCTTCAGCCTTTCCTTCTCCAGGCTGCATAATCCCTACTCCCTTTTGTTGTTGTTCAGTGGTATCCAACTCTTCTTGACCCCATTTGGGGTTTTCTTGGCAGAGATACTGGAGTGGTTTGCCATTTTCTTCTCCAGCTCATCCTACAGATGAGGAAACTAAGCTTAACAGAATTAAGTGACTTGACCAGGCTCATACAGCTAGCAAATCTCTGAGGTCAGATTTGAACTCAGGAAGATGAGAATTCCTCACTCCAGGCCCAGCACTCTACCTACTGTGCCACCTAGCTGCCTCTCCCTTAATAGTTAATATGTTATAATAATATTTCTAGCACCTTCTCTTTTTGGTTTTATAGGCAGAGATGCTAAATTCAAATACAGTGATGCCCCAAGTTTGTGATGAATTTATAAAAATACCTCTTTTTTGTGACCAGTGGTACATATATGTTCTCTGTTCCTGGAATGTCTTCTTTCCCATCCTTTAATGGACAAATCAAATATCATTTCTTCCATAATGTCTTTCCTGATCCCCATGTTGATAACCATCTTGCCACTTAAACATCACATAGCAACTGGCTTTCAACCTCTCTATTCACTTACCATCAAGCAAGCAAACAGGCATTTATTGAGTGAGAACTATATGTCAGTCACTATTTTATAGAGAGTTTTCATACATACATACAGGTATGTATGTGTACACTGTGGTTCAGTCATGTCCAACGGTCATGTCTGTGAGCCCATGGGGGTTTTCTTGGCCAAGATACTGGAGTAGTTCGCCATTTTCTTGCATGTACATGTAGGTATATAAGCGCATGTACCTTCATGTTGTGTGTTACGTGTCGCATATATTATACATGCATGTATTATTCCTCATAAGCTTTATGGAGTTGTGGCAGTGTTTTATCTAAGTATTTTATCTCCCCAAGTACCTAATGAATGACTAATGAAGTCATTTAATAAGTGGATTATAAAGTATTTATTAAGCATTTACTATGTGCAAAAAGAGGCAAAAATAACAGAAGCACAGAAGTTCCCACCCTCAAGCAGCAGATATTCTGATGGGGAAAGACAATACAGATGGTGACTTGGATGGAGGTGTGGGAGAGATGGAAACGAGACAGAGTGACAAAGTCTGAAGAGTGAATCTAGGCTTAAGTGAGGTTAAGCATGGCTAGAGTCCTTCCCAAAATTTAAGCTTGAGAGTCAGAGCCCAAGTGGCCTTCCTGGTCCCTCCTCTGTTGGACCCTGGCTGAAACAGGTTACAAAAAACAGCATGAAAAAAGCCTGGAAAAGCAAGCGGTAGCCAGATTAGAGAAGACCTTGAATGCCAGGATCAAGAGTCAACGTTCACATTTGCAAAAACTGTACAAATAGAATTAGCAGATATTTTTGGAATACTTTGCTCTCTGACGGTACAACTTCTAAGAATCACAGGGTATATCCACACCAACATGGGATGCTGGAGAATGAAGTTCTTTCTCTTATGCTTCATTTCACTTTAGTTTTCCTTATCCTTTCTTCCCCCTTAGCATCATAGATCCAGATCTAAAAGAAACTCTAAAGATCATCTAGTCCAAGGGTTTTAAACCCAGTGTCTATGAATTTGGTTTTTTTAATATTTTGATAACTTTATTTCAAAATCATTGGTTTCCTTTGGAATCCTATGTCTTTTATTTTATGCATTTAAAAACCTTGTTCTGAGACAGGGTCTGCCAAAGGCATCCATGACACAAACAAAAGAGAGTTCAGAGTCCCTGGTCTAGTCCAACTGCTCCATTTTAAGGATGAGAAAATGAAGGTCCATAAAGGTAAATTAACTTGCCCAAGAGCACAAGAGCAGAAATTGGTGGAGTTGAGTTTCAAATCCATATTTTCACACTCCAGACTCCATGCTCTTTTTACTACACTATTTTTACTCAAAGATAAAAGCTTATGTCTTCCAGTTTGGGGCCTCCTGCCAATACCAAACCATTGCTCCTAGTCACTAATAGATTATTTCCTTTTATGACAGTAACTCATATTTATCTGACCTTAACCAAGTTAAAAAAGTCTGCAAGTGTGTATGTGCCACGCAGCTAGGTGGCATTATGGATGGAGTACCGGGCCTGAAGTCACAAAAACTTGAGTTCAAATGTGACCTTGGACACTTACTAAGTGTGTGATCCTGGGCAAGTCACTTAACCCTGTTTGCCTCAGTTTCTTCTTCTGTCAAATGAGCTAGAGAAGGAAATGGCAAAGCCCTCCAGAACTTTTGCCAAGAAACCCCAAAACAGGGTCCTGAGGAGTGTGACACACCTGAAATGACTATACGCCGACAACATGTTCCAGGCCCTAGGTCAAGAGTTGGCTTACAAAGAAAGACAAAAGACAGTCCCTGCTCTCAAGAAACTGTAATGAGGGAAGCAACATGCAAACAACTACGTACAAAAAGGATATAGACAAGATAAAATGGAGATAATCAAGAGAGGGAATATGCTAGTATTTAAAATGAAGGTATATATCATTTATAGAAACTTTTTTTTTAGCACTCTTTAGAAGTATAGAAGGTTGGAGCTTGAAGGGATCTAGAGATAAAAGCTCATATTTATAAAGTACTTGGAAAGTGTTGACACCTGTTGATTCACCTGTACAACCCTGGGAGGCCAATTCTATTTTGATGCTCACTTTACAAATGAAAAAACTGAGACTGAGAGAGGTTAAGTGACTTGCCCAAAATCACACAGCTACTGTGAGGCAGATCTCAAACTCCAGTCTTCCCAACTCCAAGTCCCACATGTAGTCTAGCCCTTTCATTTCAAAGATACGAAAACTGAAGCGCAGACATTAAGCAAGTTGTTTGAATAAGTGGTGGAATTGAGACGAAAACACCACATTTCCTGATTCTCAGTGCAGGGTTTTTTTAGGTTATTTTTATTTTGTTTGTTTTTCCCCCAGATGCTAAAAACCCCCTTCTCTTTAAAAATCAGTGCTCTCAAGAGAAGGAGTAATGCACTTTATCCGGCAGGACAGAGTTGCACAAAATGAAGCTTTATCAACAAAATCTTTCATTTGACTTCAGCTCTCTATCAGGAAGAGTCTGAAACTGAATTTAAAAAAAACACAACTCAAAACAACAGACACCATCTTGAGAACCCTTAATCTATGGTATAGTTTACCATCTGTTGATGATAAATATATCACAAAAACAGTGAATTGTCAATATATAAGTATGCACCCTGACATATCATTGTCAGCTGAAACCCTGTACTAAAATGTTTAATTAAAAGTCCCACTGTGGTTTGGGTCCTGACGCAGTATACCGTTTACCAAATTACAAAAATGAGTTTTACGCAAGCGTGATCTCAAAACAGCGTTTTTCTCCTTTCAAATTTGAATTTCTCCCTTTCGCAAAAGGTCACTCATTGTGCAACTGCTGTGATTCAGGGCAGTAGCATCCACAGACTTTCATGAGTTGTCCACCAAACGAAAGGATTTGTTTTCCCACAAGTCTTCCTTTCTCTTGTGTCTCCTTTAAGGAAAAATATTTTTGTCAATCAACAGTCAATAACATAAATGCCTACTATGTGCTAAGCATTGTGCAAAAAGAAATAAATTCGCAACTTTGTGGAATGTAGGCAGTTACAGGAAGGAGGAATCTGTTACCTGGTGTGCCAACCTTGGACAAATGACTAACAGAAAGGGAAGTAGCTATTATAAGATAAGGACTTCCCATCCTTCTTGAACACATATTCAGGGAATTCTAGAAATGTTCCTGTTCTAATTTGAGATCCTTGGGTCTCCTAAGAGCTTTCCTAAGTCTTGATCTTAGCTTGTGTTGGGTACCAAGATGGCAGCTTTTTATTTCTGTGTTTTTTTATTTTCCTTTCTTGCCCTGCTACTTCTGACACTAGGGAAAGAAGGAAAGGATCTGATTTGGCTTGTTTCCTAAAGAGCTGTCTGAGGATAGAGCCAATAAAATAAAGAATAACTGAGTTTAATGGGGCTGAACCAAGCCCTAAGAAAGGCTACCATGAGTCTAACGATGGGGGAGCAGAGTATGATGAAAAACCACTGGACTTGAAGTTAGAAGACCTGGATGCAAGTCTTAGCACTGCCACTGTTTCACGTAATAGCTCTGAGAACTTCAGTGAGTCACTTCCCCTCTCTGTGACTTAGTTTCCTCATCTGAAAAATGGGGTTATTAGACTCTAAAATTCTGTGGATGGCAAATGGGAGATTAACATCCCTAATATTCTAAGTAGAAGAGAATGGACATCCTGATACTATTGCCTATCAGCAGATGAGTTGGTGAGGAACTAGACTATCCCAAGGTGATGTGCTTCTATAGGAAATCACTTCCCCACCCTGTGTTGAAACTCCCCCCTTTCTTTCCCCACCACATACTCTTCATTTTCTCAAATAAACCTGGGCTTTTATTTAGCTGGCATGGGCAGTGAGAGATACCAAAACACATGAAAGAAAGACCTCATTGTACATGCCAGGATCATGCTTTTTTTCCTAGTAGCTAGACCAGCTACTTGAACTGTTACAAGGGAGTCCTACCTATGATAACCAGCACTTTTAATGCATTAAGTCTTAAGGGTGAGGCTGCAGAATGTCCCTGCTGCTCAGAAGTTCAGGGATCAAGTCAGAATTCTACTAGTGAGAAGGAAAGTGCTCACCAGTCTAGGCAGCAATTTCCTGGTTATAGAAGTATTTATTTGACTAAAATTCAACTAAGTGGTACAATGAATAAAGCTCCAGATTGGTAGTCAGCAAGCCTTAAGTTCAAATCCAGTCTCAGACACTTACTAGCTATATGACCCTGGGCAAGTCACTTGACCTCTATTTGCCTCAGTTTCCTCATCTAAAATGGAGATAATAACAGTACCCACCTCCAGGGGTTGTTGTAAGGCTCAAATGAGATAATATTTCTAAAGTACTTGGCACTTAGGTGCTAATTAAAGGCATGTTTCTTTCCTTCTAAAACCAAATAATCTGATTTCCATGCTGAAATGAAATTCATCACCACTGTTTCAAGACGGAAAATCATCAAGAAATATAATAAAACATATAGAAATATAGAATCTTAGAGCTAAAAGGTAACTGAGAGGTCATGGAATCAAAGGAAGTATAATGAAGTATACAGAAAGCTGGACTTGGAGCTAGCCAAGTATTTATTTAGGATTTAGCATGTGCCATTGAGAACGCAAAGAAAGGCCAAAATATGTTCCATGCCTTCAAGGGGCTGATATTCTAATGAGGGAGACAGCAGGTCAACAACCCCATGCATACAAGGGTGTGTATGTGTGTGTGTGTGTGTGTGTGAGAGAGAGAGAGACAGAGAGACACAGAGAGAGACACAGAGAGACAGACAGACAGACGGACAGACAGACAGCAGAAAGTCTCTTGAAAGTCAGTGAGGCACAAAGGAGGAGGAGAGGTGGGAGATCATTCTAGGCCTTCTGAGGGGAGACAGAGGAATCCCTGGTTTCCAAATCAGTTTTGTGACATTCACTAGGTGACCTTGGATAATTAATTTAGTTGTTCAGAGTTTCATTAGCCCCATCTATAAAATTAAAATAACAACATCTCCTACTACACAGGGTTATTATGAAGGTTAAATTAAATAATGTATGTTAAATGATGTATAAGCTTTAAACTACTATGTCAATTTTCATTATTGTGATTTTTAACTCCTACTCAAATAACGACTGTTTTCTACAATACTCCTCAACGAGTGGCCATCAATTCCCTGCTTGAAGACATCTTGGGATGTGGAATTCTCCTCCACCACCACCATGACTACCTCCCAGAGCAGCCTGTTCCATTTTTGGACATCTCCAATTTTGACTCAGCTTTACCTTTATAATAAAAAAAATAAAATCAGTAAATCTAGCATTGCTTCAAAAAATATCCCTGTGTGTACAGTAGTACCATTAAAACTGTATATATAGAGAAACAGTTTAGAGAGGCAACCCAGACACACTGTTGAATATGCAGTAGATGTGAAGTATTAATATTTTGAAAAATGGCATGAAAAGTGAAATAGAATCCTCCTGTTATCTGAAAAGCCCCACCTGCCAATCCTTCCATTCTTTTGTACTAGAGGATTCCCTCACTTGAAGCTCCTCAGATGAATAAATAATAATTGAATCCCATTTCCAGAGGAGAGCATTGTCAAAAGACCAAATATTTGTAAGATTGGCTGAAGCCCACATGGGTTCCAAAGTTCTTTTTCTGGTTCTTCTCAAATGTTCCTCCCTAAAAATTAGCTCCTCAACTCAGAAACAAGTTTTAATAATTGACTGAGTGAAACTCCAGGGCTTTATTTCAAAAGCGATGGTGGGCTCCTAGCATTGCAGCAAGGGGAGATGTAGGTGAGAGTGAGACTGAGCAGAACCTGGAAAATGAAGTCAAGAAGCGAGAAAGGGATGCCTGGCTTATCAGCTTCACAGAGAAGACTCTTCCCCATCTTTGCTGAAATGCAGCAGCTGCTGAGCATAGTGAAACACACTGGACCCCACTTAGGACAGCTGACCTCTATCTAGTATGGAAAACATCACTGCTTTAGGCTCAGCACAGCACTATTTAATCTTATCCCATTTCTTTCTTTCTGATACCACAAAAGGAAGAACTGTGAATACTCTGAATTTATAAAGTTCACTTCTTAAACCTGTCAAAAATGCTAGAAAGCTCTCTGCAGAGATGTAAGCAACATGGAAAGAGTCTAACATATGAGGATATTAGCTGCACTTAAAATGGAGGATTATTTTGAAAGCTACAACTCCCAACAACAACCTTGCTTCCTTGGGTTGCAAAGGTCAGCTTGATTTCTGGAGAAACAAGAAATCAAATCAAAATCAAGTAGTCCCCTCATGTTCCTGGAAGAGGTGTTTTCAACTAAAATAACAGAAGTCACATTTCATTCTATATACACAGGTATAATAAGAACTTTATTCCTTACCAAGGGCCTAATTGATAATCAACTATTTTTTTAATAGGAATGACTGGAAATACTGTATTTTAGCAAGCAGGTAAACTAAGCCTCCGCCTAGTATAAAACTTTCTAAATCAAATCAACAAGAATTTATTACCTACTATGTGCTAAGCACTATGTGCTAGAGACACAAATATGAAAAAATGAAGCCTTTTCTCTCAAAGAGCTTACCTTCGACTGGGAGAGAAAGTGGATGTAAATCAATTAAGTAGGGTAAGAAGAAATGGATCATGTGAAATTAATTAGGCTTGACTGTATCATATAGCACCATATTGCACCAGCATTGTCCTAGTTTGGAGGTCTTAATAAAATCCCTACTATGGTTCAGTAATTTTTCAGTCATGTTTAGGTTACCCCATCTGGGGTTTTCTCAGCAAAGAAACTGGAGTGGTTTGCCATTTCCTTCTCCAGCTTATTTTGTAAATGAGGAAACTGAGGCAAACATCGTTAATTGACTTGCCCAGGTCACACAGCTAGTAAGTGCCTGAGGCAACAAATGACAGGGTAAGAAATAATATGAGAAGGCTAATATGGGAACTTATTTTGTTTCACTATACATATTATAAATGGATTTTGTTTTTCTTGTTTTCTCAGTAGGTAAGGAAGAGGGAGGAGAAAGACAGGAATTCAGAAGTGAAAATAATATTGAATATAAAAAAGAAATAAAATGACCATAAGGATACTTGTTGAATTATACACTGTTAGAGTTGGAAGGGACTTTGGAAGTCACCTTATTTAACTTCCCTAGGGCTCAGTTTCTCGATATGCAGAACTGAGGGATTAGACAATACAACGTCCAAAGTCACTTCTACCTCTAATTCCACGATCTCATCCAAATATTTCACATTACAGTTAAGTCAAGGAAGACCAAAAGAGATGATTCTTGCCTAATGTCACACCAGTTAAGTTACAGAGGTGAGTCTAGGGGACCCAGAGCTCCCAACTTCCAGAGCAATGCTTTTATTTTACTAGACAATTTTGTTTCCCTAGAGTTGAAGAAAGATAAAATAATGACCTCTCCAGTGAAAATAATGTTTAAAAAGGCAGTTAGGTAGCACAGTGGATAGAGTGCCAGACCTGGAGTCAGGAGGTCCTGAGTTCAAATCTCACCTCAGACACTTGACATGTACTAGCTGTATGACCTTGGGCAAGTCACCTATCCCTGACTGCCTTGCCAAAAAGAAAAGAAAAGAAAAAGAAAATTATGTTTAGGAGTAAAGGAGAATCAGAGGAATAACCTCTAGAATTTGAACTCCTAAAGAGCCACAGATCTCTCCAATGGAAAAAGTGCAGGATTTAAAGCAAAAAAAAATTAGGTTCAAATCCCAACCCCACCACATACTATGGGAAAAGGCACATTGGATGAGACCTCTTTGGGCCTTAGTTTCCTCATCTGGAAAAGGAGGTGATTTGGACTAAAGAAGTTCTGTGATCTTCTTCCAATTCTAAATCTCTGAGTATTCTGAGACTGCCTCTAAGTACAAGCCCCCTCCCCCCCAGGGAGGGTCATGGGACATAACAATAGAAAGAAAAATTGGGTATAGGGCCAGAATGAAGGCCTGGGTTTGAACACCAGTTCAGTTCATTTCCTCTGAGCCTCCATGCCTCAACTATAAAATCAGGTACTAGATAACTAGATAATAGTCTTGGCACTTGGAGTTAAGACAGACATGGAGTCAGACCTCACTTTTGAAACTTGCCAACTATAGAACGATGGGTACATGTGCCTTTCTGAGCCTCAGTTTCCTCATCTGTAAAATGGAGATAATTCTAGTAGTACCTACTTCACGTTGTTGTGGAGAACAAATGAGACTTTAGGCACTCCACAAATGTCATTTGCTATCCTCCATCAACAGTTTTCATAAGAGAATTTGGATACTCTATCCGTAACAACTATTCCTCCCAGATTTTATAGGACTGTATTGATTTCAAGAAAAATAAACTTTTAACAAGGTTTTGGCAGAGAGGTGGCATAGGATAGCAGAAAGAGTAGTGGGGGGTGGAGCCAAGATGGCAGAATAACAGCAGAGACTTTCTAGAGCACTCCCACCAAGTCCAGCCAAATACTTGTAAAAAATGGCTCCAGGGGGCGGAGTCAAGATGGCGGAGTAGAAAGACGCATGTATATGAGCTCCAAACCCACAGCCCATAGATTTAATGTAAGAAGAGCTCTCCAGAAGTTCTGGATTACTACAGGGTGTGCAGAAACATAGTGGAAGAGATTTCCGTTCCAGAGAGCCCTGGAGAGCCGTCCCCAGGGTCCGTCGTGCCCCAGAAAGCAGACCCCACCCCAGCGCTGCCCTGGCCGTGGCCCCAGAGAAGCTGATCCGAGCAGGCCTCAGGGACAGAAGCTCCAGCGGCCGGGAAGGTCCCTCCGCCCACAGACTCTACAGGTCAATGAGAGACACATCTGGGCTGACCGAGAGGGGGGCGGGGTGTCTCTGTGGCTCAGGCCCCCTCGGGAGGAAGCGGCAAAGGCAGAGGCAGGGACAGAAAGTGGTGGAGGCAGAGGCGGGGCCGTGGCGGCCTGGGACTCCCCCAGCAGCAGGCAGGATCTTCATTACTGAAAGTCTTTGCATAAACCACCTGAAGGAGCTGAGCCTGCGAGACGGCCCTGCCCCACCCGCTCCATTTCTGAAGGTCTCTGCATAAAGCCCCTGAGGGAACTGAGCCTGGGAGGTGGCCCTGCCCCCATCCCAGCACCAGAACTAAAGCTCACATTGAATAGCAGCCGCGCCTGCCGTGGAAAGCCCATTTGAATCTCAGACCCCAAGCACTAGCTGGGCAGATCTAGGCAAGGGTGGACAGGAATCTCAGAAGTCAAGTAACTGGCTGGGAAAATGCCTAGAAAAGGGAAGAAAAATAAGACTATAAAGAGTTTTTTTAAACAGATGCAAATGATCCCGACTTTCGGATCTGACGACGACGAGGACATATTCTTGCCATCAGGGAAAGACGTGGAGGGCGGGGCCTTGGTACCCCAGACATCCCAGGGGGATGTCGGGTGGGCTCAGGCCTTGGAAGAGCTCAAAAAGGATTTTGAAAAGCAAGTTAGACAGGTGGAGGAAAAACTGGGAAGAGAAATGAGAGAGATGCAAGAAAAGCATGAAAAACGGGTCAATACCTTGGTAAAGGAGACCCAAAAAAATGCTGAGGAAATTAACACCTTGAAAAATAGGCTCACTCAATTGGCAAAAGAGGTTCAAAAAGCCAATGAGGAGAAGAATGCTTTCAAAAGCAAAATTAGCCAAATGGAAAAAGAGGTTCAAAAGCTCACTGAAGAGAATAGTTCTCTTAAAATTAGAATGGAACAGATGGAGTCTAATGACTTTACGAGAAACCAAGAAATCACAAAACAAAACCAAAAGAATGAAAAAATGGAAGAGAATGTGAAATATCTCATGGGAAAAACAACTGACCTGGAAAATAGATCCAGGAGAGACAATTTAAAAATTATGGGACTACCTGAAAGCCATGATCAAAAAAAGAGCCTAGATATCATCTTCCATGAAATTATCGAGGAAAACTGCCCTGACATTCTACAACCAGAGGGCAAAATAAGTATTGAAAGAATCCATCGATCACCACCTGAAAGAGATCCAAAAAGAGAAACTCCTAGGAACATTGTGGCCAAATTTCAGAACTCCCAGCTCAAGGAGAAAATCTTGCAAGCAGCTAGAAAGAAACAATTCCACTATTGTGGAAATACAATCAGGATAACTCAAGATCTAGCAGCTTCTACATTAAGGGATCGAAGGGCATGGAATAGGATATTCTAGAAGTCAAAGGAACTAGGACTCAAACCAAGAATCACTTACCCAGCAAAACTGAGTATAATACTTCAGGGGAAAATATGGTCTTTCAATGAAACAGAGGACTTTCAAACATTCTTGATGAAAAGACCAGAGCTGAAAAGAAAATTTGACTTTAAAAATGGCTCCAAACAAATTCTGGAGCTGCAGAACCCACAGAACGACAGAGTGAAGCAAATCTCCAGCCCAAGACAGCCTGGACGACCACTGGGAAATGTTATCGCCATGCTGGGAGCAGCTCAGTGTGGGCCGTGCCAGCACAGACAGTACCGGAACAGGCCTTGGGGAGAGTGAATGTCTCGCACCTGTGGTGGTTTCCAGACTTCATGATCCCAAAATGTGCACTGTGAGACCAGTGCAGGAAAGTGGAATAGCCTGGCCCCAGCCCCAGGGCAGCAGAGCAGGGAGGGGGTGGTGGAACCAGTGGCAGACACAGCAGCAGCAGGGGCAGCTGCAAACACTGTTTCTGGAGCTCTAAGCCCACAGATTGGGGGGGAATCAAATGGCTGACAGTACACCCACTGGAAGCAGAGAACTACTTTGACAAAGAGCTCAAAAGTCACGTAAATGGCTGGGGAAATTAGAAAAAACTGGAAAAAGAATCAGACTATAGAATCTTACTTTAGTTAGGAGGAAGATCAAAGCATGCAAACAGAAGAAAACAAAGTCAAAGCTCCTCCATCCAAAGGCTCCAAGAAAAATATGAATTGGTCTTAGACCATGGAGGAGCTCAAAAAAGATTTTGAAAATCAAGAGAAGTAGAGCAAAAATTGGGAAGAGAAATGAGAGTGATTCAAGAAAATCATGAAAAATGAGTCAACTACTTGCTAAAGGAGACTCAAAAAAATGCTGAAGAAAATAACTCTTTAAAAAATAGACTAACCCAAATGGCAAAAGAGATCCAAAGAGCCAATGAGAAGAATGCCTTAAAAAAGAAGAACTGGCCAGATGGAAAAGGAGATCCAAAAGCTCACTGAAGAAAATAATTCCTTAAAGATTAGAATGGAGCAGATGGAAGCTAATGACATTGTAAAAAATCAAGAAATTGTAAAACAAGACCAAAGGAATGAAAAAAATAGAAGACAATGTGACATATCTCATTGGAAAAACAACTGACCTGGAAAATATATCCAAGAGAGACAGTTTAAAAATTATGGGACTACCTGAAAGCCATGATCAAAAAAAGAGACTAGACATCATCTTTCACTGAAATTATCAAAGGAAACTGCCCTGATATTCTAGAAACAGAAGATAAAGTAAATATTGAAAGAATCCATTGATTGCCTCCTGAAAGAGATCCCAAAAGAAAAACTCCTAGGAATATTATAGCCAAATTACAGAGTTCCCAGGTCAAGGAGAAAATATTGCATGAAAGAAACAATTCAAGTATTGTGGAAATACGATCAGGATAACACAAGATCTAAGCAGTTTCTACATTAAGGGATCAAAGGTCTTGGAATATGATATTCCAGAAGTCAAAAGAGGTAGGATTAAAACAAAGAATCACCTACCCAGAAAAACTGAGTATAATACTGCAGGGGGGAAAATGGTCATTCAATGAAATAGAGGATTTTCAAGCATTCTTGATGAAAAGACCACAGCTGAATAGAAAATTTGACTTTCAGATACAAGCAATCAAGAGAAGCATGAGAAGGTAAACAGGAAAGAGAAATCATAAAGGACTAAAGTTGAACTGTTTATATTCCTACATGGAAAGATAATCTTTGTAACTATTGAAACTTTTCTCAGTATCTGGGTAGTTGGAGGGATTATATACATATAGACAGAGAGCACAGGGTGAGTGGAATAGGAAGGGTTGATATCTAAAAAAATAAAATTAAGGGGTGAGAGAGGAATATATTGGGAGGAGAAAGGGAGAAATGGAATGGGAAAAATCATCTCTCATAAAAGAGGCAAGAAAAAACTTTTTCAATGGAAGGGATAAGAGAGGAGGTGAGAAGGAAAATGTGAAGCTTACTCTCATCATATTTGGCTTAAGGAGGGAATAACATGCACCTTCAATTTGGTATAAAAATCTATCGGACACTACAGGAAAGAAGGGGAGAAGGGCATAAGTGGGGTGTGGGGGGAATGATAGAAGGGAGAGCAAATGGGAGGAGGGGGTAATTAGAAGTAAATACTTTTGAGGAGGGACAAGGTCAAAAGAGAGAATAGAATAAATTAGGGGCAGGATAGGATGGAGGGAAATATAGCTAGTCTTTCACAACATGACTTTTATGGAAGTCTTTTGCATAACTACACATGTATAACCTATATTGAACTGCTTGCCTTCTCAGTAGGGATGGGTGGAGAGGGAGGAAGGGAGAGAAGTTGGAACTCAAAGTTTTTAAAACAAATGTTAAAAATTGTTTTTACATGCAACTGGGAAATAAGAAATACAGGTAATGGGGTATAGAAATCTATCTTGCTGTACAAGAAAATAGTGGAGATGGGGATGAGAGAAGGGAGGGGTGTGATAGAAGGGAGAGCAGATTGGTGGAAGGGGTGATCAGAATACATGGTGTCTTGGGGTGCAGGGAGGGGAGAGATGGGGAGAAAATTTGGAACTCAAAATTTTGTGGAAATGAATGTTGAAAACTAAAAATAAATAAATCTTTAGAGGAAGGAAGGAAGGAAGAAAGGAAGGAAGGAAGGAAAGAAAGAAAGAAAAAGAGAGAGAGAGAGAAAGAAAGAAAGAAAGAAAGAAAGAAAGAAAGAAAGAAAGAAAGAAAGAAAGAAAGAAAGAAAGAAAGAAAGAAAGAAAGAAAGAAAGAAAGAAAGAAAGACCAGTAGACTTGGAGTCAGGGGCCTGAGTTCATTTCTCAGCTCTGTCACTTACTGTATGACCCTGAGCAAGTCACTCAAACTTTTTGAGAATCAATTTCATTATCTGTAAAGTGGGAGAAGATGGAACTTAAAGAATAATCTCTTTCAGTTCAAAATCTATGATCCCAATTTCCTGTTGCTTTTTTAAAATTGTGTTTATTTTAAATTAATGGAAATGCTTGTTTTATTCCAATATCCATTTTCAAAGTATGCAGGCATACCTCAGAGATATTGCTGGTTTGGTTCCAGACCACTACAATAAAGCAAATATCATAATAAAGCAAATCATATGAATTTTTTGGTCCCAGTGCATATAAAAGCTATGTTTACACTATACTGTAGTCTATTAAGTGTGCAAGAATATTAGGTCTAAAAAAATCTTCATACTTTAATTTAAAAATACTTTATTGCTTTTAAAAAAAGTGCTAACCATCCTGTGAACCTCCAGTGTATGGTTATCTTTTGGCCGGTAGAGGGTCTTGCCTCAATATTGATGGCTTGCTGACTGATCAGGGTGGTGGTTGCTGAATGTTGGGGTGACTGTGACAATTTCTTAAAAAAAAAGACAACAGTGCAGTTTCCATATCCATTAACTCTTTCACTTGAACACTTATAGGCCACTGCAGGGTTATTAAATGGCCTGATTTTTGTTGTGTCTCGAGGAATAGGGAGGCCCACAGAGAGGGAGAGAGAAGAGGGAATGGCTGGTTGGTGGAGCAGTCAGAACACACACTAAGTTTGCTGTCCTTATATGGGTATGATTTTTGGTGGTCCAAAACAATTACAATAGTAACATCAAAGATCACTAATCCCACGACATAACAGATATAATAGTAATGAAAAAGTTCAAAATATTGTGAGAATTACCAAAGTGTGACACAGAGACATGATATAAGCACATGTTGGAAAACAATCTCACCAATAGACTTGCTTAATGAAAGGTTACCACTAACCTTCAATATGTTTAAAAATAAAATGCATCCTCTGCAAAGCACAATTAAATAAAGTACAATAAAATGAAGTATGTCTGTGTACCTTCACTTTTGAGTTGGGAAAATATGGCCATCATGTAGTCTCTCCTATCTACCTGAATGAAACCTAGCTTCCATGTACATATATTATGACCTTCTCCAAGAACACAATTATCCTAAGAATGTTAAGTCCAGGTGGCTATTAACATGGAAAAGAGGCATGTTTTCAAATTCTTCTGTTTAAGGAAATTATTCTACATGCTCTAGAGGAAACTCAAGAAAAAGGCAGTAAGATCTGGGAATTTGTTGAAAAGCAATAAATATAATTCAGCAAACCACAGTATCTTCTTTTTCTTACCACTCTCCCCCTCCACATCTAACCATCTAATAATATGGGGGATAGGAAAATGGAAATGTTTGCTTTTTGGTTCAAAACACATTTTACAGATCCTTGAACAATGAAACAATAATTAACCCTTAAGATCAAGGGAAAGAAAGGAAAAGAACAAACATACATTGACCTACTTTCCCCATTTTGTTCAGACAAAATTCCTTCTCACTATACTCTTCTCTATTCATCACTCTTAAAGCCAATAATACTATTAAATTCTAAATCAGACTATTATAAAAAGCCTATCTATGAGGCAGTTAGGGGGTGCAGTGGATAGAGTCTAGACTTAGCATCAAGATGTCAAGAAGACCTGACCTTGAACCCTGTCTCAATCACTTACTAGCTTCATGAATCTGGGCAAATAATTTTACTGCTCCATGCCTTAGTTTCCTCATCTGTAAAATGGAGATAATTATAGCACCTGTTTCACAGGGTTAGGAGGATACGAGATAATATCTGTAAACCTTCAGCATATATGTACATGCACACTTATGTATTAGTGTATATATATATTTATACATAATTTAAATATACATGCACACTTATGTTTATAGTTAACAACTAGTAGTAGTATTAAAATGTTTAAAGCATCATCAAGAATGCACATTTTATACCCTTAGTCTATTCAGGGGTGGGAAAATGAAGTGGCAAACATGTAATTTTAACAATTCATCTCAATAAATATCCATTTTTAAAAATTTGCATTAATACCTTTAGTTGTTACATCTTAACTCATTTCTGGATAGATCTATTCCTTCTCCCTTGCTCAGAAAATAATCTCTTCTAAAAAATGTTAAAAGAAAGGGGAGAGGGAAGCAGTTTAGCAAATGAAGTAACATACAGACAAAAAGGCAATATTCCATAACCATAAGCCCCCACTTCTGAAAGAGAGTGCGGTTATATAAGCATTTTTTTTTTGCTACGTGATAGGCACTAGGTCCTTGACCTATCACTATCACCCTTCTCATTTAAAAAAAAAATGTATTCCTTAATTCTGAGGCCAAAAATAAGTGTGGTGTGTTTGTTATTTAGGAACTTGCCAACAAATATCAAATTGAAAAGTTTTCAAGATGTTGCCTAAACTTAATAACTTCCATAAAATATAACAGTCTGACTCCCTAGCAGGAAACAAAAAACATTTTAAAGAAAGTAGGCCACAAAGCTGATTGAGCAAGTCAAAGAGATCTGTACTGAAGGGAAACTCCAGGGCTTACAAGCTGAGAGGGCTTTACAAAATTTATTAAAAATTTTATTCACTCAATTCTTTAGCCTGAAGCTCTTTTTTTTTCAAACTCCTATAACCTGTGAAACCTGTGCAAGTTCTTGTTGGGAAATTAAACCAACAAAAAACAGGGTTCCCAGTAAAAGACAGTTTGGTCGCAGAATTGAAAACACCCATGCATGAACATGTGAGAGCACAGGTGCTCACACAGCCATCGTTATCTTGTGCCACTGTGGTTACTATATTCAAAGCGGGCTTGGCCACAACGACAAAGCACAAAGGTTTCTACCCTCTCACTCTAGAATTATTAATTCAATTCTGAGATTTCTTTGTGACATGAAGTTCTATGGAGGCAGTGTGGTACAAGGGAAGGAATAACCCACAGATGTGGAATCAGAAGAGGGATATCAGCCAAACATTGAACTAGTTACCCCTCTCTCTGGCTCCTTTGGAAAATGAGGTGACCAGACTAGAAAATCCCTAAGATGACTTTTCAGTTCTAAATTTAAGATCCTGCAAATTCTGACACCAAATGTAACAGAGATATCCCCAATAATGTGATTTACCATAGGATTAGTGATTATTAGGATGGAGAGGGATGCAAAGGAAAGTCTCCTCAGAAATACACAAGAAAAACCTTCCCCATTGCCTTAGTCCTGCTTCCCAATACTGTAGGACCCAATTGTGTGGGCGCTATGACCCAAGACAGAGGGTCACTAGAGCAGTTAAACAATATTTGTTCATTTTAAAGTACAAGAAAATGTACCAATCTCAATTGCAAAAATTCTTTGAAGGAAGCCCATTTAATTCTCTTTTCTCAGTTATTCTGACTCTCATATGCTGATGCTACTATTATACTTGAGCAAGAAAAAAGATGACAGAAATGAGCCTCTCTCTCTGTTTCCAGGTAAGGGTTAAAAAGTGAGTACTGAGGGCCCAAAGCTCCCAGCCTAGCCTACAAAATACATTCTCAGGCTGCACACCAAATGGTTTCAATTCCCTGTTCCTTACACTCCCTACTGTCTTTTAAAGATAACTCTGGGCAGATGAGCCTCTGCAGAAAAATTTCTAGAAATTTTCTGCTCATGGAGCCTCCCACCACAAACACACCCTCTCCAGCTTCCCTTGGGATGTTTGGCATTACTTCTACTTCTGCTGAATACAAGCTCATTTTGAAAACCTTGATCCTTAGTAAACCTATCTTCCTTCTCTCACTAATTTTAGAGTGAAGCCTAAACTACTTCTAGGTGGGGCTCTGTGTTTAGGGGTTCCAAATCTGACCCAGAGTTCATCTTGTACTCCTGAGGTTTAAATAAACATAAATCTCCTTCAGGGCATCAAGCCAAGTTCAAAGAAAAGCAGATTTCTCTTATCAGGAAGTTGAGGTGTTTGGTGATTTTTTTCTTCTTCTTTTTTTTTTTTTTTTGGACTTTCCAGGTGACTTCTACTAATATATCTATCCTTCAGTTTCAATTCATTTTTTTTCTAGATTGCTCTATCATTGTGAATGACATCATGTTAAGACTTCTTAACTCTTCTCAGCTTCTCTTTTTAGGTACAATGAAAAGGTGTTAGATGGGGGTGGGAGGAAGACCTGGATTCAAATCCCCTTTAATACTCTTAAGACCTTGAACAAGTCACTTAATCTCTCTAGACTCAGTCTGCTGTTCTCTAAAATGAGGGAGCTAGACTGTATGACCTTTAAGGATCCTTCCAGCTCTGTGATCCTATCCTCCATCCCTGCAGCTGATTGGCTGATTCTTCTCCGAACTTCCTTCTCAAGGAAGATGCCCAGGCCAGCAAGGTCTTTATTCCCTTCTAAACTGTACTCCTCAGACCAGAATTTCTCTACCATGACGCCTAGAACTTTCATTATAACCTCTCCCCTTTTTCGCTTTCTTTTAGGTGTTCTTCCTCTGTTAGACCTGGAAGGTAGGGAAACTGTCTTTTTCTGTTTGTAATTTATATTCCCAGCACTTCGGACAGTTCCTATCACATAGTATGATTACTGTCTCCTTTACAAAATCAGGAGAATAATAAAAAGCTAATACGTACTGTCCTGGCCCATATTAATGATACGTCCAGAACAAAGGCAGCACATAGTTTAGGGGAAAGAACATTGGCTTTGGAGCTAAGAACCTAGGTATAAGTCCTACTTTGGACACTTTTACTCACCATGTGACCATAGGCAAATTCTTTAGTTACTCTGGTCTCCATTTCTTCAGCTAGAATACTTACTATGCTACCTTTTTTACAGGGTTATTGTGTGGCAAGTACTTTGTAAACTCAACCTGCTATGATGTCTTAGACCAGTGACCACTCTCCTTCTCTCCCACCACTCTTTATCTTGTGTTTATTTTGTAAGTATAGTACTTACCTATATACAAAGTTGGATCTCCCTGAACAATGGAAACTCCTTGAGAGGAGGGACTGTTGTGTTCTTGTATCCCCAGAGCCCAGCACTGTGCTTGATACACAGTAAGAGCTTAATAAATTCTTACAGATCAATCTGCCTCTCATAAGGTTACTAAATGACCGCACAGCCTTGATCCACCCTTCCTATATCTCCTAAGTGCCAGGCACTGTGCTAAGCAAGTTACAATGATTATCTCAACCATTCCTGCAATAATCCTGGAAATTAGGTGCTAATTATTATTCCTTATAGCTAAGGAAACAGAGACAGAGAAAAAGTGATTTGTCCCAGGTCACACAGCTAGGGTCAGAGGCAAGATCTGAACTCTTGTCTTCTTGACCCCAGGCCCAGAGACCTATCCATTGTGCCACCCAACTGCCCTAAAGGTAGGATATAACCTTATCTACGGTCTCCATCCTTAACAAAAGATATAACACTTTGTAATAAGCTTGAAAGTCAGGAGGACCTGGGTTTGAATTCCTTACTTTATTAGCTATTTGACCACAAAGGGACAATCATACATATAGTATCTACTTCACAGAGTCATTGTAAGGATCAAATGAGACCATGCATTAAAGTGCTTTGTAATCTTTAAAGTGCTCAATAAAATTTCAATAATCATCATCATATCTCTCAGCTCAAGACTGAAAAATAAGAATTTTTAAAACAATTTTTCTATTAATATCATGACCCCAAGGTCAGTGGGAAGAAAAATGGAAATGGTATTCAGAATCCAGGAAACTGGATTTGAAGTCAAAGTACCTGGGTTCAAATACAGTCTCTCATACTCCTTTCCCTCTGAGTCACTTTTGATAGATCAGTTTTCTCAACTAAAGTAGAGGCACTGGACTAGATGACATCTAAGGCTCCTTCTAGCTTTTAATCTATGGTCCCAAAATTGTGTCTTTCCCCCAGGTGGGACAAACAGAACCCACATAGCCTTCAGTTCCATATGCATCACAAGATTGTTTTGTTTTTTTTAATTCCAAGGGAGGAAAGAAAATTTCCTGACTTGTTAAAATGGGAACCCAGGGTCAGAGAAGCTGTACACCAATGAATAATCTCCACTTCAAGTCAGGTAAGTGTCATTTAACCTGGGCCAGCTCACGCACTAAACTGAGCACATCATAAAATACAAGCGTGGTCAAAAGTCACTCAGCCTTCACAATGCACATGCTGAAACATTTTTAATACACAATCTTGAAGGAATGACAATCAGTCATGTGATGAAGGGGCTGGGGTGGAGTACATGTTAATTTCTGCTGAACATTCTTGGTCGAGAGCCTCAAATGCAGATGCCAGCATAACAAACAATTCCATGAACAGCTAATTACTCCTTTTTTCAGTTGAGGTCTTCAAGGTTACCTTCAATGTGTAATTGTTTAGGGACAGGAGGCGCCCACTACTAATTTTAAAAGGCTCTGTTTTCCCCTAGATGCACATACGTAACTCCTGCTAATGTTACAGGCACTAATTAACCTCGGGAAAGTCAACCGAAGGAAAGAGAAGACTAGGCCCCTTAAATCAGACACCTCCTTCCAATAAGCTGCAGGCCCCAGCTCTACAGTGTTTATGGGCACTTGGCATTGACATCCCAGAGACTCACATACTGCATGACTTTTTTCTTCCTTAGCCTTTTTTTCACTTTGAACCCTTGCAAGCAATTCTGTATTATTTCCCATTACTTAACATACACAATCCCTCTTACTCCCTAGTATTTCTCACAAAAGTGGAACCAACATACTCGCCAACAAAAATAATAACATTTTGCACATTTATTTTTTCCCAAGTAATAATCCCTCTTTTTAAAATAGAAACAGTAAAAGCCAGATTAAGTGACTTGCTCAAGGTCACAGTGAGTCAAAAAAAATCTGTCTTTTAGCCTGATCTACTTTTCCCAGCAGACTCATTAGGAACAGGAACCTTTCTCCTCACCAGTAAATTACTATCTGATTTCTCTTCCTCAGAGCCTTCATAGCACCCTGTCCCTGGTTCACTGGTTCATTGCGAACAAGGCAACTTATCCAACCATGGAATCTATTTTTAAATTATTTTTTCACCTATGTTTTCAATTCCATTCAGCACCCAGAACATTGAAGACCCAGGTACAAGAGGTGCTGTGGCACAATGAGAAGGAGGAAGGAAATAAGCATTTATGAAGACCCAACTCTGCCCCTGACACTGTGTAAGCACTTTACAAATAAAAACCCTGAGAGGCAGGTGCTCTAAAATCCCCGCTTTACAGTTGAGGGAAGTGAGGCAAATAGAGATGAAGTGACTTACTCAGTCACACAAGATGGTATTGTCAGAGACAAAATTGGAACTCATCTTCCTGACTCCAGGCCCAGCAATTTAACATATTATCACCTAAATACCTCGACCAAGTAATTCTATCAGTGGAAAGAAAGCTACCTTAGAGTCAGGAAAACCTGGGTTCAAGGTCTACCTGGGACTCATAACAGCTACGGAATCAGTCCAATATTTTTTGCCATGCAAACCCCAAATGAAGTCACAGAGGGTCAGACAACCATTGGAGTAAACACTAACTTTTCTCTTCTCTTGCAATCCCCAGCTACTAAATCTAGACCACTTCTTTTGGCATTTAACCAGTCATATGGTATACGCTGCTAATTCAGTTGTGTCTGACCCTTGATGACCCCAATTTGGGGTTTTCTTGGCAAAGATACTGGATCAGTTTGTCATTTCCTTCTCCAGCTCATTTTACAGATAAGAAAACTGAGGCAAACAGGGTTAAGTGACTAGCTCAGGGCCATATAACTAGTAAGTATCTAAGACCGGATTTGAACTCATAAAAATGTTTCTTAGCTATATGCCTCATCTCTTCAATAAAATGTCAAATTCCTTAAGGCTAATATATCATATGTCTTTTTCATGTGAGTGTTTTCAGAATACAAATAAAATTACATGGATCACAAAATAGCTTCTATAGATAATGCTGGTCTGTGATCTTGGGGATCTGAATTCCACTCAATAAGCCTTTATTAGGTGCCTACTACGTGCCAAGCACTGTGCTAAGGGCTGGGTACAGAAAAAGAGACAGTCCCTGCTCTCAAGGAGCTTACAATCTGATGGGGTCGCATCCCCACTCTGCCCCTCTGTAGACATGAGACCTTATGCAAATCATTTCACTTCCACGACCCCAAGCGTCCTCATCTGTACAGTGAAAGAGTTGGACCAGTTGATGTCTAAGGTCACTTTCTACTCTGACATCCTGTGATTCTCTTCCCTTCCTCTCAGGTAGACAGATAGAAAAAATAAAAGGGGCATTCAAAGCCTTCTCAGCAGCAGTGATGTTGCCCACACCCTGGGTGTGGTCTCATGGACAGAATGTTGGAATTAAAGGCAAGCAGGCCTGAGTTAAAATCCTACCTCAGACACTTGCTAGCTGTGTGACCCTGGACAAGTCACCAAGCCCTCTCCGTTTCAGTTTCCTCATCTACAAAATGGAGGTAATAATAGCACTTTCCTTAGAGAGTTATTGTGAGGACCAGATGAGAATGTATATCTGCATGCCTTAAAATGTTACATAAATGAGCACTGTTAACATTATTATTATCATTTCCACACCATTTCTAAATGTACTCAGTCTTCAGTGCACAGGGGAAGGCCAAGGAGATCTTCTGCATCATTTGTGGTTAGGGGATGAGAGAAACACCAGAATCGTTTTCTAGATAACAGCCTCCAGCCTTTTGCTTTGTTTGATTTGTGGAAACCATTATACATTTTATGTCTCAGAACAAAATTTGATATTTATGTTAAACCATGGCCTGCTATGAATCATGGAAACATAAAATTGGATGGAGGCTCAGGAGACCTGATCCAAGTCCCTGATTCTAAGCAAGAGAACAGCATTTGAACCCAAGCACGGTAACTCTCTGTTCTGTTTTCTTCCCATTTCTACTGGGCTGGCAGAAAGGCTTCCTAGGCCCTTTGGGCCTGCTCCTGTCAGCACTACATTTGTAACAGGTTATGTTCTTTCTTCCCAATCAGTTGTTCCCTTGTTCTCTTCAGAGCACAGCGTGACAGTTTGAATCAGTCCACAGAAACAATGGCTCAGAGTCTCACAATTGGCAAGCGATCCTGATTACTTCTCTGCTTTGGGTAACTGGAGAAACCTCGGATGACTGGTTATTATTGGAACTGGTAAATCTGCCTTCTGTAGCTCTCTTGAAGTAAAGAAATCTTTCTTTTTGAAAGCAAGAGATAGACTGGGTTTCACATTTCTTGTATGCTGGTACTGGTGTTGATTGAAGGATGTACACCTTCTGGCCAGGTTTGACTGCACCTGGCTTCCATGTCTAAATCTGATCTTGCCACTATTTGAATCCCTCAGAAAATGATCATTTGCATAGCCTCAGAGTCAGCTTTTAAGTCAAACTAAGATTTCCCTAATAGAGGGTAAAAATAATGGGACTGCCAAAGAACATAAATTCAAGGTGGCTTTAGACAGCCAATTTCTTGCAGATGTCAAATTCACTGGAGGATACCAGGCTAGATCTTCTCTGAAAAGACGGAAAGAAGCTCTTTATCAGACCACATTAATGAATGTTTAGTAATCTAATACTTAAGTCTTAGTGAAGGTGAATAAAAATTTCATGATATGAAATAAACATTTCCCAGTATTTCACCTGTCAAACTTCACTTCGGGGCAACAAATATCTAGAAGAAGAATCACATGATTCAGGAGACCTAGATTCTATTGAGTTCTATCTCTGTGACTTTCAACAAGTAACTTTATTTCCATGGGTCTCAGTCTCCTTGCTTGTAAAAGGAGGGGATGAATGAAGAGATTAAACAACCACTGAGGTCCTCTCAAAGGATCTGGGGCATAACCCCAGATTTATGATCCTACAATATCTATGATTCTGTAAATGCTAATGCCCCTCCTCAACTCTAAAGTCCAGGGATCACAACTGCACTGAAAACAGGAATGTCTCCCCCTCCCCACCCCCAAATATTTTGAAACCAATAAGAAGACTTGCATGGTTCAGAATTTACTCTGGGTGGTGTCATGCAGATTGACCTGCTCTGGTTATCGGGAACACTCTCTGAATGTACTCTTTAATAAACACCACAAGAAAATACTTCTTCTCTTTGTTGAATTAGCTGTTGGGAACTCCCTTTCCAGTGGTTTGGTTTATTATTTTTTTTCTCCACCTGTTCTTTCCATCTTGCTGAAGCTTTTATGAGAGACACAGATCATCAAGTATCAATTGTACTAGCCAAGGGTCAACTCAGTCTTCACGACATCCAGTAGGGAATAGAGAAGTTCCTCCCCAAGGCGAGAAGTTATGTGACAAGAAATAACCTTCCTTGTTTCCCTCAATCAGAGCTCACCAAGGATTCCCCATCTTTCACTAAAGAACTAATATCCAAAAAGTAACTGAACTCAGACCTCTTTCCAAATAATTTCTACTATTGTTTGGGACTTCTCACACTGTATTTCTTTCTCCCTTCCCTCAGAACTCCTTTTTGGATGTCAGGCTCCTAATGAACTGAAAATATATCTTACTTTGCCTTCTGGGAAAGAATTTGACTAGAGGTCTGTATTTTCCACTACTCCTTTCAAACAGAAACTCTGTTCTAGCCAAGACCTTCTCATTCGCATAATCATCCACTATTCTCAAAAAATGGGCCTTTAGATATGTAATCAACCACTTTGTGATCTGAAGACAAGCAAAAGTATGTATCTATTTCTCTATTTAGTTTGGCCAATAAATAACTTTGTGGGAACTAGGAAGAAAGGAAACACAGAGCTTGGCGATATCTTATTCAAACTTCTTTGGGGTCTCAGTTTCCTTATCTGTAAAATGAGGAAACTGACTAGATTTCCTCTAAGGTCACTTCAAGCTCTAGGTCTATGATCCTTTGATTAAAGACAAAGCATTGGTCTTGGAGTCAAGAAGTCCTCATTCAGATCAAACTCAGACATTTACATTTGTATGATTTAGAAATCCTCTAGGACAAGCCCCTCTGAACCTGGAGCCTCTGACTAAAACCAATTTCATTTCCATAACACCATTTGGAAGTGACCTTAGGGATCATTTCATCCAACCTTCAGAGTTTATAGATGGAGAAACAGGCCCAGAGAGAAGTGGTTTGCCCATGGTTACATACCGAGTAAGGAGCAAAGCCAGAGTTTGAACCCAGAATTTCTCATCCCAAACATAGCATTCTTTCTATTCTCCCAACCTGCTAGCTCTGCCATTAACTAGTTACTTCCCTCCCAGGGATTTTTCTGTCCTATACTCCCTGACTTGATCCTGGTATCTTTCAGTAGAGATACTTGCCTAGTAGGGAACACTCCATCAAGCTGGGAACAGGCCCATCTATGCCTGAGTTTCCTCATCTGCAAAATGAAGATAATAATACTTCCCAGGATTGTTGTGAGAAAAAAAATGATATCATATTTGTAGTGTGCTTTGCAACACTTAAAATGCTCCTCACACCCAAGGGAAAAAGAAAAATAACCATGAAATTTCAGGGCACGGAAATGCCCAGTAAGCCTATCAGAAGTTTAATTACCTAGCAAAGACAAGAGTCATTCCAGAGATCAAACCAGGGGTAAGAACTGCTAGAAAGAAGTGGAGAAGTGACAACTCCTAGGAAATCCTGCCTGGGTCCTGATATTAGGTATCAGCGCAGAGCAGGTCAGTGAATTTAGAAGTAAAAGTTGAACACTAAACAACCATGGTCTGTTCTAGAGGGAGGCCTCTAGCAGACACTAATGCCTACCTAGTCCAATAGATAGACTTCTATCTGTATAGTCTTAACTTCAGATTTACCCCCACCCTTTTCTGAGTCTTTCTTCTAGATTTAGTGCCCGTTGTACATACGTATGTCTGTATGCATATATATGTGCATGTATTACATATGTGCATATGTAATGTGTATACCTATGCACTCAGCAAAACAGCAAAGTATAGAAACTTCATCTTGAATATTTCTTCTCTCCCCACCTTCCCAGCTCTCCTTTAAACAATATCTATCCACTTCTGGAACTCCTCTATCCATTTCAATTCAATTTAACAAGCATTTATAAAATACCTACTATGTGCAACTCAATATGCTAGGTGCTGGAGTGACGAGGACAAAATTAAAAATGATCATTGCCCTCAGGATACTTACACTCTACTTGTGGGATACAATGTATCAACAGGTAAATAAGTACAGTAAACTTGAAGTTGGAGATAGGAGCAATAACTAGATGGGATCAAGGAGGACTTTCTAAAGGACAGAGCACCTCCACTGGTGTTTGAAGGAAACTAAGGAATCTACCTCAGACATTAATGTCTATAAGCATCAGTTTCTTCATCTGTAAAATGGAGTTAATAATCATAGCATGTACCTCACAGGCTTATTGTGAGGAACAAATGTGGCAAGGCATATGAAAATCTTCAAGTGCTATAAAGGGTGTCCCAAAAGTCTTAGAGCTGACTAAAACCTTGAGGAGCACTAAGTGACACAGGGTTTAAAGTCAGGGAGACTCTTCTTCCTGTGTACAAATCCAGCCTCAGATACTTACTAGCTGTATGACCCTAAGCAAGTCACTTAACCCTGTTTGCCTCAGTTTCCTCAGATGTAAAATGAGTTGGAGAAGGAGATGGCAAACAGAGTCAGACACAACCGAAAAACAACTGAAAGGAAAGGAAAACCTTAAAACTGCACCAAGATATTTTGGACACCATGTGTAAAAATCAAACGTTGTTATGACTGTTACAAGAGGTAGAGGTGAGGAGAGAGGACATGTTCAGTACGTAAAAGCACAGAAACAGCGATGGCATGCCAAGTTTGCAAAACTGCAAACAGGTATGTTTTTCTGAAACAGAGTGCATAAAGAAAAAGAATATGAAATAAGTTTGGGAAAGAGAGGATGGAGTCACTTTGCAAGAGTTTTAAGTGTTTAGTTGAGGAGTTTGTGCTTTATCCAAGAGGAAATAAGGGCCCAACCTCAACTGGCAAAGCTTACCTCCCCTGGGTCCCATTCCCCTAAGGCCCTGCTCTCTGTTCTACTGATGAATTCTAATACACTCAACCTAATTGTGCTGCCTTTTTCAAATAACACTTTGTTCTTTTAACAGAAGCTTTCTGGAAACTACCCCAACCTAAAGAACTAAGTGTGATGATGGAAATTTCAGGTACCACAGCAATAGACATTCTGAAGGCAGGTGAGCCTTCTGGCACTGTTACACATGTGGTTGACTATAAATTCCATCATGTAGGACTTGAAACCAGTCTATGACTTTGCCCCCATTCCTATGTTATTTTTTTAAAATGTACAGGTTTTATCACATGCACATAATGTGCATACTCCAACTTAAATGCAAATTCCTTGAGAACAAGGTGCATCCCTTGGGAACCAGGACATTCTTCTATGCCTTTGAATTTCCATCCTCTCCCTTGACTATAGAAAACAGTCAAATCAATGTCCAGGATACAACAGGTCAGTTAGTAAATTTTGCCAACTTATAATTTCTAAGTTGTAATGGAATATGTTGACCTGCAGAAACTCATTTCTATGCTTCTGAACCTGAAAGAACCAATGTCAGATGAAATCAAAAAAGGCTAAAGATTTGAAGAGAGAAAAGTGATCACTAAGTATAGTTCAGATTGATATCCCTACTAAGAGAAACTTAGCACACCTGAGGGGTGTCATCCTACAAAGAGCCTTTTTCTTTGTTTTTCAAGAAATCCATAGTTTGATCTTTTAATCTGACTCCTAGCTTCATTTTTTTACTAGAAACTTCATAGATATAATAAATATATGTAAATAATTGAAATGGAAATATTACAATTTCTATATACATATAAAATATATAATGTAAAAATATTTGGTATTTATTACATGATATGATTAATTATATATTATATTGATTTATATTAATATAATTCTATTTACTTATAATTATATCATATATAATTAGTGCAATTAATTTGACACTTGATTTTTGTTTTCACTAGAAACTTTATACATATATATAATATAGTTGTATTATGCAAATGGATTATATTATATAATATATATATAAAGGTGAATAAAGTATAAAGTTTCTAGTGAAAACTGAAGCAAGGAATCAAAGGATATGTGAGTGCATGTATGTATTGTCTATGTATATATACTAAAACTATAAATTGTAGAAAAAGCATCCACATTCATTAAAGAGCATTCATTTCTTTATCCAGGATTTCCTTATGTCAATGAAATACTAGGTCCACTTTCTTCCCATGCTTACATATGTGCATACATATATATATAATATATACAAAGTATATATTTATATAAAATATTTTATAATAAAATAGAAATAAAAATTCATGTAGATTGTAGAACTTTTAACACTCAGTTCTCACTGGAATTTCTCCTATATAGAATATTTCTATATTGCCAGCTATGCTTTCTGGTTTGCTAGGAACAGTATGATTGGAGAGCCTAGATTACAGCTCTTCCCTCATTGCTCTTTAGCTCACTGAATCTCTTCCCTCAGATAAAATGGGAACTTTCTAATACTACCCCCAACTCTCCTTACAAGCACATAAGTCACAAGGATCAAAGGATGAACAGGCTCATTTATAGGTCAAAGAACATAAACAAAACTTGTGTTAGAGCCCAGAGAAAATAGCAACATATGCCACTATGCAGTGGTTAGCCCATGGACTGTTCAGTCTAAGTCACTTACAGTATGTCATTGAATAAAAGTTCTAGCAGGGAATGTGTGGGGTAATACACAGTTCTTCTTTATTCTTTTAGGCATCCTAAACTTATATCTCCTATTTAATCAATCTGCCACTTGTCGGTATGCTCAGCTCCTGCAGAAGAGACTTTAAATTGTAGAAGTAGAAGCTGGGAGAGAATTTTTGGCTAAGGATGGGTTAAACTAGATGACCTCTAAAGTCTCTTCTAGCTTAGAGATTCTGTGTTGCTGGGGTGTCACAATGTGTGGATACACCCATAGTCACTTCCTTGTTTTGACTTTCCCAAATGTATTTCAAGAACATCTCCAGACCACTATTTTCTGAAGCCTTTCCTTGTACTTTTTCAAATGCAATTTGTTCCAGGTTTGGAGTTATCCTCAATATTTTCCCTTGCTATTATTCAGTCTTTTCAGTCATATCTGACTATTCATGACCCCATTTGGGGTTTCCTTGGCAGAGATACTGGAACAACTTGCCATTCCTTTTCCAGTTCATTTTATAGCTGAGGAAACTGAAGCAAGTAGGGTTAAGTGACTTACCCAGGGTCTTACTGCTAGTAAGTGTCTGAGGCCAGATTGAAACTCAAGAAGATGAGTTTTCCTGATTCCAGACCTGGCACTCTATCTGCTTTGTCACCTTAGGGATAAGTGGAAAGATTTAGCATTCTCATTTCTTAGCAAAGTAGCTTTTCTATGTTGGCATCCAAGGAAAAACACATAAGACCCTTGTTCTTTGACAGACCCATGATTTCATCAATGTAGGTATTCACTTCAGACTAAGCTATTTGCTATATATCATGATGACTGAGACTTTGCCTGAGGCACTGCATTTAGAGGGAACCAATAGCCTTTACTGTCCTTCAGCCAACATAGAAATAGAGGGCATGTTGGGGGCATCAGAACTGTTTCATCAAGTATATGAATTAAGTCTTAAGAGATAAAGATCATCTTTGGTGGACAAAATTAAAACTGGCTACACACTGTACAACTCCATATTCAGAGCTCACATGCTTTTTAATAAAAGAAGTTTCCTTGGCATGTGTTTTTAATATCTGCTTTATCATCCTTTCACTGTACTGTCACACAGAGAATAAGTTATTATTAATATGGCAGACTCCTCATGAGTTGGGAAGGGTAGAGAAGAGGAAAGGAGGAGGAATCAGGCAGAGATTCTGTCCCCATCCAATCTGTTCCATTCTAGGCAATCTGGAGGGTTCTTCACCAGCCCAATCTTTTTTTGAAAGCTGTGAATAGCAGCCAGTTGGCCCTGGGAAAAGTTTCCCAACATAAGAATCAAAACATGAGAGACTGAAGGAACCTCAGTGGCCATCTTGTCTAAATTTCACCTGAATAAGACTCCTTCCCATGGTATTCCCAACATATAGTCAAGTCATCCAACTTTGGCTTGAAGATATCCAGGGAGGTGGACTCACCTTACAACGTTCGAAGGCTACCTATTCCAATGGTGGATAGTTCTAATGGTTATCAAAGTTTTGTCTTCGTTTCTTACCTCAAGCTTAAATTTGCTTATCCTCTTTCATCCTTCCTTTTATCTTGTTGGTGAGTGAAGTCACCCCCCTTTTGTTCTATGTGACTTTAGCAATTAATGTCCCCCAAGTTGACCAATTAATCAGGATCATGTGATGCAAGGTAGGGTAACTGCCCTTTAGAATTTGATAATTCATTTTTTTTTACTTGTTTGTCTGTCTGCTTCAAAATTCTCTAGCATAACCTCTCATCTAAGGCAACATTCTCTCTTTGCCCTTCCATGGGACAACAAAACTTTAATTTAGGACTGGGCAAAGCCAGCTTCAGAATATTAGGTGGGAGTACTGAACTCAGAGTCAGTTTGAAGCCTGCCTCAGACACTTAATAGCTGTGTTCCCCCTAGGCAAGTCACTTAACCTCCAAATCTCAGTTTCCTCATCAGTAAAATGGGGATAATAATAGCACCTACTTCTCAGGGTTGTAAAGATCAAATGAGATAAACAAAATAAAGTGCTTTGCAAACTTTAAAGTACTTGTATACTTGTAAATGTTCATTACTATTACTACTAACTGCATTAGTGGATGTCAGGTATATAGTAGTGAAGACTGTATCTAGGTATAGCTTGGACTACATGGCCACAAAGATCACTCCCAATTCTGAAATTCAGTGACATTTTGAGAATCTGTGATTTCATCATTATGGGTATTCCATCCAAAAATGCAGACCACAAGTCCTTTATAATTTAGTCAATAGTTAGAGCTGCTGTGACTGACTCACCACTTGAATGAGCTTTTGTGAAGTTACCTAGATTCCTCTTTGAAGAACTGCTCTATAATCTGTCACTAGGTTCACACTCAAATAATTCCGTTTCATTTTTTTTGGATCCCTGGGGTCTATCTCAAAATAGTATGCTCTTAATAAATGTTTATTGGTTGAAAGGTTAATTGGCTTGTCATTGTGTGCATAACACCAGCATGGTGTTTGTGAATCCAGGCGAGGCATCAGAAATAGGAATTTAGTGGAAGAATGGATCTCAAGGGTCAGCTAGGTGGTACCATGGATAGAGTGTCTAGCCTGGAGTTATAAAGACTCATCTTCCTAAGTTCAAATCTAACTTCAGACACTGACTAGCTGTGCAACCTTGGGCAAGTCATTTAACCCTGTTTGCCTCAGTTTCCTCATCTATTAAATGAGCTGGAGAAGGAAATGGAAAACCACCTCAGTATTTTTGCCAAGAAAACCCCAAACAGGGTCAAAAAAAGTCAGGAACAACTAAAAATAATAAGGGTCTGGAGATCCATCAAAAATGCTGAAGTCTTTTGATTTGAAAGTGGGCGTTTATCCTCATATTTCTCAGAGTTTGAGGGAACTTCAATCTCTTATTTTATAGTTGAAGAATCCCAGAGTGGCTAAGGGATTTGCCTAACAGTACTCAGAGCCAGGATGTGAATTCTTTTACTCTAAAGTCAATAATCTTCTCACTATATGTGTGTCCCCTTCATCTGTGGCATGATAGGATGAAGAGTTGGAAGAGACCTTGGAGATCACACACAGGGGCAGAAACCATCTCTTCTCCCTCCCAATTAAGGCCCAGAGAGCACCCAACCTCACAATGGTAAAACGGAGCAAAGCAGATTTGGCCCCAGGTTCTCTAACAGCCAGTCCAGTGCTCTCTCCACACAGCCTCTGTCTCTGAAGCTTCCTAAACACTTGAGGGTTCCTAACAGAAACAACTGACAGCTTCACTTAGTCTCCTGAATCTGCAGGCTGGGAGCATGGGAACATCCCCAAATCAGTGAATTTCAAGTCTACTGCAATGATTGGCCACAGAATTGCATAGTAGAGCAGCATTTTTCAAACTAATTTAGCAACAGAACACTTTAAGCCTTTAATTTATCAAAGGAATCCATAAATTCCATATCAAAGGAATCCATAAATTTATCCATTCACAACCAAAAATACCATAAATGTTGGTATGGGGGATTAGAGGGGTCTATTGAACCACCCTAATTCAGAGACATTTAGGAACAAAAAGGACAGGAAGGGGTCACACTGTGAAGGAAGACATCTCTTTTGTCAGTTGCAACTTGTACAAGAGAGAAGAGTGGAGTGTATGTGTAGTGGGGATACTGCATAAAAGGGAATTGAGGAAATGTGAGAAAATCGCGCTGTGCCTGCCATATAGTAAGAGATACTTAATATACACTTGATTAACTGAAGGATGATGGCACATGTGAGATGGGAACCCACTGTTAGGGAGAGGAAGATAGGGTCAGGGCTCTGGTGCAAAGGACACTGGGATAGGTCTTCATTATAGCAAAGAAGCATTTTTCTCAGTTGAGATCTTCGTATCAGAATGTCTGACACAGAGTAGGCACTTAATAAATGCTTGTTAAAGAGATCATAAAAATGGGAAAGGGTCCCACACGTACAAAAATACTTACAGCAGCACTCTTTGCAGTGCCAAAAACTAGAAATCATGGGGATGTCCATCAATTGGGGAATGACTGAATAAATATGGTATGGAATATGGAATACTCTTGTGCTGTAAGAAATGATGAACAAGAAGACTTCAGAGAGGCCTGGAAAGACTTATATGATCTGAGACTGAGTGAAAGGAGCAGAACCAGGAGAACTCTGCACAGCAATGACCACAGTGTGCAAGATTTTTTTATGGTAGACTTGGATCTTCATAGCAATGCAAGGACATTAAAAAAAAAAATTCCCAATGGTCTTCTAAGGCAAGATGCCTTCCACATCCAGAGAAAGAACTATGGAATTCAATCACAGAATGTAGCAGATCATGTGTGTGTGTGTACGCGTTATGTTTTGGTTTGTTATATGGTTTCTCCCATTTATTTTAGTTCTTCTACATAGCATGACTATAGTGAAAATGTATTCTATAGGAATATATATGTAGATCCTATATAGAATTGTATGTCATCTTGGGGAGGGAGGGGTGTGGTGGGAGGTGGTAGGAGGAAAAAAATCTAAGTTTTATGGTAGTGATTGTAGAACATTAAAAATAAATAAAATTATTTTTAAAAATAAATGCTTGTTAATAATCTGACTGATTAGGAAGGGATAAGGAAAGCCCAATGCAACAGGTTCTTCTTCCTGTCTTCTCAGCCTAATTGTACTTTGTGGCCTCCACAATCATCGTAGGAGCTAATCCTTTGACAAAAATAGGGATTTTTTTGCTCCCAAGTAACACCTCCTTCAAATCTCATCTTTAGCGCAGAATAGATTTCAGGAGGTCTTGAACTTGGATAAGAAAAAAAGATATCTTTATGGAAAATCTCAATTCTCCATCAGCAGCTCTGCTTGGTTTCATCTGCACAGTATAAGTATGTCCCTGCACTGAGTACCCCCTTTTTACACCATCCCTGTTTTTTCAGTGTGCACCCCTATCTTTCCTCTGACACTGTCCCCTCTCTAGGGCAGGCCTCCATGACTTTACACCTGGATGATTGTAATAGCCATCTGGTGGCTTCAAGTCCCGTGCTTCAAGTCAGTTCCCACTCCAATATGTTATCCATTCACAACCAAAATCATTTTCCTAAAGTGAACTCTACTATTCAATAAACTCCAGTGTCTTATCACCTCTGAGATTAAGTACAAAATGCTCTTTGGAATTTAAAGCCCTTCATAACCTCACCCTCTCCTACCTCTTTCCAATCTTCTCACACCTTACTTCTCCACTTGAACCCTTCCATCCTGAAACTGGTGTTCTGGCTGTTCAGGGAACAGGACACTTCATCTCTAGGATCCAGGTATTTTCTCTGGTTGTCCCCTATGTCTGAACACTCTCTCTCATCAGCTACGCGACTGACCTCCCTGATTTCCTTTAAGTCCCAACTAAAATCCCATCTTTTATTAGAACCCCTCTTAATGCTAGTACTTTCCTCTGCAATTATTTCCAATATATTTTGTATATCACTTGTGCATGTCTTGCTTCATAAATATTTTTTTGCATGTCATCTTCCCCATTAGATTATAAGATCCTTGAGGCAAAGGACTGGTTTGGTTTGGTTTTCCTTTTGCCTCTTTTTGTATTCCTAGTGCTTAACATAAAGTCTGGCACATAGTAGATGCTTCATAAAAGTTCATTAACTGACTGGCTGATAGTAACATGCCTGTCTTTTGACAATTCTTCCAATACTGACTATTCCCATCTTTCGTCATCTTTGGCATTATTTTAGGCATGAGGTGAAACCTCAAGAGTTATATTGATTTGCCTTTTTCTTATAGCAATTTGGAACAATTTTTTCATATATCTCTTAATAGTCTAAAATTCTTCCCAGAACATGTGCATACATTCTATGGCTTTGGTTAAAAATTCTCCTCATAACTATAGTCATGTTTGGTACCTGATCTAATTCTCTTCTAATTTTTTTTCTATCCAATCCCTTCATTTTATAGATAAAGCAACTGAGGCCCACAGAGGTGATATGGCTTTCAACAGGTCACACAGGAAGCAAGCAGCTTCTGGTATTCAAATTCTGGTATTCTAGTATTCAAATCCACATCCTTTGACACCAAATCCAGTATTCTTGTGTTGCTTCTGTGACCATCTCACTAGTTTGCTACCAGTCCTGGTAGTCAACTTTCTCTTATACCACTTCTGGCATACATCTAATGATCATTAATACCCTGTGGCCTACTCACAATCAGTCTCTGCCTTTGTGCCCAGAAGCTGCTGTCAGTTATCAAAAATTTTGTGGGCATGTGCAAAAATGGGAGAGAGCATGCACACACATACACACACATCATAAACAAAACTGTTCTGGATGTCATTATTCTCCATTTTTAAACAACATAGAAAACCTGGGACAATATTTTTCTTTTGGTAGAAGCTTACTGGACATCTAGGTGGTATAATGGACAGAGTCCTGGGTCTGGGGTCAGGAAAACTTATCTTCTTGAGTTCATTCTGGCCTCAGACATGTAATAGCTGTGTGACCTTGGGCAAGTCACAACTCTGTTTGCCTCAGTTTTTTCATCTGTAAAATGAGCTGGAGAAGGAAATGGCACACCACTCTAAGTATCTTTGCCAAGAAAAGACCCCAGATGGGATCACAGAAGAGTCAGACAAACGACTCAAACTACTGAAAAATAAAACAAAAAGACTTACTGGTCTAGAAGTTAGAGGGTAGTAGGGGGTAAAAGGATGAGGAGGAAAAGGAATAAAAACCATTGGCTCAGAGTGGGGAGGGGTAGTAAATAATGACCTTGAATAGGTAAGATTAAACAAGTCTTAGATCAGGCTGAATGAAAATGCAAAGTCCTTTAAACCAAAGTTGAGTTGTGTGGTGTGTTTTTCCAGGCTCAAATACTCCCCCATCCCCCATCAATAATTTGTTAACAAACAATTGGGATTTGAATCATAGTTCCCACATCACATCAGATCCACTGGAAGTTGTACTTCAGGGGCATCATGTGTAACAAATTAAGCTGAGCTAACTTGAGAACTAAGAAAACTCTTCTACCTGCTGAAGTACATCCAAGTACTAAGACATAATTAATCTAAAACCCCCAGAAATGTTTCCAGACTCTGTATAATCATTTTTCCAATTGACTTGATTAAGAATTGATTTATATCAGTTTTTCTTTTAATTGTGGATACACTCACACAGCTATGAAAACAAGGGCAGGCTATCGTGCCAAAGCACTGTAGGAAATAAGGAAGGGGAAAGAGGGAGCTGAGATTTATGAAAGGGACTTCAGCCAGGCCTCACATAAGGCAGCCTTTTTTTTTTTTGACAGTGGATCATTGGATATACAACCCCAGAGTTGGAAGTTGCCTTAGTTCAAAACTCCCTCCTTTTACAGGTGAGGAAACTGAGAGCTTTCAAAGACATGTTTTAAAGTAAATTAATAATAGCATTTGCTAAAGACAAAGATTTGTGCTTTTTTTTTTCAGAGGAAAAATTGGGGCAATGTGGAAAAAGAGGCTGACATACTCTTGAAAACAGGATTGTGAATCAGTGAAAGTTTTTTTTAAACAAAAGAGAATTTCTATAGCTTTTTTTAAATTTGCTTTACTACATGCAAACTAGCATTCATGTAGAATAAACAGTCAATATTTTTATTGTTTATTCAGTCAATAAACAGTAAGCACCAGTAATGTGCCAGGCATTGTGCTAAGGGTTGTGGATACAAAAAAGGGGCAAAGGACAGTTCCTACCCTCAAAGAGCTACAATCTTTTTGAGAAAGCTTGGCTCTAGGTGGCATAGTGGAAAGAGCCGTGGAGTAGGAATCAGGAAGCCAAGAGTTAAAATCCTGCCTCAGTGACTTACGATCTCTGTGATCTGGGTAAGGCACTTTAATATCTAATTGCCTCAGTTTCCTCATCTGTAAAATAGGGGTAATAAAAGCTCCTACCTCCCAAAGTTATTGTGAAAATCAAAATGAGGTAATATTTGTAAAGGACTTTGAAAACCATAAAATATATGCATATTATATGAGTGTGATATATTACCTACATAATATGAGTATAGTAGAACAATAAGAAAATGGGAGGAACTGCACAAAGTTGATTTTTTTTAAAAATTTAAGACACTTTGGGACTTATTTCTCTCATCAAAATTATTGTCTCTTTATAGTAAGTTTTCTGGAACTGAGAGCATGTGTAACACACCAATCAAAATGAAGCTAGCAAAATACAGGCTTTCTTCTACTCAATTTTGTTGAGTAGAACTCTGTCCCGAGGCTAAAGTTGTCTCACAGGTTAATAGATGAAGAGTCACCTAGCCTACTATATCTAGTTGGTCCCAGACTAAGTAAGCTTCACATCCCACTCACTCACTATACCTGGTCATCTTCCCATCAACCCTGTTGTTTTGTTTTTGTGGTTGCCATTTGGTTATTTTCAGTCATATTCAACTCCGGGGTTTTCTTGGCAAAGATACTGGAGTGATTTGCCATTTCCTTCTCCAGCTCATGTTACAGATAAGGAAACGAAGACAAACACACTTAAGTGAATTGGCCAGGATCACAGGACTAGTAAATATTGGGGCTGGATTTGAACTCAGGTCTTTCTGACTTCGGGCTAAGCATGCCAACCACTTCACCACCCGGCTGCCTAGCTGTTCACTCTTATCTCCCCATTTAGTATAGCACCCTTCCATCCTAACCTCCAGAGACCACATCTTGTCCATCTCCTTTAGGGTAATTGATTCATTCATCTTTGGAACTCCAGTCTAGAGCTCAGTTGTCCTAACAGGTGAGTGAATGCAAATTCACCTAACTGTTACATCAAGCCATCCCCAAGAAACTTGTACCTGTCCAAATATCTTTCTGAATATTCTGCTGCCACCTGCATATGGCACTCCCACTCCCACTTTTCACCTCTTGCTCAGAGAGTAATAATTACATCATTGCTAGTATTGCTGTTGGAAAGGGCATGACAACCAACCGCCCTACCACTACACTCACAAACCTGTAACTTCCCAGACAAAAACTCTCTTTTCTGGTTCCCATTTCCCTGTTTTGATTGTCTCTCCCTATTAAAATGCAGGCTCTTGGTCTTATTTTTACTTTGTATCCCTAGAGCCTAACACAGTACCTGGCACACAGTAGGTGCTTAATAAGTACTTTGTTGTTTATTCATTCAGTTACTTTAAAAAACACAGAGGCACTTTTATTAAGCACCTACAATGTGCCTGGCACTATGCTGAGTGCTTTCTCTTCTCTCATTTGATCCTCACACAACCCTGGGAATTAGGAGATACTATTATCCCCATTTTACAATTGAGGAAGCTGAGGCAGATAGGAGTTAAGGGACTTGCTCAGGTTCACACAGTTAGTCACACATGTCAGTCCCTACTATATTCTAACACAGCTATAAATATCAAGTTGAATAAAATAGACACTTAATTCAGCTGGGGACAAGTTCAAAACAGGTGCTGATCTGTACAGTCAGAAGTAATTTCTTCACCAGGAGTTCCCTGTACCAACAAAATTAGTTTCCAAACTCTCAGGAAATCCTTCTTCCTACGTGTTAGTCTAATTTTTTTCTATGCTGTTCAGGGACTGCAAGTGTTTTCTAAATTTTGGTACTTTAGGACAAGCCCCAGTCACTGCACTCTTGTCCTGTGTTCTATAATAAGGACCATCCCTTATACTCATGACATTAGAAGGCCAATGAATACTATTAAACTAAATCATTCTGGAAATGGGAGAACATTAGTGACAAAGCTAGGTCAAAGATATAGTAAGTCAAGTAAAATACCTCATATTCACCAGTGATGAGATGATCTCATCCCTGCTGATGACTTTTGCAAGATGGCATGTGAAAAAGTGGGATGAAGAAAAGAAAATTCTAGCACATATTTGTCTAAACTGATTTAGTCATCAGGCTAAAATGTTAAATATAACAGTGATCTAAGTGAAGTCACTTGACCAGTCCCTGAAAACTGTAATGAATGATGCAATTCAACCAAAAGCAGAAATCACCTCACTCCATTAAAAAATACCTAACATTCTTTAGGAGCTTACCAGCTACCAGCACCCCACAAGGATCACACACCCAGTCTCCAGTAAACTCAGCACTATCCTAATCATTCTTTACATAAAATTGTAGTGTTAACTTTAAGAGTATCTGTCTTCACCTACATAATCTTTAATAAAATTAATTTATGCAATTTACTCTCATAGTATTCAAAGGTAATATTCATGGAATCACCGAAGTTCAGAGTTCCTGTGGACCCCAGTCATCTGGTGCCCAGTCATTGTGCCAAATCTTTCTCTTATAAGGATAAAATATCCAGAAAATATGGGCAACCAACAGAGAAATATTTAAAACTGAAAACCATTCCCCAAGACATAAGTGGTCAAAGGATATGTGCAAATAGTTCTTAAAAGAATTAAAAACTTTTAACAACCATAAAAAGAATGTTCCAGATCACTAATAAGAGAAATGCAAACCAAAACAATTCTTCAGTTTCACCTCACACTCAAAAAATGAATAAAGATGACATAAGATGGTAACGCTCAACAAGGAGTTGGAAGAGTTATGGAAAGACAGATACACACACACACACACAAACACACACACACACACATCCCAACTTATGGGTGGAGCTGTCTGGAAAATAATTTGGAACCATGCTAAGAAAGAGACTAAAATGCCCATAACCTTTCATCCAAAGACCCCACTGCTAGCCACATTCCCTTTGGAGATCAATAATGGAAAAAAAGGTCCCGTGTAAACACAAATATTTATATTTTACATTTTCATAGTATCAAAGAACTAGCAACAAAGGTGATGGTCAATGACTGGAGAATGGCTAGTAAAATTGTAGTACATGAATACAATGGAATATTATTGTTCTCAAAGAAATGATGAATAAGATAAGTAAAAAGAAATATAAGATGACTTACAGAAACTTATGGGAAGCAAAGGAATCCAGAGGTGTCAAACATGTAGGCCCGTGAATATTAATAAAGAAAAGAAATCTATAATTGTGTATAGTTTTTAAGTAAAAGTTTAGTCCACAATGATCCTTATTTATGGTTTCGTGGCACCATTTCTCTTTCAGTTTGACACCACTAAAGTATATAGAATCAACATATAAAACACCCATGATGCTGTGAACAAGAACAAAATAGGTGGAACTGAATACTATAAATTATAAAGACAGAGTTTGGCCCCAAAGAAGATATAGGAAGATGGATATCTCCCTTCATTGCTAACGTAGGAGGGACTATAGGTATAGAACACTACAAGTACTGTCAAGCTTTTTCAGTATGTTGGCTAGTTTCAATGAATGGTTTGGGGCTCGTTTCTGTTTGGAGGTGGGGGGAGATGAGTACATTGAGAAATGTAGGTTATATAACAACAATAAATTGATTTTAAAAAACTTTTCTTAAAAAAAGAAGGGCTCTCCAATTTGGATCTATGCCCAAAGGGTTATAAAAATGTGCATACCCTTTGACCCAGCAATACTGCTTCTAGGTTTGTATCCCAAAGAGACTGTAAAAATGTGAAAAGGATCTATGTGTACAAAAATATTGATAGTAGCTCTTTTTGTGGTGGTCAAGAACAAGGGAATGCCCTTCAGCTGGGGAATGACTGAACAAGTTGTGGTATATGAATGGAATGAAAATACTATTCTACTATGAGAAATGATGAATAGGCAGACTTCAGAAATACCTGGATAGACTTATATGAACTGATACTGAGTGAAGTGAGCAGAACCACGAGAACACCGTACACAGTAACAGCCACAGTGTGTAATGTCTGATTTTGATAGACTTAGCCCTTCCCAGCAATGCAAGGACCCAAAACAATTCCAAAGGACTCATGATGGAAAATGCCATCCACATCCAGAGAAAGAACTATGGATTTGGAAAGCAGAATGAGGCAAACTATTTTCACTTGTGTTATGTTTGGTTTGGTACTGGTTTTTCTCATGGTTTCTCTCATTCGTTTTAATCCTTCTATGCCATATGACTAATGTGAAAATGTTTTAATAAAAATGAATGCGTAGAGCCCATATAAGACTGCATGCTGTCTTGACGAGGGAGAGGGGAAGGAGAGGGAGAAAGTTTAAAACTTATAGAAGTGATTGTTGAAAATTAAAAACAAATAAATAATTTGGAGGGAAAGGGGGGGCTCTCAAGGATCATTTAATTCGATTTTTACATTTAAAAAGATTCGCATCACAAAACATTTGACATTTAGCCTTTACTTAAAGATGGTTTAAGTAGATGGGGCACTTGACTGGGAATCAAGAGGCCTCAGGTTTCAAATTCTGCCTCAGACACCTACTTGCTATATGACTTTGGGCAAATCCTTTAACTTCTCTGTGCCTCAATTTTCTCATTTACAAATGGCCGTATTGGACTCGATGACCTCTAAGGTCCCTTCCAGTTCTAAATCTATTACACTATGAACTCCCAGTGAGGGGGAACTTAGCACCTCCTTTGACAACTCATGTCTGGCTTTTGGAAAGTTTTTTCTCATATCAAACTCAAATTTTCCTCTTTACAACTTCTAGCCATTGCTCCTGGTTCTGTAATCTGGGGCCAAGCAGAACAAGACTAATCCTCTTCAAAAACTTGAAGAAAACAAGCATGTGCTTCTTCGCCGGGCTACAAAAATTCTCTTCTCTAGGCAAAACATTCCCCAGTTCCTTTAACCAGTTCTCATATGGCATAAGCCCAAGGCTCTTCCTAGTACTGGCTGCCCTCTTTGGGACACTCTCCACTTTATCCATGTCCTCCCTAGATCTTTCATGTGTAGCACACCTCAGATTGTCAACTGGAGGTTAAGAAAGGGGCAGGAGCTGGAGGGTAAGGAATACGGGTGGGAGGAGAGGACAAACATCCAATAAGTAAAACTCCCCTCCCACCTTCAAAATACCCATATATCCCCAGAAAGACAGTTGAGGGAGGGTGTTTTGTGATTCTACCCAAATGACTATAATGGGATAGATGAGCTTTTCTGCAAACCCAGACATTCCTGTTGAAAAGCTTCAGTTAGTGAGAGGAGGAGGAAATCATGGACTCTCTCCTGAATTTCAGACATCTGGTAGCCACAACTTAAATGCTAAAATAATAGTGGTAATTATGAGATAATAGCAATAAATGATGTTGGACTGTATGGAAGGGCTATGAGATTTAGAGACACTTGGTGAAAATTACCATTGTTGAGACCTGTTTAGAATTCATAATTTCTGATCAGTCAACCAAATCACAGCCTTTTGATAGAAAAATCATTTGAGAGCACACAGAACAGAAAGAGATAAGTCTTTCTCCAAAAACCTTAAGTAAAACAGGTCAAAAACTGTCTGGGCAATAAGACTGAATATTGTATAAACACTGCATAAATAATCAGGATTTCCTTTACAAACATTTAACCTTTCAAAAAAGAGAGAGAGAGTAATTTGTATAGTAAGCACTGTTCTACTCACTTTCCTCTCCTCTTTCCCCTCAGGGACCACAAGTAGTTAACTAAGTGCTTTTAAACCACACTTTCCCTACTGGACTGTCCAAAGGAAACCTAAATATGTTTAAAGTACTATAATTGTCTTTAGAAAACACTGTCTTAAAAAAAGCTTTCTTTAATGTATGGTTTTACAAATTCTTTAGCAGGAAAAAGGAAGGAAAACCAAAATTTTACATCTAAAGGCAACTAAAGGCAGAGAAATTATGCCTTTCAGATACCAAGCACTTGGTTTGTGACAATTCTGACCTATGAGGTCACTATAAAAAGACAAATGTTACTATTTCAGTTTTCACATGACAATAACTAAACCACTACATATGTTCTTAAGGGTTGTAAAGATATCCTCTGGTGGCTCAGCTATGGGTAAAGTTACATCATTGTCTTTTTCCCCCTTTTTTTTTGTTCGAAGAGCAGAAAAAGGTCCCTTATTTCTAATTATTCCAATATGTTGGTAAATGAAACTTACTCTGGAGCCAACAATCTATTCCATGGCCAACTTGGCAAAGTTTCAAGGAACAAAGCATAATCAAACCTACCAGAGGACCTGTTTGTTTTAAAGAGGTCAGAATGAGAACTCCCACCATGCATTGCTGTCATGGAGGAGTCTCTCATGTGTCAGGCTTAGTTTCCTACACACAGTAAGCACTCAAGTACTGGAAAATGAGCTTCAGGTACAACTGAATGACCTTTGATGAAGACTAGGAAGCTTCTGGGGCTTGAAGTAGTCACCTGAATCTTGCAAGGAATCACAAGAGCACCCCAAGCATCTCAGAGATCATCTAGTCTACCTTTCCAAGGAGTTACACGAAAGTTCTGGAGACTGGATTCAAATGGTATTGAAAAAGCCAGCCCCCACACTCCAGGACAGCTCCTGCTCCGGCAGGATCTCAGGGGTAAAGTAAACTGTGCCAAACTTCCTTTCAAGGTTATCCAGTGGACCTGACCAGCAACAAACCTATAAAGCCCAGGTCTTCCAGACGCCACAAATGCCACAAGGAAGCTAATAAAAATTAATTCTAATAAAAAAAGCTAACATTCATAAAGCAATATAAGGTTTGCAAAGCATTGTAGATACATTATATTTAATTTTATTCCCACATCAACCCAATAAAGTAGGTGCTATGATTTTTTTCCATTTTATAGAAGAATAAACTGAGTGTAAGAGAAATTAATTACTCTGACTACTTGACCTTCCTATAGTTTTAGGACTAATGGTTGAAGGGCAGGACCTAGGTCCTGCCCTATTATATCTTCCTGGACATCTGGTTTAAAAACAATAATAAGCATTTACTAAGTGTTTACTGTCTTCCAGGTATTGTGCTAAGCACTGAGGATTTCAAGAAAATCAAAAAGAACCTCTGCCCTCAGGAGGCTTTGTTGTGGCAGTGGTGCTGGTTACTGCGGTGGTGGCGCTTGTTTTTCGGTTGTGTCTGACCCTTCAGGACCCTGGAGCATGAGAATATTGTGCATGGGTTCTCTTGGCAAAGTTTCTAGAGTGGTTTACCATTCCATTCTCCAGTGGATTAAGGCAAACAGAGGTTAAGTGACTTGCCCAAAGTAACACAGTAAGTAACTGAGGCTGCATTTGAAGTCAGGTCTTCCTGACTCTAGACTTGTCACTCCATCCACTGTGCCACATAACTTCCTCAGAAAACTAACCTTTAAACAAATAACTATATACATGCTAATTTGAGGAGTGACAGTGCAAGGGAATTAGGGAAGATTTCTACCGGAGATGAGCTAAATCTTGAGAGAAGCTAAGAATATGAAAACATGGAAGGAGTAAGTGTGCTCTAGGTGTAGAGTACAGCCTTTTGCAAAGGCATTGTGGCAGGAAATGGTGTAGAAATTTCAGGAAACATTTGTGCACAGCAATGACCACAGTGTGCAAGAGTTCTTTCTGGTACACTTGGAACTTCAGTGCAATACAAGGACTTAAAAAAATCCCCAAATGGTCTTTTAAGGCAAAATGCCTTCAATGTCCAGAGAAAGAACTATGGAATTCAAGTGCAGAATGTAGCAGATCATTTTCTTTTGTATTATGTTTTGGTTTTGTTATATGATTTCTCCCATTAATTTTAATTTTTCTACACAGTATGACTATAGTGAAAATGTATTTAATAGAATGTATGTGAAGAACCTATATAAAATTATATGCCATCCTGGGGAGGGAGGGGGAAGGTAGGGGGGAGGAAAGGGGAAAAAAACTAAGTTATATGGTAGTGATCGTGGAACACTGAAAACAAGTAAAATTAATAAAAAAAAGAAATTTCAGGAAACAGTAAGAGAACAATTTGGCTGAAATGTAGAGTGTGTGATAATGAATAATGTGAAATAAGCTGAAATGGAGGCTGAAGTTAGAAAATGATGAAATGGTAGACGTATTCCTACCCATGCTGTTATCCTCAAACATATGTGTTTAGGGAGGAAAGTGCTACAGGCTGTCCCGGCCAGTCAATTTTAAAGAAATAACCACTCCCTCCTCTGAATCTATTATCCCTACCACTTGGGGGCTTAATCATATACTATCGAGTGCTGATTCTGCTACTCTAACTACGTGACCTTCACTAAGGAATTTTACTAGTTAAAATCCTACCTTCTATAGGAAGCCTTCCCCCACCCCACTTAATGCTTGCGTTCATAATCTGTTGATTAGCTCCAATTTATTGTGTATAGAGATTGTATGAGCTGTTTGCATCATGTCATCTCCCCACTAGACTCTGAGCTCCCCCAGGGCAGGGACTGTCTTTTGCCTTAGTCACTATTTCCCATTGCTTGGCACCTTTCCTAGCACATAGTAGGTGCTCAATAAATGTTTATTGACTAATCAACTGATTCACTGGGTCTTGTTTTTCATATCTGAAAACTAGAAGAGTGAACATGGAAAGCCTGAAATATCCACTCCATCCCTATGACCCAACTTCTGGGGTTCGGTATTGCTACTTCTCCCCCAACATCTTATCCTCCCCCAACTTAACTGTGAGACTCTATGTCTTCTGTGTCATTCATAGGACCTAGTCTAGCTACAACACATAGTTGCCAAAGCGATGGTTTTCAGAGCCCTTGTTAAATTACTGAATAAAGTTGTGTAACTTGATTGAACAGATCGCAACAAATCTCCTAACTCTTAGATATAGCACAGGACTCTGAGACCAAGGTCCAGGGAATCAGAGTGCCCTCCTCTTCCCTTCCCCCTAGACCACTTATTCTGACTGGATCCCTATAGTCATCACCTAGGGGAGAAACTCCTGTGGAGAATGAAGCCAACATCAACCACTGACCAACTGCCATGGATATACAGAGCAAAGAACTCAGAAGCAAGACACACTTAAGAAGAGACAGGTGCTAGGTAAGTCAAACCCACTAACTCTGCTTTGACTACTCCCCTCGTATCCTGATTGAAACAGCACTGAATTCTGAACCCAAGAGGCCCATGAGCAGCAGCACCCTCCAGACCTCAGATCCTCAGCCATCAACCAGGGAACCTATCTGCTACCCAGCAACTATTTCTGCAGATTCAGCAACTCTAGCTGCCTCAACAGCCATAGCTACTGACAATGCAGGAAAAGCACTCTTACCACCAAAATCCTTGGCATTGGCAAATGATTCAACATCAGAAATAGATATAATTTCATCAGTAAAAATAATATTAAAGAAGATGCATAACCAAATTCTTTGCTTCTCTACCTGAAGGACCATGAGTGCCTTCCATATATGTTATCTATTAGAATGTGTGTTCCTTGAGAACAGGGACTGTCTTGCTTTTCTGTTGATATCTCTAGTTCTTAACACAATGCTTTGTACATAAGAAGTGCTTTTTCATTCATTTGACTCTGTTCTACTACTATTTCAGTCATGTATTCACTCAACAAACATTACTATCTATGCCTACAATGTGCACAGATCATATGCTACAAGGTTTCAACCCTTATGAAATTTATAATCCTGACATACAATACATATCCATCCATAAATCTAATATTATTTGATAAATATACAGAAGTACAAAATATTATGTGAGATCAGAAGATGGAAAGATTATTCCCAGAAGGGAGGGGTGATTCAGGAAAGCCTTCACAAAGGAAGTGACATTTTAAATAGGGCTTAACGCATGGGCAGAATTTCAATAGACCAGAAAGGATGTTATCCACTTTAAGATGGCCAGTCATTGATTTCCTTGGACAGCCAACCTTGCTCAATAAACTGCCAGAGCCCAAGCCTTCTAAAAGAGAAGGTAATGAGCATTTAATAAGCTCCTACAATGTGCCAGACATCATGATAAGTGCTTTACAAATACTGCCTCATTGAGTCCTCACAACAGTCCTGTGAGTTAGGTGTCATTGTCAATTTCATTTTACAGTTGAGGAAACTTGGGCACATATAAAGAGTAAATAAAGACTTGCTTAAGATCACAAGGCAAGCAAATGTCTGAGGCAGATTTCCAATCCAGATCTTTCTGACTTCAAGTCCAGGGCTCTACCTATTGAGTTAACCTCACTACTGCCTCATAGGTAGTGGTAGAGCCCTGGGACTTTCTATTTCCTAACTTTCATTCTTGCTGTGCTATCCCTGGATGTGCAAAATTTCAAGTTTTTCACCTCACCTTTCTGTGGTTTACTGCTCTTGGACTCAATCTACTTCCATAGACTCACTCCACAACCCCACCTCCCACCATCACCACCACATGCTCCCTTTCCAAAACACCATAAAAGGCCTCTATCTACTAAGCTGCCCTCTTGGTTTCCTGCTCCTATTTACAAATCTTCAACAGTCCCAAATCCTAATCCCCCCCACTAATTATGCTATTAAACTCTTTATTGTTCAATTTCTCTCTCTCTCTCTCTCTCTCTCTCTCTCTCTCTCTCTCTCTCTCTCTCTCTCCTCTCTCTCTCTCTCTCTCTCTCTCTCCTCTCTCTCTCTCTCTCTCTCTCGCCCCCCCCTCTCATTTTTAAGGATTTAGAAAAACAGAATATATTACAAATAAGAGTACATGCCAGTTAGTCACCACATTCTTGGGAGATAAGCCGAAGAATGGGTGGGGCATCATTTATCCTATTTTATATGAAGAAAAGAAATAGAGGCACTAAGCCAATATTAGAAACCACATCTCCTAGCAACCAGCCCTGTGCTCTGCCCACTAACTTTTGAAGCTTCTGCTATCTTCCCTAAGTCCTCAAGTCTTCTTAAACATATATATGTGAATTTTTTTTCTCTTGGAAGGAGTCTGAGACAAAGCCCAGGGATGTTGGGAGCCAATCGGAAAAAAACTACTATTACCCCCCCAGTGCCTTTACCGCCTACTCTGTAAAGGTGGTGAGAGCATTATTAAGGGTAGTGGGCAAGAAGGGAACCCCTTTGGAAAACTTTTCTTGAGAGTTCAGGACTGAACTTTTGACCACTGACCTAAGATAAAATTATTTTAAAAGGAAAAACCCAAGACAGATAGTTTAATGTCAGGAAAAATGGGATTATTCTAAATTTCTAGAGACCCTAATGATGTAGAAGTATCTCTCTAAACAAACATGCCCTTTTTCCATGAGTCTGTATTCAACACTGCCTCTCAGTTATTTCAATGTTCAGTAAAGGTCAGATGACAATTCTTTCCAACTAAGCAATGGTGGACCTAGATCTTGGGGGTATTTCTTTGTTCTTACTTGGTGATTAAATATAGGATCTGTCCACAGTGATAACTTTCTTAGTGAAGTTATCCTGGTTGCTCAAGCTCTAACCAGTTTCATTCTGCCATTGCCCAGGAGCGGGGGGGGGGGGGGGGGGGGGGGGGGGGGGGGGGGGGGGGGGGGGGGTGAGGCTGGAGTAACCCTGGAGCAAGGTTTTGATAGATAATTGTAATCTCGGAGGTATCAGCCCCTGGCTGTGAGGACAAAAAACAAAAAAAACAACCACAAAAAAAAAAAACCTCTCACCAAATGAAAATATAATTGAGAAATGTTTAACAAAATAAATGAAAATACCACACAATATAGATGCTGTTAATCTGTGGTTTTATAAACCAATATGTAGCTTACTAGGATCCATTTTCTGTTTGACTTTGACATAACTGTTTTAGGTAACTGAGTTAGCCACTTTCTCTAGGAGGAAAGTAAAGGGTAAGTGGTAGGTTTTATGAATAACATCTCATGCCAGTTGGGTTCATTGCGTACAACTGAAGGATGATTTTTCTACCCACTCAATAGCAGTCAAATCAGCCATGTTAGGTAATAATTACCCATAAGGGAATAATTCTCCAGAAAGAGCCATCATCTATGTGTTAAATCTGGGACTGCTGGATGGGGCATCATCATCATTATCGCCAACATTTATATAACTCTTTAAGGATTTGCAAAATGTTTTCCATGTATTATCCCATCTAATCCTGAATATAACCCTGTGAGAGAAATGCTATCATTAGCCCCATTTTACAGATGAGGAAAATGAAGCCAGAAGGGTTAAGTGACTAGCCCAAAGTCATACAGCTATTTTGTGCCTAGGACAAAATTTCAACAAGTTCTCCTGACTCCAAGTCTAGAACCCTATCCACTAAGTCATGTTGTCTCTCAAACATCTGCCTTACACAGGCAGATGACAATCTCATTGTCTGTGTCCAGAATCCAAGTAGTTTCACTTGGGTCTCTAAAAACTGTCACTCAAAAGCTGAGGTCTCCATAAATAAATTTGTCTTCCCAGTCTCCTGAGTAAACAGTACTTGCTCATTGGAGCATCAACAATGAGAGAACCTGGTGGCACTCAGAGTTCATCATAACATTTCAACCTATTTTTCAAACCTCTTGGCAAAGCCCAGTAGACCTCATGCCAAGCACTTTCTCCTCTTAATTTTTAAACTCTGGGGAAATTGAATCCGTATGTTTCTAATTCATTTACACTTAAGTCATCAAAATGCCATTTTATAAGGACTTTTTAGTATCCAAAAATCCTTATGTTTTTTCCCCATATACTTCCATATGAAAGAAAGTCTATGTTCCTTGTAGTAAATGAGACTCAAATCCATAGTAGTAGGAAAGCCACTAAGTTCCAGTAAAGTTCTAAGTGTAATAATACAGTCTACATATCCCAACGTCAAGGGGTCCATACAGCAAATGCCTACCTTAGGAATCATACCCAGGTAGTTGTCATTGCAGGAGGACTGAAATGGATACGATCAAATTCTTCTTGCTTAAGTGTTTCTTTAGACACACCTGGAAATCTGGGGTCCCCAAGGAAAATGTGTAGAAAGGAGCCTCTTAGCTTTTCTCAAATAGGAAATAAAAGATGTCTCACAATATGACTAATGTGGAAATACATTTAATATGATTGCACATGTATAGCCTAAATCAGATTGGTTCCCATCTTAGGGGAGGAGAGGAAAGGGGAAAATTCAGAACTCAAAATCTTTTAGAAGTGAATGTTGAAAACCATCTTTACATGTAATTGGAAAAATTAAAATACTATTAATTGGGGGAGGGGGAGAGAAAAGACGTTCATTCCCACTACAAAGGATCTGTATGTAGAGGGGGGAGGACACATTTTGGCAACTTAAGTGACAGTTGTGCATTTTTCTTGCTCTAACTCTAGCTTCCTCTTCACCGCCTTTGATATTTCCCCCTAGCAGAACAGAATTGATGGCCATCTACCTATCTCTATCCCTCTCCCTGGATGGTCACAACCTTTTCCTAAATCATCTCTCAAATTTATTATATACTCTTCAAGAACCAGTGCAAGTCCTATATCTTCCAGGAAACATTCCCTGGCTACTTTAACCCACAGTGACCTTCTCTTCTACTGAACTCATTCTGCTTTTGCTGACTACCAATCATCTGTCCATGAATCATGATTTCTTATACAATTTCTTGCACTATTATGCCTCATGCTACTGTAACCCTGGTCGATATAGAAAATAATTACATAATGGTCTGTGCAGGAGGATAGGTGGTGCAGAGGATAGAGGGCTGTGCCTGGAGTCAGAAAGACCTAAATTTAAATCAGGCCCCAGACACTTACTGAGTGACCCTGGCGCAGTTACTTAATCCTGTTTGCCTCAGTTTCCTCATCTGTAAAATGGAATGGAGAAGGAAATGTCAAAATAATCCTGTATCTCTGCCAAGAAAACTCCAAATGGGATCACAAAGAGTCAGACACAACTGAAATGACTTAACAACAGAAAAAACAGTCCATGCCTATGTCGGGGCAAAATTAGCATGAGCTTGGAGACAAGAGATTTTTCTTTTAGCTTCCTGCTTCCAGAGGCCACAAAGTTCCTGGTTCACCTCAAAGAAAGGTCCCTTGAGGAAAAGACTGACTTGAGAAAGAAGCCAACAAGTAGAAGAGCTGCTGCCCTAAGCATGTTCCTATCCCTGGCTTGCCACCCTGGAGACTTAGGGGAATTCCCCCTTGAATAAGATCAGTCTTGGGCTCTTGTTTGAGCTCAGACATCTCCTCAGTGGGAGAGTTCATTTACTATTCACATTGTCTAGCATATTCTATCTAATCTGTTTAACTTCTATGATTTCTGTTTGCTATTAGCTTGGATAAATGGGTTTATTCACTACTCACTATGTGTGATAGTCTTTGTGTAACTGACTATTGGTGGGAAGAGCATTAAGCTTTCAGATAAAGCTTGGGGCGCTCCTTGTCCATTAAGGAATTATGGGCAGCGAGGTGGCTCAGTAAATAAGGCTGCTAGACCTAGTGCTAAGGGCAGATAACCAGGCCTGGAGTCAGGAAGACTCATCTTGTTGAGTTCAATCTCAGACAGTTACCAGATGTGTGACCTTGGGCAAATCAATTAACCCTACTGGCAACCTCATATGCAAAATGACATGGAGAAAGAAATGGCAAACCACTCTAGTGTCTTCGCCAAAAAAACTCCAAACGGGTATCAGACATGACTAAAAAGGAATGAGCAAAGAGTCTTAGAGCTAGGTAGAGTCAAGAAGATCAGAATTCAAATCTGGACTCACATACTCACTAGCTGTGTAACCCTGGGCCAGTCACTTAACCTCTGTCTAGCTCAGTTAACTCATCTGTAAAATGGGGATAATCACCGCACCTAAGGTTGCAGTGCAGATCAGATAAGACAATATTTGTAGGGTACTCTGCACAGGATGGGCACACAGTGAGCACTATCTAAATGTTATCTATTGTTATTATTATTATTTAAAGACAGCGACTTGAATCTAAAAATCCTATCTCCTAGTCCAGGGGTGTGGAGCCTGCAGACTCCAGGTCACATGTAGCCTTCTAGGGCCTCAAGCATGGCCTTTTGACTAAATCCAAACTTCACAGAACAAATTCCCTTAATAAGAGGATTCTGCAAAACTTGGACTCAATCAAAAGGCCACACTTAAGGACCTAGAAGACTACATATGGCCTTAAGGCCACAGGTTCTCCATCCCTGTACCTAGACCAGCAATATTTAGGAAAGAGACAAATGGATAAAATTCTATCCCAGTTACCCATCTCTGAGGAGAGTGGAATAGGCTAGCATCATTGCTTCAGTCTCCAACACTCCCAGCATGCAGGAATCAAAGTACATTTGGGGAAGAATCAGGGGGATTCCAAAGACATGTACTTGAGTATCTCTGTGAACCTCATCTGAACAAACCCAGATAAACACACATAAGCTACACAGGCAACTGTTCTCCCTTACCCCTTTTCCCATTCTTCTTCCACCACCTTCCCCTTCCCTACACACTGGGATCCTGTGATACTCAAACACAACCCTCCATTTCCCCACTCTAGACATTTTCACTGGCTGTCTCCCTCATGCAATACTCTCCTTCCTCATCTCCACCTCCTGGCTTCAAGTCCCAGCTAAAATTCCAGCTTCTCCTGGAAGCCCTTCCTGATTTCCCTTAGTTCTAGCGCCTTCCCTCTGTTCATTATCTTCAGTGATGATCCTGCGATGTAGACTGTGCTTATATGTTACCACTCCCATTAGACTGTGTGCTCCTTGGGGGCAGGGAACGTCTTTTGTCTCTTCTTATATCCCCAGAAATAAGCATTAAATGTTTGTTAGGTGGCTGATACATCTTACACTATTTTCTCTTCCACTGTTATCTAACTTTCTGAACAAAACCTCAAACCACCCTTCAGCTAGGCTACAAGTTCCACCCCACAACCACAACAGAATACGCTCTCTAATGATTGCCTGAGTAAGTCACTGATTGATAATATGGCCAGAATAAGTCTCCAGCCCTAGGACTCCCACAGCAAGATAAGAGACTGAGTTGAAGGCTTTCTAAGTCAGCTTTGCTAACTACTGGCATATGAAGAGCCATCATTTTTTCAACCAGAAGTTACTTTCTCTTCCTTGTCATTCTACAAACAAGAAAACTAAGGTCTACAAAAGCTAATTAAACTTGTTCATGGTCACACAGTTAGTGTCAAAATCAGAATTTCAACCCAGGGCTTCCTGACCTAAATCTGATACCCCATCCACTAAACCAGTGCTGTGCAGTCCCTAACACTTCTGAGGGCTATCTAAACCAGATTAAAATATAACTGAGAAGTATTTAACACAACAAATAAGAATATAATAAAACATAGTTAATATTACATTTTTAAGTGGTCAAAATACAGCCTGTTGAAATTTTTTGTTACAGATTAGTGGCCTCCATTTCTATTTGAGTTTGACATCAAAGGACTAAACCATGGTGCCTCCCTGCCTCTATCAAGTTGCTAATAGCACTATTGTCCTTGAGAAAGAGAAAAAAAATTCTTAAATGTGGTTATGATACTATGACCTGAGCTTTGGACATTGTGGTTTTTCATGTGATGAAATAATTAAATGTCTTACAAGATTAGTGCCCATTAATGTGGTAAAATTCAAAAGTTAAAGTAGAGAATAGAAGCTTTGTAGATGCAGACATGGCATTGGTGGAACATCCTGCTCTCGGTCACTCATGCAACTCCTTTGGAAACCAACCCTAAAGTCTGGAATGAAGATGCTCTAAAGGAAAATGATTCTGTGAAATTTAGCTCTGTATCACAGAATCAGATTTGGATACTGCTCATTACAATTGCAAAACACTTCTCTGGCTAATAGGTGGCAACAACAGTACAAGATCATCAGAAAGAAGCTCCTGCTTGAAAAGTACACATGTTTATCAAATCTCTGAATGGGAGAGAAGATTTTTCTTTACAGAATACTGGCAAGAACACCACATATTTTTCTTATCCGTGAGAAAATATACACAGGTGTGAAAGGAGAGAAAAGGCTATTCTCATGGTTTGTTTTTTTTTTACATCTGTGTTATGTAAAGGAAAATATAACTTGTATATGAAGAGTCTGGCTCATTCTTTTTTGTCCAACTTTATCTAAGTATTATATTCTAGTCAATTTATTACAATTTCAGTGTAATATTTTCATAGTGAAAAAATTAGAACTGAACAAAAAATCCTTATTCATAATTAGTCTTTCACATGGCAAAATTTCAACAACTGGTATTTTGACCACTGATTTTACCAGAGGTATCTCTTATGGTAATACTCAAGACTAGATTCTTCTCATTATATATTATAATTTAAATATTGCATCAATAGAATGGGGCAACATTTTACAAGTAGTTTTCAGTCTCAAAAAGGGTCTTTCTTTCTGCCTGTCTTTTACCTGTCAATGTCCTGGGTCATCTCCAGTCATCCTGAGGAATATCAGGTCATTGGATTCAGATGATTCTGGAGAAGTGAGCCTGGTGACCTGCACAGCCCTCCCTCACTCAAAACAAAGTCAAGTGCAAGTCATGTCATCATTTCTCTGATGGCATGGTCTTCTTTAGCAACGAAGGATGAACACAACACAACCCATCAATGTAGTATTCTCACCAGTGATATATATCATAATCCGTCTGTGAATGCCTGTCCCATATGGTTTTTGTTTATATCATCCCATGGGTTTTATTCTCAATATTTTAATACTATTTCAACATAATTAGTTTCCCTCATAATCCTATACATTTTATTTTAGGCATTTAAAAACATGCTTCTGAGTTAACATCTGTAAGGCTTCACCTGACTGTCAAAAGACTCATAACACAAAAATAATTTAGAACTCCAGTTTAAGTGATTATTTTGGCAATTCTGTGGATGTTAGGTTGAAGAACAAAGAGACAGAAGTAGGGAAAGCAATTAGGACGTGATTTTACAACAGTTCAATCAAGAGGTGCCGAAGGCCTGAACCAGTGGCGAATGGAGAGAAGGGAAGAAAGGGTAGAGACGCTGTGGAGTGCAATTGATGAGGCTTGAGTGGATATATGGGAGAGGGGAAAAAAAGGATTGTGATACCCTCAACAGATCTAGGGAAATTTGGAGGAAATGTGTATTAGGGGAAAGATGATGAGTTCAGTTTTAGACTTGTTGAATTTTATGTAGCAGCAGGCAATGCAAGATTGAGAGCCTAGCAAGCTTAAGGTTGGATATAAGCATAAGAGTCATCTATGTAAACCTAATCATCAATCCTGTGGATGTTGAGATCAAAGAACAGAATGTGGAGAAAGAGGGGGGACTTGGATAAAACCTTGAGAAATACCCAGGCTTGGTTGGCAGAACTTGGATGATTATTTGCCGAAGGTTAACTCCCCCAGTACGTTACAATGTCTTCCACATGGTAAATGTTTGTGTTTGCTGAATGAGTTAATCTTAAAAAATGCAAAGAGTCAACAAAGAGAAATTGGATCACAATTATTGAACTACCATGTGGAAGAGACACTAAACTTAATCTCACTGTTACGATGAATAAATGCTGGGTGGATGGGTGATCGGCCTCAGAACACAAAAATGGAGGCAGTGGGCGTAAGGTGCAGAGACAGATTTTAGTTCAACATAAAGAAAACTTTCCTAACATTTAGAGCTATTGAAAAGTGGAATACGCTCCCTCAGGAGGTAGAGCAGCTGCTCCTCCCTGCAGGTCTTGGGGCCAAGGCAGGATGACCACTTACTGGGATTGTTGTTGAGCTAATTCTTACTCAGGTGGGTCCCTTCCAACTCTGAGATTCTGCGTCTCTGGAGGATTTCTCCCCTCCTTATAGAGCAGACTGAGCTGGCTAGCTCTCTCTGAATGGTTGTCCATCCCCTTGACTACACATTTTCACTTCTGTCTCTTTGGTGTTAATTACACCACCACCTCCTCCTCTTTGCAAGTTTATACTATTACCAAAATCACTCAGTGTGCTCTGAGGACAAGATCTGTGACATTTAAATCAACAGAAACTGCAGAGTCACTGATCTAGCTGTTCACTGATCTGTCATATGGAGAAAGTACACCCACAAGTGGTCAGTTTCTGTCATTCTCTACGAATGTGACAACATTCCAGTTTCTTTGTGTCTCATCAAAATGCTACCATGGCTGTTTCTTGGAATACTTCAGATTTGGCAAATCACAACACTGATAGCTGTGTTTTAAACTATCAGAATGAAAGTGAACAAAAATAGTTCTATAACACCAAAACCAAGCCCTTCCCCCTCCCATCTCTACCACTATCAAAGTCACTCCTAGCAAAAATCCACTGGATCCCTAAGTACCTCCAAATTCCAATCTTGATATTGCACAGACCTATCAACCTGCCTGCCCAGACAGCCAACAAGCAAAATCAATACCTTTTCCTACTAATCTGGCAGCAGCGATAATGAAGACTGTCCTTGCATCTAGAAGAAAATCTAATGTACCAACCATCACTGTTTTCACGTAATTTGAAATTAACCTCTCTGAATTCCACTTTTGCATAAGGTATGCTCTACACAGTTTGTTCACTCTGGTTTCTGAACTTTGTGTTCACCCATAAAGGGACCTCCCAATTGTGGTAATTCTCTCTCCCAATGCAGATTGGCCATTTATGTGGAACTTACAATTTGGGAGAGTGACGTTAGGAACCTAGGAGGTTAAGAAATTTGCCTATGGCTACACAGTCCAATAAGCAGTACTTAAACTTAGGTCTTCCTGACTCCAAAGTCAACACTATACCTGGTTACATCTCATTTAATATGTGCCATATTCTTAGTAGAACAAATGAACTAAAGAAAGTTAAAGATAGGCAATTAGGAAGTGGAGTAGAAAGAGTATAGGACTGAGAATCAAGGAGCTGAGTTCAAGTCCTGCCTCAGACACTTACTAGCTGTGTGACTCTGGGCAAGTTACTTAACCTCTATATTCCTCAGTTTCCTCAACTGTAAAATGGGAGTATTAAGAGTACCTACCTCCTAGGGTTATAATGAGAATCAAGTAAGTTAACATATTTAAAGCACTTTGCAAATCTTAAAATACTATATGCTAAAGTTAGCTAGCTAATTAGGAGGAGGAGGAGTATTTCCTGCAAATTAGAGAGTGTTGTATTCACCAAACATTAATGAAAGGTGCCTCACCTTGCAGAAACACTAGGTAGCAGCAATGGAGCATATCTTTCAATCCTCTAAGATGCATTAGCACCTACAATCATCTTTCATCCAAAGAGATCTAAAAGACAAGAAATGAAATGTTTATATTGAAACAAAAATTGCCAACTAAATCATGTATAAAGAGTCACCATGTTGTTATGCTAAACGATGACAAAGTCTAACCACTCTGTGATGCTAATTCTTTGGACCCACAGTGACAAGGACAAGATCCCTTAGCTATGAAATACATTGGAGCCAATAGCAAGGATTCCATAAAAAAGAAGGAAGGAAGAAAGGAAGGAAGGAAGGAAGGAAGGAAGGAAGGAGGGAGGGAAAGAGGGAAAGGAAGGAGGGAGAGGGAAAGAAAAAAGGAAAGAAGAAAAGGAAGGGAAAGAGGAAGAAAGAAAAAAGAAAGGGAGAGAAAGGGAAAGAGGGAAAAAGGAAAGAAAGAAGGAAAAGAGAAAGGGAAAGAAGAAGGGAGAAAAGGAGAGAGAAAGAGGGAAAGGGAAAGAAGGAAGGAAGAAGGAAAGGAAGAAAGGGAGGGAAGGAAGGAAAAAAGAAAACCATTATCTAATAGTCACTTTCTCATTCAGTAACTTACGAAACACAAAAGTTTAAAAGGCCAACTGACTGCACAGTAAAACTGGCCCTAGTCAAGGACAGGCTTGCCTGTCAGTAGCTGCCTGTCTGTCCTGAACTGACAGATCCTAAAAGGCTTACCTAGAAACAAACCTCTCTGCAAACATGTCCAAAATCATATTATTGTCAGTGCCAGCATCTTCCTCCTCCTCATTATTATTATAAGTTTGGTTTTTACAGAGCACTTCTCACACGTTGTCTCTGTGAGGGAGGCAAATCAGTATTTTACAGATACGGAAACTACCAATATTACTACTCTGGCAGTCAAAGGTCTCTGCTAAAATGCAGCCTTTTGTGGAAACTTTAAGATAATGGCCAAAACCTCTGTCATTCATGCTATGGCTCAATTTACTTGGTCAGATTAGGCAACTCCATAGCAGAAACTTCAAGGACTGGCATGTTAAGGTCAGAGCAGATTAAGTTCTAAGGAGGGAAAAAGAGTCAAAGATAGCTTAGAGCACAAGGACACACTCCCAAGGAAGGGCAAGTCCAGGGAAGGTGACTCCTGAGCGGCACACACTGGACTCTTGGGAGGGAGAAGACAGGGGAGTGAAGAGACTGCAAAGACATCTCAAGAATCTCCTTCATAATTTGGCCTAGGGTTTGTATGAGTCAAAATACTTTGAAGTCTAGAAGAAAGTTGGCATCAGAATGTCAATTCAATTCAATAAGCATTTATTAAGTACCAACTACGAGCTCAGTTCGGTGATAAACTGTGGATATAAAGATAAAAAAAAGTCCCTGTGCTCAAGCACACTGGAGGGGGGTCCATGAAATAGATGCAAATAAGTATAGTACAGGGAAAATTGGGCAGTAGTAACCATGGGGAGAGGAGGAACACAAAGGAAAGGGTCCAAAGAGGACATGGCACCTGACTTGAGATTTGAAGGCATGAGACAGAATAAGCAAAAGAGTTATCTGGTATATTTTGAGAGTTAATTTCTTTTACAGACTGAATTGCTCTTATTTTTACAATGATGGGGGGAGGGCGGGGAAGGGAAACTTGATGTGGTAGTTCCTACTATTATCTCCTCCTATTTGAATGGGGTAACATAGACCCATCAGAAATCCATTTAATCTGGAAGCTTAGAGTGTAAAACCGAATCAATGAATCATGAATGAACTCCATCACGCAATGAGGAGAGGGTAATCCCCACTTCAGCCTTCCTGAGGAGATGCTTGGCTAAACTAGGTTAGGGAATGGTTAGAATATTCTAGAATATAAATTCCCCTCAGCCTGAATAGTTTTCTTTATATTCAAACCTTTATTTTAACCACCTCCCTCAGGAGAGTCTATCTAAATTTCTATGTCCTCTTTCCCCTTGGCAAATTAGGTGTTAGAAAACGCACTTTTGTGGTACAGAGTACGGGCCGACCTGTAGATACAAGGAAAGTGGGACTCAGAAGGCAACATGGGGATCAGTCTACATCATCCACGGCAGAAAGAACACCAGTGATTAGTACTGAGGTTGTGGTAGACTCTGAACTTCAAGGCCCAGAAAGTCAAAAGGGCCTCTTGAATTCAGTTGGAGAGTCAAGGATCAAGGTCAGTTTAAGGTGAAAGTCCTAGAGCAAAAAGTACCCTAGAATGGTGCCAAAATGGGTAAGCTGATTATGGGTCAGCAAGGCCCAAGGCTAGAGCCTTCACAGACCAATAATCACATCCAAGGTTAGTAATGATTTTCTTAATGAACTAAAATAAGCAGCTGTAGTGTGGTGAGAAAGAACATTGGGTTTAAAGTCAAAAGACCTGAGTTCACAGTCAGGGTCTGGGAGCACAAACAGATGATGGAATATGTTTTCTTCTTTTTAGCAGAATTGGAGGATTATGGGAATGGAATGTTGTATTAGTTATCAGACATGATCAATCTGCTAGTCTAGATTGCTTAACTGTTTTTATTTGTTTTAAGGGAAAGTTATATGTGGTAGTAGGGGTAAAAAAAATCAGGATATTACTATGATATTTTTTGAAAAAGGTAAGTTCAAGTGTAACAGAGCAAGCTGCATCTCTTCTCTGTACCTCAGTCTCCTCATCTGTAAAGTAAGAGGATTGGTTTCAGCGCTTCTTAAACTGTGACTTGTGATCCCACATGGAGTCTTGAAAAATCTGGCAACAGTAAAAGATCTCTGAACATTCGATGACCAAAAATTATTTAAAAATCAAATACATAATGAATCCAAGGAGTTTCTGGCAATGTTTGCCCATGTGGCATCTTGCAGCAACTTTACCACAGCCTTGCTTCCAAGCACATAGCATGAGCATTTTGCATTGTGCATGCCCTCAAGACCATGCAACACCAAGTAAGAATGCCAAAACTCAAAAAGGTCACTGCTGGAAAAAGTTCAAGAAGCTCTGATTTAGATAAATGCCTCTTAAGATGTCTTCCAACTCTAAATCCTATTAAAATATATTTTATCCCACAAGTTTGTGACATGTCCACATTAAGAGAACATGTTCTAACCCCACCCCCATCCACAATGTTTAACAAAAGTTTAGTATGAAATTTCCCATTTATAAAACCTAAGGTAAATATTTTTATACAGATGCAGAAATCATAACAGTAAAAGCCTTACAAATAATAAATGATTCCATTAATTGAGGTCAAAGCCAAACAGTTTCATGGCCTAAATCAAACCAACAGGAATGGCTTTCTAGAAATCTGCTACATTTTCAGTTTGTTGTATGACAAAGAGTTAAGTGCAGCATCTTGAACACTAAAGAATGCCTAGGAAAAGTAAAATCAAAAATACATGTTAGACCATCATCATATGGCATAAGAATCGTGATGCTTGTCTTTTACCCCTTAGCGTTCACTCCTTCATCCATTATAATCCAATAGGCATATTCTGAGCATCTCTTCAGACACAGTAGTGTTCAAGGAGATGCACACACATGTACACATGCGTGCACACACACACAAAAAAAAAACCCCTTGGCCTTCCATACCTCTTTTGGACTCTCACTAAAGGCAGCATCCATTAGAATTTGAGACCCACCAACTATACCACAAAAGACAAATATGTACATAAGATTAAAATCAGCCCCTGACAATCCTTGGTACTCCCTCAAGCTGTGTGTTCTTGGATTGAAAAGGTTGTTTTCATTTAAGGACAAATAAGCCTAAAGCTTGTTAGCAACCAAAAACCAGAGTTCCACTATGTAATCTCCTTATTTTACATCCTCATGATGCCATCTGTGTTTTCATTCTTGATGAGCTGGAAATAAAGTAACCAATCTCTCTTTAATATATTCAACAAGGCACAAGGGCCCTTTGAGAAGTTCATCGTGTAGACCACCTATTCATTCATGGAATTCAGACACAACCATAGATATTGATGTTTCTACAATGATTGTGTAGGTGTCTTGGGTGAAGCATGATATGGATGTAATTGTAGCCAACACTCTACTAGAATTCATGGAAAACGGGATAGATCAAAGAAGGTCAGCAAAGGGATGTAGGAGCTAAAGAAGAATTCTGATCTGTGGGGACACCCTCCCCATATGGACACAAGGTTATTTAGATGGAACACCTGAAAAGAATCAGCAATAGCAAGGATTTTTTTCTTCTTACTGTAATGCATACCAGACAAATTTAATAGGAACTCAAACATAAAAATATTTTCATTCTGAAATAAAATTTTATATCTTCTGCTTTCTTACATTTTAATGAGTTCTAAAATTTAACTTCAAATCAGTCAGTAGGACATCATTTTTAGTAGAACATGTTATTTGGTTTTAAAACTAAGATTTTGGGGGGGATGATTTTTGTTGTACTTAGAGAATCATTCAAATGCTCATAGAAGGCTTGTTGTTCTTATTTTCCACTTCATGGAACAAATATTATGTAGTTTCATGAAAGATCTTGGGCTTGAAGTATTTAAAGCACCTTTAATCTCACTGTCATGCTTCTATAACATTCCACTGTGGATAACTATGGAAGGGAAGGGGGAGGAGAATAGGCATGTACTCAGTGTCTAGTGTGTGTCAGGAGCTGTTCATGCACTTGACAAATATTATCTCACTTAATCCTCAGAATAGCCCTGGGAAACAGTTTACAATAGAAGAAACTGAGACAGACAGAAGCTGAGTGACTTACTCAGCATCACACAGTTAGTAAGAATCTGATCTGGATTTGAACTCAGATCTTTCTGACTTCAGGCTCAGTTCTCTACTCACTGTGCCACCTCACTACCACTTTGGAAGAGAAGAAAGGGTTTGTGGCCCATCAGGAAGATGGGTGGAGAAGAAGAGGGCAAAAACTCTCAACTAGAACCTATATTTCTTGTAGTTTCTGTCGTCCTACCAAAAAAAAATGATGTAATACTACAAATATTGATTAAGTTTTCAGCTGGATTTTTCCAACATATTGACAAGTAAGACTGACAATAGTACAACACAGGCTCTCGTAAGAGATATGGAATTTTGGTTTTCTTCATTTTAATACCACCATGACATAGGGAAGGTAATACATTGACTAGCTTTGGGGAGATATATAGGATTCCTCTAAATTTACAGAGGACCCACAAATTATGGTGGCTTAATCTTCCATAAATGCTGGCCATTGCAAAAATGGTAGCATCAGCTCCTCATTCTCACAGTCAAACATTCCATACCTAGCCAGCCCATCCCAGGGCACCAAGTACCCAGGAGAGTTTTTACTTTAATTCGATCACAACTTGAGGAAAATCAGTGAACATCCTGCCAATTCATATTTATTGCTACTAAGCGGAGCCCTTAGAGAAGGATACAAATCTTTTTAAGATATAAAATATCTTGGTAAGAATGTTGCATTTCATTAATTACTGTTTTTCACATCTTCTACAAAGCAACAAAGTCCACATCCCCAAAATGGGGGAGGGGAAGGGGGAAAGAGAGAGAGAGAGAGAGAGAGGGAGGTAGGGAGGGAGGGAGGGGAAGGAGAATGGAAAGGGTGCTGGATTAGGAGTCACAGAATTCCAGTTGGAAGAGACCTCAGTCCAACCTACATATAAAAGAACCAGGGTTCATTCAAATCTTCGCTCTGTACCTCGAGTAAAATATCTAACATCCATCTACTGACTTATAAAATGGAAGGTTGGCCTATATTAACTCAAAGGTCTCTTCCAACTCTAAATATGTGATCTAATGATTCTTATCTTATGAATCCTATGATTCTGTGAAAGAGACAGCCTTAGGTATAAGCTAACCTATAACCTAATCAAGCACTGAAAAGAGCATTGGATCTAAGTCTGAGGAATGAGATTCATATGGCCACTAAATCACAATGAAGGAAAGGAGAGGAAGATGAGGAGTATGGCAGCCTAAGCTACCAATCAAGGATGGGGGGCTTGTTTCGGGAAAGACCTCTAAGCAATTAAAGGCCAATAGTAAAACACAGAGGGGAGAACAGGCAGGACCCCACCAGAAATCAACCAAAGAAGAAAATGTTGTCAAAATTGTCTTCAAAGCAAAACAAAAGTAGTTATTTCCATTGCGTGAGTTTGCGCCAGAAGTGATTGTAAATAAGCGTTCTAACCAGTGCTTTCTGCATCAACCTTCTGTCACTATAAATGATCTAGGGAACAAGATAGGTACAATCCCTGCCCAGGATCTAGCTCTGCACATGCCTCCCATTTCAGAGTCCAATTCAAATGTCTTCACTCATGAGTTTTCCCATTTGTTGGCCCAGTCCTACAATGACATCATCAGTACTTAACCAGTTTCTAGCACTTTCTTATTAGGACAGGATGATGTCCACACGTTCTTAACCACCAGCATGAGACACTGCATGATGTGTGTTTGAAAAGAACCACTCAGTATAACCTTTTTAAATAAAAATTCCAAAAATCATCATTACTTTCAGTAATCATACTGGCAAACTTGCCAAAGGTTGTCCATTGGCTCGCACATTCTATGTCTGCATGAGTTTTAGCCATAAAGACTAATACACGCAAACGTCATACTTTGATCTTGATTTTTGCTTATTTTTTGCATCTTCCCCTCTTACCCCGACCAAATCCTTTCAGTAGCAGGTAGGAAAAGAAGTAAGCAAGCAGATGGGATTTACTGATGCGATGATGTGTTTTAAGCTGTATATTTGAATTTCCTATAGTATTTTTATCCAGTATTGTGTTCCGAAGATATATGGTGCTGTGGTAGAGTTAGCCTTGAAGCCAGAAAGATCTGGATTCAAGTTCTACCTCCAATACTAACTGTGTGACCCTGAATAAGTCACTTAACCTTGTACATCTCTGGGGAATATTTCTAAGTTTCTAAGTACTAAAGACTTAAAAGTTTCTAAGTACTAAAGACTTAAAACTCTTGCAAAAAAAAAATGCTGTTCTGAATAAGTGTAAGGAGTTTTCTCTATCTAGAACTTTCTGTATTAATGAAATAGCAGATCCATTCTCTTTCCCTATTGTATAACCAGCCCTTGTGAACCATAAAATATTTTACTTACCTTCCTCTGGTATTATGATAATTTTTTAATTTCAAAAATCTCAAAGTCATTGGTTTCAAATACTAATGTTTAAAGGCACGCTAAATAAATATCTGGGTATTTGATTTGTCCCCTTCCCTCATCTTTTAGGAGAAATGAACATCAGAATTTCTTCCCTGTTCAATTTCTCAACAAAGCAATTCCTTAGTTTAATGCAATCGTGAAACTTATATAGTCTTGCAATGGGGCTCTAGACTTCTAATTGATGTCATACTACCAATTCTAAAATTCCATTCCATCCAACACATTTTAATTAAGCACTTACTGTATGCAAGTCTATGCAAAGAGTTGGTGATATAAAAACAAAATGAAATCCCATATTCTATTTTTACTGTTTTCCTTTCATCCTCTCTTCCTGCTACATTCACAGAAAATTACACGTGGTGCACAATCACCAAAATGCCACCTGTATTTTTTGAAGGGGAGAAGACATTCTCAACCCATTTGATCCAGAGCATGGATATCTAGCTTAGACTTCAGATGTGTTAAGTGCAAAACTTACTGAAATTACATGTGAGAGGAAGAGTGAGAAAAATCACCATCTTTCTTCAAGAACACACACATATCCTAGCATTTTTGTCACGCTGATTTATCTCCTGATTAGTTTCCATCATTTAATGAAAACATTAAGGCTATTCGTTATTGGAGAAACAGGAGACTTGCTCATGGATATCGCAAGAGAGTGCCTTCACCCTGTGGCACATTGTAGAAACTGATGATGGAAATACTGCTTTGGGGCTCATCCTACCAAAGCATCAGCTCCCTTGCAATGTCATTCACTGACCTGGGATAAACAGGGGTCCTTTGTTGTTATCCACCAATAGATGGTTAGCAAGGGGATGTAGTGTTTTAATGGGGTTATAAATTTCTGTCCTTCATGAGAGCAGTAAAATTCTGCCTTCAAAGTTGTGTAGGAGGCAATGTGGATTTTTCATCCGTGGAAAGCTAGAAGTTTTTTGGATTACGATGTAGGAGAAACGTGTTGAATTATGAGTGGAGGCATTATAACCACATTTCACCTTAACATATCAGATTTTTGTACTACCATGCACATGCATGTGAGATTTGGGGCACAAATGTCAAATGGAGAATTGCTCACAAATACTCCTGCAAGTATAGTTAAGAATAAATTCTTTTGAGTTATTTGTATGAAATGGCTAAGTCATTAGTAGTAATTAACCCTGGGGTATAGAATACAAATAGATCCACAATTGCAATAAATGATCATTTTCAAGAAAATTGCTTTTGCTCTCTCTCCCCTCCAAAAACTTTCTAAAAAGTTCTATTCACATAGCCAAGGAAATCATTCATTTCTCCATCCACAGGGTAATAGCCAACAGCTGATCTCAATCAATCAAAACTCAATGATATTAAGGTAGATTTAGAATTTGTCTTAAATAGCAAGTCTAAAGTGATTGGCAACAAAACTGGAATGGAAAACTTTTTTTTCTTTTTACAAAAGTACACAGAATAAACAACCCTCCAGGGACATAATTTCAAGGAGGAAACATAACAGTAAAATTATAAAGCCTGCTTTTGCAGTGACGACAGACAATTACCTTACCGTTACAGCAGTCAGTGCAAAAGGGAAAGAAATGACTAAAGAACATTTCTTGTAGTTAGCAATAAGAACATGTGAATTCAAAACCCACTCTCAGGGAGAGCACCAGAGGGGAAAGGAAATTCAATTTTACATTTGCATCACTAAGATCTTATGTTGTTGTGGCTGTTCAGTTCTATCTGACTCTTCCAGACCCCTTTTGGGGTTTTCTTGGCAAAGATGCTGGAGTGGTTCGCCATTTCCTTCTCTAGTTCATTTTACAGATGAGGAAGCTGAGGCAAAGAGGGTTAAGGGACTTTCCCAGAGTCACACAGCTAGTAAATTTTTGATGAGTCTTCCTGACTCCAGGTCTTACACTCTATCAACTGTGCCTAGCTGCCTCAGGACAGCCACAGAAGATACCAGGAGAATTGAGGTGATTACAGAAATAAATAACCCTGAGAGGAAAAGAGTCGAAGCAAGAGCATGCACCCACTTATTTGGTCAGATTGTATATTTATACATCAGTCTCCAAAGGTAACTGATCAACTCCCAACTTTGCCTTTCTTGAAAGTGTTACTTGACTCCCTCCAAACCATTCTTCCTACAGTTACCAAATTTATATTCCTAAAGCATAGATCTGATTATGTAACTTCCCTGCTCTGAAAACTTCCATGGCTCCCTATTATTGCCTAGGATAAAAGATAAACTTCTGTATTTGGCATTTAAATCCCTTAAATTCTAGCTCCAACCTATGTCTGCCTGTCATTTACTCTAGGTGTTAGCCAAACTGCTTTCTCTTTCCAGTGCTCAAAGTTTCATCTCCTCAGTCCTTAAGTATAACACATTCAAAGTGCTAAACACTGTTTGAAACACAAAGAAAGTTAAGAGACTGCCTAGCCTTATGGAGCTTATGGCCTGGGATCAATAAGAAGATATACAGAAATCCCAATAATGAGCTAGAATGTTGAAGTGTAAAAAGGAGAAGTAAAATGCTATGAGAAGGTAAGCATGGATTATTCCTGGCTGAGGAGCTCAGGAAATGCTTTTTGGGAGAGATGCTACTTTAGTGAGGCCTTGAAGAAAGAGCGTAGTTGAATGGAAAGAATGGAAAGTGAGAGAGCACTACTTTTGAGACATAACTTTGCTTTGGGATGCTGGATAGAGGTGCACCTGGTTGCTTCTCCCCCTCAGCCCATGGTACCTCTGATTCTTTTTTTGTTAATTCTTTCATAATGGCAAATGAATGAGTATTCTGAGATGCTACTGTCTAGGACAGAGGTATTTGGAAACAAGAAGAAAAAGCTATTAGTGGGAAAGGGGAGAAAACAGATTTAAGACAGCAGTAAAATAAAATGGCCAGGGTTTTGCAACTGATTGGCTATTATGGAAGCTGACAGGGGTCAAAAATAACAGATCTTAAGCTCAGAATGATGGTGAGAATAGTTAAATCCAGGCAGTCAATAAATATTTATTAAATGGCTACTATGTGCCCTGGGATACAGAGAAAGACAAAAGACAACAGGTGCCCTCAAGGAGCTCACAATCTCGGAGGAAAGACACAATGTGAACAAGTATATATAAACAAGCTATACAACGCATTGAGCGGGAATAATGAACAGAGGGAAGGTACTAGAATTAAGGAGGATTAAGAAAGTCTTCCTTTTGAAGATGGAACTTAGCTGGAACTTGAAGGAAGCCAGGAGGTGGGGGAGAAGAGGGAATATGTTCCATGCATGGGGGACAGCCAATGAAAATGCTCAGAGTTGGGAGATGGAATGTCCGGCTCAAGAAACAGAAAGGAGGCCAGTGGCACTATCAAAGAGGACATGGAGGCTACACGGTGTAAGAAGACTGAGTTGTAGGAATGAATGGGAGCTGGAAAATCAGCCATAGTAAATGTATTGAAGTAATCTAATTTTGGATTATTAGGATTTTTGGATTACTTCAATTACTTGAGTAATCCAATGATTTCCTTATTAAAAGTGAAAGGAGTGAGGTATTAGGATTATAGCTGAGGCAGGGCATCATCAGAATCCAGTGAAAGTGTTTTAAATGATAGAGGAAACCTGAGTATGTTTTGAGGCAGAATAAAAAGGAACCCTTGAAAGAGAAAGGGAAAAGATGAGTGAAGATGCTGAAGTATCTGGAGAAGATTTTCAACTTAATTATCAATTTCACACTAATTTATAGGAACTTGGACATTTGTGACCTGCTTCCAATTTACTAGAAATAACTGAATTCTTTTAGGGGATTAGTTTTCCATAAGTCAATGAGAAGTCCAGATTGGAAATATTGTCTAGTGTTTTGCTAAGAATTTGGCAGGTGTGGCTACGGTGATTAGCTAAATCCCTAGGGGGATAAGCTTTATGCTTACTTTTAGTTATGGGACTTAAATGCAGTGATGAGGCCCTTCTGGAAAAGTTTCAAATACTACTGAACTAAAGGTTTTAGAAACTGCTCTCAATATAATAAGGAGATGGGATGAATCTGTCTTCACATATATTAGACTCAGACTTTTCACTTTTTAATATAATCTAGGTATATATGCCACTTTAAGCAATATTAATAAATAAAAATTCAGATTTATAAATTAAAAGGTGATGATTCACCATTCAAAATATTAACTGTAGGATATTTAAGTGATAGGCTCTCCTAACATATTTTAAATTATTCTATTTACCAAAGTTCAACTTAAATACATTTTTTCAGAAGTACAGACAAAGGTATGTTGACTAATGGTTACCAACCAGTCTTCCAGAACATGCATGTGTGTGTGTGTATACACACACATATACATATATATACATACACACTATACTTTTAAATTTGATCCACATTATTAGTATCTTCTCTATTTCTTTTTTGAGTCTAGAAATCAACAAAATAATATTTCAAACCCTGATTTGTATCATTTGCTAATTTCCAATGTGATTCCCAAGGTGTGAATGCTCACCCTGAATGGACTGACAATCCATTTTCACCAGCCAGTTCCAGTTGGTTCCAACATACCTATGAATCTATTCTATCTCCTGCCCAGTAAGTGAAGACGTCCGTCAGGCTTTGTGAAGGTTTTCTTCTCTATATCTACCTTCTGTCTTGGCAATCTCAGCAGCTGCCATGGATCTAATGACCAGCTCTATGCACAAGACACAAAATCACAGGTAATCAGTCACCTAAACTCTAAATAGTAACAAAGTTGCCCACTCTCTCAAAAAGAAAGAAGGAAGGAAAACAAAAACATATTTGAAACACTTTTTTAAAATGCACAGAAGAGAACAGAGTAAAGTTTAAAAGGAAACTCAGACAAGCAGGACAGCTTTGAAAGTAACATGTTGAATTTATTATAGACTTTTTTAAAAGCAACAAGTACATAAGAGATTCATGATTTCACATAGTCATTTTTTCTGCTCTTTGTATATAAAAATATTCTCTTTTTTTGATGTTTAGTTCAAAATTTTAAAAAAGAAAATGTTTAAAATGAGAAAGATAAGTTACTGCTATAATCTCTAACACATTTCTACATTTCCCTACTCTCCAAGCAGTTTTATAAGGAAAATAATACAGGACAAAAGATACTATCTGAAGTGAAGAAATTATCTAACAAACCCCTCATTTCCTTCTGTTTTACCCAATTGATTTATATACCCAGAAACAATCAGGGTTACCTTGCCAGTGTGTGGGGGGAGAAAGGGGTAAGCGCGGGTGATGAAGGCACCAATAGAATAAAAAAGCAATGGGATCCAACATGGATGGGCAAAAAGAATCCATCAGATTTGTTACCCAGTTAGAACTGGGTTCAAATCCAGTCTCCAACATCTAGTTATGTGATTCTGGGCACTTACTCTCTCAGAGTCACTATTTCCTCATCTGTAAAATGAGGGAGTTGGACTAGATGTCCTCCCAAGTTCCTTCCAGCTGTAAATCTATGATCCTATGATCTCTGGCATAAAATTAGTTCCATCTGGGAGTATTTGCAAATTTAATGAAAGTGTAGGGAATATTGAAAAAGGAACATCTGCAAAATATATTTTCTATGTAGTCTCAATAAAAAAAAGAAAGTGGTTTCTGTGTGATGCCAATACACTTTGCAGTAGCTTTTTCATTTATTCGCATTCTCTGATAGTGAGATTTCTCAAACATCAGGCACAGGATCTGGAGGGAGCCCACCAAACGCTGAAGAATCATCACCCTCTCAGACAGAAAGCAGTCCAAAAATGCTGCATCACAGGTCATCAGCAGGATTTTGGTTTGTGTCGTTTAGAAGACAGTCCCTTCATTCTGCTTCTGGATTTCCCAAATTGGCTTTGTTTCCCTTCTCTCTTTTCTGACTCTCTCCCACCTGACCTTGAGGTCCCTTAATGTTCATTTTGTATTAAATGCAGCCCAGGGGAGAAGTGTGCTACGGGGATACTGCTGGGGCAACTCCAAGCTGAGTACCTCCCACTCCCAGTGGTCTGGGTTTGTTTAACACCCTGGGTTCTCCTCACTCAGGCAGTTCTCATGAAAGCTAATGAATGACTCCCTTTGGGACTAGAGATAACTGGCCCGAGTGCATTCTGTCAAGAACCTGGAAAGTGAGTTATAGGCCTCATACAGACCAGCTGGATATCGGTCTTAAACTCCAGGCTTTCTCTGGTCAGGTTTCCCAGTTTGTAGGTTACAAGAGAAAAGATGGGAGAATCTGACTTTTTAAAATAATGGCAGGGATGCAGATTGAGGGAATTCTAGGAGTTAAACTTGGCCCAGAAGCTTGATAATTAGGAGAAATTAAATAAAAGGTCAGCTTTTGCTTACTTTAATGAGGTTTTCCATCCTCCCCCTCACAATTAAGGTAATTATAGAAAACCCAAACATCTCAAATTAACTAAAGTAAATTATGTAAGAATAAGGCCCTAATCAATTTGAAAGGATCAAGAATCTGATTGCTTACTGTTAGGGAGAGGATAGGGGAGGGAAGGGGGAGGGAGAAGGGAGGAGAAGGGGGAAGAGGGGGAGGGGAGAAGGAAGGGGAAGAGGAGGTGAAAGGGGAAGGAGAGGGAGAGAGGAGGTGGAGGGGAAGGGGAGGGAGAGGGGAGGTGGAGGGGAAGGGGAGGGAGAGGGGAGGTGGAGGGGAAGGGGAGGGAGGGGGGAGATGGAGGGGAAGGGGAGGGAGAGGGGAGGTGGAGGGGAAGGGGAGGGAGAGGGAAGGTGGAGGGGGAGGGAGAGGGGAGGTGGAGGGGAAGGGGAGGGAGAGAGGAGGTGGAGAGGAAGGGGAGGGAGAGGGGAAGGGGAGGTGGAGGGGAAGGGGAGGTGGAGGGGAAGGGGAGGTGGAGGGGAAGGGGAGGTGGAGGGGAGGTGGAGGGGAAGGGGAGGGAGAGGGGAGGTGGAGGGGAAGGGGAGGGAGAGGGGAGGTGGAGGGGAAGGGGAGGGAGAGGGGAGGTGGAGGGGAAGGGGAGGGAGAGGGGAGGTGGAGGGGAAGGGGAGGGAGAGGGGAGGGAATTCAGAACTCAAAACTTAAAAAAAAACAAATGCTAAAATTTGTTTTAACATGTAATTGGGGAAAAATAAAATAAATTAAATGTTTTTAAAAAAGGAAATATACAAAAGAAAGATGAAAGGATCAAGAGGGCTTTGCCTTCATTGAATACAAGCAGATGACACAGGAAATACCTTATGTAAGAATCGGTCACATGTCTGAGCCTATGTATAATACAGCATGCCTACTTGGAATCAAATATTCTGGCAGCAAGTCAGTGAACTGGTGGTTAGATCTAGCAATGAAAGACTCCCAAGAGGGAACTGCCTTCAGGGAACAGAGAAGGGAGTGAACTGTTCTCCCCCCCATCCCCTACAAGACCTTGTGAACCACAAAAAGTCTGAATATCTGAGCTCATTCCAGAGCCAGTAGCAATGTCCCTAAGGCACAGTGACTGATAACAGTGTTAGCCTAGGGAGCTAGAAGCACACCAGATCAAAACCAGACACATGGAGGAAAAGCAGGATTCTATGGATTCAGGATTGTCTGAAGGCACCAATCCAAGAAGTCCAGCAGGAGTCCAGTGCAAGACTCCACAAAAGAAGAAAACACCTTCCTATAACTTGGAGCCTGGGGTTTACCCTTTAGCCACATGTATTCTCTAAGGCTGAGCCCACTGTCCAGGGACTTTGTGTGTACAAGGGAAGAGAGCACCTCCAGTTTAAGGGGAAACTTCTCTATTAACTGTCATCACTATACTTGCTTAATAAATACCCAGTTGGATGGTAGGAAGAACAGCCATCAACAAGGCCCTCTCCTCCCTCCTATGTGAACACTCTGGTCCTCTTCTCTCGTGCTAGATTATTCCAAAACCCTTTCCAAAAGGCTAGGCAACAGGAAGAACTTCCCCCATCAGGGATAGCCTCACTGCTTTGAATCTACAATGTCTGGCACAAGGTAAGCCATTAATAAATATTCATTCATCCAAGACCAATTAACTCAATGGGGGTCACATCTGTGAAAGTTCTTGAATGAGAGTACTCAAGAATTACCCCTAAAACAGTGAGGGGAGAAGTAGGCAACTCTCTTTTGAGGACTTCATACACAAATGTGAGTGGACGGTGGGGAAAGTTGCCCCAAAGGTGGGGGCACTACCCAAATCATGTTGTAAGGTCAAAGGGAATGACGGGTTTTGGGGGGGGGAGAGAAACTTTAAGCATATTGTCTTTAATGCACTTTCACCATCCTATTGCTTTTGTTATTAAAAGAAAAAACCTCTAGATTTCATAGAATGACCAGGCAGATAAAGCCTTTTAGTAATGCAATCATTATCATTCAGATAAAGAACCTTTTCACTTTTTCTGTGGCAGTAGGGATAAATACAGTAATACTAATATTCCCAATTCATAGGTATTCTAATCTCCTTATTGTCTCACTTTCAGTTGAGTCATTTTTCAGTCATGTTTGACTTTTCACGACCCCGTTTGTGGTTTTTTTTGGCAGAGATACTGGAGTGGTTTGTCATTTCCTTCTTCAGCTTGTTTTACAGATGAGCAAATGGAGGCAAATAAGGTTAAGTGACTTGCCCAGGGTCACACAGCTCATAAGTGCCTGAGGCTAGATTTGAACTTGAAGATGAGTCTTCCTGATTCCAAGCCCAGGCCTTGGAATCCATTTGGTCACCTAGCTGCCCCCTAGTCTGTTATCGAAGTCATCACTCAAGTATACTATGCTCATTCTTGTCTCTAATTGGATTTATCCTCACCTAAATACTCTCCCTTCTGTCTGCCAACCTAAACAAGACACTTCTTACCCACTAGCTCATGTCACCTACTTACTCAAATAAACGTTTCTGTCTTCTCTGAATTTCCAAAGAAATTCAAATCTATATATTGCACTACCTAACAACATACATTGTTTTCTAGTTTTTTAATATGTTCATCTTGTCTCTCCAACTATATTGTTAGACTGGGCAGGGCAGTACTATGATTTCAGCATCTTTTGTGCATCCCTCAGTATGTTGCCTAGTGCCAAGAATACAGTAAAGGCTCAAAGCCTCACTGGTCATCTTGTAAACTCAAAAACCAGCTTTCTGCTCAAGGTAAAAGAGCAAGCAGAAATCAAGGTCTTTGCAAACACGACTAAGACAATGCTGAAAACACCAAAGAGAAGAAACTGACTAAAATACAAGTAATTTTAACTACACCAAATAAAGAAAAATAATCAAAATGAATGTCGCCCAGATACATTTCTTTTAAATGTACAATGAAACAGTTAATCTCTCAGAAGTAATGTGGTTCAGAGAAATGTGAAAGGCATCCTCCAAAGTGAAGCAAGAATTAACACTGGAAAGAAAACTCACATGAACAAATCACAGAGATTATAGACTTTTAATCATGATTAATTTCAGAATGGCACTACTCGGCAAGTCTGAGTCAGAGGATGTAGAGTCAAACCCTGCCTCTGATACTTATAACTAAGGGCACTTGGCCCAATGGATAAAGCTCTAGCCTATAGTCAGGAAGACCTAAGTTGAGATCTGGCCTCAGACACTTATTAACCCTGTGACCCTGGGCAAGTCACTTAACCTCTGCCTTCCTTTCCTTCCCTGTAAAATGAAGATCCCAACAGCACCCACCTCACAGGGCTGCTGTGAGGAACAAACGAGATAATATTTGTAAAGTGCTTAGCATAGTTCTTGGCATGTTGGCTTTAGTTATTTTTCAGTTGGGTCCAACTCTTCATGACTCCATTTGGGATTTTCTTGGCAAAGATACTTGAGTGGTTTGCCATTTCCTTCTCCAGCTCCTTTTACAGATGAGGAAATGGAAGCAAACAGGATTACGTGACTTACCCAGGATCATATAGATAGTAGGGTCTGAGGCTACATCTGAACTCAGGTCTTCTCAACTCCTAGCCCAGCGCTCTATCCCCTGTGCCACCTAGCTTCCAGAAAACTCTGGGCGCCCCCTATTGACATGAAGACAAAATACAAATTCCTTTGTTTGGCATTTAAAGCCTTTTCTAGTCTCCTGGCCTGGGGATAGAGAGACAAAAATGAAACAGTTTCAGCTCTCAAGGAATTTACATTTAATTGGGAGAAATAAAATGTACACATGTAAGCAGAGATAAAAAATATATATTCAAAGTACATACAAAGTAAATTTTTGAGGGGGTACTAGAGACTGAGGGGATCAGGAGGGTCATCTCCTAAGAGGTGGGGAGAATATAAAAACTACATTCCAATCACTTTACTCTCTGTCACGAACTCTGTGTCAGCCTAGGGGGCTTCTTTACTATTTTTCAAACACAACATTCTATTTTCCAACTCAGTGTATTTGCATCTCTGAAATGCCCCCCTTCCCCACTCACCTCTGCCTATTGGAATTGGATTCCATCGAAATTTAGCTGAAGTGCCAGCTACTTAAAGAGATTTTTCCTGCTCTCTGAGAAGGAAGGAAGGAAGGAAGGAAGGAAGGAAGGAAGGAAGGAAGGAAGGAAGGAAGGAAGGAAGGAAGGAAGGAAGGAAGGAAGGAAGGAAGGAAGGAAGGAAGGAAGGAAGGAAAACATGCATATATGTATGTACATACAGAAATATACACATAAATACATAGATACAAAAACTTTGTATATATTTTCTGCTTTCATATATGTGTGCATGTTTTCTCCATTATAATGTAAGCTTCTCAAGGGCCAGATCTGATTTACTTTTGCCTCCATATCTCCAATGCCTAGAATATTAAGTAATAAATGCTTTTCAAATGAATAAATGTTGCCCCAAGGTCACATAGCTAATATGAAGCAGAATGAGGATGTGAATACAGGTCCTCTGACTCAAAATTCTGGGCTTTTCCCCTTATGCTACACTAAATACTCTCCCAATTAAAACAATTTAAATGAAGGGGAAAAATAATTCAGATCTGGATAATAGGACAAGTCAAAGGAACTTCAGGACAATACTGATGTCCTAGAAAATTTATGAAAACCAAAGAATTTGAACACTATATTCCAGGAAATAATTCAAGAAAACGGAAAGTTTTACTGAAAATAAGTGACTCTATATCTAAAGAATTTACAGGACCCCAAGTGAAACAAAATCAAATTTCAAGTAACCCAAACACATAAACTCCAACACTACAAGAAAAAATTCCTACAAGCTACAAAAACACTGACAAAAATTAAATGCCAAAGAACTTTAATCAGGATCAAGGCAGACTTCTCAAGGAAAACTAGTAATAATAGAAGAAACTGGAATATGGCACATAAAAATTAAGACACATGGGTCAAAAACCAGAATTAACTGTCCAGCAAAACTGGGTTCAAAGGCAAGATGATATGTGACGCTATTTTGAAAAGTCTGCAAATAAAAAAACCCATTCATTTCAAACAACTACCAAGACTTTAAAGCTCAATAAGATAATTAACTAAAAATCATACTTCTTAAACCAAAACTAACTAGACTGATTGTTAACTAAATACAAGAATTTTGTGCCTATTGCCTAGACCATTAAATGTTTCTGAAGGGTAGCAGCCCAAAAAAAAAAAGAAGTGGGGCAGGGGAAAGGCTAGAAGGAAAAGAGGGAAAATTAATCCCAAAGTGATGGTCTTGGATATAGGGGAAGGTCAGAGTGAAAGAAATTTTCAGAGTTAGTAGTAAAAGACATGAGAAAGCTTTGCATGGTGTGTTCTGGTTAAGTCTGGGTTAATGATAGCAGTAATAACATTGCCTTCCTTTCTGAGAAAATGAATAATAGAGATATTACATATTAAAAAAATATCGGTTCCAGCCAAAGAAATGTTCAGATACAAATTTATAGCACTGGATGTCTATATCACTAAAAAAGAGAATGGAATTTGGGAGATTTGAGTCTGTACTTTAAAATCTTAGAAAAGAAATACAGCAATAAACCAGCAGACAACAGAAAGAAATAACTAAGATAATAGCTGAGAAGAGATTACTATAATGAGAGGTAAGAAAATTAACAAAACCAGAAGTCAGGTTTTTTTAAGATCAAGAGAATTGATAAAAAAATTCACAAATTTAACCAGTGATGAGCAAGTCCAAAGTACCAAAATTCAAAGCAGGAAATCACAAGGGCAAAGGAAATCAAGGAAATCAAAGATGGCTGCACATAGCCTTGTGCAAATAAATTATGATAATTTCAAGTAAACAGATGGTTATTAACAAAAATAAAAATACCAAAATCAACAAAACCAGAAGGGGATTGCCTCCATAGAAGAACCTCAGAAGGGAAAGTCAAACAGGATGTTGAAAACCTTCCTTGAAAACAGATCATAGGATCAGAATAAAAAATGAATTATCCCAAAAATAAAGAATAAATTCCTACATAATATAAGCTACTTAATATAGAGAAAGACAGATGGTAACCCTGTTCTTTCTATGAGACAAATGTTTTGACCCCCAAATCAGACAAGCATAAGAAAAGAAAATGCTAAGTTATTATTCCCAAGGAAGAGCAATCGAAAGATATTAAATTACTCACAAATAAAAGATAACAGTATTATGACCAAATGTAATTTATGGCTGGAATTCAAACATGGTTTAATATGAAGAAAATGACTCACAGAAGAAAAAAAATGCATGATTACATCATACATATATACGAACATTCATGTCAATTATAACATTCATTTCTCTTTTCAAAAGCGCACATACACACACACACACACACACAGAAAGTTTCATAACACTACATGGATCTTTCCCTAACTTGAACACATTTAAATCTGAAGCCACATGCCAGACAAACAAAACGGTAGAGGTAGTTATTTAAAAAATGGGTGTAAAACAGGGCTCTCTCCAATCGCACCACTACCATTTAACAGTCTTCAAAATGTTAATAATAGCAATAAGTATGAAGAAAAGAAATTAAAAGAATACGGAATGCCAATGAAAAAGTTATAATGTATCTATTAAGAAATGATATGTTTTTATCCAGAAAACTCTAGGCACTCCACTGAAAACAAGAAATCTATATTCTATGAAACCATCAAACTAGGGGGGAGTGGAAGATATTCCCAAAGTTGTCAGCATTTCTCTATCACCAATGGAAACTGAGAGAAACTGAAAGAGAAATATCATTCATAATAATAACAAAACACGTTAAAGATTTGAGCATTAACATTTCAAGATATCTTACAAAAGACCTATATAAAAAAGACAACTTCAAAATCATTTTGACAGAAATCAGGGAAAAAATTGAACAAATGGAAAATAGCCCCTATTTATAATTAGGTCAGGCAAATATAGCAAAAGTGTCCATACTTTCCACATTAATTTGTAGATTTGCTGTGAAACAAAAATAAAAATAGGCTTCTTTGTAAAATTAAAGTCAAAAGAAAATTCATGTGGAAAAACAGATGGGCACAAATACTAAGAACAATTAGGGATTGGGGTGGGGGAAGAAGACTCACCCTACCAGATTTCCAAAACTGCATCATAAAGCAATAGTTTTTAAAATTCCTTGATATCAGGGAAAAAATTAAGAGGTCAGTTGAACAGAAGGAAAAGTCCTAAAATACAGGCTAGTGAATATAATTTTTGATAGCTAGCATTAAATAGCACTTTGAAATTTGCAGAGTACTTTACATGTGTTAGGTCATTTGATTTGATGTGAGGTGAATGTTGGATAAACCCATGACCAAAAGAAAAAAAACCAAAAGATGGGCATAGAATTCACTAAAAATTCTTTAGAAAACTTAGATCTCCAAAGAGTTGTTTTTGTTTTTAAATGAGCTTATAACCACTCCTTACATCTTAAAACTATAGCAAATTAAATTTCTTATCTAAACATTTTAAAGAAAATATTGAAATATGAAGAAAAATGACTGTCTCAATTATAAAAATTATTTTATCTTTCAAAATTGGAATAAATCATTTGAGCAAAAATCCCTGGGACTCATTATTTAAATAGATTTTGTACAACAACAAAATCTCTCTGGAAATAAAAAAAAATGACTGGGAAAAAATTTCAGTAAACATATCAGAGTATTAGCACCATTAACTGACATTTGTCTAACACCTTAAAGTTCACAAAGCATTTTAACATGCATGACTTCAATTAAAGACCTGACATCCAGAATTTATAAGGAAGTGATACTTCTCTATAAAAATAATACACAATCTCTGACAGGGTTAATGAATATGAAGCAGCAATTTTTGAAGGAGAAAATACAAATTGTTAATGACTACATAGAAAAGATGTGGAAATCCCCTAATAACTAAAAAAATGAGTATCAAGATGACCCTAAGCTACTACTTTATATACGCACTGAACAGGAAAAAACAGGTCCCAACGTGATTAAATGCAATGTTCATCAGGCAATGAGGAAGCACATTTTTATTACATTGCTTACTGATGGTCACAAATTACAGACTAATGCAAATTTTTTAGAGTATTTGGTAATTTGCAAGGAGAGTAACAAAACTGGTCACAGCCTTTTCATGACAATCCTATTATCAGTACAGAGAACTCTTTTGTAAAGATATAAAAATTAACAAAGATAAAAATAGTCAGTGGCTGAGAGGCTACAGGAAGACAAGTACACTAACACTACTCGTAAAGCTGTGATTTGGTCAGACCCTTGAAACACCAATCTGGAATTCTGGAAGGAAAGGTATGAAATTATTTATATCTTTTGAGCTAGCATTTCCACTCCTGGGCATATAATCCAAGGAAGTTAAAGAAAGAAATGAAAGCCTCTCATCTCTCAAAATATTGGCAGCAGCAATTTTTGTGTGCTAACAAAAAACTGGAAATAAATTTCAGAGGGTCCCCATCCATTGAAGAGTGGTTGAATAAATAGTGGTATACTAAGTGTAAGGCGATTGTCATAAGACATGATCAATTTATGGAATTTTGAGAAACATGGGAAGACTTGTAGGAACTTAAGCAGAATGAGGTAGATCTGGAAGAATCATACAGAGAAGGCTACAACAATATAAATGAAATTCACAGTACGTCGTAGTCAATCCCAGATTAAGGACAATGAGCAGTCTTGGGCCAGGAAATAATTAGACACCTCCTTTCTGCAAGAGCTTAGGTCATACCATGGCCATGCAAAGCTGCATACACTTTCAGACACAGTCTTTTTAGGTTTAACTGTTGTTTTATGAGAGTTCCTCAAGTGGGGACATTAAATGACCATGGTGTAAAAACAAAAGGCTGGCTAAAACTTTAAAAATAATTTAAGCGTATAAAAGTGTTTTTAACTTCCCAGCTATTTTATTTGTAACAGCAATAAAAACCTGGAGATGCTCTTTGTCCAAAGACTGGAAAATGGTTAAAATTAATTATGAGAGATTAATGTAATGGAATATTATGACATCATCAGAAAGATAAATATGAAAAATTAAAGGAAGCATGGGAAGACATTTATGAAATGTTCTGAAACGAAGTCAGCCGAACTAGGACAGCATACACAAGGACCAAAATTATTTAAAAATATTTTAAAAGCCAAACAGTTGTTGGAAAGTAATCTGATGATCCTTTACAATTAGAATTACAATTCTAATCATACACTTTGATCCCGTGATCTCACAACCTTGACTAAACAAGAAGCAGGACGCTAAAAGGGAAAAAAAGACAAAAATGTTCATGGCAACTTTATGACAATATTTAAAAATAAAAATACCCATCATATCCAATGACTGAAATTCTATAATTTATTTGGTCATTCCCCAATATCATAGAATATTATTTTAAAATAATTGTAAAGAATTTAAAGAAATATGGAAAGTCTTATACAAAGTGGTATAACTTTTGAAAAAGAAAAATTTCAACATATACCCTGGCTACCACCATGAGTAAACTCTGATAAATATACAGATGAAAAAGGGACAGAGAAACAAATAAAAAATTGTTATGACAATATTTGCATGTCTGTGTGGTTCTTTTTCCTTTCAGCAAACTGGAAGTAGTTTTATAGTATTATGATCTTGCGTATCATTTCTTATTTTGTATGTTTGCTTTTGCTGCTGGTCAGCAAGTTCAGTACAAAAAGCAAAATCAACCAGGGTAACTGTACTCTGCAGCTTTACCAACCAAAAGGGAAATAAGAGAAATTCCTTACTTTTTATTTGAATTAAATGAAATTTTGTGAGAAATTTTGAAAAAATAAAGACATTAATGCTGATCACATAACCATTTCTTAAAGTATAACCAAAGTCAAACAGTCCCCACAGTAAGGAGGCCAAAAACCTCAGGAAGCCCCTCAATCAACCAGCAACCCATGCCCTGTAAAGGGGCATGGTCACCAAGGGCAACACCATCTTTGGCAAAATATTGGAGAATAAAGTCACAGAAATTGGAAGTGAAATATAAAACTATATAACATATAATATAATATGAAAGATATTCATTAATAATGGGCATGGCAGTGCTTTTATTTTGATACCATAAGCAAAAACAAAACAAAACAGAAAAACACTGAAATACCTCCTTGGAAGCCATGTTCCACAAGGTACAGAGTTACTGATCAGAAGACTGAGGCCCAGAATATTTAGGTAATATGTCCAATTCCACATAGCAAATTGCAAATTCAGGATTCAAAATAGCATGCTGCCTCTCCTATTATTTTTTCATGAGCCCTCTGGATATTTTTCTTCCTTTGTGTCAGTTTATAGACCTATCACATTTATACAATATCAAACCTTAAATGACAGAGGTGGACCAGACTTGGTTCCTCTTCCTTCCTATTCAAGTGCCCTTTCAATCAGATTAAGCTTCCAAAAACTGATTACTTTCAAATGATTAAGATGATGCAGATTCTGAAGGATGAGACCCTTCTCATTTATCCCAGTGCCAAAAGTTTCCCATTTCCCAAGCATCCTTGTCATCTCTATATGCCACTGCTACATCCTCAGCCTAGAGTTGCTCCCTTTCTACACATCCTGCTCACCAGCCCTCGCTCACAGCTACCTGGGCAGGTCATTTAAGTTCTTTTGTCTTTACCTTCCTTATTTGTTAAATGAAGGGGCCAGACTAGATGATCTTTCTTATTGATTCTTTCTGGCTCTACACTCTTCCCGATCTTCTTGTTCAGGTTTTTTAAGTCCTTTGGTTGTCTTTGAAAATTTAGTGTATGCCTGAAATTTGGAAGTCCGTTTGGGACCTTAGTCCTTTGCCCAAAAGTCTTGGCCTGGGCTATTTGTAATTAGGGTAACTGGTTACCATTCTGCTTTACAATCAGTAAAAGTTGAACTATACCCAGCTTCATTTATTCCTTGTAGGGGAGAGGGCATTCACAGTCTGACAAATGAAAGAAAGTTTCCATTTATTAATGACAACTCAATTAAAGAACAATATGAATTTAATTTGGAGACAAATACAAACAACTCTGAGATGCCAATGAACATCTACCAAATTGCCAATGATATAAAAAAATAAAAAATAAAATTCAGTATTGGGATGGTTATAACAAATGAGGCATTCTTTCGCACTTGAGGGAAGTGGGGAATTAGTTCAATTTGAAAAGTAATATGGAATTATACAACAAAAGTTACCAAAAATGTGCATACCACTTGACCTAGTGCTCCCACTAGTGGCAGCATATAAACCCCACGGAGATGATTATTAAGGTTTCTTCTATTTGTACAAAAATATTCCTAGCTGCACTATTTGTTGAAAAAAAGAAAAGAAAGGATACTAACTAGAATTAGTCTGTCAATGAGGTATGGTTTAACAAATTATAACTTATGAATATAATGGATTATTATACTATAAGAAATGACCAATTATAAAAAGAAATATTGGAAAGCATAAAATGATGAAGAAAGCAGAACCAAAAAAAAATTTTTTTACATACTGGTTATAATTTTATAGTCAAGGAAAATATTAGCAATTCTAAAGAAAACAAAATTGTTCAAAAATAGGTTTTCATCTTGGATGATAGCTGGTACTTAAGGAAAGATAAATCCAATGAGAAAGAGAAGTTGAAAACCTTTCAGGAAAAGTCTAAAAAGAGCTATCAGGTTCTTTCCAAGGCTTTCAAGGTTGGAATCCTTAGTTCTTTATTTTGCCTTATGTCATATTTCAAAATTCAGGGTTTTAACAGAGACATAACATCAGGACAACTCTTGTGATAAATCAGACGGGATTAGGGTTTTGTTTTTGACTCACAAATGGAATAAATGACTAGCATTTGTAGAGTTCTTTAAGCTTTTGCTAATATCAATAAGGAAATTAAAGCTGAAAGAAATTAAGTGACTCCCCTTGATTACATAGCTCAGAGAGGTTTTGAACTCATGTCAATCCTGACTCCAAAACCAACACTCTATCTACAATGGCCCCTAGCTTTCTCTAAAATAAAGAGGAAAGAAGAGATGGGGTAACAGTGCAATTTGAGAGCCAGTTTGGAAGTATCAGTCCAAAGTATAACCAGTCACTCTTAGGTTTAAGACTGAGGGTCCACAACCATTCTGGAGAGCAATTTGTAATTATGCCCAAAGGGCTACAAAAATGTGCACACCCTTTGACCCAGCAATGCCACTTCTAGGACTGCATTCCCAAGAGTTCATAAAAATGGAAAAGGGACCCACATGTTCAAAAATATTTATAGCAGCACTCTTTGTGGTGGCCAAAATCTGGAAATCAAGGGGATATCCATCAGCTGGGGAATGGCTGAATAAATTGTTGTATATGAATGTAATGGAATACTATTGTGCTATATGAAATGATGAAGAGGAAGACTTCAGAGGGGCCTGGAAAGACTTATATGATCTGATGCTGAGCAAAAGGAGCAGAACCAGAAGAACTTTGTACATAGCAACAACCACAGTGTGAGAGGATTTTTGGTAGACTTAGAACTTCATTGCAATGCAAAGACTTAAAAAATTCCCAAGGATCTTTTAAGGCAAAATGCCTTCCACATCCAGAGAAAGAACTCTGGAATTCAATCGCAGAATGTAGCAGATCATCATCTTTCATATTACATTTTGGTTTATTTTATGATTTCTTCCATTCTTTTTAATTCTTCTATGCAACATGACTATGGTGAAAATGTATTTAATAGGAATGTACGTGTAGAACCTATATAAAATTATATGCCGTCTCAGGGAGGGAGTGGAGAGGGAAGGGGGAAGGAGGAGGATAGAGGGGGGAAAAAAAAATCTAAGTTATATGGAAGTGATTGTAGAATACTGAAAATAAATAAAATAATAATAATTAAAGAGGCTGAGGGTCCATAACCAAAGGATTACCTATCTCAAGGAAAATAGAATAGACTTGTCCTGCTCAGCCCCAGAAGGAATGACTGGCTTAACAAGGAAGTTGAGGAGAGGCTCGAGCGAGGGAAATTTTCCTGCCAGTTACAACGACTGGAGAGTGAATGAATGGGTCACTTCTGGAGGTAGTAGGTTTTCCCTTTACAGAAGCTCTTCACCCAAAGGTTATTTGACTGACTTGTTGGTCATTGTTAAAAGGGGGATTAATGTTCACATATGGGTTGAACAAGAGTTATGACTCTGATTGTGAAATTTTATAAATGAAGGGGAGTATCTATACTACCTATAAACCTAACTCATGGTCCAGATAATTATCTTGAGGCATCAGACTGGAAAAGCCTCAGTTAGGAATAGCAATTGTACAAAACACAATAGGATAAATGCTGCATTTTAACTAAGTGGAATATTCATTATCCAACCTAGATCAGTCTAGCCACCATTTAAATTTAAAAACAAAATGAAAATTTGCTACCCTGGGCTGTAGGTTTGGAAAAATAGAACCCATACCCACAAGCTTGTGACCTGAACGTGGTGAAACTAGGATTTCAAGCTGAGATTCCAGAACCTAAGTTCCCCTTTCCCAATGAAGGACATCTGCCCATAATGTTCCTAAATCAAATTTAGGCACCAAAAAATAATAATTACATCTGACATTGATATAGCACCGTAGATTCTGCAAAACACTTTACTTATATATTTAACTTATGTAGTACTTTACGGTTTGCAAAGCACTTTGCATAAATTATATGCTACCTATGCAACAAACCTATGAGGTAGGTGCTGATATCAGCCCCATTTTATAGATGATAGAACTGAGGCTGGGAAAAGGTAAAGTGACCTGTTCGCAGTCACAGAGCTAGTGTCTGAGGGAAACTCAGGTCTTCCTCATTCACCTAAGTACAGCACTCTCTCCACTATATCACCCAGTAGCCTATAATACACTATTGTCATTTGAATAGTCCCATACCTGCTACAGGTTATCATCTTCCTATTTTATAGTGACTTCACACACCTGTAAATGTTCACACAGAATGATGTTCACACAGCTAAGAAGAGTCAGAGGCAGGATTGGAACCCTTATCTTCTCTAGTCCACTTTCAACACCATGTGCTCTACCACTGCAAGTAACCAACCAAAGCCCTCTGGCTACCATAAGAATTTTACAGACAGGCAGATGGACGCCCCCACTGTGCTGCAATCAGGGAAATTGTTCTATGCAATTAAATGGGGCTAGTAACAAAGCAGTACCAATTATTAGTAATGCTACTGTCTCTAACGGCTAAGAGTAAAACTGTACAATCAATGGACTTTAAAATTCTAATTCCTGTTAATCACAGATTAGGAAAGAGGCATACCAAATACCTCCTGCAGGACTTTGACAGAGAGTTCAAATTGTGCCTTGCTAAATATACAATTGAGAGCGACAGCACCTGGTCCTGGGGATGGGGTGAAGTCTGCAAAGCACTTTTTAGCTCCTGAAATAAGGGTACTCTGTATTTGTCATGCTGATAACCAAAAGGCTAATACTATAACTAATGCTATATATAATTAGTCCCAGCTGGTGAGACTTTCTAGACAAAAGAGGTTCATAGTATAGTCTATGCTCCCTTGGGCCTTTATGCTAAAATGGCTTGCATAGACATGTTGACCTTAAGAGGTAGGTTCACTGGGATGAGGGGTGGGGTGGGGTGGGAGTGGGAGGAGACAGCAGCCATGTTTATATTTCACCCTCACAATAAAGGACCTGCTCATTTCACACAGTACAAATTCACACTCTCAAGATGTTGTTTCTTAAATGATCTTTAAGTCATACCTCCTATTTCATCTTCAAAAGAAAAGTGTAAGTTCTCTGAGGTCAGGTACGTTGTCTTCCATTCCTTTCATCTTTTTTCCATCTCTTTTCTCTTCTTGCAAAAAAAATCATGTGCTCACTAAATGCTCCTACCTGAACAGAAAATGAAGGTAAAATTTGCCTGACACTATAAAGATGGGGCATCTAGGTGGCACAGTGGATGGAATTAGGAAGACTCATCTTCATGAATTCAAATTTGGCCTCAGACACTTACCAGCTATGTGAACCTGGGTAAATAACTTAGCCCTGTTTGCCTCAGTTTCCTCATCTGTCAAATGAAGTGGAGAAGGAAATGACAAACCATTCTAGGATCTTTGCCAATAAAACCATGAATAGGGCCACTGAGTCAGACATGACCGAACAACAAACCTACCAAGATAGAATGAATGACATGGCAGCAAACAGAAGGAAGAGAAGGCTGAAAGACTGAAAATGTGTACCAACAATCTTGTACAATCTACTTTCCAAAAGTGGAAGGGCAGAAAGAGAGTAATGGCATAGGACTGCTCTACAGTAGTTGAGGAATACAAGTAAATCTCTATAACTTGTCCCTTGTGAGTAATAAAATGAAATAAATAAATTTCCTTCCACATCCAGAGAAAGAACTCTGGAATTCAATATTCCACTTAGTTAAAATGCAGCATTTATCCTATTGTGTTTTGTACAATTGCTATTCCTAACTGAGGCTTTTCCAGTCTGATGCCTCAAGATAATTATCTGGACCATGAGTAATAAAATAAAATAAAATAAAATGAAACTGAACATTATATAATTGTAATGACCAAAGGTTGGACCTGGAGATGAGTTGAGAAAATTTATCTCCCTCCTGTCATTGCAAAGGTGGGAAACTATGTGTGTGCAGAAAATTACATATGTTGTCACACATGGCCAATATGTGGGTTGCTTTAGCCTGAAGTGCTTTTTTCCCTTTCTTCTTAAATCTTTGTCATAAAATAAGATGTTGAATAGGACAGGAGAGAATGGATATATTTGGAAAGGAATTAAATGTAAAAACAAAAGGCACCAATAAAAATTTTAAAAAGAAAATCAGAAAGAAATTATCTCCCTCATATGGTCCCCACGAAATTTTCCAACTCTGGGCACAATTTGGGATATGACATGAAGGTGGAAAAATGGATTAGTTTCAGGAAATGGAGATGAGACTTTTAAGATCATTATCTATCCTTGTCCAAGAGAATCTTCAGGTCTCAAGTTGGCCATAGAGAGTCCAGTTGGCCCTCTGGGGTAGTTAAGTAAGAGTAAACCTAACCTCTCTTCTATTTGATGGCCCTTCATTAATTGAAGACAGAGGTCAAGTCCACCCCCACCCCCCACCCCCAGTGTTCCCTTGGCCAGGTTAGACATCTCAGTTGCTTCAAATGATCTTCATTAGCATGAACCCAAGGTCCTCTTTTAGCTTCGTCCTTCCAAAACGCATCTCTCTGAATTGAACACAGTATTCTGGATGGGATGTGAGCAGGGCGGAGAATAGCAAAAGTCACCTGTCTTGTCTGTAATCTGCTTTTCAGTAACTGTCGTTTCACCATTGTCTTCCTGTCCATATCACAGCATTGAATGGACTTGCTCTGAGTCAAATTTTCTTATTTCCGAACTAACAAAGCTTATGACTCAGCCTTTCAGAGCCCAAGGACAGAGACAAAGAAGTCAGCATAAGTAGTTGTGAAATCTGAGAATTTTTTAAACTTCCTCTAATAATAATAGGAGCAATCTGTATTTAAATGGCTTGCTGTAGTTGCTGTCCAAAGTAAACCAACAAATAAATAAAATTAAAGGTTAAAAACCTGGCAGTAAACCAATTCATCTTGCTGGTCCATATTTATATGACTGATACAGATTCAGACTTACACACCTATATTACTTCTACATTAATTTCACAGATCATACTGATAGAAAAGGAGTGCATTTTTTCTCTTCACAAACTCCACAGAATCTAGTGAGAGATGATAAGGTGTCAAGGAAAGAATCCTGAATTTAGAGTCCGAAAATCCAGGTTTGTGTTCCAAAATGAAATCTTCTTGACTGTGTTAGCCAGGGCAATACACTTAGCCTTAGTTTCCTCATTTGCAAAAATGCAGGACACCTGTCTTATCTAGTTCAGAGTGTTGTTTCAAGGATCCAATGAGAATGTGTTCATAAAGCACCTTGTAACCCTAAAGACCTATATGAACATTATGTGAAGTGGATAGAACACCAGGAGTTGGGAGTCAGGAAGCCCTGAGTTCAAATCCCGCATCAGACACTAGTTGTGTAGCTTTGGGCAAGTCACTTAACCGCTGTTTTACTCAGTTTCCTCATCTCTAAAAGAGGGATCATACTAGCAGCTACCTCCAGACTTCTTATGGGACTCAAACGTGGCATATAGTAAGCACTATAAAAACATTAGCTATTATCATCATCGTCATCGTCATTATTGACTGGGCTGTAAGCCAAAAGGTGGGGTTCTGTTTTTATTCCTTTAAATAAAGCCTACCTCTCAAAAGGATTCTTTTTCCAATTAATCTAAGGATTTGATTGGGTGCTCCTTGTTTTTATTTATTTTTTTAAGGCAAATGAAACCCAAGTCATCCCAAGACCACATGAACTCCTAAGAGCAGCCCAATACTGTTTCACACAGACACCCAAACACCTGTTTTTCTTGTTAAGTAAAAACAAGTCAATAGTCACAGCAAAACCATGAAAGAAAACCACAAGTGGTCTAAGTGTTTGAGTCATCCCCTAGCCGGGTACATTGTGACATTCAGCCACCTGCAGTCCTCCCAGTGAAATGCTGATCAGCAGTCCCTTTGTCTCTCACACACCGGCAGCTCTAATTACATGTGTGCTCTGCCCAGATGGCCCTCCGTTGCCTCCTTCAGAAAACATTCCCCCAGCAGCCCAAATGACTAAAGAGAGCTGGCAGGGACCCTCCCTCATACCAAAACGGTGGGAAAACTCTTGCAAAACAGTCTCTTTTGCAAGATAAATTGTACACGTCCTCAGAAGTAAAGTAGCTTTCGTACAAGAAAAACCTTTGTAAGAGATTCCTTCGAGAAAGAGAAAACAAACCATGGACACACATACAAACCCACATGAGAATGTGGTCACTTTCTGTCCACAGAAAAATAATTGCAAGGAATAGCTGTGAAGGGCCAGAGCTTGAGGTCTGGAGGGTTATACTGATTTATCCTTTTTAACTTTCCAATATTTTCTTAAACCTTTTCATGAGAACACACTGTAGCAATATACCCTGGATGAGGGTCAGACTTACCTATACATAACCTGTAGACAAATATTATTTGAGAATCTTTAAAAAACTTCCCCCACTAACCTGCCTGAAAAATCTGCCATCAGAAACACACATCTCCAAAAGGCCTTCATTAAAATGTACACGTTACCCAAGATAATGCGCACTATCTACATCCAGTAGTAATCCTTGCCCCCTGCCCCCTTTGTTTTAAGATTAAATCTGTGTCACCCAGCCTGAAAGTCTAACAACATGGGAGGTTTCCACCCGGGCCACTTTATCCCTCCCTAAGTAGCTAAGTAGCTCTGTGTACTACTACCAACCCCACACCCCCTCCCACCCTAACACCATCAGGTGTTGGACTTTGTATGGACACCTGACCAATTTATGCCTTTATAGGTTCAGAGCTTCCACCAGTGTCAGCCTCCCTGGTAGCAAAGATTGTAGGCAGGCACCACCTGGCCACATATTTTTACATCAGGTTAAGGAGACGTCATCTAGCAGAGAAAAAGAAACAAGACAGAGGAAAAGGGTCAGAAAAGGTCACAAGAGAAAACAGGCTTATATAGGACACCAATAGCAGGGGCTCTAGATAGCTTAAGGATACTAGGCATTATGGTAACTAAAACATAAAGACAAAAACCTTCTTACTGTTGCTGGGAAAACTGAGTTTTTCAGCACCGAAGATGTTAGTTAAATAAGATTTAAAATATTAGAATCACAAGTAAAAATGGGGGAAAGAAGTTAATAGTTGCTAGAAAGAAAACAAATTTGAATTTAAACTTGACCACCAACAACAGGAACACAGCTGTGAACCTGGCAATAATGAAGGAAAGACCTCTGAGAATTAAGGAAAATATCTGTCAAATTAACCAAGGCATTATTATATCAATAGAGCCATCCTCTGGCCCTTAAACAAAATGTACTGACTTAGAATGGTATGTTAATAAGGTTACTTTATCCCTCCTAGAATGTGTGTGTGTTCCATCCTTCCTTGTGGAAGAAGACCATGCCATCAGAGAAATAATGACACGACTTGCACTTGACTTTGTTTTGAGGGAGGGAGGGCTATGCAGGTCACCAGCCTCACTTCTCCAGAGTCATCTGAATCCAGTGACCAGCTATTCATCAGGATGACTGGAGATGACCTAGGATGAGGCAATTGGGGTTGTGACTTGCCCAAGGTCACCCAGCTAGTGAGTGTCAAGTGTCTGAGGTGAGATTTGAACTCAGGTCCTCCTGACTCCTGTACTGGTGCTCTATCCACTGAAACCTCCTAGAATATAGCTCAATAAACATTTGTTGAAGGACAGTTTCCCAGTGGATAGTAGATTGGGACAGGGGGATGAGAGAAATAATTATTAATAACCAATAATTTGGGGAGTTCTAGAGTTCTCCTCTTCTTCTAAAGGGCTTATTTTTAAAAAGTAAAGAGTTCAGTCTCTTGAAAGACCTTACTGATAATGAGATGTGAATTAACTCTCCTCAATCTCAGTCAAACCCCACCCAACTTTATAAGGAATTTAATTTAAGGTAGGGGAGACCATTGTGTTCCACTCAAACTTGGGTGGAGATAGATCCTTTGTCTAGATAGCCCAAGGCTGGGACTGAGCTGAGTAAAGAGAGTTACTCTCAGCCCCTCATTGAACACTTGCCCTTTAAAGACCACATAAACTGTGAGCCCACTGCCATGATTGCTTTTGATCTAAGGGAGATGACCAAATGACCATCCTTTTATTAATAATGTTTTGGTCTTATCAGATCTTAAAGTTCTCAGAAACTATGTCTCCCAAACCCTTTTCAGTTGTCACAGGAAAGAAATAGAAGAAAAAGTTGCAAAAAAAAGTTGCAGGCATACAGTCAACAGAAATAGTTAGCAATGAAGAAGGCAACAGACAAAAAATCAGAAAGTAAATAGAAATAATAGTAGAAACCCTGCATTCTGGCGGCATGTAAGGGTGAAGATTGTTTGCTCCTAGGGTCAAATAGTAGTAGACTATAATACATTATACCAGTGGTGTAAAACTCAAATAGAAATGGCCGGGGGAGAAACACTAATGCATACTTAAAGATCCCTGGGGTCAGTATGTTGACTTCATTTTTAAAACGCTATATTATCTATGTTATATTGTCTTTTTATTTGTCTTAATACTTCCCATACATTTTAATCTGGTTTCAGAGCTCTTGGGAGTGTCATGGGCCACATGCCTTGTGTTTGACAGCTCTATGTTACACACTATAGTGATCAGTAGATATAATGGTAATATGTTGTCATCAAGAAAAGATAAAATGATATTCAAACAATACTGTTTGATGGTAGAAGGGACTCCAAATCAGATTACCAGGATACTTATCCCCAATTACTGTGACAACAGGAGAGTTGCTTAACCTTTCTCTGATTTATTCATTTCGCCAATTTTAGTTCCTGAATTGGGGCTCTGTGTCAGGACAAGGTTCTGTTGATGACCCTACTTATAGCCAAGTGATCCAGTGAATAGGGAACCAGGCTTGGAGTCAAAAAACCTGAGTTCAAATCCAGCCTCACACATTTGCTAGCTGTGTGACCCTGGACGAATGAACTTAAGTTCTATTTACCTGTGTATCTTGCAGGGGTGTAGTCAGGATCAAATTAATATTATTATTAAAGCACTTAGTACAATGTCTGGCATAAAATAAGCTCTATACACATGTTAATTATTATTATTGTTAATAGTATTATATTGTTTGTCCTCACCCTGCCTCCTCAAGTTTTTGTGCTAATTTGCATCTTGTTAAATTTCTTAATGATCTTTCGGTCTAGTTGAGAGTTTTGCTGTAGATATGTGGAAGCAAGGCCTCCTGTCCAAGCAACCATCTCAATGGCAAGACTACTAAACCTTTCTACAACTTGGTTTTCTCATCTCTAAAAGAAGGATAATGCCTATCCTACCCCCATTATTACAGAGTTGTTTTTTCAAAACTGGATTATGTATGAAGAAGGGCGCTAAGGGGTACAATGGCTAGAGCACTTGGCCTAGAATCAGGAAGACTCACCTCCCTGAGATCAAATCTGACCTTGGATATTTACTAACTGTGCAACCCTGGGCGAGCTACTTAACCCTGTTTGCCTCTGTTTCCTCATCTGGAAAATGGACTGGTGAAGGAAATGGCAAACCACTCCAGTGTCACTGTCAAGAAAATCCCAAATGGGGTCACAAAAAATCAGACCTGACTAAAAAACAACAATGTATGTGGAAGCATTTGCCAGTTGTAAAATATAAAAACATAAGGTTTGTAATGTTAAATTACAATAATGAGTAAGAGAAGTATAGGATACTTTTAGCAAGCCATCAATCAAAATTCAATTCAATAAATATTTATTAAGTGTTTATTTTATCACTTCTACTCAGGCTCCAGGGATACAAAAACAAAATTGCCAGTTCTGAAGGAGCTTATGATCTAATATAATCAGAATCTTAAATAATACTTGTGGTAACTGAGGCAAGCAATATGAACATAGCATTAAGAAAGATTTCTAACTGAAGATGTGAAAATAATACAAGAAATAATTAAGGTCAATTTTGTTTAGCCATAAGGGGGAAAATCAGTTATTACAATGACTTTAATAGTGTAAAACTGTGCAGATAGTGAATTTTTTGTACACTCTAAATTTTGGAACCCAAGGACAAAGTCCTGTTTCCAATATTCTTTGCTGCTTTGTCCTACTTAAATTTCTAGTAATAATAATCTTGAATTTTGAAAAGGTTTGATCTAATTCACTTCAACCAGCATTTATTAAGCACGAGCTCCGTGCAAGGTACTTGGACAGGAGGACAAAAATGCAAAATGATGCCTGGCCTCAGAGAGCTTCCTTTCTGTTCAGGGTCACAGTGTGTACACCAAGAAGTAAACAGAAGAAAGAGAGAACACAAACAGCCAAGGGGATCAAGAAGTCTTCCTGTAGGAGATGTCTCAAGCTGAACTTTGAAAGAAAGTAAGAATCCTCAGCAGCGGAGGTGAGGAGAGTATAGGAACAGAGTGTTCCAAAGCTGTATTTCAACCCTTAACGAGATAAGTTTCAGTTAAATGGAAAATGTCACTTTGGTGAAGCATCTCATTCTCTCATGTTCTGGATAAATGAAGTGCTAGTCTCATTTTTTTCAGATGAGAAAATTGAGAACCAAAGAGATTAAATGACTTGCCCATGGTCACATAGCTAATAAGTGATAGAAATGAGATTTGAATGCAAGACTCCATTGACTCTCATTTGTACTATGAAATTAGCCTTTTAACAAAAAATAATTAATCTTTTCATTCAGTACAAGGGAGTGGAAAAAAAGAAGGAAAAAAATGTGTGTCAATCATCTAAGGTCATTGTTTCACAGACAGATGAATAAAATATGATCACATATTGATAAATGGGTCAACCACACTGAGGATGCTCAAAGAATACGTTGCATCTGTGGTCTGGGAGGATAGTAAGTGCTCCCCACATGTACACATATTCCTAAAAAAGATCTTTCATTTGTCATTTTCCATAGTGTAGCTAGGTATTTTCTGTCACTCTTGACCCAAAGGATCCATGTTATGGGACTCTCACTTTATTGGTGGAGATTGAATACTCATTGCCTCAGGCTTGTGTGATGGTGGGATGGAGCTGGGAGAGCTGGAGTCAGATCTTGCTGTTCTGACCTTCACTTTAGAGAGAAAAAATGTGCCATTCAAACTTTTCTTCTACATCACCGAAGGGAGAGAGAGACTGGAAGAGGTGCCAAGTAGAGAAGTTGACAGTTGCTATCATGTCCCAGTCTCCAGCTTGGTACAATAGAGTCTTTCAGAAATTTCCCTTTGACTGAGATTTGAGACCTTCTCTCTTCATTGAGTTGAACTATCTCACTCCCAATGACAGAGCTCACTTACTCCATGTATTATCTACCATATATTCTCCTACTTGTACTTTCTCTGATTTGTTTACTATTTATTTGGATAAATAGGTCTATTTGTTATTTGCTGCATAGATTCTTTGTGCCACTGCATTTGGTGGAAAATGAGTAAAGCCTTGAAAACAAAATTTGGGGCACTTTTCCCCAGTAAGAAATATCACTTAGGCAATGATAAATCACAAAGATCATATACCCAGAAAGAACTTATACCAGGAATGCAAGGTTAGTTCAATATTAGGAAACCTATAAGCATAAATGACCAATCTCAATTCAGTATCAAAAATAACAAAAATCATATGATTATTTCCATAGATGCAAAGCTTTTGACAAAATACAATGCCCATTTCTATTAAAAACCACAAAAAAGCAAAGAAATAAATAGAGCTTTTCTTGAAATGAAAAGTAATACCTGTTGAAAATGGGAGCAAGCATCATCCTGGGGATAAACTAAAAACCTTCCCAGTAATATCAGGAATGAAGGAAGAATGTCCATTATCACCACTATTATTCAATATCATGCTAGAAATGCTAGCTATAGCAATAAGACAAGAACAAGAAATTGAAAGAATAAAAATGGGTAATGTTCAGAAACAAAACTCTCACTCTCACTCTTTACAGATGACATGACGGTATGTTTAGAGAACTTTAGAAAACCAACTAAGCAACTCATCGAAACTACTAACAACGCTAGCAAAGTCGCAGGACGTAAAATAAATCTGTCCACTATGCCACAATGCCTCTCCAGTTCATTAATCCAATGAACAAAAGCCAAAGATAAATTTCTAAATGAAAATTGAATAATGACATCCAAAATGTCAAAGAATAAATGCAGAAATAATAACTATAGGAAAGAGAGTGATAATGACTTACATATCAAAATTTCTGAGATGCAACTAAAGCAATCCTCAAAAAAAAATTATCCATTAAAAACATATGGGAGCAAAATATAAAAAGAGTAAGTAAATGGAATACTCCATATTTTAATACCAGGAAATCAACAAAATAAATCTCATATAAGCACAGAAGAAGAAATCTTGCAAACAGAGAAGAAACAGAAAAACAGAAAATAAGACTATGGAACTGATAAACAAAACTTTTAAATGATTTGTTTAAATGACTAAAATAATCAATAAACTTTTAAATAATATTGTCAAAAAGAATATCAAATTTCCAAAATAAAAATGAACAAGGCAAAATAAAACAAATGGAGAAGATAATGAAATAGTTTTCAAAGACTAAGAACTTTTTTTAACGGAGGATTACCTACAGATAAATAAAATGCCAAAATGAATAGAACATGAAATAAAGATATTTTAAAACATCAAATATTAGGAAATGAAAATAAACCTTCCATAAAGGAACTACTAAAGAAGAGGAGGGAGAGAACTCATTGATCCACATATATTTAGAAGTTAATTTGATCAAAAGTTTAAAGGGAAATTAATAGCTGTACTATCCAAAATTTTCTCATACAATACTCTACCAAACTCCTTTTATGGGACAAATGAAATCCTAATGCTCAAGAAAAAGATTAAAGTACTAAAAGAAAACTAAAAACCAAAATCACTAATAAATATTAATACAAAATATTTAAATATAATCTTAGTGGAAAGATTAGGGCAACATACAACAAAATTATTCACTATGACCAAATTATATAACTCACTTGATCATATCAATAATAAATTCAGAAAAAAATTGGACAAAGTGCTATTCATACTAAAAAAAAAAAAAACCTACAAGACAGTCAAGGAAGGACCATTTTTAATATGAAAACAAGACTAAAGGCTAAAGTTAGCATTATTTACAGTGGGTAAACACCAGAAACTTTCCAAATAAACACAAAAGTAAAACAAGGATGCCCACTTTCCTTTTGTTTTTAATAAGGTTCTAGAAATGCTAGAGGAAACAAAATAACAAGGGAAAATCATTTGAAAATATAAATTTCCCAGGCAAAATTAACCCTATTTGCTAGTGACATAAAGGTTTAGTTAGAAAACTCCAGAAAATCAGCAAAAATATGGAGACAGTAACTTCCAGGGGGAAAAAAATAGCACTGATACATTGTAATAACCAGATCCAAGAAGGAATAATAGGAAGGAAAAATATTTTTAAATTATCTGGAAATTAATCTATGAATACACATTAAAAACTAAGAGAATAATCACAAAATTATCTTTAAAGAAATAATTTGAATAAAGAGATAAGCATTGTTCATGATTGGGTTATGCCAACACAATAAGAATTACGCTACCTAAATTAATTTACAGAATTAAGGTTATACCAAATTATCAATGAGATATTTTATTGAGCAAATTGAGATAACTAAATTTATTTAAACTGACACAAGATCTAAAATTGCAAAAGAAATATTAAACAAAAATAGGAATAATAGTACAATGGCACAGTAGTAATTCAAAGCCTTGAATGTTATTATAAATACATAAACCATACAATATATGTGAATTACATAAATATATATTGTATCATATATAACATATCAATTATATATAAAAAATTATATGAATTACATAAATTATATCATCATATATTATAAATTACATTATAAGGCCTTGACTCACCAGAACTATTTGGTAATGATTAAAAAACAGGTCAGTGAAATAGACTAGATAAGGAAGAATCAGAAATAATCTATCTCAATAATCCAGTATTTGATAAACATGAAAACATAAATTGCTTGGGGAAGAAGCCCACATTTGATAAGAATTACTATGAAAATTGGAAAGTAGTTTGTCATAAATTAAACAAATACCTTACAGAAAATTTAGATTTAGCAAACACCTTACGGACTTAAAACGGATATACACTTGAATATGAAAGATCACACCATAAAGAAGTTAGCCGAGAATGAGATCAGGTACCTTTCATAGAATTGGCTAGGATGAAAATTCTTAAGCAAACAGAGGTTAAAATTATCACAAAAGATACAACACATAACTGACTAAAAGAAATTAAAAGCCTTTTAATTAAACAAAATGATACAACTACAAGGAGAAGGGAAATTGAAAATTAGGAAAATTTTCTCTGTTAAAATACCTCTGACAAAGGCCTAATATCTAATAGATATAAGAAAATAACACAAATACATAAAATCAAGTGCTCAAAGGATATAAATAATTTTCAAGAAAAAATAACTGAAAGCAATCAACAAGTATATAGAAATTATTCCAAATCCCAAATAATAAGAAGGAAACAGAGGAAAAATAATGTCTGTTTATTGAACAATGAAGTCCGATATGTAGACTCTTACTGCACTGTTAATATGATAAATATGAAGAATTTAGAGAAACCATAGATGAACTGAAGCCAAGTGAAATAATCAAAATGCACAAGTACTACAAAAATGAAAATGGAAAGAACAATGAAATTGAATACTGTGAAAGCATAAGGACCAAACTTGGCCCCGAAAAAGAGAAAACATGTTTCAGTCTCTACTTTGCAGAGATGGAAGATCCTGGGTTGGAACACTACATACACCCTTCAACTAGGTTGACCTGCTCATTCATTTTTGTTTCTTTTTTCTTCTTTATTGAAAGGCTTGGGTGGGGTAGGGAGAGAAGGAGGAGGAACATTAAAAAATAAAGATGATATAAAAACTAAAAATTTCTGCAAAAAAATTAAGAAAAAGAAAATAATGGATCATCAAAATCTCTATTGAACAAATATAAGTTTTTCAACTCCCTCTACTCTCTCATTGCAAGATTAGGATTCCAAACACATAAAGAATAAAATTGTATGTAACCAAGAGAAAGAGAGGAAAAGTAATGGGATAATTGATATGGCTGTCCTAAAAAAAAGGGCACTGTTAAGTCATATGGTCAACAAAAACCAAAGGCGCATAGTAAGAATAAGCTTTTTCAAAACTGATCCACAAGGGAATATCTATGGATTTCCTACCATGTGCCAGATACCACCCTAGACACCAAGAGAAATACAAAGATGGACAAGACATGGGCTCTATCTTCCAGCAGCTAATAATTTGACTGGCAAATTCTATACATACATACATACTACATACCTATATACAGAAAGGTAACTGACGATGTTAAAGCAGTACACAGGTGCCAGATAGATGAGCCACGCTGAGCACAATAGGTCATAAGACAGAGAACTCACTGTAGACTGTAGTGTTCAGGGAAGATTTCTGAAAGAGCTGAGCTGAACCTTGAAAGATGAAAAGCCTTCAAACGGGTGGGTAAAACAAGCCAAAAGTTAACTTTACTTGTCAGGGGAACATGCATAAACCCACAGAGGAGAGAATGCAAAAAATGAGAATGGAGGGAAGAAGATACAATGAGTTGGAAATCAACTTGATACATGAACTTCACTGAAAAGAGGGTGAGAGATAAGGTATATTTTATTTTTAAACCACCAAATGCCCTCAAAATCATGTAAAATAGCCTATTTTTTTAAAAATTTCTTCTATCAAAGGTTAAAAAAATATATATGCATCCAGTAAATTTTCTCAGAAGGTTTGAGTGTGAGAAGGTCAGTAGGGCAAAAGAGGAAATTGGGCTCATGGGAAGAAAAGTAAAGTATGAGAAAATAATCCCACCAAACTGTAAAGGAGCAGAGGTGTTTCTGGGAACAGAAATGGCAAATGAATCAGCTCAATTCAGAGGAAAATGTGGAACAACTGTTGTTCATGCCACTCACAACACTTCAAAAGTATTTTCAAGTAAAGAAAAAGGAGAGGGGGCAAGTGGGATGGCAACCATGGCAACTTCTACTCATATGAATCCCTGTAATACAGAGAAGGGAGCACCCACATCACTCAGGTTATGGTTTAAAAGGTCAAACTTCTCTCAGCACCCCCAAGAAATGCTTTTGAAACTGCTTTTTCAACTCAGATGTTGGCTATACGAATCATCTCCACTGTTCCCAAAGATCTTATCACAAGGTAGGCACTTAGCAAATGTTCCCCAAGAAAATATAAAGTCTTCACACAGCCAATTAAAATGCTCTGCAATCTGGTTCCCATAAACCTTTCCAGTCATTCTATATTACTCCACTTCATGCACTCTCCATTTCAAGCAAATTGTCCTACTAGTTGTTGTATCTGACATTACATCTCTAGCCTCTGTGTCTTTGTACATGTAGCACCCCAATTCTGGAATACACTCCCTCTCATTCATGTGCTACCTTCTGCATGATCCCATATTAGTAGTACTGTCTTCCTCCTGAAATTTTTTTGTATTATGATACTGTACAAGAGAATGTAACCTTCTTGAGGTCAGGAACTTTCAGATTTTTTTTTTATCTTTGTATCCCCAAGAAGCTAGCACAGTGCATCGCAGACAGTAATCATAAAATAAGTATTCGTTGAACTGAATGGGAACCAAAAGAGTAGATCTCCATAAATAGCTTTATGTATTATAAAATGAATATACTTCTTATCATTCATCAGGGTTAACTTGTTTTGGTATTTAATTTTTTTATTTAAAAAATTAACATAATTTTTTAAATAGCTACATTTTCACCCAGAGCAGTAACTCCAATTCAGGCAAGGTAAAGTAAAAGAGATAGGGGAATAATCAACATGGATGTGCTATTCAGAAAGAAAGCTTGACTTAATATTAAGGAGATCTAGATATGAAACTGGTCTCAGGCATTTATTAGCTTGTATAACCACGGGAAAATCACTTAACCCTTTCTGAGATTCAGTTTCCTCATCTGTAATATCCAGGTCATTATGAGGCTCAAATGAAATACAGATGCGAAGGGATTTGCCAATTTTAGGGCACTAACGGTCATTTATTATTAGGATTAAGTTACTCCAAATGAAGCCTAATTCTAATATGAAAATGACTCAGAATTCCTCAAACCCTTGGGTAGTGGGGTACAAGTTCTGGCAGTTCCTACTGCGGTTCAAGAATGGGGCAAAGGGCAGAATGTATTTCTGATGTTCAAGGACAAGCTTCACCAAGTTCAACAAGGCTTATCACCAGAAGGCTGTACACCAAGTGATAAATATTTTGGCCACAATAACTCACAGACATCATTTGCTATGGCCAAGGAGGAATCTCAATTTGAGTTGGGATGGGGGGGAGGGGAGGAAATGAGAAGGAGATTACTCATACTGATGAAATCTTATGCCTATTGAAATTTCTAACTGAAATCAAGCAGTCAGTTAGGAAAAAACACTCTTTGTCCTAGAATAATACTAGGTTTGAAGACCACGCCATCAGAATCATCTCACAGCTGTGTCTTCAGACACTCCATGGCAAAACTGCAACCATTCAGTGCTATTTTCTTACCAACATGATAGTGGTATAGCTAGATGTCGATGTCCCCCAGCTAAAAAAAAAAAAAGCAGCAGAAGGATTTCAATCCTTATTAACTACTAAATAAACACAAGACTCTTACTCCAAACCAATCAGACTAGACAGATTCCCAAGTAATATTAAAGATGAGGCACTTTTTGTGGTTGTCTTCCTGGCTAAGCCATTACCTTTGTGTAAGTGTAGTTTTAACAACAATCCATTTTTACAGAGTATTTCAAGATTTATTGAAAGCTCTCACAACTGCCCTGTGAGCTAAGTAAAGTGTTGACATCCCTATGAGATGAGAAAATAAAGATTAAGTAACGTGTGCATGGCCACACAACTGGTAAGTAACCTAAGTCTCTCAAAACTAAGCCAAATTTTAGCTAAGGTTTTGAAAACCTCAAAAGCGATATATAATTGTAGGTTTGTTCTACTACACTACCTTGCCACTCTATTGTACTTTCTTGATGAGGCCATATGCGTAATTAATCCTCAATACTCTGAGATAATTTATCATTGCATGACCTTTAGTTTCCTGAGAATTAAAAACCACTGTTATTTAGAGGATAATAATGGAGAAAGATATGGTGGATCTACTACGTATAGATCTTGTATGCATAGCTGTTAGCATGTGTCTCATCCATTCAAACATGAGGGCAGGAATTACTTTTGCCTTTTTTATCCCCTAGTGCTTAGTATGGTGCCCGGCACCTAGAAAACACGTAATAAATAGTTGCTGACTGGTTATGAGTAGGCTGCAATACATAAATACGCTATGAAGGAAAACCAGAGTTAATGATGGTCAAAGAAAATTATGACTGAAAAAGAAAATGGACGGATCACATGAGGTACGCATTAGCCCAAGGGCTCTACTGGCTTCCTCATGAAGATAGAAGAACTCAAGGATAATGATAAATATTCAGGGTGAATTACCCTGTTGGTGAACTTACAGGAAAACATGGAAGAAAAACACACTGAACAGGCAGACATGGATGGGTTGCAACCTACATTTTTGGAGAGACTATCCCCATCACTGAAGTAACAGCTATTTGTGTGGGTGAGTATCTGATTAATAGCCATATTGAATATTAGAGCAACTGATAAGCAATAGAATACATCCTACAAATTTTACAGCAGTCACAGAAATGGATACAGTATGTCAAGTAGATGGCCCATTTAGGTTAGGGGTTATAAATCTAAAGTTGATAGAAATGGAGAGATGTAAGGGGATCTATAAACTGGATTAGGGAAAAAATACTACATGCTTATTTTCATTAACTTCGAACAGAAATTTAGCATTTCCTCCAACTATGAATGTAAATATCAAATATAATTCTGAGGAAAAAAATACGTTGGGGTCTGGGACACACAAAAAGTTAAGGAGCCCTGGTTTGGGTAACAGGACCTCCTGAAGACAGAAAGTCTGCATGTTACTATCTGCTTGGACTATGATGAGAAAAGTGCTTTTAAAACCTTAAAGTATACTGTTTTTATTATATTATATATTTTATATAATAAAAGTCTTAAGGAAAAGGACCATGGGGTATGCATGACAATGGAGAGGAACAATATGTCCATTTTGCAAAATGAAGAAACTGGTCCTTCAAACTATGGATTGGTAAATTTAATATTAATTCCTGTCAAAATGCTAGACTGCATGATTTTAAAAGGATGGTTTATGAGCACTGCAAAAAGGAATCAGTATTCACTGCAAGTGAGAGTGAACTTACTTATAGTAAGTTATGCCAGGATTTCCTTTGTATCATTGATGGCACAGGGAGAAAAGCCCAGGGCCTACCGAAGGGGATTGAGGCAGGAAGCTGGGAAGGATTGCCAGGCAGTTCTACCACATTGCCGTGCTGAAAAGCCTTTCTTCCTGCTTTAGATAAATTCAAACTCAAGATTATAAAAATGGTATTAGTGGCCTTATGTTCTGACACTTTGCTTCATTAATTTAGTAGTTGTAGACTCTTACTCCAACCAATCAGACCAGATAGAAAGATCAGGAAACCTTAAAAAAAAAAAGGTGTTTTCTATTCAGAACCAGATAATGCCTGCTTTTTGTTCCTAAAGCACATTACACTCTTATTAAGAGTAATCTCTTTTTTTAAAAAAAAGTTATTTAAGCAGCCTTTTAAAAACGTCATTTAAGCAGCCTTTTAAAAACGTTTACCACATCCAGTATTTGCTCGTTTAACCAGAACAAGGGGTGATGGGAGGAAATCAAGACTGGCAGGTGTCTGGGGTGTAGGAGGGCCTGCGTGGGGGGTTGGAATAGGTTTGTAGTTTAGAAATGACCATGAGGAGTGGAGAAGATTGGGGAGGGGGAACCAAGTTTACAAGGGAAGCAGTGATACTCACCCACCCCCAGGGTCATTAGTTCTAGGGAGGCTGAAGCCATATGTCTACATGACTATATTAAAGTCAACTTGAGTTTAAGACATAGAATACTCAAAGAAGATAGATCAGATATTAACACTCAGTTTACAAGAATTGAGACTCTCCACAAACGCTTTACCTTTCCATATCACAGCCTTGAAAGCAGTGCTAAGATCTCTGAAATCAGAGACTGTGGGGGAGGGAAACACAAAGGTAGTCCCCCACCTACAGTACTTTCACAATGGATAGCCCTGTTCTCCCCACCTACAACTACTTTCAAAATGGAAAGCCTCCAACCTTTTACCCTCTCCACACTTTAAAATTTTGCATGAGTATTGTCGCCAAAAGACTAGTGCCCCATTGTTGGAGAAATCCAAGAAATATTCACTTGAGTCAACTGATGCATGACCATGCCAGCCTAGAGGTTACACAGCATGACTTGTGAGACAGACATCTAACTCATAAGCTCTTCCCCCATTGATGTATGGAATTCAAACATTTGGGATCCATTCCTACGTGGTAACAATGGAAATACTCCTGGGAGAAGTAGCACATTAAATGTCAATACTTTAATTTGATGAAGATGTCTTATGCCCAGAATGGAAATGATCATCTCCACCTCTAAATTTATCCCACTTTCCTCTGAACTTCTTTCTACTGAGAGCATGATCATCCTTTAGTAACCTCAGTTCAAAACCTTCTTCCCTCTTCCTCATCCTCCACATCCAATCAGTTGTCAAGCTGTCTGGTTTCCCTCATCACCTTTTTTGCCTTCTTTGTGTCTCCCTGTTCCTAGTTTCCCTTTCCCAGCCCCTCTTCTGCACCGCCGCCAAAAAAGGCATTCTTAAGGCAAAGACCTAAGAATAAGAAGTTACTCCTCTTCTCAAAAACCTTCCATTGCTCCCTATTGTTCCTAGGATAAACTAGGAACCGCTCAGTCCAACACTCAAGTGCTTTGACAGTCTGGTTCCAACCTATTTTTTCAGCATTATTTCACATTATTCCCTTTCCCATACTATATCCCAACCAAATGTGGCCCCTAGTTGTTCTTCAGATTTGACATTCTATCTTCTGTTTCTGTACATTTGCACAAGTCATCTCCCTTAAGTACAATCTTCAGATCCACCTCCCCCAAATCCTATCTTCCTCAAAGGTTCAGTTCAGGTACCACTTCTTCTGAGAAGTCCCATCACCCTAATGTTAATATCCCATTTTTCAACTCAACATTTATTAAGTACTTACCATGTGCAGGAGGTCAAAGGACAAGACTAAATAAAACATTCCCTACCCTCAAGGAGCTTGCTCTATTCCCTCAGACTTCTTGTGTTTATTATGTGTGTACTATATTGTATGCTGCCCTTGGAATAGAAACTCCTTGGGGAATATTCCATTTATTTCTTTCTAACTACAGCACAGTGCCTGGCATAAAGTGAACAATTCAAATGAGTGCGTCTAAATGAATCAAGGTAGCAGACAAGAGGGAGAATATGAGTGAGTACCTGAGAAGTAGAGAGAAGACCTGAAATGGGCAACAGAGAGACTCTTACAACTCAAAATTTATGATTTTATGGTTCTACTAAGATGAGGAAGACAAAGGTTAAGGGCAAAGAAAAGTTCTACCATCTTGACAACTTTCTCTGGTCAACCCTAAATTGCATTAAGTATACACACACCATATATGACGTATAATACATACATACATATATATATACACACACACACACACACATAATGTGGATATGTATTTTCTGAAATCCATGATCTATCCCTGAATTATTAAAACAGACTAAATGATTTGGCTAATTCATAATACAATGTAGCTCTCTCTCTTTCCCCTGACACTATTTTCCACTGAACTGAGCCAAAAAAAATTTTTTTTTTAAGGCTACTTACCTTAATGTAAGCAGCATAGTAAGTTGGAAATATCACATCTGTATGTGGTGTTCCAGGTCTTTACAAGGTAGCCTCATAAAAAGAAAATTCTGAAATGAGATCTGTCAAGCAGATAGCTATAAAAGTCCCAATGTCAAGAACAGAAAATGCATCTACATGATCCAGTGTATCCATTGTTGCCCTTTCCATTATTGCCATTACAAAATTAAATTCCTGTTTATTGTCTTTAAGCCTTTACCCAGCCTGCTAGACCTCACGTTTTTTTTTTTATTCACACATAGAGGCAAACAAATCTCTGTTCCAGCCACACTATAACTATGCACCTCTCTTGTCTAGGAAAATGTTAGTACCCTACAGAGTCTTTAGCTTCTCAGAACTCTTTCACATGAATTATCTCTAATCATTATGTCACATGTCATTGTGTTCCCATAAACATCTTAAAGAAGGAGGTAGGCAGCTATTATCTCTTTTTAAATTTAACCTCACAGCAACAGAGGATAATAGATCTAGTATTAGAAGAGACTTTGGAAGCCATCTGGTCCAATCCTCCCATTTGACAGTTCAGAAACCTGAAGTGCAAAGAGATTAAGTGATTTGCCTAAAGTCACACAGGTCATAATCATCCAAGATGGGATTTAGGACTGGAAGGGATCTTAAGAATTGTCTAAGTCCAACTTCCTCATTTCACAGATGAGGAAACTGAGACCTCAAGACACCAAGTGACTTACCCAAGGTCACACAAGTAGGAAAAGGCAGAGGGAAGATTTGAACCCATAGAGAAAGGGGAAGCTGGCTACAGTGGGGAAAGTGCTACATTTAGAATCACTGGACTTGAGTTTAAATCACAACTCTACCATTTACTTTGTGGGACACTGGGCAAGTTCCTGCTCTCCCTTCTTTTTGAGGTTTTCATTTCCTTCCCTGTAAGATGAAAGGGTTGGATTATATGATCTCTAAGGCCCCTTCCAGTTCTAAATCCATGATCTTCTGATTTCAAATCCCAGACACTTCCACTTTCCCACTGCTGCACAATCATCAGTAGAAAACATAAATTTGGAGTCAGAGGAACTGAGTTAAAATTCCAGCTCTGGAATATTTAACCTGTGTACCCTTATACAAGCCACTATACTTCAATGGACCAGAGTGTACTCAGGTTTCTTTCTAAAATTCTTTAACCAAGAAGGTTAAGTGGTTCCTTTGAGCTCTAAATCCTTCATTTCTATATGGAAAAACTGAAGTCAATGGAAATTAACTGATTTGATCATGGTCATAGAGTTATATTAGCAAGAGCTGGGAACTAGTCTCTAATCCTATATCTCCTCATCCAGTAATGTCTCTTCCAATAGGGAAGCCATATTGTGGGATCTCATTCAATATGGAGAAGGTGGGGAAAATGTGATGGCAGAGTTGATGCCGCATGTCTTCATATCTACCCGTTGAATTAAAGATTTACAAAGGTACAAGCTAAAGACTACTGTCAGATTATTTTTAACCCAGTATATTTGAAGAAAGTCCTCCACTAAATTTCTTTTCTGTTGTTTCATCTCAACATGACAATGACCCTACATTTTTAAAGCCTATATGAGTAGGACACAAACTCTTTCAAGTCCTAGCCAGATGAAGATGATTCAAAAACGGGCCTGATGAATATGAAATAGGAAGATTTATTTAAAGAGATACAAAATGAAATGAGTAGAAACAGGAAAACAACCTACACAATTCCTCCAACAATGTAAATAGAAACAATAGCAAAATTGAAATCAAATGCCATGAAAATATGATGATCAAACTCTATCCTAATGAAAAGATGTGAGAATGTACTCTCCGACTACAAAGGCAGAAAACAGTTTATATCGTCAGAGGTCTTTCTACATTGCTTTTTTCAGTTTCTTTTTTATAAGTAATGGATCTCTGGGAGAGGCAAGAGACATTATATATTAGGAAATGGAAGTGATATAAAAATAAGTCTTATACATAATTTTAACATATTATTTATCCTATAATTTAATCTTTCAAATACAAAAAGAATGGAGCTGATGATTGACTATGTCTATTATTCTTGCAATAGCCCAATAAAATTCAGAGAACCTCACTATCACAGCATTGGCCACCTACAAAGGCATTAGGAGTGGGGGAGGGGTGATCTGCATTGGTGGAAGGAGTATTTACACCTGTTATATCATGGATCTTGGAAGTATTCAAAGTGATACAAGGATTAGCACTGTGTGACCTTGGATTAACCTTCTGAATAGCTCTTTTGCAGGAGATGCTTCAAAAAAACAGAAATAGGAAAAGCAGATGAAAATTTTCATGGGCACTGTGATTTTATAGTCTTGGTTTGGCAAAGTTGAAGCTATGAAACTGTGTTGCTAGGTTAATACTAACTTTTGAGTCATGTTTTTATAGCTGAAGGTACTAAATTTGTTCCATGGGACAGAATCCCTGCTACACCAGAATTTCATACTTCCTGAGGGTAGATAGATAATTAGACAGAGAGATGGACAGATAGATGTTAGTTAGACAGATATTAGGGTTCTTAACCTGGGGGTCTGTAATTTCAGGAGTCTATCAAATTGGATGGAGAAAAGTAGTATCTATTCCTATCTAACTTATTTCATTTTTAGTGCTGTGAATTTTATTTTGCGTATTTAAAGACAGCATTCTAAGAAAGGGTCCTTAGACTTTGCCAGAACGATCCATGATAAAAAAAGTTAAGAATCCTTGATAAATGCATGCGTGCACACATACCCTACTGCTACCTTACAATGCTATTTTGTCTATGTTAAATGCACATCCCATATCCACCAAAGAACAGTCATTCACATTTATGTAGCACCTTTGGGTTTTTAAGTACCCCAAGGGCAGGGACCACGGCTCATTGGTGGAGCTAATATTTATACAGCAAGTTACAATTAAAAAGCGCTCAACACAGGTTGTTTGGTTTGAGGTTGTTAACTTGTCTGCACTCGAAGCGCTCCTTCCTTGCAACCTCTCTTGGGCGCCCAGTTTTAACAGAGAACCTTTTAATGTCAGAGTCCTTCCTTCTCACTCTACTGTCCTCTGCACAGCTCACTCACCATAACCATTTCAATCCCTCTGTTTTCTTTTCACAAGAGAAAAAAATGACTGCCTACTTCAAGAATCTGCTTTGCTGCTTCATGTTGTTTGACTTATACCAGGGCCTAGGCTCAGGGGAAAGACAGTGGCTATGGAGATAAGAGTCCTAGAGCTACAGAACTGGCATATCCACAGTTCTCATGATTATCTTTTTTCTAATATTTTCCCTGTCAGAAAGGGAGGGTTTTCTCTTGCTCATGAAATATTAAAAAAATCAACAATTATATAACTCTCCTTCGCTCTAAATTCCATAGATTGATGCTCTTTTTCTAAACCTGCCTCTCTTTAAATTTTTTTTTACATGTTTTCTTTTGCATATTTGTAAAACAATAAGTAGAATATATACAGGAATTTAACTATGCAATCTAATCCAGGATGTATGCGTTAGACTGATCTAAGGTGTAGTTTTATGTTGTAATATTTTAAAACATCCCTAAGGCTTTGGGGACACTGTATATGCATGCCAATTAGGGAAACAGTGTATAAAACAAAGCACCTTTCAAACTGGGAGAGATCTCAAAAATTATGTTTAGGTCTAGCTACCATATTTTAAGAAGTATCTTGAAAAACTCTAATGTGTCTGAATGGGGACAGCTAAGACAGTGAAAGATCTGGAAATTACATCACATGAAGAATGGTTTAAGGAACCAGGGAGGTTTCAGTTCAAAGAGAGGTCATCTTGAAATGACAAGCTCTCTTCAAATATTTAAAAGGCTCCAAACACAGATCTGCTCCATGATGCTCAAGAACATAGAACAAAGGGCTGGAAATTAAAGAAAGGCAAATCTCAGTTCACTAAAAGGAAGAATTTTTGTGCCTTCCAGCTTTCCAACAAAGTAATGATCTCTTCTTTAAAAAAAAAAATGGAAGAAGGAAAACCAGAAGGAATTGAGACTTGCAAACAAGACAGCCTTGAAAATTAAAGGTTGGATTTATCATATACTTTTTTTAAAGCGACTTATCCATTCCAAGGATTTATAGTTCTATATACAATTTTCTCTTTCTGTTCAATTGCATATATGAAAGTGATTCTTTTATTTGGTATTTATTAGGTTCAAACTTTGTATGTTTGTGTTCATTAACGATTGTTAAGTTTGCAATAAAAAATAATTTTAAAAAATTAAAGAAGGGAAAGTGAACCAACTGGCTACCTTAAAAAGTAGTGAGCTTCCTGTTGTCAAAGCATTCAAGCAAAATCTGGGTAGACATCTCTCGGTAATAATTTAGACAGGGATCTAAGAAGGCTGGACCTCTAGGGCCTTTTCCAACCCTATAGTTCTATGACTCTATGAAGAAATCATTATAGTTCTTGAAATAAGGAAAGGACTTTTAGGACTCTGTATCTTTTTCTTCCCTCTTTACTCCTCTAATAGCAAAGCTGAAATTCCCAAGACCAGCAGAAAAAATCTCACATAAGTAACATTCTGGAGTTTTGTTTTTGTTTTCAACTTATTTCATTCTCCTAGTAGATGCAAGGAAACAAATTTGTGAGATTAATAAAGTAGAATTCTTTCAGCAATCACAGTCTTAGAGTGCTGAAAAAATGAAACACCTACAAAGCTGAGATGATGCCTGAATGACATGTCAGGGAGTCCAAAGTGTGTGTAATACAGATATATACCAACTACTCCCATAAATCACAAGATGCACAGATATGATTGGAGGCAGCATGTATATGAGTGGTATCTGGTTAGTATAAAATGCAATATCATCAGCAAAAGAAAAAAAAAGAGAGACACCAGGAAAGAGACGACAGTTCAGTTCCCTAAGAAGCATCAATTTTTACATTTCAAAAGGCACAGAAATGTGTTAAGCAGCATTCAAAGTAAGACATAGTCATACTGGCTCAGCAAAAGGCATTTACTCTCCAGAAAACACAAACCCCAAACATGAAAAGGATACACCAGTTCTCAAAGCCACGTCCAGAAGTCTGACATAAGGCAGAACCAACAAGTTCCCCGGCCACTATAAACTTTTTATTGGGACTCTGTTCTAACCAGGTGTGAGGCATGGAGTACTTGAACCCAAGCCAAGCTTTTACTAGGATCTCATTGGAGCCCCAGCCACTTGTCATCTCTTTTCAGCTTGACCCTACCTACTTCTGCAGCCCACTGGATACAAAGTCAGGAAACTAAACATTTAGAAGTGTCATAAAAGTCACTGTGATTAATCACTTTCTCTTCCCTTCTGACAGGTCCAGACTTTGCTGCTTGCCTTCAGGCATTATCTTAACACAAAATTAGCTTGAACTTTCCATATCAGACACACATGAAGGACTTGACACGTGAGGATTTGAAAGGCTTGTGAAGGACTTGAAAGAAATTAGAGTAACTCTAATGCTTATTTCATATACAAATGAGAAGTTTGATATAAACTTTTCTGGATTAGGATGACCTACATCATTCCACTCAGCCCTAAATCTATGCTAAGCTACTAGGTTCCAGACACCAGAAGGAGGAAGGAGGTCCATATCACCTCCTGAAAAATGATGATCTGTTATTTAGAAGTCACCGTAATTATAAACAGGATCTAATAAAATTCCTGTAAAGCAACCACACAAGTAGATACATCTGACACAAAATCAAAATACATATCAGAATTAGGTCTGTGCCCTAGTTTGCACAAACTCAGCATCTAAAGTATGCCAACGATCCCAACCCCACCTAATTTACTTTCTTCCTCAAAGTAGCATTAATTTAAAAAAAAAAAAAAAAAAAAAAAAGCACTTTGGCACAGGCAGGGATTGCCAAAGCAGAATGGCTGCTGTTCGCCTCATTTGCTCTGGAACAGACAATCTCTAAAGCCCCTTCTGGCTCTAGAGCTTATGATCAAGCAAGCACCCCCTCCTTAATCACAATAGCCCTTGCCTCCAACATTAAATCCTCTCAGAGGATGCGAAATTATCTACCCGACTGGCAATACATTTCATCCCAGGAGAGGCACATCAAATACTCCTCTGCATAGAACAATATTGCTCCATTGAGAGACATGCTGTCAAAAAAAAAAAAAAAAAAAGGACTTGATTGATTTTTAAAGTACTGCTTTAGACTGGAGTTGTAATACACCCAAGGCAAGTACTTCACATTGTTAAGTGGAACAATCATCCCTCATCTGAGGTAGGGAGGAGAGATGGGACACCACCTCTTGAGGGGAAACAGTCTCTGGAACACTGGTCTGGTCTTGCTGCTGGACAGGTAGTCATCAGAAGGTTAGGCATGGACAGAAAACCAGCAAATGCAGGTGAAGAGTACCCCAGAGCCACTCATCTGATTGTTTATTATTTTAACTAATTAGTTATACTAACTAGCTACTAAGCCTTGTTTTTATGCTGCTGAAGGGACTACAAGTGTCATTACTTTCTAAATTCTGCACCCTCTAGATTCAGTACCCTGAAGCTAAATTCCACTTGCACCATCTTAGTGACTGCTCTGCTCTAGAATATATACCACGGTGTTCTAAGTCTCTCATAAAAACTTTCCACATTGGTATATGGATTAAACAGAGTAATCCTCTAAATGCAAGATGAACAGCACCCCATTCAGTGTTTTGATTAAAATTTGCCAGTAATAGCATCAATGAAGGGAGAAGGAATAGTAGAAAGAAAAGAGCTTTCTCACTCTCTCTGGAATCGGAGAATCTATGAAAAACCCTTCCCCCTGTGATATATAGTACTTCTGTGACCTTGAACAAATAATTTAAACTCCTTGTGCCTCAGTTTCCTTATTTGTAAAATGAGGGGTCGGACTAGAATCAGGGGTGGGGAACCTGTGGCCCTGAGGCCACATGTGGCCGTCTAGGTCCTCGAGTATGGCCCTTTGACTGAATCCAGTGGATTCAAGGCTGCAGGTTCCCCAACCACCCCACCCAACACACATACACTAGATGGTCCCATTTATGGTCTAACCTAAAATTCTTTGAGAAAATCTACTGGATGTAAACAATAAACAAGTGATACAGTGAGCAACTCAAAGCATTAATAAAAATTAAAGAGTTGAAACAAAATAATACTGCTGAGACATTAGAAAAGAAAACCTTTCCTTCCCACTCTCCCATGGAATGGAAAAAGGACCCATTAAAGGTTCTCTCCTTTTTCTAGGAAACAAATGATTCAAGGTAGGTTTTCCTTATTTGGACAAAAGTTTCCAATACAAATAAGTTAGCACACTTACCTTGTATGCCAAGAGGAGGGGTGGGTGGGAAGCAAGTGAAAACATACATTATGCACTTTCAGCTCCACGCACGGTCAGTGTACTGACCACATTCATTTCAGACTCTCCCAGCCTCCTTATAAGGGGCTGAACAAACACAAGGGAGCCATCTCTATAATGCCAAATGCCAACCGTTGGCCCTGTCTTTGAAACAACAAAGGCATCGTGGCTGAATCTCCTGAAACCAAAACCTTGAATAATACCAAAACTCCCACCATGGTCCACAAATTGAAGGTTATAACTGTCAGGCATGTGACGCCTAAAAGGATCAGCTCAAACCTGGGAACCTCAGTGTTCTTCAAAGCAAATTTGCTGACTTCACCAAATCTTTAGTTTCAAGAAGTATGGTGAACTGAGTCACCCTCAATCCAAACAACACTGAATGTATCAGAAGGGCAATTAATTTTCCAATTTTCAAGGGTTGAATATTAGTTTGATGTGGCTATGATTTGTCGTGGGTGTGTGTGTGAGTGTGTGTGAGTGTGTGTGTGTGAGTGTGTGTGTGTGAGTGTGTGTGTGTGTGTGAGGTTGTGATGTTTTTCTTGACTATTCAGCTTCCTCATTCCTTTTCCTTAGTCGGGGACATAGAGGATAGAGACTTTTTTCTCATCATTAGTATTTTCATAGATATTCAAATTAATTGACCAGCTTTGCTCCTAGTTAATTAATGAGTTTGATTTAATGAAAAACAATTTGGTAGGACTGGAGGTTAAAAGTACTGGCTAAAATGAGGGATTTTTGTGTTTCATTTCTCCAGGCTTCTTAATAATCCAGAGAGGGCTGAACACAGACAGAGCTGAGTCCCAAACTGACCTCCCCAACTAATAACAGAGCCAAAGACAAGCTGGCAGACAGAACAATGATTTAAGGACCAAGGAACTACCCTCATTGCTAAGTCCTCTCTTGAAATATCTAGTCATAGGTCAACATATGTAAAGGGCTTTGTGAACCTTAAAGTATTATAGAAATGTTATTATATTCGCATTATTATCATTATTATAGGATCATAAGGGTCATCTCTCCATTTCATAGACAAGGAAATTGGGATCTAGGGAGGGGAAGTGACATTGGATCATAGATTTGTGCCAAAGGTCACACAGCTCGTATGTGGCAGAGCAGGGATTTGAACCCAAATCTGACTCTGAATACAACACCCTTTTCACAGCCCCAATCAATCAATCCATAAGTATGTATTAAGTGCTTGCTGTGCTAAGCACTGAATATACAAAGACAAAAAAAAAAAATTCCTGTCCTCAAGGAGCTTAAATTCTAATTGTGGATGGGGGCAGGGGAAGAGGAGGGACAATGTATAAATAAATAATGTATAAGATATATACTGAGAAGATGGAAGGTACCACATTGTCTTAATACAGAAATCCTAATCAGAAAAACTGTGGTTTAGTCCTGGATCTTTTACTAACTCTGTGACACTGGACAACTCATTGTATTTATCTGGGCCTCAGTTTCCTCATCTGTAAAATGAGAAGGTTAGACTAGATGTTCTCTAACATAACAGAACCTAAGAACAATTTACCCAGATGTGCTCTTGAAGTACATCCGTTGTCTTGTGTTAATCAGCTAACTGGTGAGATCAGCTGCCCCATTCCTAGTTCTTTCCTTGCTTTCCCCTTTAGTTGATACCAAAAAGCCCACTGATCAAGTGAGAGTCATGGCACAAACATCATATAACCTAGCAAAGAGCTGAGAACACACACACACACACGCACACGAAAAAAATGTTCAATGAATACTTGTTGATTGGATCATAAGATCATAAATTTAGAGCTAAAAGGATCTCCGAGGCCATCGGCTTTGATCCCCTTGTTTTACAGACCAGGAAACGGAAGACACGTAGAGGAAGGGACCATGATCCAAAAGGAGCTAAATGGCAGTAGTGGGATTTTGTTTTTTGAAGGAATGATGCCCTATATCTTTCCTGTTCTGAAGAAACCATGCCCAGAATTAAATTAAGTAAAAGATAACATCTAATAGCGATTTATTTCTATATTATTGTTTTGGGCAAGTGAAACTTAAGAAACACCATGATGAATTTTTACACAGCCTCTTCATCCACTTGAGTTTTTCCCAGACAACATGGTTTTTACAACACCCTAGGAGGAGGCATGAAATTATCAAAACAAAGCTAATTGAAAATGCTCATTTGTTTTCATCTGCAAACAAAAAGAGACACATGCCTTTGAAAAGCAGGATTGAGATCCAGAGATGTAACTAGGTCAGAAGAATTGGTGCTTTGCCCCACTGGCACCAAACTTAAAAAGAACTTGCAGCCCTTTAACAACAAAGTTTAGCATTCAGTTGAAAAACAATTCACTTAAATAGGAAACTACCAGATGGTCTACTTCCTCTTCCGACTGACCAGAGCCCAGTTGAGGTCGTTCCGTCTGCCCCACCCCAACAGGCTCCTTGGCAATATCCAGGCCTCTGTCTACCCACATTCATCCTCCCAACCTGTCCAACTGAACGGAGGACACCATTTTAGGTCCTTTTGCCCTGCTTGCCATAAAGACTAATTATGGCTTGGATGAGTTGTCACCAAAGGAGGTTAAAATTCCAAAGGCTGGGACTCAGGATCTTAAAGTAGCAAGTAAAAAATGCCCATCCTATGCAAATCTCAATCAGGCATGGTTTTGCCCTCTTTGCAACTGAACCATAGCTGACAATGTAGTGACCTGCAATGGTTGAAGCACTGTTTTAGAAGAAAGGACTTTGTTTGTATGAACATTGTCTGGTATGTCACTGGCCCATGGCACAATTTGTACTTTTAAGAACCTGGATTCAACTAGGGACACAGCAACAACCTTAATCATGTGTTTTTATTTTTCCAAAGAAAAGATAGTTTTCTTTGAAAGAGAACAGGTGATCCTTTTCCACCCTTGATAACTATTCCAGACTAAGCTACCTGTGACCTAGTATGTGCTTGAAGGAAAAGACCACCTGGTCAGATTGAAGGATGAAAGGGACTTTAGAGACCATCTAGTCTAACTCCATCTCATAGATGGGAAAACTGAGGGCAAGAGAGGTAAAGTGACTTTCCCACAAAAATATGGGTAGTAAAAATCCATACTGAGATTTGAACTCAGGTCCTCTGATTCACTGTGCTCCCTTTCTGTAAAATCTGTAAGTTATGTCAGGTTGATTAGAAGATTCCTTGTGACTTTGGGGTTAGTTTTCCTGACCACATTAGCATTATTCGAGATCTAATGACAGTAAGAAAAAGATTAAATTATACATACAAAGTAGTTTCACAGATGGTCCCAGAAACTTAACTCTAGAACTTCACCCCACCCATATCCCAACTATTTTTAAAGTGTTTATATCTGCATGGGGGTTTAGAGATCCCTATGACTTCAAGTGGTTTTTTGGGGTTCTTGTTTCTCTAACTTTAGAGTCTAATTGCTTATGCCCTTAATAGAAGTCACACCCTCTCTTCTCCCCCAACAACTTCCTTCCCTTCTGCACACATATACCGTGGATTTTCAGTCGTAGGAAACAGAATCACCATCTATCTATAAAGAACTCCCAATTGAAGACAGATCCTCAACACTGCCATGATAAGAGGTCCTAGCCAGGTGTGTTCCCAGTCAGTCTCTCAAATACTAAAACTGTCCCTACAACATAGTCACCTTCCCCTGGCAAGTGTTGTTCAGCGTTTAAGTCATGTCTGATTCTTCGTGGTCCCATTTAAGGTTTTCTTGGCAAAGATACTGGAAGTATTTGCCATTTCCTTCTCCAGTTCTTTTTTACGGAAGAGGAAACTGAAGCAAACAGGGTTAAGTGACTTGCCCAGAATCATCCAGCTAGTAAGTGTCTGAGGCTGGATTTGAGCTTCCTGGCACCACTGCACCACCTAGCTGCCCTCCCCTGGTAATACCCCCACTTACTAAAAACACAGATACTTAACCCAAAGCAAGCCAAAGAAAGTATTTCGGTTATGGCCTTTTGGACCATATTTCTTTTTAAAGAGCAAGCTTCTTTTTCTAACTGTGAAAATTCCTTCCTATTTCCCACAAAGGCAGAAATGGATTCCTTCTAGGAGAGTTTTACCAGCTAACTTTCACTAGTGTCCTTCCCCCAGACCTAATACCTAATACCTAAGAGTTCTTCACTTCAGGATAGTCTTCTGTCATCTACACACTGAGCTTTCTTCCTCCAGGGTGAGAAGAGGGAGATTCCAGGGCACTAGAAAGAATAAACATTTATTAACACCTCCTCTGTGTCAAGCATGGTGCTAAGCACTTCAGAAATATTTTTCTTATTTGATTCTCACAAAAACTCTGTGAGGAAATAAATATTATCCTCGTTTTACAGTGAAAATTTCAGAAAGTCCAGTCTTCTAGAAGAATGGTTCTCAAAACAAGCTTTTTCTGCTCTTACAAGTGAACTTAACCAGCCCATTTTCTCGATTAAAAAAACCTCAAAGGCCTGGCATTCATAACCTTTGTGTTTATCATCTCTAACCAGTTCTGCCTTCAGTTTACTATGTGTTTTGTCCACCTTTGTTTTGCATTTGTCTGAGGGAGAGAATGAAATTCATTTCCACTTTCCTTCCCAGAAAGAACCAAGAACAAATCAGAAAGGCCCCATCAAGAAGAAGTTCTCTCTCCTCCAGAGCACAGAACTGAAGGGCCACCCATGAGGTGCACCCTTCTGGCATGACAGGCCTATCCACACAACGCAAGGCTGGCCTACTGGCTCCTTCCTGTAAAATGATATCATGGCAGGAGGTGAAGGCGACCATGGAGACAAGGTTTACTCTGCTGGAACTTAAAGGACAGGAACCATCCACAAAATGTAGTGTCATACCGACTGCTTCTAAACATTACTATTTATGAGTCATAGAGGTTACTGCAAAGCTTTTAAACTGAAAACCCACAGGGTTTTCCTCTTTTAGCTTGTCCTTAGAAGACCTTTTGGGGAGTGTTCCTTCTTCAGTCCTAATCCCCAACTGGCAGCTGTTTTTTAGCATCCGTGTTTACAGAAATACCAGTAGTTATGGCATGCTCTTTTCCGTGCGATTAAGCATTACAATGCAGCCCAGGCTGGATTTGAAATACATTTTCCCCAGTTTGTGCAAAGATTGCAAAGAGCACAAAACATGCTACTATGGTGTGCATCTAGCACCACCTAGTGGCGTGGAGTAGAACCATTCATAAGCAATTTCTATCACAAGCATCCTATCACCAAAAATAAAGCTGACATATAGGGCATTAAAGATTTTTTTTGCTTTGCATACATTTCTTCACAACAATCCCATAAGGTAGAGAGGTAGCACAATGGATAGAGCATAGGATTTGGAATCCTGAGTTTAAATTCTCAGACATTTACTAGCTGTGTGACCCTGGGAACTCACCCAACCAACCTCTCATATCTGTATATGTTGTTTCCCCCAAGAGGATGAAGGCTCTTTGAGGACAAGGGCTGTTTTTTTATCTTTGTATCTCCAATGTCTATCAAACTGACTATCACGTAATATAAAATAGTAACAATGAGATCAGGTGGCTCTCTCAGTCTCAGTTTCCCCATCTGTAAAGCAGGGATAATAGTAGCACCTGCCTTACAGGGTTGTTGTGAGGGTCAAATGAATTAGTATATGTTAAAGGCTTCTCAATCTTTAAAAGCCCTATATTCATACTAGTTATTATTCATATCAATAGTAGGGAGTATGTACAAGCATTCAGTTTCATCCTCATTTTAGAGATGGGGAAACTGAGAGATACAGAAATGTTGTGATTTGCCCAAATGCACACTGCCAGATATGGGATGTGAACCTAGGTCTCTTTTATCTATTTAGTGTTAATTTTTCCCTAGTTACAAATAAATAACAACTTTTAACATTTGTTTTTAAAACTTTGAGTTCCAAATACTCTCCTTTTCTCCTCTCCCGCACTGAGAAGACAAACAGTTCCATGTAGGTTATATATGTGTAGTCGTGCAAAATATATCCATAATAGTCATGCTGTGAAAGAAAACTGAGGTTAAAAAAAACTCAAGAAAAATAAAGTGGAAAAAAGTTGCCTCAATCTGTATTCAGACACCATAAGGTCTTTCTTTGGGAATGGATAGCATTTTTCATCCTAAGTCCCTCAGAGTTGTCATAGATCACTGTATCACTAAGAATACCCAAGTCATTCATAGCTGATCATCCCACAATATTGTTTTTGTTTTGTACCCATTACATTTCACTTTGCATCAACCCATGTACCTCCTTCTAGGTTTTTCTGAGAGCATCCTGCTCATTATTTCTTATAGTACAATAGTATTCCATCACAATTAGATATACCACAACTGATTCAGCCATTCCCCAAATGATTGAACCTAGGTCTTCAGACTCCAAATCCAGGCACTGAGACATACTCTCCCCTAGGCATCCCTACCTTTTAATCAAAAGCCAAAATGGTACACTGAGATCATTTTCAATTCAACAGACATTTACTGTCTATTGGGCTCAAAGCACTGAACTAGGGATGGGAAATATAAAATTGTTGGGTTTTTTTAATTGCAAACAGTGACTGACCTCTAGGAATTTATATTCTCTATTGCCTGGTACTCACCTGAGTGGTACTCTAATCCACTATGTTTAAACACTCTGGCAATTACTTTATAACTCACTAGGGAAAGCAGTTCCTTGTAATGCTTTTAACCACATAAGAAAATGACAATTTTTTTCAGAATAAGAGCACCCTAATATCACCTTGGATTTGGTCATCAGCTAGGTCCCAATTAGCCTAAAAGTTGAATCCCACAGTGGGGACGCTTGTATAGCAATTAAAAGTATTTGAAATTATAATGATGTAAAATATGTCTAGTCCAGTAGAAATCTTCAGTGCAAATTCAAATAATGCCACCAATTTATAATTAAATGACAATAATACATCATCTCTACAGCGCTTTATGAAGCTCCCTCTAATAATGATAACAGCACTCATCTTAAGGCTTGCAAAACACTTTACAGCTATTATTTCATCTTATCCTCACAACAACTCTGGAAAGTAGATGATATTACTGTTCCCATTTTGCAGATGAGGAAACTGGGGCAGCCAGCAGTTAAGTGACTTGCTCAGGGTCACCCAGCTAGGAAGCGTCCGAGGCCAGATTTCAAGCCCTATGTTCTAAACACCACACCATCTAGCTGCCTCAGACACATACATGATTTCATTTGATCTTTACAAGAGTAACTGAGGGCAGATACCATGATCTCCATTTTACACGTAAGGAAACTGATAAAAAAAAATCAAGCCATTTGCCCCAAATCATAAAGTTAAATGATAGACTTGACCCTGAGCCTTGCGATTCCAGCTCCAGTGTCCTTGTTCCCATATCTCATCACCTTTCACTGTTATTATTTTATGTTACAAGAGAGTCACTGTGCTAACCACCGAGGATGTTTGTTCATCCTTCGTTGCCAAAGAAGACCATGCCATCAGAGAAGTGATGACATGACTTGCACTTGACTTTGTTTTGAGTGAGTGAGGGCTGTTCAGGTCACCAGCCTCACTTCTCCTCCAGAGCTATCTGAATCCAGTGACCAGATATTCATCAGGATATTCACCCATGATGAGGCAATTGGGGTTAAGTGACTTGCCCAAGGTCACATAGCTAGTGAGCATCAAGTGTCTGAGGTGAGATTTGAACTCAGGTCCTCCTGACTCCTGCATTGGTGCTCTATCCACTGCACCATCTAGCTGCCCAACCACTGAGGATACAGACAAAAAAAAAAACACAAAACAAAGCTGTTCTCAAAAGCTTCCATTCTACCAGAGGAAACACCTCAAACATATATAAGTATATGCAAAATATGAGCTAGGTTTGGATCTATAATTTCATTGACAAGGGGAATTCCTGATGAGGAAACACCTTCTCCCAATGTAAATTGGCATCCTTTCTGCAATTTGAATAGAGAGTTTGTTAAGAGTCTCAAGATTAAGAGAATTGAAGAGGATCACATAGTCAGTTCATGGTAGAGAAGAGATTTGAACTCAGGTATTCCTAGCTTCAAGTCTGATTATCTACCCCTTTCCTTCTTCTCCCATACAAAATACATATAAAGTAAATACAAAATAATTTGAGGGTTCAAATTTCAGGGTAGTTGCTTACTACATGTACAATATTGGATAAGTCTCTCAATCTCCCTAGGACTCAATTTACTCAACTGTAAAATGAGAATTGAACCAGGCATTCTCTAAGAGCTCCATAGGGCTCTAAACTGAAGATCTTGGAGAATCACCTGCTTGGCTTGCATCACCCTCCTTATTCCTTACCTTCTGATGCTTTCTTCAGTCTCTACAAACTGGCAACCCCATGCTATACAGTGTAGATACTGACTGGCCATCTTCATGCCATGGTAATTTTAAACTCCAGCCTCCCTCTCCAACCCTGCGTTCTACCTTCTGAAGTCCTGTTCTCCTGAATGGACCCAGTAGACCTAGCACCCTGCTTCCCAGTAAAGTGAATGACTGACACACACCCACAGCCACATCCCCTCCGCTCCTGGATTTCTACTTTATCTTCTGGGGACAGTAACCAAATTAAATCACTATCACCAGAAGGAAGAAACAAACAACCTCCTTATGCCTCATCTCACCATCCCAGTGACTTCCCAAACCATAAATCCTTCCACAGCCACCACTTCCCATTGAGTTGTCTTTCCCTACTTTCCCGTTAGAATGTCAGCTCTCTTGAAAGCACAGATTGTCTGGCTTTTTATGTTGGTGTACCCACCTCTTAGCACAGTGCCTGGCACATAGTAAGCACATAATAAATAAAGACTGTTTCATTCACCATTTCATTCATTACTTGCCTTTGCAGGATTTGGAATTCTAGCACATGTGTGTTGAAGTTTCTTAATACCACTACCTTCTCTGAAGTAGCCCTAACTCTACCTCTCCACAGAATCCCCTAGGATCCATAATAGCCACCTCCTCTGTCTTTCCACTACCCAGAAGTCATGGTGTGGATTTTGGCTCAAATACCAAAAGAAAGTTGGGGAAAGAAAACAGCAGATGGCTAGATGAAGGAAAGGAGAAAAGTGAAGGCACATGCCAAGGAAGCAGCATTAAGCCAAGCAAACATGTTTGCAGTTGTTGCAGATTTATAGGCAAAAAATCAGCCACAAATACTATGAAGAAAGTTGAAAGCAATATCAAAATCGATGTGTCCATTCTTGTTTCAAAGGTCTTCCTGTGTAGGAATCTCATCATCTACCGACCAAACGACGATTCTATCTTGGGGGCTTTAATAGTTCTGCATAAATGGGAGCAACCCATTTCTGTGGGTGCAGTAGAAAGAGTGATGGAAATTGAGTCAAAAGACCTGGATACTATTCCTGGTTCTGACACTGTCATGTGACCTTAGCCAAATCACTTAAATTTTCTGGCCTCAGTTTCTTCATCTATAAAACGAGGTTGTGTTTGAGCTAAACGGTCTCTCCAATATTTCTTCCAACTTAATAGCTATTATACTAACATTCTCTAAAAGGAAAAAAATGCTGAACAGACAAGCATTATCCATTGAGCCTGTATGACTGAGATGCTTTTCATTGAAAGCATCTGACTAAGGTGTATTATTTAAATCATTCATGTATTCATTCAAACATTTTTTAATTACAATGTTGGCACTAGGACGGTATAAATGCCTTTGAACAACAATTTCAGTTACACCAAGTCCACACATTTGTTCATTTTCTACTCCAGATTTGAACAGCAAAGTTGGAAAGATACATGTGAGCGGTACGTGTTTATCTTGCCTCCCCCCTACCTTTTGCACATTCAGAACCTTAGTAACAGGAACTAAGGGAATATTTGGAGCTGGATTTCTGTCTCTGAACACTGTTAAAGTCACAGTCTCTCTCTCTCTCTCTCTCTCTCTCTCTCTCTCTCTCACACACACACACACACACACACACACACACACGTAAGATTCAAACAAAAAAGACAACATCCAATTAATTGGTGGCAAATTAGCTCTTACTGGCTTCTTACTGCATGGAAAACTTTCTGAACAACAGAGAAAGTTATTTTTGCTAGTGGCTTTCTACTGAATAGCTCTTGAGTTTGGGTGTGTATGTATGTGCATGTTTTTTTAAAGGTACTTAGGGGAAGTCTTCTAGCTATCAAGTTACTTCTCTGTAAATGGAAAGAGAATCTTGCCCAAACCACTAAGAATATAGCAGTTCAAAATGTAGCTTGAAGTTTTCCTCAAAAATGAAAACTTGAAACCCTAGATAAAATTTCTGAAGGCCAGCAGAGCTCATTGATACATAAAAGAACCTACCTAAATATTTCTCTACTTAATCAAACAAATATTCACTCTGCAGGTACCTCTAATTTTTCCTCTTTGCATGCCTAGACTTACGAAAGGACCTACTAACATCTTTCTTATGATTAAAACACTGAAGAAGAAAAAAAACTAGACTGACCCATAGTAAGGATTCAGGACAAATAGGGGGTTTCTAACAGACTGATCTTCTGGCAGTTCTTAAAACGAAAGGAGATAGCATTGCTATGGTGAGACTTTTTTCTCATTCATTATGATTGATGGAGAGGTATCTTAGTACAGTGGAAAGAGAGCTGATCTCAAAATCAAGAAGACCTCGGTACAAGACTCTGAGCAGACCTTACGCTGGACCTTATGCAATTTTCTAAGATCCTGGAACGGTTTCTGATTTCCGTTAAAAAAGCCATCTCAGCAGGAGTTCCCTTACAACAATGAAATCATACCTACCCACCCAAAAAAAGAAATCAATACAAGGAATTGGAGCTATGGAGTCATGAAAACTATGAGGAAGTTGAGAAAGGAGAAAAAGGAGGAAGAAAGATTTGCACCCTCAGTTTGGGTGATTCATTTGTTTGTTTGCTTGTTTTTTGAGGCAATTGGAGTTAAGTGACTTGCCCAGGGTTACGCAGCTAGTAAGTGTCTGAGGCAAGATTAGAACTCAGGTCTTCCTGACTCCGGGGCTGGTGGTCTATCCATTGTGCCACCTCGCTGCCCCTGCATCCTGAGGATTGCGGTGTCTGGCACGTGCTCATTTTCCAATGTCTATACTCGTCTGTATTTCTCCATCACAAGACCTAGGAACCTAATCATCTTTTGAGATCCTAGAATGTATATTTTAAGAGGGAGATCAGATCAACCGTCTCTTCATTTCCCACCCACCTAGACTGTACTCCTCTATATTTCTTATGCCCCCATACTGGACACCTTCCTCCTATGCTACTTTACCAAATACTGTCTTCTCCCATTAAACTGTAAGCTCCTTGAAAGACGATCCTTTGGTTTTGAGGGGGGGGAGAGCGGGTTTTGTATCCCAACAGCTTAGCGCAGTGCCTGGCACATAAAAGTCAGTTAGTAAATATAAATTGACTGACACACCATAGATGCTTCATAAATGTTTGTGACCAAGACATGCTCCCTACACCCACCCCTTCCTATATGAGGGACAGAGCTCTCAGCCCAAACAGAACTTATGACACAGGGATTCAGTTTGAGGAGCCCTCAATACATAGGACTGTACCTCTGAGCATTTTCCTACATGACCAAACTCTCCATTCCAGGGATATTTATCAATTCTCACTTATACACGTAGGTTGAGTCCAGAGATGATAGTTAACTATGTTCTTTCCTCAGTGTACTAGGGTTAGCCCTAAGGAACTTGATTGTTTTCTAACACTTCCCATCAAATAGCTCACCATCAAATGGTATGTTCAATATCCAATTAGCCAGCCAGAATGGATTAGCTTTAAAAAGTTAGAACAGACTACAAAATATTCCCCAAACTGGGGACATGCTCTCTAAGAATGGGCTGCAGTTCAGAGAGCACATATGGCAAAGGGATAACTCATCGGTCCTCATCAGATAAAATTTCTTTCCTCCCTTCCTAGAGTACATGATATTCCACTGAGGCGGCTAATGAATCAAGCTTCATCAGAATTCTGGCTTTAAGTATTTTTGACTATAAAGATGGAGAGAACTCTTAGTGCAGTATCTACTCTGTGATTCTTAGGTCATTCAATAGTCCTATCTGATGAAAACCCAAACTAGTCACGTATGCCATCTCTTTGATAATCATACATTATTTTGTTTCATTTATTGGGCACATAAAATGGTGGTATAAGAAATTCATAGTAGCTATCATGGGTAAATATTTATAGAATTTAAAGGCACAACTTTGGTGCAAAATAAACAGTTCTTAGTAAAGCAAGAAAAAACTGGAGCACTGGATTTTGGTTTTCTATCTTCAGACTCCAAGATCTTGGAAAGAGACCACCTTCAATCATCTCCTGTCTAACTTCCATCTCCTTTCCCCTTATGTTGTGTTACTTTTGCCCACCATTCCATTTCTCACCCCCATAGGTCTTCTATTCTGGTTCCTTTGCAATGTTGGCATCCTCTGCTGGATCATGCTGGAATTAGGTCTAATAGACATTGAGACAATTCCAGTGTGGCTCAGGGCTGCCCCAGACCTTTCTCTCACATTTCCCTAGCTCTACTATTACCATTATCCTACTAGTGACCTCTTCCAACTAACTAAACTTCTTATTCTATCTGGCTTTGAGCAATCTGGGTTCCTTGATGGCCTCAGACTTTTCTCTATGGAAAAAAAAGTCACATCCTCCAGGATTCAAATTCTTCTGCCCTCTGGGCCTCATTGATAGAGTGGTGGTGCTCTAGCGTCCACATTTCCCCTCTAGGGAGGAGTAGAAATTCTGGTCTGTACCAAACCATTGGAATCAACATTTATTAAGTTCTCACACTATGATAAGTGATAGGGAGACAAACCTTAAAAATTACACAATCCCTACACTCCAGAAATTTGCAATTTATTTCCATGGGACCATCAATGCTCCCCTTCCACCTAAGTTTTTAGCACAGATATGTTATCTATCTACAAGGCCAGTCCTGAGTTTCCATTCTTTCCTCATGTTAGAGGTTATTGCTTGTTGTTCTGTCATTTGTCTGAATCTTCATGACTGTATTTGGGATTTTCTTGGCAAAGATACTGAAGTGGTTTTCTATTTCCTTCTCCAGCTCATTTTACAATGAGGAAACTGAGGCAAACAGGGTTAAATGATTTGCCCAGGTCACATAGCTAGTGCGTATCTTGAGGCAGGATTTGAAATCACAAAGAGAAGTCTTCCTGACTCCAGGCCCAGTACACTATCCACTGCACCATCCAGCTGCCATGACAGAGATGCAAAAAAGTATATCTTCCGCACAGCTGTCAAAGTGATTTTCTTAACGAAGAGGTATGGCTACTTCACTCTCCTACCTTAAGAAGCATCGGTCGCTCCCAATTGCCTCTAGGATGAAATACAAACTCCTTAGTTTGGCATTTAAAGTAATTTACAGTCTGGCTCCAAACTATCTTTCTAGTCACATTATTCCCCCTCATACATTCTATACTCTAGCCAATTGACTCTGGTCAATTTGCTTTCACCCATAAATGATATTCCATTTCTCATCTCCACGCCTTGTCCTAGAATGTACTAGATGGCCTCTGGAGTCCCTCCAAGTTAATTTTCATTTTATCTTTATATACCTGGCACTTAGCATAGAATCATAATATTTAATAACTGTTCATTGAATTGAATTTGTGAACATCCCAGAAGAATTAAATTCTATTTTTGCTCTAAAAGAAATTTTAAAAAGAAATTTTTTTAAAAAACCACAGGATGTATAATATAGAGCCATTTCTCTAAGCACCCACCCATACTTGAGGGCCTGAACCCTTAAATAGCAATTTTACCAAGAAAAAGCAGGTCAGTTTCTGATGGTGACACCCAATGCAGATGATACGTGCCACCATCTGAAAGCAACAGGTGTGGAGCAAAAAGAAGGACAAACCTGAGCCTTTTCCTTGACATTACCACTAAAATCTGCTATACTATAAAAGAGGAAGTGAAAAAATGGATAGTTTGGTGGGAGTTGCAATTTCTTTTTGAAGTGAGGCAAAACATTTTCCTTTCAAAAGGGAGAAAGGGAGTCTCTGTAGGCAGACGGTTCAGTAAGGTCCCTGAAGAGTTCTTCCCACTAAAAAACAAGGTTTGGAAAGAGAATTCATCAGGGGCCTTGCAGGTCTGGTAGGGAGGATAAAAAGGGGAGTTATTTGGGTGTGGTCAAATCAATAATCATTGATTAAGCACCGACTATATGCCTGGCAACTGTGTTAATCACTGGAGATACAAAGAAAGGTCCAAAACAAAATAGTCTCTGCTCTCAAGGCTCTGACAGTTTAATGGAAGAGACAAAATGCAAACAACTATGTACAAACAAAACACATGCAAAATCAATTCGAGATAATCTTAGAGGAAAGGCACTAGCATTGAGAGGAATCAAGAAAGGCCTCTGGTAGAAGGTGGGATTTTAGCTGGAACTTCAGGGAAGCCAGGGGTCAAAGAAGAAGAAGGAGAAAATTCCAGACATGGGGGACAGCCAATGAATATCCATGGGGTTTTTACATGGAACAAGGAAAGCCTCATCCCTGGATGGAGAGAGGTATATAGAAGGCATCGAAGTGGAAGGATACTGGAAAGGGGGCAAGAGTCAGGTTATGAAGAGCTTTAAAAGTCAAACAGAGAAATTTATATTTGATGTAAGAAGTAATAGGGAACCAATGGTGATCACTGAATAGTGAGAATGACATGATTAGATTCGAGTGACAGGTTAAATATAAGAAGAAATTTAAGATATCACAAAAATAAAGACATATTGGTCATGACAAAGGATATATTCTATATTCAAGGGATGTTCCAGAAAATTCATGATGATGCCAAGAGATCATTTGGCCAAACAAAAAAATAATTTAGAGGAATGGAGAGGAAAACAGTCTACAACCAAGTACCCTAAATTGTTTTTTGGAAGACACCGTACAAATAATGTAGTATCTTTTAGAAAATAACAAAAATCCTGTTGTTTCAGCCATGGTCACAACATAAAGCATTCCTAATACAGCAAGTTTTTAATGTCGTGGTAACACATTTCATTTCATTTTATGAATAAACTTTTAACAAAGGCCACTAAAGATTATTGATTTCTCAAGGGAGGCGAAATGTGTATACAGCTTTGAGGAAATAAGAGACAAACTCAACAAAGGTATGGGAGAAGTGTATTTCAGGTTTGCCGGGGATGTCAAAGTGATTCTCTTAACAAAGAGGTCTGACTACTTCACTCTCCTACCTTAAGAAGCATCAATAGCTCCCAGTTGCCTCTCGGACAAAATACAAACTCCTCTGGAGTTTGCAGAAATAGAAACAGACCATTTTTAAAGAATCTCATTAATTGTCATGTTATATTTGCCCATCTAAGGCTTTTAGATGGAAGACTGTGTTCCTCTCCATTGATGTTTCTAAAACTTTTTCTTTTTTTTTAATGATTGATTTTCTTTGGCATGCTCAGTCAGTCAACAACCAATCACTTACTATGAGCCAGGTACTGTTAAGTGATGGAAATATAAGGAAAGGCAAAAATGAGGTTCCTGACTCCATTCCAGTAGGGGAGATAACATGCAAACAAGGGAAGGGATGGGGATAGGCATTTATCATTTATAAATATTATTTATTTATATTTGTTGCTGTGCATTTGTTTTACAGTTGTGTCCAATTCACAACCCTATTTGAGGTTTTCTTGGCAAAGATACTGGAGTGGTTTGTCATTTCCTTCTGCAGCTCATTTTACAGATGAGGAAACTGAGGCAAACAGGGTTAAGTGACATGCCCAGGGACACACAGTTAGTAAGTGTGTCAGAAGCAGATTTGAACTCAGGAGGATGAGTCCTCCTGATTCCAGGTCCAGCACTCTATTCACTATACTACCTTACTGCCCCAAGTATTTTTATAGCACTTACGAGGTACCAGGAAGTACGCTAGGCATTTTACAATTATTATTTCATTTGACCCTCACAACAGTCCTAAGGAGGTGGATGCCATTATTATCCCCACTTTACAGCTGAGGTAACTGAGACAAACAGAGGTTAAGTGACTTGTCCAGGGTCACACAGCTAGTAAGTATCTGAGGCTGGATTTGCATTTGTCTTCCTGACAAGATAAATATAGAGTAGATAGAAAGCAGTCTGAAAGGAGCATGAGCAGTGAAAGGAGATTCAGGGATTTGAATGGAGTCTTGAAAGAAGTCAGAGAAATTTTTAAATGGAGCTGAGAGAGTAGAGCAAGAGCATTCCAAGGATGGGGGAGAGAGAGGAAGATGGAGGGTCACCCATTGCACTGTGAGCCCCTGGAGGGCAGAGACTACCTAGCCTTTCTTTGTATCCTTAACACTTAGCATGGAAATAGAGGTGCTTAATAAATGCTTATAGACTGACATGTTTGTGAAACTGTAAGCAGACCAAAGCTTCTGGAATGTAGAGTCTGTGTAGGAGCCTGGTTATAAGGAGCATTAACAAAAGAACTTATAGCTGATTCTGAAGATAAGAGGCAGCTACTTGGCTCACTGAGCAAGGACACAACAGTCCAGACTTACCGAATCTTCAGGAAAGTCCCTAGAATTTGGGGGAACTATCATGTCATGGCCAATATATCATTAGTTTGTGATATTTAGAGACAGAAACAAGAGAATATAGATTCCCTGTCCTTCTTAGTTGATCAAGATAACTTAGAACAAATTCTGGGTTGGGCAGAAGGGGGTTGGTTGGGGAAGAAGTTTCAGGGGTCAGGTATTCAGAGGACAGTGCAGTGGAAGGGACCCAAGATGAGCCTTAAAGGAAAACAAGGATTTTGAGAAGAGGTGGGGAGGAAATGAATTCTAGGCAAAGGGAACTGATTCAATGCATGGAAGTGAGAGATGAAGTATCAAAATGGAGGGCGGGGAGACAGTGAATAATTCAATTTGGCAGCTATGCAGAATTCAAGAATTAATATGAAATTATCATAGGGAAAAAATAAGCATATACAGGCCAGATTGTCAAGGGGCTTAAATAGCAGGCTAGGCATTTATAGTTTATCCAGGTTTTTGGGGGGGTTTTGGTTTTGGTTTTTTTTTTTTGGATAAGGAAATGACACAATTGTTCCAGGAAAATTATTTTGGTGGCTATATTGAAGTGGATTGGGGAGAGGGGAGGGCTAGAAGCAGGATAATCAATTGCAAGGCTATTGGATTGGCTAAGGTCGGAGGTGATAATGACTATCCCCATCCACAAGAAAAGAAGTTTCTACAACATTCTCATCTTTCCTGAATTGGAGCAAAAACCACATCCATGGTCTCATTGGGAACCTGATAAGAATTATTGCAGAGGGAAATCCAGTAGTCCAACCACACATTATGGACCTTTCTATTGTTTTCTCTTCTATCTTCTGTCACTTTGGTTTTGTCTGAACAACTGGCTAAATACTCTTTGGAGATAAATTCTACAAAACCCTACTCTGGATGAACTTAAAATCTAATAATGGAGATGATACATATGCATAAATAATTCTAATATGTTAGAATTATTTTTAAGTGTGCAGGAGGCTTGAGAGTATCTATGCCATGTGGAGAGCCAGGGATCATGTTGGGGAGGAGGAGAAAGCAAGAAAGGGGAACCATAGAAAATTTCATGGAGAGAGTAATACCTGAGCTAAACCTTGAAGAAAATACGTTTGCAAAGGGCAAAAATGTCAGGAAGAAGGAAGGAAGGGAGGGAGGAAGGAAGGAAGGAACGAAGGGAGAGAGGAAGGAAGGAAGGAAAGAAGGAAGGAAGGAAGGAAGGAAGGAAGGAAGGAAGGAAGGAAGGAAGGAAGGAAGGAAGGAAGGAAGGGAGGGAGGGAGGGAAGGAGGGAGGAAGGAGAGGGAGGGAAGGAAGGAAGGAAGGAAGGAAGGAAGGAAGGAAGGAAGGAAGGGAGGGAGGGAGGGAAGGAGGGAGGAAGAGAGGGAGGGAAGGAGGGAAGGAGGGAGGGAGGGAAGGAGGGAGGGAGGAAGGAAGGGAGGGAGGGAGGGAGGGAGGGAGGGAGGGAAGGAGGGAAGAAGGGAGGGAGGGAAGGAGGGAGGGAGAAAGGAAGGAAGGAAGGAAGGAAAGAAGGAAGGAAGGAAGGGGAAATAAGCATTTATTAAGTATCTACTACACAAGATATTTTATAAATGTTATATCATTTGATCTTTACAACAACCTGGGAAGTAGGTGCTGTTATTACCTCCATTTTATAATTGAGGAAACTGAGGCAGATAGAGGTAAGTAATTTGCCCAGGGTCCCACAGCTAGTTAGTGTCTGAGGCCATATTTAAATTCAAGTTTTCCTGATTCTGGGCCCAGTACACCTGGGCATGAGAGGCAGTGTGCAAATAAATGTAGGAATGGAATGACACTTAGAAACCAAGCAGGACAGTGTGGCTGAAATGTTAACACCCTCTACAATCTGACTCCAGCCTGTCTTTCTAGACTGGTTTAATATCATTCTCATCTACTCTACATTCTAGGCAAATTGACCTGCTTACTGTGCCCAGTACACAAAATCTCATTTCCAAGCCTCTGGGCTGACTCTCACATCTAGAACATTCTCCCCCCATTCATCCTTGACCTCCTAAAACCACTATTTTCAAGGCTCAGCCTAAGTGCTACAAGAGAACCTTAAATTCCTGGTTTAAAGGTTTCTATTTTATCATATGCGCAGTGGTGTGCTGGCAAACATTTAGCGCTAGCCAAAAACTGTACACACAACAGAATTTACATTATTAATGTTATCTCTATCACTTTCATAAGTCTTGACAATCAATAAATCAATCAAAGCCCATTGATTTTTTGTGTGATGATTCATGAGTTGCAAATGTTCATACTGAAATTTTAACCATTCCCTTGTGAGCCTGGAAGAACAAGTTCCAGCACAGCTCCCATATACCTCCCATGAACAGTCACTAAAGCTTAGGAACAGGCATCATGTCACCTGAACCTCTTCACTTTAAATGACTTGAATCCTAAATGAAGACCCTCAGGTGTCATTTGAAGGCTCTTCAGAAAAAAGATAAAAAGCTCTTGTCATTTAAAAATAACAGTTTTCATAATAATAGTGTACTACAACGCCCAAGAAAGCTCCTGCCAATCCAGCCGGTATCCTGCGTGTTTATACATGAGGTCACTAGGTGGCGCAATGAACAGAGGACAAATGTTGAGTCAAGACAATGGAAGAATCCTGCCTCTGATAATGGCTAGCTATATGTATTTGGGAAATTCATTTAACTTCTCTGGACCCTAATTTCCTTATTTGTACAATGGAGATGATATGGGCACTGACACTTTGGTGTTGTGATGTTCAGATGAAAGAATATAATGTAGAGCTCTTTGTAAACTTTAAAGTGCTATACAAATATTATTACACACTTAAATTACAGAGTTAAAAATCTCTAAATGGATGTGTCTTAAGAAATAGCCTATAAATATATAAATCTCACTGCCAACAATAATCCAATTCATTAAATAAGAATTACTAAATAACAACTGTGCCTCTTTTAAACAATGCTCCACACTTTGCCAAGCGAATTAGAGTCAAAGACAGAAGAATACAGATTCCCTCTAAACTGTCAAGACCGTACCTGGAACAAATTGTTGGCTGGGGGAGAAGTTTCAGCATAAAGAGAACAGTGCAATCCCATCTGATCCTAAAAGAGCACTGTGAGGCTAGCTATGTGTGAAATCGCTTTTTTTTTTCATTAAGACTAGTACATAAATACCAAAACATTGCTAATGTTGCTCATAGAGGTGATATTTTCCATGTAGGGAACTCCTGGAAAATTCGCTCTATCACTGGAGATCAACATTTGTTCTACAACGAATGCCCTTAGAGAGTTGCCTAGGGCATTGGGTGGTTAAATGATGAGCTCAAAGCCCAGTATTGGCAACCTCTCAAACAGAGCATAAGACAATGATCAGTATACATGCATGCATATATGTATTTACATGTGTGTATGTATGTGTGTGTATGTGTGTATATACTGATGATTGCCTTATATTTAAAAGTTCAAGTTCTATTACAATGTATACCTAGGCTAGTGGTTGTATTTATTCTACCAGTAGATGGCACTATGACCAAACTTAGCTAGCCTTGGGTACATGGGCTATTATAGCTACAAGCAGCCTTGGGACTTTAGACTGTCTAATCAAACCACCATTGTACAGATCAAAATGATGAAGTCCAGAGAGGTTAGATGGTTTGCTCAGCATCACAGAGCAGCTAGCAGGTTAAGAATTCTGGTTTTCAGGTTTCTTTGACTCTCCAAAACAAAAGACACAAAGAATATTCTTTGTCTTAGACACAATTACACTCTTTTAAAAAATATAATATTTTTTGATGTACTTTCAGCATTTAATATGAAGATCTGCCCACAGTAAGGGCTTAATAAAATTTCATTCAATGGAATTGCTGTGATGACTACAGAGTAAACCAAATAAATATGTGTACTCCCAGAAACGGAGGAATATGATGAGTTCTATTTCTATCCCTTATGTTTCAGTGGGTAAAGTAAAAAAAGTGGTGATCAGTGAGACTATAAAGAAATTATTCCTAATGTTTCCTTAACCTCTTTCCTATCAAGGGATCATAGATTTGTTGCTGGAAGGGAATCTAAAGGTTATTTTTTCCAATCTTCTGCTTTTACAGATGAGGAGACTGAGATTCAGAGGGTTGAAATTGTTTTTTACCAAGGCCATGTAAGTTCTAAGTGGCAGATTGGGATTTAAACCCATGACTTTTAAGTCTAAATAGAAGGCTCCTTCCATTATGAGATCTCTCTTAGATATATACACGGAATCTGGAGCCAATGAAATATATAAGATTACATTAAATTAAAATATTTGAGATCCTTAAAAGAAGTCTGCTGTAACTAGAGAGTTAAAGGTAATGATAGTGGTTTCCTTCTGGGATATTATTTAAATTTCAAAATTTAATCATAATAATGATAGGATGATGGCAGTCTCTAAGGCTAAAGATGATATCATCCCTGCTGTTACTGGAGTTGTACCAGGGATACTTTCAGTGAGCCTAAGGAGGATGTTCTTATATGCTAATACTTTTAGTTAAGTATATAAATAGGTTATTTTATCCACTTGTGCAACAGAAAGAGAGGAAGTAGGAAAGGAAGGAAGAAAGGAAGGGAGGGAAGGAAAAAGGGAAGGAGGGAAGAAGGGTTTATTAAGCACATATTATGAGCCAGGCAGTGTGCTAAGCACTTTACATATAGTATCTTATTTGATCCTCATAACTACCCTGGTAGGTAGATGCAGTTGTGATCCCCATTTTCCAGCTAAGCAAAACTGAGGCAGAATGACTGGCCCATCACATAGCTTCTAAGGATCTAGGGTCAAATTTGAACTCAGGTCTTCCTAACTGCAGACCCAATGCTCTATCCACTGCCCTACCTAGTTGCCTCTAATCATCCATAAAACATTAAATATAAAAGAATAGATAATGACTTGTTTCAAGGTTGCTGGGGTTTTTTTTTCTAAACCTCAAGGAAAAAGATGAGAACAAAATGAATATTACTACTGCTGCTGTAGTATATTACTACTACTACACCTACTGCTGCTACTACTACTACTACTACTACTACTACTACTACTACATCATTGCCATCATCATCATATCATATAGAATTTCAAAGTTTGCAAGTCTTTTTACAGGTTATCTAGCTTACTAGAGTCCCATAACAGCCCTGAGAGGTCAATGCTATCTATTATTTGCACCATTTTACAAATGAAAAAAAAAACAGAATTCAGACAGGGTATAATTTGTCCAGTGTCATACAACTACTAAGTATCTGACACAGAATATCCAAATCTTCCTAGCTCCAGATCCAGCATTCTCTGTCATCATTCAAGGGTCTACCTACCTTAGTTTATCGGACTGAGAAAAAATCTGGTCAAGGAAACATGAGTTAAAATTTAGAAAGTCTGCCTCTCTGCGGACACCTAACAAAGAATTTGGTAGAAGCCAAAGTAAATGCATTATACTCCTTCTTACCCCAGAAGGAATCACTGCTACAAAGTATTCTGCGGCAGCACACAGTTGCTGCTCAAATAGAAAGCAGAGAGGGGTGATACTATTGCATACAATATATAATTCATCACAGTGTTATTTCTGATTCCACTGACAAAATGGATAATACTGTAATAATAATAACTGCACTTATACATTGAAATCCAGTAAAGATACAAAGGAAAAGTGAAAAAGATGGGGTTTTTTTTCCTAGTGCTCTCAATTTACATTCTTTTTCATTGGCTGACTTTTTTATGAATGCAATTTTCAGGGTAAACCACTTCCTTTTTTGAATGAAGCTGGTTAGTAATATGGCTTACTGTAAAAGAGGAAATTGAAAGAAAATTAATCTCTCAAAATGAAAAATTATGCACTTAAAAATACCTTGTAGATGGAGCATGTCACCCTAAAACCTCTTCCTGGCAGGCTCAAAATAACACCTGAAATTCTACCTGGAGTGGGAAAACATTACCTTTTATCTTTTAAAAATTTAATGTTATATTTTAAAGTGTTTTGTGCTAAAACTAATGGCAAATGAATATAGTGAGAGGCACATGGTGATAGAATGGATTCAGAACTAGAACTGAATTCAAGAAGTTTTATTCAATGTTCCAGTTGTATCCAATTTTTTGTGACCCCATTTGGGGTTTTCTTGGCAAAGATACTAGAGTAGTTTTGCCATTTCCTTCTTCAGCTCTTTTTACCAATGAGGAAACTGAGAAAAAGAGGGTTAAGCAACTATTCCAGGTCATAGAGCCAGTAAGTGTTGGAGGCCAAATCTGAACTCAGGAAAATGGAGTCTTCCTAATATTAGTACTTTGACTCCTTACTTTCACATACATCATCCCATCAAAACCGGGTGACACTTATCTAACCCAAAGGTGGGAACCTGGGGCCTTGAGGCTACATGTGGTCCTCTAGGTAAATCAAGTGCAGTCCTTTGACTGAATCTCAAAGGGCCACACTTGAGGATCTAGGGAGCCACAGGTGGCCTAGAAGCTATAGGTTCCTCATCCCTGATATAATCTGATTAACTAGACTAATGGAAGATTATAGGAGTTTATTGCATTTAGAGAAGACAAAAATGGTGACTTCTACCAAGATCATGTCATGAAAGAATCAGATGAAAGAAGTGGGCATTTTTAACCAAGAAAAGAGAAGATATGGGGAGGGGAGGGGGTGAGACATAATAGTCATCTTCAAGTATTTGGAAGGCTGGTATGTAGTAGACTCCTTCTACTTGGTCTCAGAGGGCAGAACTAGGGGCTGTACATAAAAGTTGCAAAAAAAAAAGAGGGAGGGAGGGAGGGAGGGAGAGAGGGAGAGAGACAGAGAGAGAGAGAGAGAGAGAGAGAGAGAGAGAGAGAGAGAGAATGACAGAAAAGAAAGGCAGAAAGAAAGAAAAACAAAGAGAAAGAGAGACAGACAGAAAGAAAGGAAGAGAGAAGGAAAGAGAAAGAGAGAAGGAAAGAGAGAAAGAAACAAGGTTTAGGCTTAATAAAAAGTAAAGCATTGAAAAGCTTAAAAGAACGGATGCAAAATGAAGTAAACAGAGACAGAAAAACAATATGCACCATGACTAGAACAATATAAATAAAAAGAACAATTACTGCAAATCAACAGAAGATGAATGTTGTAAATTTATAAAGAATGAATTTAGACTGGAAGAAGAGATGGGGAGACCCCCTCCTCCCTGCTCCATTATAGAGATAGGGTTCCATCAGCTGGGAACACTGCATAAAACAACAGAATATTTTAAAATATAGTCATCAGTTTTGCTAATCTTCTCTTCATCCTTTTTTTACCCTTTTTTACAAAGACTTCATAATAACATAGAGCTCTCTATGAGGAGGAGGGAAAGATACAAAGGGAAATCAAGTTGATATAATCAAAAACTATCTCAATCAGTAATACTTATTACTTCAATAACCATCTTTTAAAAGGAGGGAGGGCAAAAGAAATTCTTGTGACTGCCATAATCCCGACTCAGCCCCTTATGTAGCTATGTTACCCTGGGCAAGTCCTTTAGAGGGATGGCTATAACTTCTGCCATTGTGCCCACTCTAGCTGAAACTACCCTGCTTCAACTAAATCAAACTATTTCACTTGCACTACCAAAAAGGGGTGAGATGATTCTGTTTTGTTTTGCTTTTAATGAAGTGGGGAGGGATTGATTTAACAGGGAGAAAAGAATGCCAAGTTCTAGAGCTAAGGGTGGAGGCTTTGAGAGTGTCCTAAATCTGGCAGGAACAGTAAAAGGGAGATCACCCATAAACCTCAAGGAACTGTTATGTTAAAACCAACTCATCACTTGTTTTCCAAAATGAGTATGAGAGTAATACAAGGAACCAAACAGAAACAAATAGCGTACAGGACTCTGTGCGCAGTCTCATATCTGGCCTCAGACACTCACCAGCAGTGAGTGGGCAAATCTCTTAACCAATTTGCCTCAGTTTCCCTCAATCACAAAATGGGGATAATAATAGCACCTACTTCCCATTTGTAGCCCAAGTGGGTATAAGGCACATGCTATAAGTTACCACAGGAACCTTCTGAAAGTCAGGAGATTTGCCCCTATAAAACATGCTTTATGACCTTGAGCAATTAACAGCTACGATGAGTTCAAATTCTCCATCTGCAGCCAGGTGTTGCAGTGGATAGACTGCCAGGCTAGAGTCAGGAAGACTCATCTTCTTGAGTTAAAATCGAGCCTCAGATTCTTAAATCCACACATTCAGGTCCAGTGTGACCCTGGGCAAATTACTTACCCTTCTTTGCCTCAGTTTCCTCATCTGTCAAATGAACTAGAGAAGTAAATTGCAAGCCACTCCAATATCTTTGCTACGAAAACCCCAAATGGGGTCACAAAGAGTCAGGCACACCTGAAAATGACTGAACAACAGTAGTTGAATTAAACAGAAGAATCTCAGGATATTAAATTCTGATGAAATACCTAACTTTCCAGACCTAGTGAATGCATCTGTTCAGATGAAAATGATACTTTATTACTGCCACAGTTTAAATAATTTCAAGAGTGAGCACATACTGCTTAAACTTTGACGGACACCGTGGCATTTTACCTTCTCACCACCCACTCTAGATAACTAACATCTGTCAAAGAAATCTTTCTACCATGAAAATTTCTCTGTTTCACTGGGTTTCTTTTCATTTCAATACTCAAAGGAATAGAGCTGTAATCCAGAGATGAGGCAGCCACTGCCTTCATATTAAGTCACTGACCCCAGCTAGATCTCAGTAGTGCCCCAGAGCACAATCCAATAATCCCAGCTCTCTCAAGGATTCTACAGTGTGAGTTTGGGAGAGTTATTTCAGTGTGACTCACTCAACACACCCACAGAATGGGGAGAACTCTGTGCAGGTTCCTGAATTTCTTGAGAACATAAATGACTGAAGATACTTCACAGTTACAAAAATTCTGAGCTATATAATGCTAGTAATCCAGTTGGCCAGATTCCAATATTAGTAATGTCCTTTGCATTCCTACAAAAAAAAAAAAGAACAAAATGAGAACAGAACTAGCACTGATTGCCATCTGAGGCCAGTTCTATAAATAAGGGATGAACTGAGATTAATAAATGGAAGGAAAGGAGAAAGTAGATATTTATCAAGTGCCTACTATGCGCCAGGCATTGTGCTAAGTGATTTTAAAATATTAGCACATTTTATTTTCACAACAATCCTGAGAAGAAGGTGCTACTAATACTCTGATTTTTCAAATGAGGAAACTGAGGCAAACAGGATTAAGTGACTTACCCAGAGCCACACAGCTAGTGTCTCAGGCCAAACTCAAACTTGGGTCTTCCTAACTCTAGGCACACACTTTATACACTGTACCACTTAGCTAAAAATAAAATCACTTCAAAACAAGTAAACCTTAATATGCGCTAAAGGAAAGAGTGTTGGAGTCGGAGTGAGAGGGCTAGAATTCAAAAAGAAGACCACAGTTAGCAGGCTGGATCCCAGAAGATAAATTCTTGGGCCAAGACAACCCAGTCCATACAAGCTTACCTTGCCATCAGGATGCCAAACATGTTTTTGAACCTAACAGTGCTCAGAATTTTCCAGTCCTGAACTCTGATCTTATATCATTGTCAAAATCTGAAAAATCAATACAATAGCAACAAAAACAAAATAGATTAAAAATGGAAAAATTAAATGGGGTAATTAGGTGGCTCTATGAATAGAACACTGGCCCTGGAGTCAGGAGGACCTGAGTTCAAATTCAAACTTACTAGTTGTGTGACCTCAGGCAAGTCATTTAACCCTGACTGACTCAACAAAAAAAAAAAATCAGCACAACCTCAAACTTCAGGAGACAGAGCATTCGATGGTTACATCCACTGCCTCTAAGTGGCGTTTGTTTGTTTTTAATGATTATGTCGATAAAGCAATATTTCAAGCTAGGTTTTCTAAGCTTCTGTACTGTACAGTAATATATTTTCTGTACCGAAATGTCAGTCCTCATGGCTGATGAGGGGTGGACCATGCTTTTAGAGGAAAAATCAAGCAGCAGCCATTTGCATCCTTTGAGAAGCCGTGGAATGAAAATAATCTGGGACATGACAAAAAGAATCCCGAGAAGATTGCCTTGAGCTTTTGTGAGTTTGTAAACTTCAAAATTACCTTAAATGGAACACTCCATGGTTTCACAAATCTGATGGTATTATGGCAATAATTTTCCTCAGGCATATACAGTCAAAGACAGAGGCACCATTCAGCTGCTATGAGAAACAAATCCTCTCTGCGCTAACAAACAAGATCAATTCTAAGAGAGGAGAAATGGGTGAGATCTGAACTCTAGCTGCCTAGTTATGTCTCTAACTAGCTGTGTGATCTTGAGTAAGCTACCTAACCTCTTTGGGCCTCAGTTTTCTGATTGATTTCTAAGATGGTTTCTAATATCTCTTCCAATTAAAGAAAAAAAATCTAAGTAAATGAAAATGTGTTCTGTATAGCCCCATTGCCCTCCATAATGCTAATAAGGGTTCTGTGAACTTTGAGTGTAAACTGAAGCATACACTTTCCACCTACTTTCTTGCTTTTTTTTTTTTTGGCAACATGGGTAATATGGAAATGTTTTACATGATTTTACATGTATAATTGATATCATATTCCATGCCTTTTCAATGGATGGGGAAGGGGCTAGAGAGCAGAACAGAATTTGAAACTCAAACTTTTAAAAATGAATATTGACAATAAATAAATGAATGATTTTTTAAAATGAGAGTCCTATGAGAACTCAATAATGATATTTTCCCTTCTAAAATGTGAAATATGAAATTGTACATATCTAATGATACTTGTTAGGTGTGGCAAATTTTCATATGAAAACAGTTTTATTTTTCCTGACTCCTGTGTATCTCAGGAGGATTTCATGACCCTTAGATTCTCTAAACCAGAATTCTGGGATCCTATAAAAATAGCTGACATTTTATACATTATTTTCAAGTTTTCAAAGGGCTTTACAAGCATTATCTGATTTGATTTTCACAATTAGCCTGTGAGATAAGTGCTAAAGGAATCATCACCCTCATTTTACAAGTAAGGCTTAGAGATTAACTTACTTGCCCAATATCACACAGCTAGTAACTGTGTGAAGAAACATTTGAACTGAAGGCATATTGACTTTAAGTCCAGCGATACCACACTAATTTCATTGGCATGTTACAAATCTAAAACTATTTTTAAATGAAAAAAAATATTAAGCATTTATGTGAAAATACCTAAGCTAGGTGCTGGGGATACAAATTGAAAAGCAAGACAGACTTGACCCTCAAGGAGTTTATATTCTAATATGGGAGACCACAGAAGTAGGGGAGCAATAGCTGAGGGCAGCTAAGTTGTGCAGTGGGTAGAGTGGCAGGCCTGGAGTCAGGAAGAATTCAAATCAGGCCTCAGACATTTACTAGCTGTGTGATCCTAACAAAGCCACTTAATCTTGTTTCTTCATGTGTAAAATGAGCTGGAGAAGGAAAAGGCAACTACAACAGTAGCTGAGGAAGCGTGTTTTGATCTGGGAAGTCATAGGAATGGAGTGTACCAATATGATCATTTACTGACATACATTTTCCAGAAGCTATGAATTCCCCTACCTCGGGTTGGCAACCCAACTGTAGCTCTCCCAGAATTCAAATTATACTGCAAATTAACAATCACCAAAGATATTTGGTACTGGATAAAAACTAGAGATGTCAGTCAGTGAAACATTAGACACACGATCTAGAAGTTCACTGTTCAATAAACCCCAAGAAGTGGCTGTGGACCCACTAGCTGACAAAAAGTACCAGGAAAATTAGAAAGTAGTCTCTCAGAAACTACAAAGAAATTAACCAACATTTCACCAAAAATAAGCTCCAAATGGATATATGACAGACCAAGGAAAGGTGGCACAACACACAGATGAAAGGAGCAAAAATAAGTTCTGATGTATAGATAGAGGAAAAGTGGATAACCAAAAAAAATCAAGGGGGAAATACAGAAGATAAAATAGATGATTTTGATTATATAAAAGTTTTTTCACAAACAAAACCAATGAATTTAAATTTAGAAGGGAAACAGATAATAAGGAGAAAAAATATTTGTAGCAAGTTTCTCTGATAAAGGTCTGCTATCCAAGAAACTGACTTAAATGTATAAGACTAAGAGTCATTTACCAATGGATAAATAGTCAAAGGATACGACCAGATGGTTTTCAAAGGAAGCTATCAAGAACCCAATCTAACCTTTGACCCAGCAATACCACTTCTAGGACTGTATTTCAAAGGGACTGTACAAGTGGTAAAAGGACCCACATGTACAAAAATATTTATAGCAGCTCTTTTTGTGGTGGCAAAGAACTGAAAATTGAGAGGATGCCAATCAACTGTGGAATGGCTGAACAAGTTGTGATATGTGAATGTAATGGAATACTATTATGCTATAAGAAATGATGAGCAGGTAAATTTCAGAAAAACCTGGAAAGACTTATATGAACTGATGCTGAGTGAAGTGAGCAAAACCAGGAGAACATTGTACACCGTTACAGTCACATTGTACAATGACTAACTTTGATAGACATCAAGGTTCTAAGACAACTCCAAAAGGTTCATGACAGCAAATGCTATCCACATTCAGAGAAAGAATTACAGAGTCTGAATGCAGATCAAAGCATACTATTTGCTCTCTCTTTTTTGTTTTGTTTTGTTTCTTTTTTGTGGTTCAATCCATTGATTATAATTCTTCTTTACAACAAGACTAATGTGAAAATGTTTAACATGAATGTATATGTAGGGCCTATAGCAGATTGCAGGGAAGGGGAAAAAAGTTAAAAAACTTAAAGCTTATGGAATTGAACGTTGTAAATCAAAAATATATTTTAAAAAAGAACTCAATCTATCAAAACTCACATAAAAATATTTAAATCACCAATAACTAAAGAAATGCAAATTAAAGCAACTCCAAGGTTCTACTTCAAACCCATCAGATCAACAAAGGTGACAAAAGCGGAAAATGACAAAGGTTGAATGGTTGAGGTAAAACAGACACACTAATGCACTCTTGGTAGAGGTGCAAATTGGTCCAAGCATTTTGGAAAGCAATTTGGATTTATGCCTCCAAAGTCACTATATGCTATACACTCTTTGACCCAGTGATACCCCTACTAGACCTATACATCAAAGAAAGAAGAAACACATATGTACAGAAATATTTATATCAGCCCTTTGTGTAGTAGCAAAAAAATCTGGAGCGAAAGGGGTGCCCACATATCAAGGAATGGATAAAGTTGCTATGATATATGATTGTAGTGTAAGGTTATTGCACTATAACAAATGACAAAATAAACAGTTCAGAGTAAACTCAAGACCTCTATGAACTGATCTGGACTTAAGTAAGCAGAACCAGGAGAACAATTTATATAGAGACATGATAAAAAAAAAAAACTTTGAAAAATTTGAAAACACTGATCAATGCAATGCAAAAACATAGTTCCAAAGGACTAAAGATGAAGCATCCTGCCCACCCTCTTACCAGAAAGGTAATGGATTGAAAACATAGAACCAGCTTATTTCATACATTGCTTCAAATTAATTTTAATAAATTATATCATTATATATTTATTGCATATAATAACATACTATATTCATTATATACATATTATAAAAAAATCAACTGTCTCCTAATACTTAGCTTCAACTGATTCACTGTAATGCTGTCTAATTCTTAGTGTAACAGGTTAATGGCACTTGAAGCATGCGATGGGTCATATTTCAAGAAGTAGGATTAGCACACTTAGTGTTGTAGTATTTTATGTATGTCATGCCTTTGGAGGTTATTGCCAAGTATTAGAATTTTTGATGAGTAAATAATGAATAGATGTCATTTCTATTTAATAAGCTCTTCCTAAAAACCCGCCAACAAATGGAAAGTCCTTCCTTATGAGAGCTTTAGAAGTCTTTTTTGTCATTAGCATTCTTGTAAAGTAAACTTGATGTAACAGAAAAAAAGAAAAAAGAAGATGTAGAACCAGATACATTTTTGGACATGGTCGTCATGGAAGTTTACTCGTGTTTGACTATTCATATTTACTATGAGGGTTTTATTTTTTTTAATTGTTCAATGGAGGGGGGAGGAGGAGGAAGGAAAGAAAATAAGTACTTGTTAATCAGGAAAAAATATTAATTTAAAAAATAATAACAATAATAAGGGAACCATTTAATGGATAGTTCTGAATTGGTTGAAGAAAAGCTATCTGGTAAAATCAAATATACTTATCTCTATTCCAAATCAAAGCCATGCAAGTCTTCCAGACCAGGAGTTACTTGTTAATGAGTTTCAGTATAATGAGATCAGACTGTTGTCATTCAGTCATTTCAGTCCAATTCTTGACCCTACTTAGGGTTCTCTTGGCAAAGATACAGGAATGGTTTGTCATTTCCTTCTGTAGCTCATTTTACAAATGAGGAAACTGAGTTAAACAACATTAAATGACTTCGTCACACAGCTAATTTCAACTCAGGAAGATGACTCTTTCCTGACTCCAGGTCTAGAGTTCTGTTTACTGCACCACCTAGCTGCCTCAAAATTAGACTCTCTTGCTCACTTGACATCCTACTAAGATCACATAACATCTGAGATTTATATTCCTGTCCAAAAAGAATTCTGGCTGTCCAAATTAGAATGCAAGACTAGGTTTGAACCTTTGTGGTAAGATCCTGCAGTGAACTAGAGCCCAGAGACCAGAGTAGTACCTTCTGCAGAGTGAGTGTTAATAAATGTTTGGTGGAATGATGCCGGTAACCTCATGACCACCGATTCACACTGGTGCTCAAATCCTCAAATTCCTGATTCTTTTTTACTTTTCTCCCCCCAAAATAACTTTCTATGCACTTTGTATTATATTCCTGTATACATGTTAAATACAGACTCATTCCACATTATTCCCCTCCATCCCCTCCCATGACTCAGTCAAGTCAGCCTTCTTACCATTCCTCACCCATGTTGTTTCCTCTCCCATCTCAGTGCTGGTTGTCCCTCGGTCCCAGAAGGCCCATCACCTCCTCAATCTTGCACCTCTTGGAATTCCTAATTTCCTTCAAAACTCAGCTCAAATGCAGCCTCCCATATGAAGTCATTCCTGACACCTCCAACTGCTAGCACCTCTTCCCTCAAATCACCTCCTATACTTACTTGGTATACGCTTATATGTGTACACATTACCTCCCCCAATAGAATGCATATTTTGAGTACATATCCCAAGAAACTAGAATAATCATGTTTGACTTTTAAAATCCTTCATAACCTGGCCCCTTCCTTCCTTTCTAGCCTTTTTAGATCTTTCTCCCTCACGTATTCTACAATTCAGTAACACTGGCCTCTTCACTGCTCCTCTCACACTGTCACTGGCTATCCCCCAAGTCTAAAACTGTCTTCCTCCTCATCTCCTGACCTCCTTCAAGTCCCAGCTAAACTCCCACATTCTGCAAAAAGCCTTTTCTGATCCCACTTAATGCCAGTGCCTTCCCTTTGAGTCTACTCCCCATTCATCCCATATATATACTATATATATATACACACATATATATACACACCATATATATATACACCATATATATGTGCCATATATGCCATATATATCTATATCTATATATATATGCCATATATATCTTGTTTGTACATTGTTATTTGCATATTGATCTCCCATTATATGGTGAACTCCTAGGAAGCAGGGATTGGTTTTTGCCCTCTTTTATCCCCAGTACTTAACACAGTCCCTGACGTATAATATTTGCTGGACTGGATTCAATTAAGACTGCTAGCCAGGGTTCTCACAGGAAGACCGAAGGTGATCTGACTTTTGGCTTTTCAATATAGTAATGATGAGAAAGACGAGGATAAATAGCTGATATTTATATTGCATTTTAAGGTCTACAGAGTGCCTTCACAATCAATTCTCTCACATGCTGCTATATAGTCATCCTTTACCTTGGCACATAGCATTATTACAGGAGAAAAAAAAGTTGCTTTAGCTAAAGAAGAAAAGAATTTGTAAGGAGGTTTCCTAGATGGAATTCTTTTTCCCTTCTTCATAAAGAATCCCTCTTTGCCCCATCCTTCCCTGAGGCAACAGATCTCTATGTCAAGGGTATTTATTCTATCTTAGCAACAGCCTCATCATTACAGAGAGATTACTATGGGCAACATGAGTAGAGCCAAAGGCCCACTGAAGAATCACCCACATCCTCCTCCTCCTCCTCCTCCCTTCCTTTTGCTTCCTCTCCCCTGAAACAGCAACCCCCCAGAGAAAAGAAGTGGGTGTGGTACAGCTAGCATCCTCCCCCCAACATTGCCACTTCAAATATATTGAAGCATCCAGGGTGGGTGGACCTTTCTCCTTTTGTCAGGCCAGCAATACAGGAAGGAAAATGGGTGTGGACAAAAGGAAGAGCCTACACTAGCTACTACCCCATCAGTGTTTGAGGAAGAGGGAGTAGAAGAAGGGTATATGCTCCCTTCCACATTATCCTCAAGTTCTCCAGAAGGTCTTCATTGAACATCTCCAAGCAAGGGCCAGAGGTTCACTTGTTGAGTGAGTTGGAAAGTGAGTGCTTGATCAAGGACAGGTTAAATTAGATGGCCAACCAAGGCCCTTCCAACTCAGATTCTGTGGTCCAGGTACATCCCGCCACCACCCATACAGGAAGGAAGAGAAACACCCAACCACACACCCATTTTATCATCATCATTAGAGTGACTCTAGGAAAGGGAACTGTTTTTCACAATCCTACCATCACAGGGAAGAGTAGTAGTGAAGGTAGAGGTAGAAGAGACCGAGTCCCACACATCCCACCACTACTACAAGCAGCAGCCTGTTTACTTGTAGAAGCAAGTCTACAACAGGAACTAGACTTTTTGGCTATATCACCAAGAAAGAAAGCCTAGTAACCATCACCAAGGATGAATACCTTAATACCAGGATCCTAGGAAGAGGAGGAGGGAAGGAGGGGACAGGACAATAATTTAAAAGGGAAGAATATACCCTTTCTTCTAAGGACTATAGGGCTAGGGCCTGGTTCTCCTAACCCCTCATCTATACAGAAATGGAGCAGAGGGAAGGGGGAAGGTAGTACCAGTCAGCGCACCTACTGCAAGAGGTCCCTGCCCAACAAAGAGATCGATATCTATTGGTATGGTAGACTTCAAAGTCTTACTTGGTAAATCTCCTAGTTGGTTACTTCTACCTCTTACCTACCATACCTCTACCTCTACTTCTACCCTCCCTCCCCCTCCCCCTCTCTCATCAGGATTCCCAGGAGAAAAGAAAGTACAATTACTAACAGCACTCTACAAGGAACCTCAACTTGCCAAATGATGAAACCCCAAGGAACCTCAAAACCTCTGAATCACTCTGTCAGACTATGACCTCCCATAACTCCCAAAGTCCTTTATCCTGGAAGTCTCTTTCTACCTGCTAGGATTTTGAATATCTATTAAGTCATCAGTTCCTCAGTTTAGAACCTTGTACACCAGATTTTGATTCCCAGTTCCCTGCCCTCATTATCTGGTCCTGCTTGACCTGAATAAGAACCTTAAAAACACCCACCTAGCTTCATTCAAGTTGGGCATTTAACTCTATCCAGCAGACCGCCCTGTGTCCATCTTCCTTGATGACACCCTAGTTGTGTGATTTTCTCACAAGTTTACTGGCTTCATTTTCTATCTACTTCGTCTCATACTGCTGTTCGGTGATGCTCCACCAGCCAACCATGCCTGTCCTTTATTGAGAAGCCTGATGAGCTTGTGATCAAAGAGCTATCTCTATAAAATGGTAGAAAGTAAAAAACAGAAGAGGAGACATATTGGTACGTGAGGGGAAAGAAGAGATTGCTCTGTGGAAAGAATATCCCAGGCTCCTTCAAAGAAACTTTCCTTAGGGTTCATAAGCCTAGTTCAAAGTCAAAGCCGGAAAATTTAGTGGCAGGCAGAACACATGGGTCCACTACCTAACAATATAGCTTTTCCAATTTTAGACAACTCTGGGAGGTGGTACAAAAGGTGTGGAGTTTGTAGTAAAAAAAACAGCTCTGATATCAATTATATGTTCTTAGACTACCCACTTAACTTCTGAGAGTCTCAATTTCCTCCTCTAGAAAATAAAGGAATTGCCTCTAAGATTCTTTCTTAATCAATTCTGATTCTTTTCCTACAAGGCTCTTTTTAGCTTGAGCTGTTCAACAGACAATCCAGACCATTAATACTTAAGGTTATCCATGGGTCCATATATTGATAAAAAAAGCAAAGTACGTTTCATAGATCCCTTTGGTAGTCTGGTAAAGCCCATGGACTTCTCAAAATTATGTTTTTAAATACATAAAATATATAGGAATATATATAAATTATATATATATCAATTATAATGAAACACTGTTATTAATTTTCTTATGAATCCAAGATTAAGAACTTCTTTACATTCATAATCTATGGAGACTTAATTTCGTCTTAAAATCTTAGATTTAAAAGGATCTTAGAGGTCAGCAGGCCCAACCTCTTAATCAATGAGGAAATTACTTCTATAGTATTCTTCACACATGGGCAATTCAGCTTCTACTTGAATACTTCTGAAAACATCAAGCTCCCTACTTAACAAAATAACTCATTCCAGTTCTCAACAACTCCGATTCTTCAATAGTTCTTCTTTGGACAATTAGGCCTTCCTATACTTTCTCCCGGCTGGCCCTAGTTTTGTCTTTCAGAGTTACCCAACTTCATTCTCCTCCCACTTCTTGGCTAACAGCATAGCATGGCATATTGATTGACTCAGAATGAATACAAATAGCAATTGTTTCTGTTTTGGCCAGAAACTCTGAAGGTCTTCCCCTCTTGGATTGATTTTAAAAATACATACATACATACATGCATATATATATATATATATATATATATATATATATATAATATTTGATTAGGTAAAGTGGCTGTTCTCTGCCTCAGTTCTAATTAAGCCTTAATCACTGAATGGACATTGCCTCAGACTGAAACTTGTTAAAGTCCTTGGCTTGAAAGGACCCAGGTTCCCCATGGTATCCTGAGGCATCTCCAGTCATCTTGACCTACATCTGGCTATTGGACCCAGATGGCTCTGGAGGACAGAGGGAGGCTGGTACCTTTGCACAGCCCTGCCTCACTGTAATCCAATTCACTTGCATGTTATGGCATCACCTTCCTGATGTCCTGATCCTCTTCGAGAACAAAGGACAAACGGCAACAAAAGCATTTCATTAAATTCTGCAACTGTTCTTCATGTAATCTGGTTTCTGAACCCTGAATCCCCCCCTCCTTACACAGACTCCAGCTCATCAGTATCTCTCTGCCAGTATAGGGACTTTCCTAAAAAATTTCCAGACTAGAGAATTAATGTGTGTGCCTAGGGCAACTATTTCTCCAAAAGTATGTTCCTAAAGTTCTTCTAACTTTATAACTGCAAGTCAAGTGACATTATGGTACCCTTTTTCATCCCTTTTTCTCTCTACTCTCTCTGACCTACCCTGAATAGCCCAGCAAAACAGCCCTCAAAGTTAAAGTTGCTGTAAGACATCTGGCCATCAAGTTTAGTATCCTATTTCCTAGTTATACTTGGAGTATAGTGCCAAATTTTCATGCTGTTTCATAGACCACTGATAACTGCAGAGGCTTTTGTATGTCCATACATAGAGGCATGTATACACACATACAAAGATACAAAACCATGTCATATGAAGAATGGTTGTAGGAGATAAGGAGAAGATAACACACCAAGGAACATAACTGCCTTCCCATACATGAAGAGCTGTTGTGTATAAGTGGATCATTCGGACCAATGGGGAAAGCTACAGGGAGATGAAGTCAGTTTAAAGAAGACCTTTTTATTAGTTATCCAAAACTAGAATGGAACATGTTGTGAGGTAGCAAACTCCCTGTCACTGTGTATATCCATATACGTATATCCAGCTCTGACATTTAGTATCTGTACCATTCTACATGAATCATTTTAATCATTTGCCTCAAGCAATTCCCTAGGATTTCAAAGAGATGTCATGGTACAACATGGTACAATGAAGTGCTAGATTTGGAGTCAGAGAATCTAGATTCAAATGCTGTATTTATTAATTTAGTACCTGGATGTCCTTGGCTAACATATTAACCCTTCTAGGCATCAGTTTCCTCATCTGTAAAATGAGGGGACTGACTTTGATGGTCTCTAAGATCCCTTTCAACATGACATCTATGATCCTGTGATCAAAGGAAGTAGCATGGGAGTGGACAGAAAGCTACCCTGGAAGTCAGGAAAGTCAAGATTCAAGTCCCACCACTTACAAATACTTGTTGTGTCACCCTGGATGAGCCACAGCCTCTATGGCCTCTACCCATTAAACTGGTTGAGACAGAGAGTTTCACTAAGAGCTCCCTGAGCAGATAAAATCTCAGATCTGGTTTAAAAAAATTAAAAAATATCTGCCAAGTCATAAACAGTTTATGATCTGTGTCAATAGAGTGAGTTTCTAAACTGAGTTTCCTACACATTGAGGAAATCACACAACTAATCTAATTACTAATCTAATTCCTGAAGGCAAGGTTTCACCATACTTCCCCTTTGCATTGCATATTCACCAAAGTCTTTGAGCCAGGATTGTAGAACATGTGCATGAAATGAGCACCTAAATTACATGAAGAATCAGATTTTCTGCAATTAAAAATATGAACATTTAGAAACAAATTTGTAAGTGTTCTTCCTTGTACCATGGACACATGGCAGTCTAAGAGTCTACCTTACTTTGCTAGTGCCTAAAATGCCCACTTGTTATATGGAGGGTAATCAGACTGGAACCAAAAATCAAATGTTAAAAGAGAACTGAAAAAGGTTCTGATATGCAAGTGTCACAAGCATGACTTTGCAATCTTACTACAGCAGAAGTAACTTTCTCCTAATAACCCAGATTCTGTTTAAAAAAATTTAACTAGACTAAATTAGAATTCTGTTATCAAAACCTAGTTTTAATTCTTAAATACAGCTTAATACAAGTGATCAGAAAACACACTCAATGATCAAGAATTGGATTGATTCTCCATTCCTAAAGAAACCTTTTGCTGGCAGTCATTAATAAAATGACAGCCCTCCCCCACATCCCAAACATGAGCTAAGAGTCTGAAAAGGGGATGGGTGTGTCCAAGTGGCTGATTTCAAAATTCATTCATAATATGAAGTCTTCTACAGGAAGTATGTCCCTGGCTGATCTGGGACTTTCTACCCGATTACAGCAGCTTTCTTTTCAGAGTTTTTTTTTATTTCTCAACAAGATCATGGCAGCCCATCTGAATCTAGAGGATGTGTGGGCTGCGATCCACAAGGAGGCAGAAATAAAAAGAAAGGGGGAAACCAGTGAAGTAATTTGAGATTAAGAATAATAATTATCATATTACAAATCTGTAAAGCGTGAGATTTTTTTTTTCCCATTTTGCCAAAAAAAAAAAAAAATGAGAATGACTAACTTTAAATTGGGGTCCTAAATCCACAGGACCTTCTCCTGGGAGCAAAAAGGATACCAACAAGAATTTCCTCTGTCTCCTGACTACTGAATATCTTAAGCCAGTTGGCCCCAGGTTATAATTTAGAAAATGTTTCCTGATATGGTAATCAGCTCTCCAAGATAAAACATGGAGGGAAAGCCCTTCTCATACTTCACCTCCATTCTAAATCTTCCACAACATTTCAAAAGTCTGAATCACTCTTCCCTCCCGCCCCAGACTACCAAGGTCTCTTCGGGTGGAGGAGGGGGGTGTTTGTGGAATAATTAGGAAAGAAGGGGAGACAGTGGTGGGAGAGCAGAGAGATTTTGATCCGACCTCTCAGGGGGGAAAGGAAAGGAATAACCGACTGGATTCGACATCAGGCAATCAGCAGGACGGATGCCGCCCCTTCCCCCTATCACTTCTTATGGGGGAGGAGATAAATCCAGGCTGTCAATTGCCCAGGAATAGCGATTGACTCACCTAGTCCGGTGCAGACGAACGTTATTCGGAGAAACTCGACAAAAAGGAAAGTGAGGTAGCCTGCCTTTAACCACCCTACCAACTCTCACTTGCACAGTCAGGCAGCCGCTAGCAGAAGCAACTTTCTCCTAATAACCCAGCTCTTTCTCACCCTGCAGCTGCCCACTCAGTCCTAGCCCCATTGCTGAGCTCTGCGGAAGCCCCCAGATCCCCACTGGGTCCAGTGACGGGGCACACGCCTGCTCCAGGGGGTCCCCCCAACGTCGTATCAGGGCTAGGAGGCGGTGGGCAGGCAATGTTTGAGGTCTAAGGCAGGAGGAGAAAAAAGAAAACTGTGACAGATAGTGTACTGGAAGAAAGGTGAAATTGACGGGAGGGTGGAGGAGGAGTGGGTCCCAACCCAGCTGGAGCGCAGAGACAGTGGTCCCAGCTTACCTCTGCAGTGGAGGCGCTGGGTGGGCGCTCGGACTGATGGACAGCTCCCCCGGGGAGAGAGCTGCTGATGCGACACTCGCGCCCACCCCTGGGGGTCCGGTGCGCCCGTTCGCCCCCATCCCTCCTGCCTCCTCCCCGCCGCTGCCGGTGACTCCTTCCTCCCGGCGAGCGCAGCCACTCAGCTATTTGTAAGTGGCGCCAGAAAAGACGTCAGCAGAGAAAACGCCCCGCTGGTGGGTCGCGGTTATCGGTGCCCGCGCTCGCTACTGGTTTGTTTCAAATTTGGGCGAAATCTCGAAAAGGAAACCGGAAGCCCTTCTTTTTCTTCTCTCCGGCTTCTTCATTCTTCCTATGAGCCTCAATGGTGCTTCCCCAGCCCCCAAGCCCAGATTCTCCCGGCCTGTGGCCACCGCTCCCCCTGTTTCACCAGCCCAGCTCATGGATGGGGTCGCCTTTCTCCCACCAGGCAAAGATGCTCAGCTCAAAAGGAGTAGGAGCAGCATTGGCATTGGCCAGACCCACAGGAAAAGGGGCTGTGAGGCTTGACTCCCCCACCTCACCTCCACTCCATCTTTTCTTTCTAGGGTTCCAAAACAACTGAGACAGGAACCCCCACTGTATCTCCTCTTAGGCCGTTTAATAGGTTTGAAAAGCCCACCTCCTTCAAGCCACGTGTATAAATGTGCTCAAAAAATATCCGACCCACACCTACGTACTAAAGGTGCCCAATAGACCTATACACCTGCGTGCACTTCAGTGGGGTGGGTCGCTACAGAGACGGAGAATGCCAGGAAAGGTGATGTAAATGCAAATTTCTTCCCTGGGAAGAGGGAGAAAACCATAAGACTTCTCAGAAATATACAGAAAGTGCCCTTAGTGGACTTTAAGGTGAGTGAGCAGCTTTGATCAACCTGAACATCCAGGACACAGGCTGCAAGTATGGAGGCAAACTTACCTGTTCCCTAATTAGGCAGAGCAGCTGGCTCTGGTCCTGGCTCCTGGCTCACACAGCTGATTCCTTTTCGAGGTTTTAAGACAGAAGTGGAAGGGGGAGGGGGATGGGCAAAGGGACTGCTTCCCCCTATTAGAGATACACTCTGAACAAGGGCATTATCTCACTTTACAGAGAATGACTCTTAGGGAAAATGGATTATTAGACCCAGCCCCCTGACAAATAGGCACATTTCCAATAGGGAAGTCTCATGTAACCAGGAAATACTTTAGGGTAAAAGGTGCATCTGATTATAGATCTGTGGTGACATATACCTACAGAACAGAGAAAACAGTATAGGTGCAAAACTGAAAGGGGATGTAAGTAGCAGCAGGGACTTTAGAAGAGGAAGAAGGAAAAGATTCATTAGGTCTCAGACAGGTACTTTCTTTTTTGAGATTTTCACAGAGGAAAGATTCATAGATGGAGGACATTAACTGAAATCTTCATCTCTTTGGGACTTGGTTTCTTAATTGATCAACTGACTTTTAAAATCTTCTACAATCTCTGAGCATTACAGTATTAGAGTATTCAGCCTGAAGACCCAGGAGTTCAAGATTATTGTTTAAAACTTCCCTTTTGATTCTCCATCCCCAATATCACTGACCAGGAAATAGCCCCACTCATACGAATTAGCGAAAAGGACATTTGGCACTCCAAAAGTAACATCATAGGCCAGGGTAGTTGTTTTGGGGATTAGGTTTTTTTTAAAGAGATTTTTGTTTTGTTTGGGCTTTTTATAGATTAAGTTGGGCTGGTCTACTGAAGGTTTTGAGGGGAGTTAGTATTATTAGAAATAATACCACAGACTTTGCTGATTTAGGAGATAGGAAACTTCTCTTGTAACAAAACAGACTATAACATCTAGAGTGTCAAAGTGCTCTTTTGTTCCACTCTGAAACTAGACAGATGATTGGGAATAACAAAAGTTAATTAAAGAACAATGAACCTCCTCACCCTTGCTTATGAGAATGACCTGAAGAGAGCCAGAGATGGAAAGTCCCAATAAAAAGCTGAAATCTTTTCAGTAAGTCCCCAAATCCCTGGATATGGCTACCAATGTTGAAGACAAATCATTTCGTGGTCTCTGGTGGCCAACGATGTTACCTTTGGGGGTTCATGAGATGCAAAATATACTGAGATCCTATAGTGTCAGGGACAATCTTCCTTCGCCCCTTTCCTCAACCCCTTCCCCTTCAAAAAAAACCCACAAAAACAAAAACAAAAAAAAAGAACAGAGAAGAGTCTGGTATGGTGACATGAGAGAAATAGGCCTTTAATTTTACTTCTAGAAGAAACCAGCTCCCAGGTGAGAAAACTTCCTCTATCAAGTCAAGTCTGAAACAGAGTGGTCTAGAATACTGAGAGGTTAACTAATTTCTCCAGACTGACACAGTGCTCATGTGTCAGGGAGAATGCAGGAAGCCCGGCCTTTTGGGAGCATTGAGTACACTAAGGGAAGTAGGAGGAAATAAGCCTGGAAAGTCAGAGGGTGCCAAATTGTGAACATCTTTAAGAATGTACAAGAGTGCACTTGACTTGGTAAATGTTGCTTTAATCCAAACGATTAGGTTCTGAGGAAACCTGAAGTTTGGCAAATGGAGTGTGTTCAGGTTTGCTTTGCTTGCACAGCGTTAGACACAGAAGTCATCAGTCCCACAAAGGCCAAAGAAGCAATAGCTGTTCTTCATAGCACCGCAGCCCTGGTGAAGAAATAGCTGGTATCAGGACTTGGAACTCTCATGAAACTGAGGAACGCATTTCCTTAAGGGAGTTACTGAGTGAAAGAATGATCATTTCAATAGATACACTTTGGATCAGAGGTGGGGAACCTGTTACCTGGAGGCCACGTGTGGTTCTCTAGGTCCTCGGGTGCAGCCCTTTGACTGAATCCAAACTTCACAGAATGAATCTCCTTAATAAAAGGATTTATTCTGTAAAACTTGAACTCAGTCAAAAGGCTGCACCTGAGGACCTAGAGGGCCACATGTGGCCTCCAGGCTGCAGGTTCCCCCACCCCTGCTCTAGATTATGGGGCAAAAGGGACTGGGCTTGATCTCAAACTAGTTCAGGTGATATTTAGCCCACTTGAGCTCAATTGGTGTGTACAAGTCAGAAGAAGCCACTTTGACTCCTGGTCTGAGCATACTTCCACAGTAAGCACTAGGGAACCGCTGGAAATTTCTGAGCAGTAGAGTGGCATGACAAGACCTCTGTGTCAACAACATTAGTCTGATACAGATATGAAGGATAGATTGAAGAAGGAAAAGAGAGGACAGAGATATGAAGGCATAATAGGAAGCCATCATCATAATCCAAGCCAGTGGTAATGATATCCTCTGCAAATCTGGAGGCAGGAGAAAGAAGGAGGGCACAGATGTAAAGCTATTGCAGGGGTTAAATTAATTTGATTTGGTAATAAGACCAATTAGATAAGAGAAGTGGGCGAGAGGAAAGAGACTGCCTAGGTTTTCATAGAGCATTGTCCAGGTGTGCCAAGGGGAAGGGGAAGGGCCAATAGCACATAGCCAGTACTTAGGAAATGCAGGTAGCATAGTGTCTGATGCATAGTAAGAGCTTAAGTAAATGCTAATTGACTAACTCAAGGCCACATGTGGCCCTTTAGGTCCTCAGGTGTGGCCCTTTGACTGAATTCAAACTTCACAGAACAAATCCCTTAATAAAAGGATTTGTTCTATAAAACTTGGACTCAGTCAATGGGTCACATGAGGTGCCAAGACCCTGTGGATGTAAGTAACACTAATGTTTTCAACCTTGGGCACTAGATAAATAGTAATACCATTGGCAGATTATAATGTAGTCAGAGGATCAGGTTTGAAATAACCTTAGCTGAGTTGGCTCTGCAGGAGAAGTGAGGCTGGTGACCAGCACAACCCTCCCTCACTCCAAATAAAGTCAAGAGCAAGTCATGGCCTTATTTTTTTGATGGCATGGTTTCCTTTGACAATCCTAAGTCTTGAATCGAATTCATTCAAGGAGGACCCGGCCTAGGGGTGTTTCAGATCCCCAGCACCCCTCAGATCTCAACACTTCTCCTCTCAAAAGAGTCCCTGGATTCCCATTCATCCACTCCCCAGCCAGAGGGGCCTCTGTCTGCCAGAGAATCTAAGCCAAGGACCCCTGCCAATCTGCCAGTGGAAGGGGGCGCCATGACTCAGGGGAAGGCCTGGGCAATCGCAGGAGGTATAGGGGTGGTGGTTACCACTATAGTCACCATAGTCCTTGCTGTCACCCTCACCTGGGGCCGTGGCTCCCAGCCAGGGTGTGAGAGCTGTCGCCCAGATGGTGACATGATGGACTACCTCCTCAGTACTGGACGCATCAGCCACAAGGATGGCCTGTTGGTCACCTGGCACCATGCTGCCAACTTCCAGAGCCAGATGGAGACAGCTCTGAGCAGTGACGCCATGGCATTGGAAGCAGATGTCAATGTGGAGGGCCTGAACACAGCCAACAAGACAGGTGTCCCAATCATGGCCCACCCCCCTGCCATCTATAGTGACAACACCTTGGAACAGTGGCTGGAAGCCATATTGACCAGATCTAGAAAAGGCATCACACTGGATTTCAAGAGCATCAAAGCGTTTGGCCCTTCTCTGGATCTCTTGAGGAAGCAGACAGAGGACAGAAGAATTGAGAGGCCTGTGTGGATCAATGCTGACATCATGGATGGCCCCAACATGCCCTTCCCAGCTGCTGTCAGTGCCACAAGGTTCCTGTCCTTGGTCCAAGAAAAGTACCCCAATACCACCCTGTCTCTGGGCTGGACCACTCTCTTCGTCCCCTTCACTGCCAGTAGTACCTATACCCAGAAGATAATTGAGAAGATGCATAGGCTGGTGGAGACCTTGCCACAGAAAGTGACATTCCCAGTGCGGGCAGTCATGGTGAGAGCTGCCTGGTCCCATTTTAGCTGGCTCCTAAGTCAGTCTGACAGGTATAGCCTGACCCTGTGGCAGAGCGCCTCAGACCCTGTGACTGTGGATGATCTTCTTTACATACGGACGTACGCTGCTCCACACCAAATCTACTATGACATTTTTGAGCCCATCCTGTCTCAGTTCAAGTAGCTTGCTCAAAAGAGGTCTGGTTCATACAGGGGCTAACCTAACAAGGGGCAAAAATCTGAGGGCTGGAGAAAAGTGATTCCATCATAAAGCAGATTCATTCTGTCTCCTTTCTATATCTTGTATCAACTTGATTTTCGTTGATTTCTTTTCACCCTAATTAAAGTATAAGCTCCTTGAGAGCAGGAATTATTTTTGTCTTTCTTTGTATCCATAGTACTTAGCACAATGTCTGGCACACGGTTAAGTACTTAATAAATGCTTTTTGAATTATTAAAAAAAAAAGAAATAACCTTAGCTTTTAAATATGTTGAGCTCAGAGTATAACATTGAGCTAAAGGGGTTATGTAGACATTTGAAGATGTGGGTCTAGTGCTCAGAAGATAGGTCAGAATTATAAATGTATATTTGGGAATCATCTTCATGAAAGTGACCATTGAAATCATGAGAATGAATCAAGTTGCGAAAGGACAAAGATAAACAGGGGACCAAGGACAGGACCTCCTTGGGGTACACTTACTCTCAGGGGTTAGGAATAGGACAGTAAAGAAATGTTGGTCTTCTCTTCTCAACTAGATCATGACTTCCTTGAGGATAAGGATCATTTCTTAAACTCTCTGTGTACCCTTTACAGGCTAGCACAGTGCTGATCACATAGCACAAAGGAACTACACAACCTCAGAGTCAGAAAAACTTTGAGAGGTCATCTAGTTCAATATGCACCTACAAGAATCCCTTTTACAATATCCCTGATAAGTGGTGATCTAGCCTTGTTTAAAGATTTATCATGAAGACAAGGGGAGGGAAGGATTCATTATCCCCTAAGACATCAACTTTTGGGATAGTTCTAATTGTTAGGAATTTCTGAATCTCCTAATCAAAAGTGACTGGTGACAAAAGGAATTTTCTGCAACTATATTCTTTTTAAAGAAAATGACTACCAATAGGTGGATGAGTCCAAGCTATGTCCTGACTTATCAGAAGACAAATACTGGAAAGAGTTCTTGAGACAGTGTAGAGCTGAGGTGACAGTGAAATGGGAGTTGTAACTGTCTCATTATTTAAGTCTTTGACAAAGGGCACTTCTGAATCTTTTGCAATGTAAACATTTCTTTTTGTTCAGGAAATAAATAGCTGTCCTATACCTGATCTACATTGTATATTGAGTAGTACCTTTCTAATCCCTTTAGAGGAGACCCTTTGAACAAAGCAGAATTGTGTGTGAGATGTTCAAATTTAGAAACATCACCCCTCCCCCCCACAAATGGTCGTGTGCACTATTTATACTCAACCTGTGGCATTGACATGCTTGACCACAGCAGGACACACTGTACGTTGACCCCTGTGTCATGATGTTATTTTGGTCCTCGTCAAGCACAAAAGATAAAACAACAGGGGAGACCCTAGACATGAGTCAAACCTAAACTTTAGGTGATATTCTCCAGGGTTGAGGCATAAAGAGTCAGGAACAATGACAAGAACATGATCCCTCACTTTGGAGGTCAAACTCTCCCAGGACTGGATGTAACCCACATGAGCTTGATGCTGGACCTCCTAATGAAATAGGATGTGCCCAGACTGTCTTGGACAATGGTATTTTATCATGCTTACGTTAATATTAAAATTTCAACTTGTGGTGGCAGAAAAAAGGTAGCCCTATAGCCCTATATTTTCCTTTTACTCAAGAAATTTTACTAAATTTTACTAAAATGAATTACCCTATTTTGGAAGTCTCTTTTTCATTGTCAATGAGAAGTCAAAACTAACCCCATATTTAGTCTTCTTTTTTACCTTACATGTTTTACAAGATCAGTAAAAAGATCGACAATACCCTGTCTTATACCATTAAGATCAATAAAAGAGTGGTCATTTAAAGAGTCCCTGTTCCCTCCCTTGAAATGCAACAAACTGCCCTCTAAGGCCAGTGAACTTACCATAACTATGTATTTTCTTTACACTATAAGTACCTATGGGATACGGTTCACATCCAGGGGTCCATTTGCCCCATAAGGACACCTTTCTCTACATGCCAACTGATTCAACTTCCTGCTGTGGCTTATCATTATGGCAAAAATAAAGCCTTTTATTGACTTGTATCATAAGTTGTCAGCAGTGGGTTTTCTTTCCATGACTTACTCGCTCTTCTTATTTCTTCCCCCCGAGGTCAAGCAAAACAAGTCTAACACCTTTTTTATGATAGCCCTTCAAATATAACACAACTTTCAGGTCCACCCTAAGACTTCTCTTCTCCAATCTAAACATGCCCAGTTGCTTCATTTCATCCTCATCTAGCATAATTTCAAGGCCTTTTGATGTCTTCATCACCTTCCTCTAGACAATCTCCAGCTTCTCAGTTTTCCCAGTACTAAGTTCTTGATAAGAAGTAATTATCAGAAGAGCTCTAATTATCATAGAGCTTCCTCTCTGCCTCTTGAAGGCTCCCAGTAGTTATAATCTGATGATTTTCTAGGAGGGAACATTGGATATAAAGATGAAAGGGATATAAAATATCATATCACCCAGCTCAGGTCCCTGGACTCCAAATCAGTTGCTCTTTACACTATACTATACTAAGTGCTTTGGACTTTACTAATTATAAAGCAAGTTAGATTAAATATTTTTTAGGGCTGGCAAATCAGAACCCATACATTTCTTTTGTCTATTAAATTCAACATTGTAGCTATGAGAGTATAATCTTGTGAGCAGGCGTGTGTGTATAGTTACCCTATGTGGCTTACAACTGGGCCATTTCCAGTTGTCCTAATCTACATCTGGCCACTCCTAGACCTAGATGACTCCAGAGAAGAAAGTAAGGCTGGTGACTTGGCACAGCCTTTTCTCACTTAAATCCAAGTCACCTGAAAGTCATGGCATCATCTTCCTGATGTCATTGTCCTCTTTGAGAACAAAGGACAAACCACATCACACACGTGGCCTACGTTCAAAATGAAAATGTATAAAATTTTATATATAGAGATAGGAGGGTGCAAAGAAGAGAGGGCAATGAAGATGGAGTCAAAGATAAAGGCTTGGGGCCAGTCCCAGTTTCATTCATTCATTTATAACAAATTCACTTTAAAAAACAATCTTTTCACCAACCATGCAATTCAGTTAGCTAAAACTGTACCTAGAACAAATTAAATTGAAGGAAGGGAAGAAGACTGCCTTAGCTAGGAGCACATTCCAGTTCCAGGTTGTGTTCCATGAAGTAGCTGAGATCTGTCCCTCAGTAAGTCCTGCAAGAGAAATTTTGATCCATGCCTCTGGAAGACCTAGAAGAAAGTATGGAAACACTCCTCCCCAAAAGGATGCATGTATCCCTTCCTGGGGACGAAATGGGAGGTCTGGGAGATGCCAGAACTCCAGGGTCAAAACTCTGAGCGTAGTACACTGGCTTCAGTTGTTGTATTTTTTTAATCCTATATACAGATGAAAAGTGGCATTATAGCATAATTAAATTTGGGGTGAAAAGGGCACATCCATAAATATAATGAGAATATAAAACTCAGAGACAATCATTGGATGGTTATATTCCTCACTGACCACCCCCCTTCCCCCCCAGTAACCTCTTGTAAACTCTTCCTTCAGATTGTGGGAAAAAGTTATGAGTTCTGAAGTGTGTCATACTGTTAAATCACAATCCAGTCAGGACCCACACACCAGGTAAAAGAAAGATCTTTTGTTAGATAATTCATTCCAGATATAGTACTACCTTTGAAATTGCAAAGCACACTTTTTGACAAAAGAAATTACTTTCCCAGAAATAAATTACCCTCATGAAAGCATATTCACCTTTCCCCTTTATTTTGGGCTTTAGGAATGCAGGTAAATTGCCTTGCCTTTTCACATTTCCACATTGTTATTAGTTTCCCTTTGGAATTACAACCAAGTCCATGATTTAGTGTGATGAATCTTCAAATTCCCCTTTTTTTCTCCAATATTTGCTCTTAGGCTTGCTGGAAATCACCCTTTCACTAACGGTGACAAGACATATTACTTTCCTGGTCTTTTTAGGCCACCTCTCTCTCTCTCTCTCTCTCTCTCTCTCTCTCTCTCTCTCTCTCTCTCTCTCTCTCTTTCTCTCTCTCTCTCTCTCTCTCTCTCTCTCACACACACACACACATGCACGCGCACACCCCCCCACATGCGCACACACGCACACATACACACACGTGTGCACACACACACAAGCACACATGCACACACACCACATCATTTCCATAGCATTTCCTTAATCTATTAATCTACTAACCCATTTACAAAAGGAAATGAGGTAAACTTGGCATGATGTTCTCATAACACTCAACTCTAAACTGATATTCGATTCAATATTATTTAATGATTCAGAAGGCCCTTCAGAATCTTGTGATGCTTCATTACAAAAAAAAAAAAAAAACCAATGTACAATTCTAGTTATGTAACATTTCTTGCAGGTAGTGTGGTGCTAGACTTGAAATCAAGAAGATCTAGCTTCAAATCTACCTCCCACATTTACTCACTATGTGACCACAGGCGAGTCATATAAACTCTTTGAGTCTTATTAACCTTATCTGTGAAATGGGGGCAATCATGCCAGTAGTACCAATTTCACATGGCTATCATGAATCTCATATGGGATAATGAGATAAAGTACTTTGCAATCTTAAAAGCTCTATGTCAGTTATTATTTCTGGATGACTGGATTCTGAATAGTTTACTATATTTGATGAAAAAAGTTCTTTCACAAATCCTAACCCCCACTGAACTTCCATATGTACTTGCCCCTTTTCTTTATTTTGCCCATTTCTTCTTGGGGCAGCTAGGTGGTGCAGTGGATAGAGCACCAGTGCAGGAGGACCTGAGTTCAAATCTCACCTTAGACACTTGACACTCACTAGCTATGTGAACTTGGGCAAGCCACTTAACCCTAATTGCCTCATCCTGGGTCATCTCCAGTCATTCTGATGAATATTTGGTCACTGGATTCAGATGTTTCTGGAGGAGAAGTAAGGTTGGTGACCTGCACAGCCCTCCCTCACTCAAAACGAAGTCAAGCTCAAGTCATGTCATCATTTCTCTGATGTCATGGTCTTCTTCGCCAACAAAGGACAAACACACACACCATTTCTTCTTACATATTCTGTTTTTCTCTCTCCTCATTCCCTGAAGACTTCAGCAATCTATCTACTTGTAAACTATGCTAGAAATATAGTAAAGACCACAGTGGAGGGGGACAAAGTCATTGATCCCAGGTCTCAATGATTTCGTGAATGGAGTGAGGGGCAAGAGAGATGTTTCTGCCAAAGTAAGTATCCAGCAACTGGTGAGCATGAGCCAAGATCCTAGAGAAGGAAAAAGAGCAATGGAGCAGGAGTAAAAAGATCTGGATTCAGATCCTGGTTCTGCAATTTACTCTTTGGTTTGAGGCAAACCATTCCCTCCCACTCAAGATTTCAGTTTCCTCACCTATACAATGAGTGTGCCAGACTATAGGACCTCTAAATCTCCTCCTGACTTTAAAATGATGCTTCTATCAAGAAGTGAATCAGGCAAGTCAAAAAGTGGAGATAGGATATCATGTCTGAACAGAAAAGCAGCCCTGAGAAGGGATGAGCAAGGGTTCAGGTTTGAAACGTTTGGAATCAGTCAGAAAACAAATATTTTAGTTAGCCTGAAGTGTCATCTCCACTTGTTGAATTGATTGGCCTCTATGAACACATGCACATTTAAAAGCCCAGCTAAACAAAACTGGGACCTGCCCTGTAGGCTCCCACAAAATCTCTTTGACTAAAGAGCTTTCATGAGTTTCTATCTTCCTTAACTTCTTTGTACTTACATGAAGTGAAGCACAAAGCTATTGACAACTCACCCCTTCCAGGAAGTCAAGTTGTAGTAACCAATACCCTTCCTGGAATTAGCTTAGCCTTTTATCATTTGAGATCCTATAGCCACAAAATATACAAGTGGATTTATTCATTCAAGAAGTTTTCATTAGCCTCTATAACGTACCAGGCACTATGCTAGTTGGTGAAACAAAAACAAAACAGTCCCTGTCCTTAAGGAGCTTAGCTAATGTTCTATTGGAAGCAAACTATATGTACACAGATAAGTAAATACTGAAATATATGTGTTAATATATATGTATGTATGTCTATACATATGTCGATATCTAGATATCAATTTTGATATTTAGATGTAAATATAGATATAAATGTAAATATATATTTAGATAAATTTGTAGCTATATATATATGCATACATGCACATATATATGACCTGCAGGTATACTGATGAACATAACATGTAGACATGTTCATGTTGTGGATCACGACACGATATAAATTCACTTTGATCAAATTCAGACTTTGTTGGATACCCACTTTCTTTTAATTCTATCCTGCCTTAGGCTATATTTCCTCTCTGCCCTGCTCTTTAAATCTTACTGCAGTTGCATAGTGAACACATACACACCCCACAAAGTAGGTTCAGGGGATGGAATGAGAAAAGCCCTCTCTTTTAGTTGACACCTGAGTTGAATCTTGAAGGAAGCTAGGGATTTCAAGAAAGAGAAGTAAAAAGGGAGGGAGAATTTTCAGGGAATGGAGATAGCCTGTACAAAGCAATGGAGGTGGAACTTAGAACATGCAAATAATAGTTCAGTTTGGTTAGAATATTAAATAATTAAGGGGGAGTAATGAGCAATCATTCTGGAAGGATAGACTGGAGCCTGGTATAGAAGATTTTAAATGACAAAGAAGTATTTGTATTTTATTCTAGAGGCAAAATTGAGACTTTTGGGGCAAGGAGATCATGGTAAGATCCGTATTTCATTTAGGGCTATAAGTTTGACAACTAAAAGAAAGGAAGCAGGGAGGTCAGTGAGGGCCATAACTATGGTAGTATCTATAGGTGAGTGGGAAGAAGGGTATGGATGTGTGGAGTGCCACAGAGGTTGAACTGCTAGGGCTTAGCAACTGACTGGATATGAGGGGACCCAGATAGTGAAGAGTTAAGAGTGACTCAAAGATTGTGAAACTGGTTAACTAGAAGGATGGTGGTAATCTCAACAGAAACTGAAGTAGGGGTAGGTTTGGAAGCGGGGCAGGTTTAGGGAGAGATAAATGAGGTCTGGTTTGGACAGACTTTCACATTATGATGTAAGAGAAAGAAGGCTGGCATGAGAGGCAGAAGATGCAAATTCTTATCATAATTCTGCTGTTTGATCTTGGGTTAGTCATTTCCCCTCTCTGAGCCTCAGGTTCATCATTTGCACAAATGATCATCTCTAAGGTTTCTTCCAGTTTTACCCTTTCTAAGATTTTATCATTCCTCATTTTTTTTTGTATCTATGAGTCCCTCAAAATCAAAACTTGCTCTTGTCTATCCTCTCCTTAAATCTGAAATAGAAATGCTCTAACTCAGTTTTGTATTTCAATGGGCAGTAATGCTGAGAGGGGCAAATCTATACAAGCTGGATATAACTGGTTCTTAAATTGCATTCTTCTGTCTATCTGTTTAATTACTTGCCCTAGGCAGCATTGTTTACACCACACACACACCATTGAATCTGGAAAAAGAACTAATTCATTCTTTCTATTACTCAGTTGTCTTGAAATGTGATGGAGGGGAAAATCTGAGTTCATGATGGATTACCACCCATTATAGAGTATGACTGCAACTTTTCTTGAACCTCTGTGACTCACAACAAAAGTTTTGCCATCTCAACCAGGAAGGCTTTCATTTTTGAAGATTTGTTGCTCAACAATCATCCTCTAATCCTGTAAGCCTTCTTGATTGTTATAATCACTTAATCATTGCTGCAGAAGGATCATTAAATCAAATTACTCCACTTAGCCAGCAATACAGGATGCAAAAAGCGCAACCAAAGAAATCTGAGTTTTAAAACAGGACTAGACAAAGTCTATGAAAAAACTTCCAGACTTCATGAGATTACTGGCATTTTAAACCATCACTTTCTCTCAGAATTTCCACACCCAAGCAGAAGTTTTGCTGAAAGCAAATAGCAATCTTACGGCAATCATTCAGATCCCATCTCACCTTTCTATGCTGGGAAAGAAACAAGTGATTTCACCAGTCTGCCTTCTTTTAGACACAGCTGTTCAGGCTGCAGCTGGGAGCTGTCCACTGCTGAAGTTCACCCAGGGGTACAAGGAGTTGGAATTAGCAAACATAGCCCTAGATTTTAAAAACTTGCAGATACACGTTCATATTCTAGAACGTGACACAATACAAACTCACTTTGGTCAAATTTAGGTTTTGTTGGATACTCACTTTCTTTGAACACTACTCTGACTTAGACTATATTTCCTCCCTGCCCCTTAAATTTTGCTGCAGTTGCATTGTGAACATTATCAATGGACGTGATTCCTGCTTCACACTCCTCTCCCTATTTGCATTGTATTTCATCTTCATTATTCCACTAGATAACCTTTCTGTTCTGTAGGGTCTTCCTTTTGTTTCTGGACCTGTAGGAACAGACTTTACTGCTACAGACCTTAATGTCCTGGTTATCCCAGTTCAACTACACTGAACACTGGGAGACTTCCAATATAGCCCTTGGTTTGTTCCACCCAGACCAAGCCAGGGGTAAAAACACATCTCAAAGGGGAATCTCTTCAGATAGTCACAAAGGTGAAAGTCAATCATACTTGTCTTTCTTTCTCTTCCTTGTTTGTCTTTGTTTCTTTCTCTATAGATGAGATGTCCCTCTCTCACCCAAGATATAGGTATATGGGCTATTGGGGTCCACCTCAGTTCCAATCTGCCCATAATTAGGAGGATGACAGTATTTATATAGTATTTTAAGGTTTGCAAAGTGTTTTGTAAAATTATCTCCTTTTATCCTCACAATAACTCTGGGAGGTAGGTGTTATGATTATCACCATTTTACAGATGAATAAACTGTGTGTGGCACAGAGAGGTTAAAATGCTTTCCCAGGGTCATCTAGCTGGTAATTGAGGCCACATATAAATTTAAGATTTACAGACCCCCCAAGTCTGACATTCTAACCACCTAGTTGCCTCAGAACCTTTGATCTACTTCATTTCCAATCTGGGCATGGTCACCCTTCCTTTGGCAAACTGGTGCCCCCACCCCTCCTGAGGTTTACCGTCTTAATGCCATATTTATTTCAGGCCCCCAATTATTTTAGCCCATTGAATTCTTAAGCTCAAGAGCTCCATCAGTCTCAGCCTGGTAGCTAGGATTACCAGCACCACTAGCACCACCACTATCCCTCATGCTCAGCTTCCAATCAAATGTATCTACATATCAGTCCCTCTTTCTTCCATGTCCCTCCTCTCTTTAAATGAAGATAATAAACATTTTAGAGCTGGAAGGGAACTTAAGAATCATCTAGTCATGAGATTATATTGACTTGGAAGTAGCCTTAGAAATCGCCTAAAATAGATGCCTACCAATTGGTGAATGACTGAATAGCTACCTTAATGTAATGGACTATTGCCATACCATAAGAACTGAGAGAAACCTGGTAAGACGTATAGACTGATTCAGAGTGAAGTCAGTAGAACTAAGAAAATCAAATGATTAAAACAATATAAAAGGGAAGAACACCAAGATGCTATGTAATAATAATGATCAAGCAGGGCTCCAGAGAAGAGTGGAGAAAATGCACTTCCCTCTTTCCCTCAACCTCAGAGAGGGAGTTGCATATGTGAGTTATTATATGCACCATCATATATGATTTGATTGATGTTTTGTTCACTTTTAATAAACTTTTTCTCTTTATGTTGTTTTATAACATCAACGGATGAAGGAGTGGGTATATAGTCATTCATAAGGGTGATATAAAACCAAAAAGTATGAATTAAAAATAAACAAAACTGAAAGGGGAATGTAAATCATCTAATGTTTTACATTAGATTACATTTACAGCTTGTTTTACAACAGAAAGTCTTTAGATCCCAAATGATCAAACGACTGCCCCAGATCACACAGATTTTAAGTAGCAAAGCTGAGTCAAGAACTCTTTCTCACTCCAAATCCAGCACAAATCTTATTCTCCCACACTTCCTTCATGTACAAGCTCGCAGAGGTAGCATAAACGAAGAGCAGCATATTTAGAGCGAGAGGTTCCAGATGAGAATCCTGACAGCCATTTAATCAATCAATAAGTAAATATGTGTTAACCATGTGCCAGGCACTGTGTTAAGCAGTGAAGACACAAAAAAAGACAGAAGACAGTCCCTGCCCTCCAGGACCTCACAGTCTAACAAGGGAGACAGCATGCAAACAACTATGCACAAACACAATACCTATGGGTTAAGTTGGAGATAATCAACAGAGGGAAGGCATCCCTCTGTTGAATTAGGAAAGGCTTGTAGCAAAAGGCAGTATTTCAGCTGGGACTTGAAGGAAGCCAGGAGGTGGAGACAGGAAGAAAGAGAATTCCAGATATGGGAGATAGTGAAAATGGCCAGAGTTGGGAAATGGATTGCCTTGTGCAAGAAACAGCAAGGAAGTCAATGTCAATTGCAGAGTACAGGGAGGGGAGTAATGTATATGAAGATCTGAAAGGTGAGAGGGGGTCAGGTTATAAAGGGATATGAATGATAAAGAATTTTATTCTGGAGGTGACAGGGAGACACATATGGTGTTTATGACATAAAGGAGTGACGTGGTCAGACTTGTGCTTTTCAGCACAAGATCAGCTTTTCAGCTGAATAGAGGGTGGACTGGAGAGAGAAAAACTACTAGGTAATAGTAGTCATCTAAGTGAGAGGAGTTGAAGGACTTCACCAAAGCTGTAATAGTGTCAGTGGAAAGAAAGGGGCATATACAAGAGTTGTTACAAAGGGAAAAATCATCAAGACTTGGCAACTGATTTGGATATGGGTGAGGGGAAAGAGTAAGAAGTTAACAGTGACAACTAGATTGCAAGTGTCAGTGACTGGGAGGGTAATGGCACCTTCAACTGTAATAGGGAAGTGAGAAAGAAGGGACAGCTTGGAAGTGGTAATAATGGGGAGCAAGGAGTATACCTAGTCTCCTTCCTTGACTGGTAAGTCAGGGGGAACTAGTGAATGTGCAATTTTTTCTGGAAAGAGTGGTCGGGGAAGTATGTCATCAGGAGAGAGCTAGGTCCAAGTGAGAATCAGAAGACAGGGGTGGGAAAAGAAAAGATTTAAGCAGGCAATGGGAGACAGAGAATGGAATATGAACAGAAGCTAAGGGTTCAGTATCACTGAGATGGAGAGGCTATGACTGGGTGGAAGTTTGCTGATCATTAAGGAATAAGTTGACAGGTTATCCTAGGAGTTTGGCCTCTGGGCAAAATCTTCTTGGGATGTTAGGCAGCTCCACAGGGAGGGAGCCAGTGAGGAAACTCATGAAATGGCTTTTCTGCCCTTTCCCTGGAGGCAGGCAAGCAAGTCAGGCCAGGCCACGGGAGAAGGAACAAAATGGAATGCATTTCTCTCCAGGCCAGGCAGGCAGGAACAGGGCAGGCCAGGAGGTAGGTGGGAGCATGTTGACATGATATTTGTGTGTATGTATATGTCATATGTATGTATAAGAAGCCAGGTCCAAAATTTCTGTCTATAAAATGAAGGATTTGGACTCTAAGGTCCCTTCTAGTGGTAAATCTATGGCTTTAGGGGTGGAGTCAAGATGGCGGAGTAGAAAGACTCATGTATGCTAGCTCCGAACCCACAGCCCATGGATTTAATGTAAGAAGAGCTCCCCATAAGTTCTGGATCACTGCAGGGTATGCAGAGATTTCCATTCCAGAGAGCCCTGGAGAGACATCCCCAGGGTCCGTCACACCCTGGAAAGCGGAGTCCACCCCAGCGCTGTCCTGGCCGTGCAGTCCCAGACGAGCAGATCCGAGCAGGCTTCAGGGACGGAAGCTCTGGCGGCCAGGAAGGTCCCTCCACCCACAGACGCTACAGGTCAGTGAGAGAGACGTCTGGGCTGGCCAAGAGGGCAGCGGGGTGTCTCCGTGGCTCGGGCCCCCTCGGGAGGAAGCGGTGGAGGCAGAGGCAGGGGCAGCGGTGGCAGCCCAGGACTCCCTGAGCGGCAGGCAGAACTTCAGGTCTCTGCATAAACCCCCTGAGGGAGCTGAGCCTGGGAGGTGGCCCTGCCCCCACCCGCTCCATCACTGAAGGTCTCTGCATAAAGCCCCTGAGGGAGCTGAGTCTGGGAGGCGGCCCTGCCCCCACCCCAGCACCAGAACTTAAGCTCACATTGAATAGCAGCTGTGCCTGCCACAGAAAGCCCATTTGAATCTCAGACCCCAAGCACTAGCTGGGCAGATCTAGGCAGGGGTGGACAGGAATCTCAGAAGTCAAGTAACTGGCTGGGAAAATGCCCAGAAAAGGGAAGAAAAATAAGACTATAGAGAGCTTCTTTCAGCAGGTGCAAATGTTCCCACCTTTCAATTCTGATAATGAGAAAATATTCTTACCATCAGGGAAAGACGTGGAGGGCGGGGTCTCTGTATCCCAGACATCCCAGGGGGATGTTGGGTGGGCTCAGGCCTTGGAAGAGCTTAAAAAGGATTTTGAAAAGCAAGTTAGACAGGTGGAGGAAAAACTGTGAAGAGAAATGAGAGAGATGCAAGAAAAGTATGAAAAATGGGTCAATACCTTGGTAAAGGAGAACCCAAAAAATGCTGAAGAAAATAACACCTTGAAAAATAGGCTCACTCAATTGGCAAAAGAGGTTCAAAAAGCCAATGAAGAGAAGAATGCTTTCAAAAACAGAATTACCCAAATGGAAAAAGAGGTTCAAAAGCTCACTGAAGATAATAGTTCTCTCAAAATTAGAATGGAACAGATGGAGGCTAATGACTTTATGAGAAACCAAGAAATCACCAAACAAAACCAAAAGAATGAAAAAATGGAAGAGAATGTGAAATATCTCATGGGAAAAACAATTGACCTGGAAAATAGATCCAGGAGAGACAATTTAAAAATTATGGGACTACCTGAAAGTCATGATCAAAAAAAGAGCCTAGACATCATCTTCCATGAGATTATCAAGGAAAACTGCCCTGACATTCTACAACCAGAGGGCAAAATAAGTATTGAAAGAATCCATCGATCACCACCTGAAAGAGATCCAAAAAGAGAAACTCCTAGGAACATTGTGGCCAAATTCCAAAACTCCCAGGTCAAGGAGAAAATCTTGCAAGCAGCTAGAAAGAAACAATTCCAGTATTGTGGAAATAAAATCAGGATAACTCAAGATCTAGCAGCTTCTACATTAAGGGATCGAAGGGCGTGGAATAGGATATTCCAGAAGGCAAAGGAACTAGGACTCAAACCAAGACTCACCTACCCAGCAAAACTGAGTATAATACTTCAGGGGAAAATGTGGTCTTTCAACGAAACAGAGGACTTTCAACCATTCTTGATGAAAAGACCAGAGCTGAAAAGAAAATTTGACTTTCAAACACAAGAATGAGAAGAAGCATGAAAAAGTAAACAGCAAAGAGAAGTCTTAAGGGACTTACCAGAAGTGAACTGTTTACATTCCCACATGGAAAGACAATATTTGTAACTCTTAAAACTTTTCAGTATCTGGGTAGTTGGTGGGTCCATACACACACATGTACATGCATACACGCACACACACATACACACATGCACACACATACAGAGACAGAGAGCACAGATTGAATTGAATAGGATGGGACCATATCTTAAAAGAAATTAAGGTAAATGGTGAGAGAGAAATGTAGTGGGAGGAAAGAGGGTGAAATGGAATGGGGTAAATTATATGTCATTTAAGAGGTAAGCAGGAGACCTTTTAGTGGAGGGAAAAAGAGGAGAGCTGAGAAAAAAAAAACCAAGAAGTTTACCCTCATCACATTTGACTAAAGGAAGGAATAAAATGCACACTCATTTGGGTATGAAAACCTATCTTACAGTACAGGAAAGTAGGGGAGAAGGAGATAAGCAAGGGGGGGGATGATGGAAGGGAGGGCAAAGGGTGGAGGGAGCAATTTGAAGTCAACACTTGGGGAGGGACAGGATCAAAAGACAGAATAGAAACAATGAGGGGCAGGATAGGATGGAGGGTAATTCAGCTAGTCTTACACAACACGACTATTATGAAAGTCATTTGCAAAACTACACAGATAGGGCCTATATTGAATTGCCTGCCTTCCCAAAGGGAATGGGTGGGGAGGGAGGGATGGGGAGAATTTAGAACTCAAAGTTTTAGGAACAACTGTTTAGTATTGTTGTTGCTACTAGGAAATAAGACATACAGTTAATGGGGAATAGAAAGTCATCTGGCCCTACAGGACAAAAGAGAAGATGGGGACAAGAGAAGGGAGGGATGATAGAAGAGAGGGCAGATTGGAGATAGGGAAAATTAGATTGCTCGGTGTATTGGGGTGGGGAGAGGGGATAAAAGGGGAGAAAATTTGGAACCCAAAATTTTGTGAAAATGAATGTAAAAAGTTAAATAAATTTTTATTAAAAAAAAATCTATGGCTTTATATTTACTATACTGTTTTGTACACTTTTTCCTAATTTTTGTCTCTATTTTCTTAGTACTTTTCTACCTCTTTATAGTCTTACCAAGTCACCTTCAAGAAAAGTGCCAATCACTGACAAGGCAAAGCAATAAATTTCAGTAGTTACTATTTCAGAAATTTATTCTAGGGAGGACTCATGCTTTAACTGATCTCCTCCTTCCTTCCATGTATTTATGTATCCTGTGTTTGTATTTTGAGATGTTTTTGCTGGTGGTGCACACAGGTGGGACTGACTAGGCTGATGCCATCATAACTAGAGGCTATGACCATTATCTGTATGTCCTTCTGCTACTTGTACTGTCTCCTTAATTCCCAGAGTGCTATGATGCACACTGACTCAAAAAAACCATCCCTGTTCTAGAGATTCTGAGTCTAACAAGCACTCTATCATGACATACTATTATAAATAAACATAAAAATGAAGTTTTAAAAATACTACACAAACATTGTAAAATGATTAAAAATAAAGACAACCAATGACAATAATAAGCAGAGTTGTATCTAGAGCAGAGTGACTAGAACTTTACCTCTGGATCCTGAAATTTGAATTGCAAAAACACTTTAAATCCTGTTTTTAAAAGATTATTTGATGCAAATTAAAACACACACTTACCAGATTTCCTGACATGACAAAACAGGAAAATTATAAATGTTGGAGAAAATATGGGAAAATTGGAACACTAATGCATTGTTGGTGGAGTTGTGATCTGATTCAACCATTCTGGAGAGCAATTTGGAACTATTCCCAAAGGACTATAAAACTCTGCATGCCCTTTGATCCAGCAAAACTATTACTAGGTCTATATCCCAAAGAGATCATGAAAAAGGAAAAAGAACTCAAGAGGACAAAAATATTTATAGCTGCTCTTTTGTGGCAACAAAGAATTGAAAATTGAAGGGATGCCCATCAATTGAGTAATGGCTGAACAAGTTGTGGTATATGAATGTACTAGAATACCATTTTACTATAAGAAATGACAAGCAGGATGCTTTCAGAAAAAACCTGAAAAGATTTACATGGTCTGATGCAAAGTGAAACAAGCAAAACCAGAAGAATATTGGACACAATAGCAGTAACATTGTAAGATGATCAACTTTGATAGATTTAGTTTTTCTCAGTAATACAATGATCTAAGACAATTCCCAACAGACTCACGATGGAAAATGTTATCTGCATCCAGAGAAAGAACTATGGCATCTGAATGCAGACCAAAGTGTACTATTTTCTCTTCCTCTTGTTTTTTTTTTTTTGTTTGATTGGTTTTTTTCTTTCTCATTTTCTTTCCATTTAATTCTGATTCTTTTTTTCAAACATGACCAATGTGGAAATATGGTTAATATGATTGTACATATATAGCCTATATCAAATTGCATGCCACCTTGGGAAGGAGGGGGAATTTTAGAACTCAAAATCTTATAAAAGTGAATGTTGAAAACTAAAAATAAATAAATCTTTTTTTTTTTTTTTACAAAAAAGACTATTCAATTTTAAATTTTGTTACATTTACCTTTACAAAGGACAGCTAGTAGATAAAGTGCTGAGTCTGGCATCAGGAAGACTCCTCTTCCTGAGTTCAAATCTGACCTCACACACTTACCAGTTGTGTGACCCTAGGCAAGTTACTTAACCCTATGTGCCCCAGTTTCTCAATGGTAAAATAAGTTGGAGAAGAAAACTGCAAACCACTTCAGTATCTTTGCCAAGAAATCCCCAGATGGAGTCACAAAGAGTAGGACACAATGGAAAAGTAAATTGAATAACAACATTGTTTTTTACTCTTTTGATGGTGTAGAAATAACTGAACTTAGCATCTAGCTACAAAATTAATTAAATGAAAAGGGAACCAATTGACCAGGTGTGGTAGCTGAGGCTGATGGATCTCTTAGAGAGTTCTGAACTGCAGCAGGGCTAAAGCTGACCAGATCCTCACCAAGTCTGACACCAGTATGGTGAGCCCCTTGAGGAAGAAGTTGGGGAGGATACCAGGCTGCCTAAGCAGGGATAAATTAGCTTAGGCTGGAAACACAGCCAATCAAAGCTCATGGGTTGCAAAAGAATCAGCCTGTGAGTGGTGTCCATGACATTTCCAGCCTGAGTAAAATAGGGAGAAATAGTCCTTTTTTAAAAAAGGTGGGGAGAGATGGGGGGAGGGAAATCAGTTTGCAAGCTTCCTCTGCCTTCACCTGAGAGTGCACCTAAGGTGAATTTATCTCTGGTCACATCCTGTTCTCCGGGGAGGAAGACATTTCACCAACAAAGATATTTTAGAGTGTTCCTTATTGGGGATCAAGAATTGCCATCAAGTTTCCCTTCCTACTCAATTGAATATTCTGAATCACTTCTTGTATTATTTTTCACATCATGAACCTAAAAGTTGATTTAAAGGCATCTTTTAATGCTCTTGCCCTGGGCTCCCAAATTGAGACCTACATCTCTGATCACAAGATTCTGTATCTTGTTAGGTTTCAAATTTTCTTTCCCTACCTTATTACCCAAATGTTCATTTCCCTTCAAGCATTTCCTGAAATTCCTAAACATTTTATTTTTTTAAGGAGTCAGATCAAAGATCTTGAAAAATGAAATTATCTTTTAAAACCCTGGTTATAGTTAAATATTCTTACTTTTAACTGAATCAGTATGAGAAGTGAACTGACATTTTCCTAGACAGATCTAAGATGAGGCAGAAAAATAAGCTGCATTTCAGGAAAAAAAATACAATCAAGATGTGATAAAAAAAAAAATAGGAGAGTTGAAAAATATTTACTAATCAAAATGAGTTGTCACTTTGCCTTACAATAGAACTCCTCTGCATGAAATACAGGATTCCCTGCCAGAAAGACAGGTAGACGTCTATCACTTTTCTACATCTTGACACTTTCAACTTGCTGTCTTTCAGAGAGACAACACTCATTGGGAGGGCTTGCAGATCAAGTGTTTTCTGTCTGGCCTCTTCTCTTCACTGAATTTAAATGCCATATTGGTAAGTAGGTACTGTGGTGCTCACTGTACAGTGGTACCAAACTCAGTTTTAAAATGTAACATTCTCTATGTTTTATCGTATTTTTATTTATTTTGTTAAATAATTCCTGGTTTTTTTAAATCTAGTTCAATGCACCCTGTGGCTGCATGTGGTTTGACACTTCTTGTAAAGTAGATAGAGTGCTGGACTTGGTGTCTGGAAGGCCTGAGTTCAAAGTCAGCTTCAAACACTTACTACCTGTGTAAGCCTGGGTAAGACATCTCAGTTTCCTTATCTGTTAGGAGGGTAATACTAGCACATTCTAAACAAGGTTTTTATAAGGATTAAATGAAATACTATAGGTAAAGCACTTTACAACCTTTAAAACACCACTGACATAATTATTATCTTGGAGGGGCAACAAGGTGGTACAGTGGATAGTGCTGGGCCTGAAGTCAGGAAGATATCTTCCTGAGTTCAAATCTAACCTCCAACACTTACCAGCAGTGTGATCCTGGGCAAGTCACTTAACCCTGTTTGCCTCAGTTTCTAATCTGTAAAATGAAGTGGAGAAGAAAATGACAAACCTCTCTGGTATCTTTGCCAAGAAAACCCCAAACAGTATCGTGAAGAGTTAGATGAAACTGTTCAATTTTCCATTGAATTAAGCAAAACCCAGGGTTTAGCCTCATGATCCTTACTGAACATACTACAAAGAAAGGAGTGAAAATGTTAGTGGCCAGCATTCATGTTGTAGATACAGACCATTCTAATGTTTTGAATTTTCTCTTTGCCAGGAGCATTCTTGTGGTTATGAGTGGGATGTTCTGAGCCCTCTACAGATTTATTTGATATTTCATCATGTGCCATTTTCCAAGAACTATTCATAGTAAAGTTAAATTGTTTTAATGACCTGCTATTGTGCTCCCTTGTACACCTTGTCACTTCTCCAGGTACCAGTGAGGTTGATACAATGCAGATTGTTAACAGGTTGGTACAGGAAGGTCCTCTGGAGTCAACGTGTTTAAACAAGTCCCTAATTCAGCAGGAGAGTAAATACACAAGCTTCTCTGGGGACAGTTTCTTATAATGGACAATGGAATGTGGAGCATGCTTGAATACTAGGCTTTAGGAAGCCTTCATCTATTGCTCGTTGAAGTGATGATTTAGGACACTAAGAGGTTTATACAATTGCTGGATTCTTACTTGGTTGCCCTTTAAAAAATAGTTTTCTTACAAGTATAACATTACTTTGATATAATCAATGAAAAGGCCACATCAGTGCAAATAACAATAACATTGCACTGTCAACAAAGATGGAAATAGCCTCCTCTGCCTATACAAATGAGAGAGAGCATTAAAGCTAGAAAATGATTATCTTAATAATAACTGATATTTATATAGTATTTTAAGGCTTACAAAGGATTTTATATATAATAGCTCACTTGAGACTATGAGGTCAGTATTATAGGTTTTATCACCACCATCCTTATACAAATAAAGAAACAGGCTTAGAAAGATTAATGATTTGCCCATAGACATGCAACTAATAAATACCAGAAGCAGGATTTGAACTTAGGTCTTTTAGACTCAAAAGTCCAGCCTTCCAGCTACTATAACTCACAGCTCCTCAGAAGACTAACAGGAATATGTCCCTCAAAAAGGATAAGGTCTCGTATATGCCAAAATATTCAGAGAACAAAACTGAGGACCACGGGTGGCCATCAACTAAGAAGAGTTAAACCAATTGTGGCATATGAAGATAATGGAATATCTATTGTACCATAAGAAACAATGAAAATGAGGAATTCAGAGAAATGTGGTAAGACTTGTTTGGTTTGATGCAAAGTGAAGTAAGGAGAAGTAGAGGAAGAACAACAAATATGGAAAGAGCACTGAAAGGGAATGGGATCATGAGTAATGGTAGTGAACATCTTGGTACTTCTTGGAGAACAGATGATGAAACACTGCTCCCTTCTCTCAGGAGAGGGGTGGGGATCTACAAAGAGAGCATATTGCAGGTAGAATAGTTGTGTCCCTTGGTACTCTTTATTACCATGAAGGGTACAATTTTAATTGACCATCACCATACTATAAAAACAAAAAGAATAGTAAAACTTTTCTTATGTCTCTCCAACAGGAAATTGAAAAGAGGATTTGCCAAGAATCTGCTAATCACTAAAGATATGTGAATTTCATGTCTACTGAAAAAGAAGGGAAAAGAGGGATACAAAAATTAGGCTCACTCACAGCCAAGACAGAAAGGATGAGACTGGAGAGATGGCAAGATACATGAAGTTTACCAATGGGAAAAAGAGACAAGGAGATTATAAAATGGAACCTTGCTAGATTTCTCCTAGAAACGTTCTCAGTAAGGAAAGCTGAGAATAGCTTCTGATTGATTGTATTCAGGCTTAATAGAAACTGATACTGGTAAAAGGCAGCTGAGCAAGCCTAGCATCAGATCTTAAAAGAAAAGGTAAGACCTCCTAGGGGTTAAGAGGTCCCTGCACAGTGAATAGGGAACTAGTAGAAATGACAGAAGATATTTGTTCCTTCTGTCAAGTAAGGAATTTTATATTGAATCACAGAGAATAAATTTTATTTATGCAAGTCAACTAGCATTTATTAAGTGCCTATTAGATGTCAGGCTCTTTGCTAAGTACTGGGTATATAAAGAAAGGCAAAAGGACAGTCTTTGCTCTTAAGAAGGTCAGTCCACATGCAAAGGAGGAGGAGGAGACCACATGCAAACAACTATGTACCAAGAAGATATATACAGATACACAGAGAATACTTTCAAAGGGAAGGTACTGAGATTCAGGAGCACCAGGAAAGCCTTCTTGTAGAAGGTCAGACTTTAGTAAATGAAAGAAGCCAGGTAAGCTAGGAGGCAGAAATGAAGCAGAGAGTTCTAGGCATGGGGACAGCAAGTGAAAATGCTCAGTCTGGCAATGGGACGGAGTGTTATGTTCAAAGAACAACGAGGAGGTTGGGATCACTCACTATACATGTAGAAGAGTGAAATCTAAGAAAACTGGTAAGACAAGAAGGAAACAGATTATGAAGTGTTTTTTAAGTTAAATTTTATTCTCCAACAAAAAATAGCCTTCTCTACCTCCTTCCCGTCTAACCCCCACCCAACATTGAGAAAGCAACGGGGGTGAACACTTGATACAAGCATGCACAGTCAAGCAAAACAAATTTTCACATTGACCGTATCTTAAAAAATGTCCCGATCTGTACTCAGAGTCCATCACCTGTCAGGAATTGGACAGCATATTTCATCATGAGTTCTTGGAAATTATTTGGTTACTGTGTTGACCAGAGTGCCCGAGTTTTCTTTTCTTTTTTTTTCTGTTTTAATCAATCAAGATCTGTCTTTTCCCTCTCACCACACACACTGCCCCCAACCCACTGAGAATACAAGAAAAACAAAACCAATTATAAACATTAAAACAAATTTCCACATTGGCTATGTCCTAAAAATATTTGCCTCTTCCTATATTCTGATTTCCTTCACCTGTCTATCAGAAGATGGGTAGTATGCTTCATCATTAGTCCTCTGGAATTCTGGATGGTAACTACATTAATTAAAACTCAACACAATAGTATAAAATCATATTTATATTCCATTACTTATTCATCAGTTCCCCAATTTATGGCTATCCCCTCAGATTCTCATTCTTTCAACACCAAAAAAAGAGGTATAAATATTTTTGTATATCTTCAGAATTTGTTATACCAAGGACAGATTCTTCCTTTTATGTGCCCTACCTCTGTTTTTTTCTCCCTCCCCCCTTCTCTCCTTTCTCTCCTATTTCCTTACTGAGTGAAATGTATTTCTGTAGCCAGCTCTGTGTGTCTATATGCATTCTTCTTTCTTTCAACCAGTTCATATGAGAGTGAGATTCAAGGGTCAGCTGCTCCCTTCTACTCCTTCCTCCTGGTTTATATAGATGATGCCATGTGTATCCTGATTATGTAAAATAATTTTTCTTAAACTTTCATCCCCCATCCACACCCCAACTAGTGTATTCCTCTTTCCATTCTTTTCTTAAGATCACAAAGACATAACTGAACCACTCTTAGCTTTTGTCTAATTGGATTCCCTCTATGAACCCAGTTGATGATAGGGATCAGAGGGGACACATGCTGTCATATTCCTATATTTTAATGTAATCAGTTTAGCCTTGTTTAGTCCTTTATTGTTCATTAGTGTTTACCTTTTTATGTTTCTCTTCACTCCTGTATTTGAATTTCAAAGTTTCTCCACAACTCTGGCCTTTTAATCAGGAAAGTCTGGAAATCCTCAATATTATTAAAAGTCTATCCCCACCCCACCCTACCCCCAATAACGTTATATTCAAATTTGCTCAGTAAGTTATTTCTGGCTATAAGCCTATATATACCCTTTGCATTCTGGAGTATCACATTCCAAGTTCTTCATTTCTATATATGTGTGATCTTGAATGTGATTCCTTGGTGCTTGAATTCTTTCTTTCTAATTGCTTGTAGAATTATTGCTAATTTTTTTTTAACCTGAAAACTTTGAATTTTGGCTATGATGTTCCTGGGAGTTTTCATTTGAGTGTTCATTTCAGGAAGTAGCCAGTAGATTCTTTCTTTTTCCACTTTGCCCTCTTCTTCTAAGATATCTGAGAAGTTTGAAGATTTCTTGAAATTGAACATCTAGACTCTTTTTTAAATTAAACTATGGCATTCAGATAGTCCAATGATTCTTAAGTTTTACTTTCTTTACTAAAACTCACTTAATTTTTACTTGATCTGTTTTTCAGGTCAGTTGTTTTTACTATGAGATTATGTTTTCTTTTTTTCAGTCTTTGTTAAGGCACAAGCTCAGATTTCACGTGAACGTCTCAGGTCAGGTGAAGGTGAGGGCTTAACCACTGAGCTCTCATGAGGCCCTCCAGAGAACAGCTGGGATTTGAGGAGTGAGATACGAGTCATATCTTGTTTTTCCACCTCTTCTCAGTGGGAACTTGCTGGGAGAGCATCCCACCCTTGAGTTTGGTCCGTGGTCTGAGCAGGTTTTGTTAATTGGCTAAGGGGCTGAGAACACGCTGTCCACGAGAGAACTGTGTAGCTGGGAGAGCTTAACTGGGGACAGGAAAGCCTGAGAAGGGGGTTTCCTTTCTCCTCGGGAGGGAGAAGGAGGCTACCTCGGGGAGAACTTGTCCTGCATGTCAACATGTAGCCTATATGGGTAATAAAGCCTACACCTCTGCTCACTCTGGCATTCTCTTGTCCCATAAGTTTATCCGCTGATCAACGAAGACCTGGTATAGGTAAGACGACCCGGTGGCCCACGGCAATTAGGCCAGGCAAGTCTTTTGACTTTATTTTAGTATTTCTTGTTGCTTCATGGAGTCATTGGGGAAGATAAATAGTGTGTTAGAGAATTTGGCAAAAGTCCTGTCCTGACTCTTAGGAGTCAGACTTCCTCAAAATAAGCCTGGCTCATATGAATCTCTTAGTGGAAAGAGGAGTCCCTTAAACCACAGGTCTTTACGTCTATGTTGGACCTTTGTCTTTTTTACCTATTTGGTGTATATACTTAGCTATGTGATCTGTGGGTTAAAGGGCATTTTAATTATTGTCTAGCATAAAAAAGAGAGGCAGCCTGTATGATGTAGGTTCAAATCTTGTCCCTGATTGGGCAAGTCACTTAACTGGCCTACACAACTTAATAGGTGCAGATAAGGTTGCTGACCTACATTAGTAGAGTTTCTTCATGTGAAAGTTCCTTTTATGGATAAAACCACTGATCCAGTCCCTATCCTATTTAGTATAATTTTAAATTGCTTACTAGGACAGCTGGAGCAATTCTCAACTAAGCTTTTTTTTTTTTTTTTTGGTTAAGAATTCCATTTAAAAATTGAAGAAAGTCTGAATTTTTTTGTGGTGTCCAGTCCCACCCTTAATATGTGAAACTAACAGGAGTAGTGACTAAGACGCATTCCTCAACACAAGTACTAAAAATACTTTACAGCTTTAGTTACAGTCACCATATTAATATAATTGCCACAGTGCCGAAAGAGTAGCAGTTTTGGTTTGATCAACAACTGAAAAATATGAGGAGGAGAGGAATGAGTTGATTTGTGGTTGGGAAAAGAGGGTGAAGGAAGAAGAGCCTATACCAGAGGAACAATTCTATCTTGAATTGGGCTAAGGGGAAAAAAAAAGACAGGTTTTTGTAAAAATTATAGAGTTAATAATGTGAAAGATAAGAATTGTATTTAGGATTGTTTGTTGTTGAGTGTGTATCCTTTAAGATTAGTTTGGTATTCAGATTAGTAAGATAAGACAGGTTTTTCAAAACATCATAGATGTTTAATTAATTTTTTTGAGGCGATCAGGGTTAAATGACTTGACCAAGGTCACACAGCTAGCAAATGTCAGAGGTCAGATTTGAATTCAGGTCCTCCCAACTACAGGGTCAGTGCTCTATCCACTGTACTACCTTGTTGCCTCAGTCAAGCTTAATTATTAAAATACAAAATGCAAATGGATTGAATTCCCCTCTAAAAAGAAAAAATCAACAACATGTTGCCTATAGGAAAACATCAAATACAGAAAGATAAATGTAAAAGTTAGAGGTTGAACTATAACTTTTTCTACTTCAGCTGACACCAGAAAATCTGTAACTGTAAACAGAGCTGAATTCAAATGAGAAAGAATTAAGAGAGATAAATAAGGAAGTTGGATCATTGTGATTAAAAAATAGTGAAAATAACATTAAATATCTATGTACCTAATGTACACAACTAAATTGACTTAAAAAAGTTGACAAATGCCAAAGGGAATTAGAAAGTAAAATAATAGCAATAGGAAACTAATTTTAATACCCTAGAAACAGAGTATAAAGTCAAACAAAAAGATCAGGAAGTTACAGGTGTAAGTAGAACACTGCAGCAACAAGATCTGACAGATATTTTCCTGCAATCTGCCTGACAGCACCGCCTCTGTTTCTTTTTTCTGGATCATCTTCTGTCTTCTTTTCAACTTTCATGGGCATCACAAAGGTCATTTCCTACACCCTCTTCCTTTCTCTATACCATGGTGATCTTCTCCTTAATTCAGCTGTCATCTCTATACAAACATACATAGTGAACATGCACTTTTACAGAATCAGGTCAGCTACATATACAGATCAGGGTCCTAGGGGTGGTACCCTGAGGGTTTTGGAGCCCTTCTCTACTGCCATAGGCTTAAGTCCCCACTAACTACGTTCTCCCCACTGTTAGGCGCCAGTGCCTAAGAACACAGTTACACATAACCACTTAATATCAAACAGCTTTTACAAAGGGACATTTACTTCAGAGTAAAGCCACAACAACACAAATATAAACAATTTCCTCTGACAATTTGGGAGCTCTAGCCTACCTTGGTCTGTGAGGAGAGTTAGGTTGAAACTTAGCTAGTTCACACACAGCATTGGTCCCAGCAAGTTGACATCTAAATGGGATGGATTGCCATATAAGCCCTTAATCTCAGCTGCCACTAGGGTAGGTCATGAAGGTCATTCCCCAAAGTCATTCCTTGCCTCCTTGAGCACCAATACTGAACTGGCTGCAAAACTCAGTTGTCAGGATGCCAAAACACCAGTATACTGGAGTTCTGGGAAACCCAGATGCTCACTCTCCTGCTCTTTTGAAACTCACAAGGTAAAAATGTTCAATTTCATCACCTCAAGAGGTCAAGGACCAAGGCTCATTTCATGGGGCCACAAGACTAGGTCCTCTAAAGCATCTCCATTTTTAGTATTATCTTTTACTATCATTGAAGGAGTCAAGCTTGCTACCAGAGCATAACCAAAGAAAATGGTTTAGACTAACTAAGGTGCTGGACCTTGAGTCAAGATGTCCTCAGTTCAAATCCCACCTCAGACACTAACTAGCTGTGTGACCCTGGGAAGTCATTTAACCTGCCTGCCTTAGTTTCCTCAGTTGTAAAATGGGGATAATAGTAGCACCCATCTTACACATTGTTGTAACGATCAAATGAGATATTTATAAAGAACTTAGCATAATGCCAGGTACATAATAGGCACTTAGTAAATATTTATTTCCCTCCTTTCTTACTTCCTTAAAGGTATCCTCAGTTCTAGCTATACAGTCAATTGAAAAAAAAGCCTCTGCTAACTGTGTAGGACAACTGGAATCATTTGCTGAATGTCTTTACATGCTCCAATGTCTTCCAATAAATGCCATGACAACGCTCCCATAAGCAGACTCCTTAGACTTTTCCAAGTGGGAAATTTGCACCAGTCAAACATATCAGTGTGCTCTGTGCATGTGCCAGTCTCCATTACATATTCATCCAACCCAAATCTCTCTTCTGAACCACCTGCTGGATGTTCTCACTTGAATACATTACCAGCACCTCAAACGCAACCTGTCCAAAACATAACTTATCTTCCCTATAGAAACTACCATTCCTTCAATCTTTTCTATTTTTGTTGAAGGTATTGTTAATGCCCAGTCTCTCAGGACTGAAAATAACATAAGAGTCCCTCTTTCTTAATCAAGCAGAAACCTTTACCTTGGGGAGGCAAGAAAAGTCTTCTGGAATTCATAAGATTATTTTAAACTCAAGAAGTCTCCTTGTTCTAATGTCACACATGTGACCTTTGTGAATAAGCAGCTCTCCTGAGATACAACTGCTCTAATATCCTTGTCTACTCTCAAAATACCCTTTTCTCTCTCAAAACTCCCAAGTTGTTCCACAGTTCTGATCTCTCCATGACCATGACGGGGTGGTATGGTGCTTCATAAATACACTGCCAGGTCTCATTGTATCTTAAATATAAACACTAGCATAAACATTGACACATCTCAAGACCAGTCTAGACAGACAGAGGGGGCTCTCAAACCACATCCAATGTTGGGGAGGGGGAATTTTCCAAAGAAGAGCTTACATGTTAAAGCTCAAATCCAAGAATTTGTTAAAGTTTCTTCTCTATGTGCTCATAATGGGAAATTTAGCCTAAAAAATAAGAAAATGCTCTATATTTCCACTTTGTTATTCTATCCACTTGTCCAGTAGGGAGATTGGCAATTTAGAAACTTTCTGCATGTATTTACTTCAGTCATGCAAACATGTATATGCATATATATGAGGGTTGAGAAAAGATGAAGGGGAGAAAGACTCTTTAAACCACTTTTCCAATGATAAGTTTCTCTGGTGGTTTGGTTACCCAGAACTGTGACAGTGCAAGTCTTATATTTTAAACCACAGACTCAGAAGCCTCACAAGGCAGCATATCTGAAGGCAAAACTTAGGGGCTGGAGCCCCCAAGTATACGCTCAACAAAAATAACATCATCTAAAACTGTGGGACCCATTGCATTTTTGTGTCCCAAGTTCCTGGTATGTTAAGCACTTCATAAGGCCTTGCTTGACTGAATCTGGTAATTAACATAGTCCATAAAAGGCATGGGGTTGGCCATGTACATTGAATTTGAAAATGGTGGTAAAATGAAAAGACATTCATTTTCAATAAATGTCATTAAAAAGAGAAAGCAAACATTGTTGAGCAATAGAGAAATGACCTCGAAAAGAAAAAAGAAGGGAGGAGAGAAGAATGGGAAAGAGCCATATTGTAGTGATCTTTGAATGCCAAAAAGAGGGATTTGTATTTGACCCTAGATATAATAGGGAGGCACTGACATTTCTTAAGCCAGGGGAGTGACCTGGTTAGAGATCAGGAGCTATGTGGGAGATAGATTGATGAGGAGAGTAACTAGAAATAGGGAGACCAATCTGTAGGCTATTGCAACAGTCTAGGAAAAAGGTGATGAAGGCCTGAGCTGGAGTGGTGGCTGTATGAGGGGAGAGAAGGGGGTGGATATCAGAGATGGAATCAACCCAACATGGTACTTGACTAGATAGGGTGGGGATGGGAGGGAGAGGGTAGAGTCAGTTGATGACCCCAAGATTCCAAAGCTGAGTAACTCCTGCTCTAAGGAAGCTTCCCCAATTCCTCCCCCCTCATTCAGCCCCATATTTCCTAGACCTACCCCTCACCAAAGAAATGAACAAAATTCAGAGGTATCAAGCTGCAGCTCCACTCTTCCATCTGCATGCCTGGGTCTAGGAGTTCTTAGTGACCAAGAAAGAATCTCATAAAAAAGATTCTGCTTTTCTTGTAATTTCTGAATGCAGCAAGAAGCAGACAACCAATGGTTAATGAGGCATATATTGAAGACATTGTGACCTACCCTTGAAAGCAGGAAATAACAGTCATTTAGGGATCTTTATAAATCAATGTGGTTATCCGTGGTTAATCTGAAGTGTGAACAACAGGCCTGAAACCTGGTTACCTGCAGTAGAGTAACTACGAAATGGAACTGGCTTTTTATACATCCACTCTATGTTTCATCATTCAGCTCTACCTATGCTTGTTCCAAATGTCCCTTTTTCAAGCTGATTTTATGGGAGTTTCTTCCCCCTACCCCCACTCTTGACAGAAGGACCAGCATTACATTTGTGCATTATAAGAGTAGCAACCACTTTCTTGTTAAATAAAAATAGCTTTTCATAGCAGGAGGTGTTGGGAGAGGTCATGGTAAACAAGGAACTGCCTATGGAGGAATTTGAGGTTTCTTTTATATTTAGCCTTTGGGTTTCAAGTAATTGAAAACCTAACACTTGAGAGTTTGCAACACAGTCTAAAACGGGGCTAAGAGAACAGTATCCTGGTCTGGTTCATCCATAAATTTAGCCTCTTACCTCCTCTGAGCATTGACCTCTATGACCCTTTTGCTCAAAGACATGAAAAGAACATTCAGAGATTGTTCAGACCCACTACAAAGGGCAAGAGGTCCACTCCGCAAGTCTTGCCCAAAACCTGATCCCACCCCAAGTTTTGTTGACTTGTGGCTCACAGGGTTATGCCTGGTGCTTGCACGTAAAAAATACTTAAGCACTTGTATTGAATTAAATGAAAAATAGAACACTGCCTACCAGCTACATGCTAGCATTTGGGTCAGGGGTGGGGAATCTGACACATGTGGCCCTCTAGGTCCTCAAGTGCAACCCTTCCAGTTTGGATTCAGTCAAAGGACCGCATTTGAGGACCTAGAGGGCTGCATGTATTCTCGAGGCCACAGGTTCCCCACTCCTGCTCTGGGGCCTTTATTTCTGCAAGAAGTCAAGCCTACAAAATTGATACCACTTTGATCTTATAGTGTCTGCAAATCCCAGGCTTTCATTCAGAGAAATAATTGTAAATTGGGTCTCTCCTTCTTGTCACTTCAGGAAAAGTGAGAAGTAGTGGCCAGTGATACCCATGATCACCATGGGTTCTTATTTGGAAAGGCTAGTATCTCTTTTGGAGGCAGCTAGTTGGCCCAGTGGATGGAAAGCTGGGCCTGGAATAAGGAAGACCTGAGTTCAAATCCAGCCTCAGACACTCACTAGCTGTATGACCCTGGGCAAGTCACTGAACCTCTGTTTGCCTTAATCCACTAGAGAAGGAAATGGCCTCTGGTATCTTTGCCAAGAAAACCCTATGAACAGCTTGGTCCGTGGGATTATGAAGAGCAGTATGTATCAAACAACCATGAAAAGCATTTCTTTTGTGCATTCCATTCTGCATTTATTTATATGGCATAGTGGATAGAATCCTGGGCTTAGAGTCAGGAAAACTGAGTTCTAATCTACCTTCAGATACTCAGTAGCTATATGATCCTGGGCAAGTCACTAACTCCCATTCACTTTGATTTTTCTCATCTATTAAATGGGAATAATGGTACCTGCCTCCTAGAGTTGTTGTATGGATCAAGTGAGAACTGTAAGAGCTTAGCACAGTCCCTGGCACATAGTAAGTGTTATATGAACATTAGCTACTATTATTATTGTTTCAAACGTAGTTCTCACCTCCCTGACTTCTCTACAAGTGGGACCACTGAAGTTGCTGTTTAGTAATTTCAGTCATGTCTGACTCTTTGTGACCCCACTTGGGGTTTTCTTGGCAAAGGTACTGGATGGGTTGGCCATTTTCTTCTCCAGCTCATTTTATATGGCTAGTAGTAAGGGAAGTAGGAAGTGAGCTTACGATATGTATCAATGGATGGTTTTCTTTCCTTTGTAATCTTCTTTTGGATTCCAGGTGTCCCGTACCACAGAGATAGCTGAAGTTGCTTTATCTTTGGTACATGATCTGAGGACATATCAAATTTGAGAAGTCATGGGGATCGAGAAAATTCTAGCACCCTGCATTGGATCAAGATGCCATATATAGTCCACCTTCTTGTTGGTCACTAGGTCTGAAAGCTCCATTCTACTTTTAAGATCATCAATACCCTCGTCCTAAGCATTCTGTCTAATGAGATTCCTTCTATATCTCCCAATGATAGTAGAATTTGAGGGGACACGTATCATGTTATCATATTGAAATGTAAATAGTTTGTCCTTCTTTGAACACTTATTATTCATTTATGTTTACCTTTTTATATTTCTCATGACACCAGTGTTTGCCTTTCAAAGAGTCTACACGGTTCTGGTCTTCAGGAATTTCTTCAAGTCCTCTATTTCATTAAAAATCCATTTTACCCCTGTAGGATTATATTTAAGTTTATTGCTCCTAGGTCAAAGTCATACAATTATTGCTTATTTTTGAACTTATTCTTAGATCAGTAGAATTTAGGGTCCAGAACCATTTCTCCAGATGCTGCCACCGGACACAGACTCCCTCCTTAGTCTGGCCCTACAGGACTAGATAATTTTTTTTTTTCAAGAAGAAGTCTTTATTACTAAGAGCAAACTGAGCCAGTCCTGCAGGCTTATCACAAGGAAAAATCAGTCCAAGGCACACAATTTTGTTCCCTGCCTACCCAGAGCCATATCAAGACCCTCTGCAGCAGGCAACCTTCTGAGATGCCTGTGCCAGAGTACAACCTCTGATACTTGGCAGAATAGCTTCAGGACCCCACCTCTCCCCACACCTTCACCAGGCACCATCAGTGGCAAACTCTCAGGCTCCTGTTAGGGGCTGAGCTGCCTGTCCCAGAGATGCTGTGACAGGCTGTAGGCTTCCAGACGTCAGAAAGGACCATGGAGTGTAGTGTTGCCCAAGGGGCAGAGAGGGCAAGAGGAAGAAGAAGAAAGGCACTATGGTCAGCAATGCACCAGCACTGCCATCCCAGAATCTTGAAGGCTGATCCCTTTTCCACTGGGAGCTAACAGACCCTGGAAGGCAGGCGGGCTGCCGCTGTCCTCTCCACCACAAAGCCATAGTTGTACTCCTCCTCGATGTCAGCCAGCGATTTGATGGTCACGTCTGCAAAAGTAGAGAAACCCGTTGGACCGTTGTCTTTGCCTTCAAACTTGGGGTGCAGAATGAAGGGAACCCCATCCATGGCTGAGATGCCATACAGACTAGAAGCCTCATAAATGGAATCACTCCGTCTGATGGTCCCTTGTCTTGAGCTCAATGTGGATAGCTTCTCTGAGTTGTCACTGGACTTATCCAGGGAGAGGCTACTCATCCCCAAGCTGATGCTCCGAGGCTTAGGAAGGGGCTTGGGCTTGGAGACTTTACCTTTCTTACACCAAACTGCAAAGCCACCTATTTCCCCAACACGTATGTATCCTGGCACCACTCTGCTCTTGCCACTCAGCCGGACATCAAACACAGCTGTATCAGCCACTCCAAGGGGGACCAGCTTCATGCAGACCCGTTTCTTTTTTGATACTGATGCCTTGGTATCTAGGAACTCGCTGATATAAGTAAATGGGAAGAGGTGTTTTCTCATTTAGGATCTGGATATCTGTGACCACATTTTCCTGGAGAGTCTCGCTGCTGTCGCCACTGCCAGGCCCAGTTTCCCCAGGACTGAGGCACAGGAAGTAGCCAGACTTTTGTGCAAATCCCTTTCCAAAGTTGGCAGGTGTCCCCTCCACTGTGCTTGTGATCGCGCTGTAGCCCCGGGGCGGGACGGCCGAAGCCAAAGCCCAGGCCAGGCCGGCTATCGGGGCCCCTTCAGGGGCGGGCCCGGGATCCATCCTGGGAGCTGCGGATCAAGGCTAAAGGAAGCGGAATGAAGGGGTGCTACGGCTGCCAAAGCGAGGGGTTAGGGTCGCCCAAGTGACCAAGTGTGGAATCCCGCCCCGGCAGTCACCCACAGCTGGTCGGACTTCGGACCCAACCAGGACTAGATAATTAAGCAACAGAGCTACCAATGGGCACCTGTTCTACCATCCTGCATGCAATCAAGGTGCCTTATATAGGGCTGGGACCTTGCTTGTCCCAGTTCACAGTCTCTGTCTACTTTCAGTCCCCGAGCACTGAAATGCTTTTTCCTGCCCAGGTTAGCATAGAAAGATAGAGAGATTTGGAGTCACTGGGGACATAAACCAAAACAAAATTACTCGCTTTTTTTCCCTTGGATTTCCCCATTAGGATTCAGTCTGGTACATTTTATAGATATATTTAGATGAGTTTTGTGTACGGTGGGGTGAGTTCACAGAACTTCTTGCTCCTCTTACCATTTGGGTTCTAGCTCTAAGACAGAGAGGTTCTTGCCCCCTGGGGTCTCTAAATCCCCTAATGAGTCTGTGGACAGATTTGGGGAAGGGTATTAGTAAAATAAAATGGGAAAATTAGATCTTTGTTTTCATTTTCCTTTGTAGTCCTTTGTATTTTATTTTATGCTTTTAACATTATTGAGAGAAATAGGTCTGTAGGCTTCACTAGACTGCTAAATGGGTCCATGGTACAAAAAAAGGTTAAAATCCTCTTTCTAAGAATACAAGTTTCCAAAAAATGTTCATCTGCATCGGTAGAGGAAGTTTCCCCACTGAAAATTCTTTATATCAATTAAATCACAGAGCCAAGAGGGAAAAACAGAAACTTTCAAAGATCATCCAGTGAGATGTTGAGAATTTGTGATCAGAGCTGGTTAAAGGCAGAGACTTGCACCAAATAACAGACCTTTAAGTACCAGAATGAATGATCCTTCTAACAAATCTATCCTAAATTCCCATTGGGGCTAGATGATACAGTGGATAGAGCACCAGTGCAGGAGTCAGGAGGACCTATGTTCAAATCTCACCTCAAACAATTGACACTAGCTGTGTGACCTTGGGCAAGTCACTTAACCCCAGTTGCCTCATCCTGGGTCATCTCCAGTCATCCTGATGAATATCTGGTCACTGGATTCAGATGGCTCTGGAGGAGAAGTGAGGCTGGTGACCTGCACAGCCCTCCCTCACTCAAAATAAAGTCAAGTGCAAGTCACATCATCATTTCTCTGATGGCGTGGTCTTCTTCCACAAGGAAGGACGAACACACACAAATTCCCATTATTCATTGTTACAGATATAATTTTATTTCCCCATGTCCCAGTGCCTTAGAGATGAACACAGTTTTGAACCTGTTGAAATAAGGAAAAAGAAGAAAGCACTGGATTACAGCAAAGGAGAATCTGATCCCCTCTAACTAGGGGAAGAGGGCATAGTCCCATCCCATTTAATATTTTCTGATGATTTTCACAAAAAAACCCCAATAAAATCCCCAGTTCCATTCTACATTATATCACAATGGATGGTTAGGGCCAGTTACTTCTCTGTCAACTTCAATTTCTCGTTTAAAAAAAATTAAGGTTATTTACAAATACTTTAAGAAATTACTGTCTATTTGCATAATATTTGATCATTCACCCACTTTTGTGTGTCAAAAAAATTCATTGAGTTGTGTGCAAGGTCCTACTCCTGCTAACAATTTAGGGAGTATAATGAGAAAAAAGATTATCCAAAGTACAAGACAGTCTATGATAGGCACTTTTGTTTGGGGTTAGGAGCATTAAAAACATCAGAGCCACCTCTAGATGGACTCAGGTATCCTGAGTCTATGACCAGTGCTCTAGCTAATGACAGTTTTAAAGAGGTCAAATCATGACTTCAGGCCTCTGTGTCTTCATCATTCTAATGAATGAGTTAAACTAGATAATTAACCCCTGAACTGGGAGATTTTTTTTCTAGTATCCCCTAAATTGTATATCTTTGCTACTAAATTAGGTAGTGTATTCAAAGTCTTTTGCGAAATCCAATATAAACATGGGCTGTTATCTGGAAATGGATCTGGGGTTCCAGCTGATGCACATTTGGTCCTTACATTAAACCTACATTTATACTACATTTTACAGTTTACAAAGCACTTCCCTTCAATCATCATCAGATACAAGTCGTGCAAGTACTAATTATTATTCTTCAATTTATAAAGGAGCAACAATTTAGCAATGGAAGGAATGGTGGCAACTGGTGTGGACCACCTTTGCCACTCATTCTCTTCTGTACTCTAAACTGGCCCTGATTCCTGCCATTCATCTGTGAGATAGATCCCCAGGTCAGCCATAAGAAGAATATTTCAGAAGGCAGTAATGAGAAATGAAGGCCATAGGATCCTTGAGGTGAGGGCTGGCAACATGGGGCAGAAGAGAGAGGGGATGGACATGTTGCCTTCATTGTGCTCAGGAGGAAGGGATGTCACCTTCTCTATGCCACCAAATTACTTCCTGGGATCATAGGTTGCCACATGTGAGCTTTGGCTCCAGTCTGAATTAACTTGCCTTTTTAGAAGTTGATTCTTTAGCTCATTATTTTTCTCTTTACTCTTATATTTGAGCCTTTCTTCCATTTAAAAAATAACTTTAATCTTTCGCTTAACAAAAGTCTATTTTTTCTCCCTTCCTCCTTCCACCCTTCAGAAAAATGAAAACAAAAACAAAATCCCTTAAAAATATACATAGTCAAAAGGAATTCCTTCTTTGACCTGGTCCTATACATATTACATATATATATAATATATATATGTATATACAGATTTGTATATGTGCATATACGTGTGTGTGTGTGTGTGTGTGTGTGTTTGTCTTCACCCCAGGTCTAGTACTTCTTCAGGAAGCTGGTGGAAAGCATCATCATTGGTCCTTTGGAATCATGGCTGATCGTTGTATTGATCAGAGTTCTTAAGTCTTTCAGGGTTGTTGGTCTTTGCAATGTCATTTTTATTGTACAAATATTTCTCTTGGTTCTGATCACTTCATTCTGTATCAGTTGATAGAAGTCCTCCCAAGGATTTTCTGAAACTATCTCCATCATTTCTTATGGCACAATATTCTTCATTGCATTCATGTGCCATAATTAATTTAGTCATATCCCCAAATGATGGGTTCTTCTTTAGTCATATCCCCAAATGATGGGTTCTCCCTTAGTTTCCAGTTTTGTTGTGTGTGTGTGTTTTTTTTACTACTGATGAAAAGAGTTGTTATAAATATTTTTGAATGCATGGGTTCTTTTCCTCTTTCTTTGATTTCCTTGGAGAATAGGACTAGTAGTGGTATCAGTAGTCAAAGGTTATATACAGGTTAGTAACTTTTTAGAACAGCCCCAAATTATTTTTCAGAATGATTGCTCTATTTACAACTCTACTAACAGCGTAATAATGTTCCCACTTCTCCAGTTCTCTTCCAAAATTTGTCATTTTATACTTTGCCAATCTAGTGGGTATAAGGTGAAACCTCATAGTTGTTTTAATTTATATGTCTCTAATTATTCATGAGTTCTAGCATATGTAAACATGGCTATTGATAGCTTGGATTTCTTTCTTAAAATACTGCCTCTTCATATCCTTTGCCCATTTATCTATTGGGGAATGGTACTTATTCTTATATATGTGTCCATTCTTTATATAGCTTGGAAATGAGAATTTCATTAAAAACTTCTATAGTTTTTGTTCCCAGTTCTCTATTGCCCTTCTAACTTTAGCTGCATTGGTTTTGTTTGTTCAAAAACTTGTAAAATTTTTATGTCAACAAAATTGTTTTATTTGCTCTTCTCTATCCTCTGTTTGGTCCTGAACTTTTCCCTTATTTATTGATCTTTTTTACTCCTCTAATTTGTTTATGATCTAATTCTTTATGTACAAACCACATATCCATTTAGAGTTTACTTTGGATAATTGTGTAGAATGTTGGTCTATAGATAGTTTCTGCCAAACTGCTTTCTACTTTCCTTTTCCACTATAAAATAAAATAAATACTTTATCCTTGCCAAGAGTAGAGAGGTCTTCCTCAAGTTCCAAATTCTTTTCTAGCAGGGTAACCAGCCTGCACTCTGACTATAGCTAGCAGTCACTTGGCCCTAGAAAAAAAACATTTCATACTCAGCATAAGCCGCTGAAGTCTCTTCCTGTTCTCTGGACTCAATTCTTAATTTTCTAGCTAATAGAAGCCCATAAGATTTCTGTGGCAAACTGCTTCTTGCTGCTTTTAGCTCTGTATAATGCTCCTTACTTTGTAGAATCTTTTTTAATTCCTTGACAGGCACTTTCAAATATCTTTCCTTTCAAACCTTGTTAACTCTTACATTTTCTTTCCAATTACCTTCTCCTTTTGTTCCTCTTTCTCTTCTTCATATTTCTTATGTCTTCTAGATTCAGTTTTTCTCTCTCTAATTTTTCCTCCTTGTTTTGTTCAAATTGTTGTTCTCTTTGAGGCGTCTTTATCTTTACTGCAAATTCTTCTCCTCCTATGGCTTTTAATCTTTGTCTCCTTCAACTTAGAACCTTTCTCCTCTTTTGCAAGTTCTTCTAAATTTTTCTTCTACAAATTCAATATCTGGCTTTCTTTACAATCCTTTTAAATGAATTTTACATCTCATGCTTATTTTTCAGCTCAGATCTGATCCTGTTCTCTTTCTCACAAGCTTTCCATGAAGAAGGCAGATGCAGTTCTATAATTCTATGTTTTAGAATGGATGTTGATAAATTATAGAGTGTCCAGAAAGAGGCAACCATGTTGAAGAAGGTTCTCAATTTATTGATCCATGAGGATCTACAGAAGCAAGTGAAGTGCTTAACGTGTAGAAAGTTGGGTGGGGCTGGGGAAAAAACATGATAATTGTTTTTAAGTATATGGAGATCTGTCCTATAGAGAAGAGATTACACTGGTGCTTGGGGTCAGAGGGAATAAGAAGAAAAAATGAGTGGAAGTTGAAAAGAGATAAACATGGACTTGACATAAAGTAAAAACTTCCCCCCAAGACAGAGCTATCCAAAAGTAGAATGGAGTTGCTTGCTGCATTGGGAGATAATATGCGACTCTTCACTGGAGGTTTTCAAACAAAGACTGGATGACCACCTGTCAGGTACAGTTGGGTTTTTTTTTCAGCTACACATTGGAATGAAAACTTTTGTTTTTCTTTGCTTTCAAAAAAGGAATTTTTTAAAAATTGGCTTAAAGTTACAGATTAGTTGTTAATATGCATTGTCATAGATTGTTTCTATCCTGGGAGTTCCTTCAGTAAATAAATCACAAGTCCAGACAATCTCTCCTCTCCCCTTCTCCTCCCAAAAAGTTGAATTAATATTTTGTAAACAAAGAGAAGAAAAAGAATATTTCTTACACCTTTATTTCATTTTTCAAAATATAATCCTCAGTTATGAACATCAGTGACAGAGTGAACTCTTGAAATAGTCAGTGTGAATTACCCCTGGGAAGAAAATGGTGTCAGGAAAACCAGCAAAAAGAGATTACTCAAGAGTATTCAAGAAACCATTCATAAAATAAAAGAGTTCTTCCAGGACTGTTGCTCCTCTTTCATTCTTTGTAGAAACTGAAGAGGGTGATTATGGGAGGACAAGAGATAATACTCAGTTTTAACTCATTCATTCTGGTGCCCAAATGGTGAGGTTCTTAATGTCAAACTAATAGAAACTAGAGATGGATGAATTTCAACAATTTAAGGAACATGAGAAATAAACATCCCTAAGCCTAGGTGCTTGTAATTTTTTTTTATAGTACAGAAGATCTCCACCATCTTACCACCCCAAACCAAAGATTAATGACACATTACCATTATTTCTATAGCTGAGGTTAGGCAAAATCAGTAGGAGCTACTGTGACCTACCAGGATAAACAGAAGCTAACTGAACTTTTTTGAACCTCAAAGAGATTCAAGTTCAAGATTTGGTGAAAAGTTCAAGTTCATTCTTATGACCCATCAAGTCTGTTCTCTTTTTATCTGGGTTTCATCTGGGTTCAAATAAATGCTGTGTAAAGAGTGGAAGAAGCCATGCTGACAGAAACAATGTCCTGCTTGCAAAGCATATAATTGTTAGAGAACACAAGTGGAGACTTTAAAAGAAGCTAAAAGTCAGCAGAACATCTAGGGAGTATCCTATTTCATTGTCTTTTCCTACTTGTTATAAGAAATAAAAAGACATTTGTCACTAGGAGAATGTTTCATGAATTGCATGTTATGATTCCATAAACCGATATTATTGCTTCAGAGGACCGAATGAACTTTTCAGGAAAGCTGAGTTGTTAACTTAAAAAAGATTCCAGGAGCTGTTCAGTACTTAAGTGTTACGTTGTTATATATTAGACCCTCTCGCTCTTTTCTGGATATAAATGGACAAAAACTACTGGAGTATCTGGCTAGGATATTTAAAACTAAAGATAGTACCTTCAAATCTTAGGAAAAAAGTAATTTCTTTTGGAGAATTTTTCCAATTTAGGATGATGGGGCTTGTTATTCTTTAATCCATAATCTGTCCATTTTACAGCAAGACTGTCTGAAACTAATTGATCTATAACATTTTTCCTTCTGCGTCTCTGCCCTACAAGTATTGTCCTTGTGAGAGGTTAGAGTAGGCATCTTTCTGCACAAAGTGATTTGAGGAGTAGCCCAGAGACTCTCCCACATGCCATATCCTGCTTCCATCCCTTTGCAGAGGCTGTGCCCGTGCCATGATGCCCTTCTCCTCACTCCTGCCTCTTGGAATCTTTATCTCTCTTGCAGATTTGGCTTAGTGTCACCATCAGAATGGACAACATTTCCTGATCTCTCCAATTGTGCCTTTCCTTCTACCTCAAATTTATTTTGCAATATGTGTGTGTGTGTGTATACATACACATACATACACACACACACACACACATATATATATATAGTATTTCCTTACTTCTGTATATGTAATTTCCACTCAGCTGAAGATTAGCTTTTTGAAGACAGAGGCTGTTTCACTTATGTCTTTGTATCCCTGGCACCTAGAAGAGAATCTTGTCCATACTATTCACAAAAAATTTAATTGAATCAGTCCATCACCCTTGAAATTTTTTAATGATGCCTAGAATCTACCTTTAGAAATTAATTTCTTTGATCCTTGAAGTTATTTAATAATATAATTACAGTAATTAGTTTGTGATTTCTTTTTGCACAGTGCCTAGTACATAGTAAGTACTTAACAAATGTTCATTGATTTGACTGATTTTTATATAATGCTTTAAAGTTTATGTTATTTCACTTGATTCTTACAATTACCCTTTGAGGAAAGTGATATTATGATCTGCATTATACAGTTAAAGAAACTGAGGCTCAGAGGGTTTAATTGACTTCTCCAAACTCACAGAGCTATTAAGTGACTGAGGCAAGATTCAAATCCAGTTGTTCCTGACCCTGAATGCTGTGCTACATATTAAATCATTTACAATTAAATCCTAATGGGAATCAACTCCTATCTTTCTGAGAGTCGGGCTTTAGGGGAATACAACATAGGATATATACCTGAGGAATATAGAAATACCAAGATGGGGAAAATGACACTAGGTAAGAGGAGGCATGGTTAGGAATGCCAAACACAGAACTTCCATTTTGTTGAAAAGAGCAAAGTGACATATTTCCCTTTTTTAAAGCCAAGAGGAAGGTTTTTGGAGAGATTCAGGTGGGGAAGTCAATGCCAGTTGATTTGAAGGATCAATATGAAGGATCAATAATTTTTGTCCAGAAGGAAAAGCAGATAAGAGTTAACACCATCTGTCTTCACTCCCTAACAGTTGTTCAAATTCCCTAACAGCTCTTATACTCTGGTTGCCTTAACAGGGTTCACTCTAACCCTCAGAGAGATCAAAACACACCTTTGAAGACCACTAAATTAAATAATTCCAGACAGATGAGATTCTAGTCTATTTTAAAAGAAACAAACCAACAAAAACTTCCAGTGAAAGAGATTCTGCAATATGCCTTAGAAGTATCATTCCAGTATTTACCAAGCCTCAGGAGGAAATATAAATCTAAACAGTATCAATGTAACATCTCATCTTACGTCCCCGGCCCTCCTGTAAGACAATTGATGAAGAAGGAATACATGTGAAGTGAAAATAGCTGCTCTCTCTAAGGGGAAATTTCTGCTATTAATGGACGGGATTCTTCTGATTTGCTCCATAATTTCCAAAATTCACATTCCTTTCTCAGAAATGCTTTGGACACCTTTTATGGTTTATGCGACCCTATCACTACAGATCAGATAGTTTTCTACCTTAACTGCTTATGCATGTTTAGCACTTAACTTGAAGGACCTTCCCAGCAATTCTGCAGACAGATATTTCTTCAGATTAGACTAATATCTTTTAGAGATAACATCTAAATGATTCTCAGTTCTAGTTTTCACAGCTAGGTGGCAGAGTGGATAGATTGCTGGGTTTGGAGTCAGGAAGAAAGAAGTTCAAAGCTAGCCTCAGACACCAGTTGGACAAACCACTTAGCCTCTGCCTCAGTTTCCTCAACTGTAAAATTGGGGTAGTAACAATATTTATCTTACAGGATTTTTGTTAGTATCAAATGGTGTATAGTATAGTATACTATATATAGTGCTTGGCCACTGAGAGCATAAAAGGCACCATATAAATGTTGATTCCTTTCCTGTTCTCTACCCCTCCCCTCCAAATATGTTTATCCTTCATTGCTGCCATCAGAGAAATGATGACATGACTTGCACTTGACTTTGTTTTGAGTGAGGGAGGGCTGTGCAAGATCATCAGCCTCACTTCTCCTCCAGGGCTATCTGAATCCATATTCATCAGGATGACTAGAAATGACCCAGGATGAGGAAATTGGGGTTAAGTGACTTGCCCAGGATCACACAGCTAGTGAGTGTCAAGCGTTTGAGGCGAGATTTGAACTCAGGTCCTCCTGGCTCCTGCACTGGTGCTCTATCCACTGCACCACTTAGCTGCCCCTCTCCTCCAAAATATACCATAAGAAGGCTATACTGGTGCCTTGTAATGCCAGTGTGATATCCACAGCAGCCATTATGGATATACATATGTATTTCCAGGGTAAATTTGCAAAATATAAACTCTCTCAAAAACAAAACCAAAATATTTATTCAGATACCAGAGAGCCAAATCTATCACAGCAACAAAGAAATCTATACATAATATCTATGCAGGGAGCACGGCAGTCCTCAAGCCTTCTCTCCCTTAGGCCTCCCCACAAACAAGCTCCTCTAGGCAAAATCACTCATTCTTTTACTCATGCTAACTGCTCTGCCTGTTGCCTTTCTCTCAGATCTACCTCAATCTCTCTCAGCTCCATTCTTCCTGCTTCATCCAATTGACAAGTTCCTCCCAGCATGGACTTTATGTGTTTTAGGCTGTAGACTGGGCCAGAGTTCAAAGCAGGTCATATGGGCCCATTAAGGGACAGGAAAGATCTTCAAATTCCCTTACCATGACATGCCCTCATAGGAAGAAAGTCCATCATAACTCCTTTACTTAATGTTTCTTATATATTTTATTGTAATGTTGAAATTAGGGAAAGAGCCTAGTTAATTCATTAGTTTCCATCACTTTCAGTTGTCCTGTTACTTACAGCACTTTATTCTATAGAAATATCTGTGGCAATTTTGCTATAGTAATTTCTTTGATACTGAGGTCTTACCTACGTGAATAATCCTTCCAATGATGCAGATCATAACTTATCATGCTCTCTCATCCTATACAACTCTTGTTTTCATCCTGTCAGTTGTCCACAGGGGTTCACTCAGTGTAACGGGGGGCCATTGTAATGGGCAATGTGGATTATCCAGTGCTTTGTTATCTCTCATGACCCACCTTTCACAGTTATACATCTTTTTGGTGATCAGGATCATGGACTTATAATGATAAACTATCTTCAAAGACAACTAGTCCATTCCCTTCATTTTTCAAATGAGGAAACTGAGGCCAGGATATGTTTAAGTGACTTGACCAAGACCAGGGCTAATAATTTTTTTAAAAACCAATAGAATTTGACCATAGAGTTTCTAATGTCATTTCTAGTGCACTTTCTCCAGTATCAACCTGCTGTTCCAAGAATACATTGCATTCTTTATGTTGCTTCCATTGCATAATTCTTGTTTTGAAATGGTGAAATCTGACTTTAATTCCTTGTTCTTCCAGTTTTTGTCATGGATACCTCAGGCAGTCTGGTGAAACTCACTTTGTCCTCAGAATCATGGTTTTAAATGCATAAAATAAAATACATAGGATTACCAAATTAATTATATTGAATTATTAAATTTCTAGAACAAAAGTTCACACACTTGTTAAGAACTTTTGCTTTAAAATACCACCATTTATAAGTACATGACAAGCTGGAGAGTATACAGAGGAGGGCAACTAGCATAGTGAAGGACCTTGAGTTCATAACACTGGAGAATCAGTAGAAAGAAATTCATATGTTTAGGCTAGAGAAAAAAAGGATTTAGGGCAAATCTGTGTTCAAGTACTGGAAGGGGGAGAATATGGAGGAGGAATTAGACTTACTGTTTTTGTTCACAGAGGGCAGAGCTGAGAACACTAGGTAGTACGTGAAAAGAGGCCTGTCAGGCTTGGTGCATCCCCACAAAACTTTTTTTTTTTAATAATTTAGAGCTGTTTACAAATTAAATGGTTCACTCCAAATGGTAGTATTATTTCCCCTCCTTGGAAGTTTTCAGGCAGAATTTGGATGATTGACTAATTATTGGCTATCTTATGATGGGGATTCCTTCAGGTACAGGCTGGACAATATGGACTCTGACATCCTTTCCAACTCATAAATCTATCATTCTGTGAAAAATAGCCATATAGCTACACTGCAGTCATTTACTCTAGTTACAAAAGATAAGCTGCATAAGAAAAATATGAAATTCTTCATTGTTATTATTATGAAAAAAATTACTCCCAAACAATTCAGAAGCAGACTAGTCTCATTCTGATTAAGGGATCTTTTAATCTTGAGCAAGCTGTAACTTGCAGTGAATTTTGGGATACAAAATGAGGAAATTACTTGACTGGTTCCCCTTGGTGCCACAGAGAAGAACAGAACTGGACTGAAGACCACTTCTCTGGTATCTTCAGGGCAGATGTGAAGCCTAAAGAGAGGTGACTAAAACACTTAGTAAGGTTCCCAAAAGTGTCTTCAGTATTTTCATGACATTCCTGTCAATTTCAGCATCATGGCATCATCATTGTGAATTTGACACATAAACTTCTCATATAAGCAAAAAACAAAACACAACAAAAAACTGATTAACAAAGTGGTTATTGATTGATTGGAGAAAGACTGAGTGAACTATGGTATATAAGTGTAATCAAACATTATTGTGCCATAAAAAAGAACAAATGTGAGTAATAAGAATATCTTTATGAACTGATTCCAAGTGAAGTTAGAAGAACCAGAACAACATACAACATGAAAAAGTAACATATAATAAAGTTGAATGCTAAGTAATTGTAATGACTTCCTCTTTTCAATGGAGACTAAAGGGTAGAGAATATTGCATATCCTATCAGGAATATCTGTGATTCTATCTGGTTCTACTTAAGTGTTTTCCTCTGTTACAAGGGAGGGTGCGTGTAGTGGTGATAATTGTGGGAAAGTATACTTGGAATGTCTGCTGTGTGTGGGTGTTCATCCTTCGTTGTCGAAGAAGACCTTGCCATCAGAGAAATAATGACATGACCTGCGCTTGACTTTGTTTTGAGTGAAGAAGGGCTGTGCAGGTCACCAGCCTCACTTCTCCTCCACAGCCATCTGAATCCAGTGACCAGATATTCATCAGGGTAACTGGAGATGACCCAGGATGAGGCAATTGGGGTTAAGTGACTTGCCCAAGGTCACACAGCTAGTGAGTGCCAAGTGTCTAGGTAAGATTAAGTTAATACAAAAAGCATCAATAAAGCTTATTTTTATAACATTTTTTAAAAAGTCATTACTTTTGTCATATTCTCCCCCCCTTACATTCCTTCCTTCCTTCCCTCCCCCCTGAGGACTATGCCCACTGCAATTGCCTCACTCTATTATATCTCTGCTTTCCTCCAGGTACAGCCAAAACTTCTGACCTCTGCCTACTGTAAATGATGCTCCAACAGTAAAAACAGCTAAGGACATTAAATCTTGCATATGTCTTCCAAGATTTTAATCTTTCATTTCCAAACCAATTTTCCCATCTGAAAAGCAGAACTGAAGATCCTTAGGGCTACTGTGTAAATTTGCGGCCATGGAGTTTGAGGAATGATGTTTATAAAGAACTTCAAATTACAATGATAGCACATTTAACAAGCTCAGAGAACTGTTCAGTTAGCTGATCACTACACATAAAAAGCAAGCTTTTGCATGAATGGATACAGACCAGTTAGAGAACCTCCTGGTAGTCAATTCAGTGAGATATTATATTCAGTAATTAATTTTATAATAACTGGCGCACACATTAAAAACATAGTCCATTTGTATAAAATACTGCTTAAATGACAAATCAATTATTGCACACAAAATCAACTATTACACACTTGTTTAAAAACTATCAATTAATATTTGAGTAACTTGATGCTTTTCCTATTCTAACGTGAGTGCGGTGATTAGCATTCTGCTTATATAAGATTAAGTATTTCTAAAAAGTCATAAAGTAAAAATCCCTAAACAAAATGAATAGTAAATGTATACCAACTGTCGTATTTTAAGAAAAGTTCTTCTCTTAAAAATGCTCATTCAATCCCTTTTTCCCTCCATGAGTAGATGACGGAAGTTTTCTTTTCTTCTTTTGGGAGAGTGGTATAGACTGAGACAGGTGCATGATTTCATTCATCCCCATGTCATCTAAGAGTATTGACAAGTTAAACAATTTGCCCAAGTCAGTAGTATGAGAGGTAGGACCTGGAATTTTCTGGCCCTAAATGAGATTTTCTGAGTCTCTCTGCTCAGTATTATAAAAAGCTTAGACTCTGAAGACACTTTTGGTCAACATCTCAACCTAGGTCTCTCTCTCCTCCCGGACTATCCCACAATGCCTTTTTTTCTTCTTGAAGGAAACTTGGATACTGAAGCTTAAAAGACTCATTTAGATAAAGTTCTTGCCTAGCTAACAGATTAAATAAACACCATCCTAAAATTTCAGAAGTACTATATTAACAAAATTCCTGTGGCTATTTCTCTAATTATGAAAGTGTTTACCTAAATGGAATTTAACTCTCAATCTCATTGTTTTCAAATTTTTGAAAGGTAAATTAATAATAAATGTCAACAGGACAGAGTAGGTAGACTGAAGAACTATTGAAGAATTCTAGATAGAACATTTTTAAAAGCCAACAAACACTAAGTACTTTCTATGTGGCAAACACTGTGCTACATTCAGAAGATTAAAATAATTTTTTTTGAAAGTTCCTGTCTTCAGGGAGCTTAGAATCTAATGTGGGAGAGTGCCTACATAAATCAGAAAATACAAGGCACATGGAGAGTAGATGGAAGGTAGCCTTAGAGGAGAAAGTATTGTGAGCTAAAGAAATTGGGGGAGGAATGTTGGAGGAGGTGGCATTTGAGCTGAATCTTAAAGAAAACTAAGGACTGGTAGAGAAGAAAGAGCATTTCAGCAAAAAGGCACAGTGACAGAAGACAGAAAGGAGTGTGTGGGGAACAGAAAGTTGCTGTGGGGACTCACCATAGAGCAGATGAAGATTAGAAAGACAGAAAGGTTCTGAAGAATTCTAATCACAAACAGAAAAGTTTATATTTGATTTTAGAGGGAAGAGGGAGTCATTGTAGTTTATTAAGGGCAGTTAGGTGAGACAGAGGATAGAGTTCTGGGCCTGCAGTCAGGAAGACTCATCTTTCTGAGTTCCAGTCTGGCCTCAGAAATATAGCAGCCATGTGATCCGGGGTAAGTCACTTAGCCCTGTTTGCTTCAGTTTCCTCATCTTAAAAATGATCTAGAAAAGGAAATGACAAACCACGTCAGTATCTTTGCAAAACAAAAACAACGACAAAGAAAACAACCCAAACCCAAATGTGGTCACAAAAAGTCAGGAATGACTGAAAAATGACTGAACAACGGTAACAAGGAGACAAGGATGAGGATTAAGAGGAGGGCATTGATTTGGCAATTAAGAGATCGTAGGAATCTTTATAGCAGCTCTTTTTATAGCGGCAAAAAATTGGAAATCGAGGGGTTGCCCACGTGAATTGGGGAATGGTGGAACAAGTTGTGATATATGAATATAATGGAATACTATTATACTATAAAAAATGATGAGCAACTGGATTTCAGAAAAACCTGGAAAGACTTAAGTGAACTGATGCTGAGTGAACTGGGCAGAACCAAAAATACATTGTACACAGTGACAGGAACATTGAATGATTATCAACTTGGATAGACTTAGCTTTTCTCAGCAATACAATGATCTAAGACAAGGTTGGGGAACCTTTGGCCTCAAGGCCACATGTGGCCTTCTGGGTCCTCAAGTGTGGCTCTTTGAATGTATCCAAACTTCCAGAACACACCCCCTTAATAAGAGGATTTGTTCTATAAAATTTGAACTCAGTTAAAATGCCAGTCAAAAGGACTCAGAAGGCCACATGTAGCCTTGGGGCTACAGGTTCCCCACTCCTGATCTGACAATTCCAAAAGACTCATGATGGAAAATGCTATCTACATCCAGAGAAAGAATTATGAAGTCTGAATGCAGATTGAAACATATTATTTTCTCTTTTTTGTTGTTCCTTTTTCTTTCTTAGGATTTTTCCCTTTTGTTCTTATTCTAATGTGGAAATACATTTAAAAAGATTGTACATAGACTAAGATGTTAGAATAAAAGCAGGGACTTTCCTGAGCTGTCCCCCAAACTCCTCCAAATATCTGCAAAAAGTGACTCTAAGCAAATTCTAGAGCAACAGAAACTACAAAATGACAAAGTGAAACAAGTCTCCAGCCCAAGACAACCTGAAAGGCTGACAGGAAGCATCTATTGCCCCAGGCAGGGATCGAAGCAAAGTCCAGCATGGACCATGCCAGCACAGACAGGGCCTAAGCTGGCTCAGGGGACTGAATCACTGACAGTTGTGGTGGTTTCTAGACTTTTCAACCCCAAAATGACAAGGACAACTTGAAAGGTCAGTAAAAAAAAGCCTGTTAGATCTATGTGAGAGAGAAGCATGAACTGGCACTAGCCCAGGGTCAAGATAAAGACTGAGAGGCAAGGCAGGAGAGTTGAGTGTGCTCTTTTGAAGCATTCTCCTGGGATGGTTTGGGACCAGGAGTTGCCTATAGTGTGTAAGGGGAAGTACCCAGTATCACCAAGGATCCCACCCTTATGACTTTGTTGCCCAGTTGCCCCTCAGGACAGAAGCATTGGACTGGAGCAGTGTTAAGACTGGGACTTAGCTCACTAGAGCCTGCACCTGAAAGTGCCTGTAATAGGCAGTATGGAGAGAAGGACACGCCTCCAAGAAGACTTTATTTGGACATTTTGTTTTGAACTGACTATGACCTAGGGATGGAGTATGTTGAGTTCTGATGTTATATACTTTTGTGTTTAAAACCATATGACCATTCTGGTAACAAGTTGCTATGCATTTTATAAAAATGAAGTTCATAATGTGTTTATTTTGTGGGAATTATGTTGTTTTTACTTAAGAAATGTTGATGCCTATTGCCTATGTAATGGATGTTAAAGATCTTAAGGACACAATGTAAGGTTACTGTAAGGTTAATAGTGGGTGGGGGGAAGAGTTAAAGATTTTCCTCACCCATTAATAGGCCTCAGATATCTTTTGTTAATGTCTAATGAGGCACAGGGTCGTAAAGGTGTGCCTTCCAGCCCTGAAAAGAGTTTGTATATTCCGAGATAAGGCTTTGTTTTGGGGCTTATTTTTTAGAATAAAGTTCATGTGCCAGAGGAGACTCTGGGTAACCATTTTAAGAAGGCTCCTGGCTTTAAACTCAGATGTTGGTGGTTCTCTCTCTGGTAATGATGTATGTATTGTTTATGGTCAGACAGCTGGAAGCCCTGTCTGGTGGTCTTTCTTTTTGTAATTTCTGCTTGTAATTTCTGTTTGTATTTTCTCTGAAGTTCAGGATGCTGACTTTCTCCCTTGAACTTAACTGAATGATACATGTGCTTGATTAATGTAGATCGCTGACCCCTCAAAAGTTGCCTTTCCTTTTATAAAGGCAGATTTAAGGCCTTCATGAGTATGCCAGGATCCTTGGTGTTACAATACACATACACACGTACACACACACACACACACACATACATATATATGTCTGTAAGTGTATATATATGCGCATATACACACACACACTATATATATATATATACACACATACACATACACACACACACATATATATAAACAGAAGGCACAGGGTATGTATCACCCAGGCAATATATGTGCAGGTGTAATTTGGAATTGCAAAATATAACAGACTCACCATATAGAAGGCAGAAGAAAAACATTTATTCAGACTCCACAAAGCCAAGTCCCACAACCAGAAAGCCAAATCCATCATAGTAGCCAAGAAGTCAATATACATTATCACTGTAGTGGACAAAGCCATTCCTAAATCTCACTCCCACACTCCATTGCTGAGGCCTTCCCACAAACAAATACTCATGAGCCTAGCTGTCTGCTTGCCTCCACCCTAACTGCTCTCAATAACTTCCTCTCAGTTCTGCTCCACCCTCACTATTCTATCTATCAACAAGCTCCTCCCACCTCATGTGACTTAGACTTCCATGTGATTTAAGCAGGTCACCTGGTTCTATTATTGAATGGGAAAGATCTTCTCATTTAAATTACCATTATACAGGGTGAGTTGAATATGAAGGGATGATTTCTAAAAAATAAAATTAAGGAGCAAGATAGGAATATGTTGGGAGAAGGAGAAAGGGAGAAATAGAATGGGGTAGATTATCTCACATAAAAGAGACAAGAAAAAGCTTTTGCAATGGAAGAGAAGAGGGGGGAGGTGAGAGGGAATGAGTGAACCTTACTGTCATCAGATTTAGCTTAAGGAAATAACATACACTCTCAATTGGATACAAAAAAATCTATCTTACCCTACAGGAAGGCAGGAGGGAAGAGGATGGGGAGGTGGATGATAGAAGGGAGGACAAATGAAAGGAGAAGGAAATCAGAAGTAAATACTTTTGAAGAAGAATAGGGTCAAAAGAAAGACTAGAATAAATGAGGGGGGCAGGATAGGATGGAGGGAAATAGTCTTTCATAATATGACTACTATGGAAGTGTTTTACATGACTATATATGTATAATCTACATTGAACTGCTTGCCTTCTGAATGGGGGGGTAGAGAGAGAGGAAAGGAGAGATTTGGAACTCCAAGTTTTAAAAACAAATGTTAAAAATTGTTTTTACATGCAACTTGGAAATAAAACACATAGCCAATGGGGTATAGAAATGTATCTTGCCCTACAAGAAAATAGAGGGGAAAGAGATAAGAGAAGGGGGAGGTGTGATCAAAGGAGGGGCAGATTGAGAGAAGGGGTAATCAGAATGAATGATGTCTTGGGGCAGGGAAGAGGGGAGAGATGGGGAGAGAGAAATGTAGTGGGAGGAAAGAGGGTGAAATGGAATGGGGCAAATTATCTCTCATTCAAGAGGCAAGTAGGAGACTTTTTAGTGGAGGGAAAAAGAGGAGAGTTGAGGAAAAAAACATGAGGTTTACTCTCATCACATTCGACTAAAGGAAGGAATAAAATGCACACTTATTTTGGTATGAAAACCTATCTTACAATACAGGAAAGTGGGGGAGAAGGAGATAAGCAGGGTGGGAGGGGATAATGGAAGGGAGGGCAATGGGAGGAGGGAGCAATTTGAAGTCAACACTCGGGGAGGGACAGGATCAAAAGACAGAATAGAAACAATGGAGGGCAGGATAGGATGGAGGGAAATACAGTTAGTCCTACACAACATGACTATTATGGAAGTCATTTGCAAAACTACACAGATAGGGCCTATATTGAATTGCTTGCCTTCCCAAAGGGAATGGGTGAGGAGGGAGGGATGGGGAGAATTTGGAACTCAAAATTTTAGGAACAACAGTCAAGTATTGTTGTTGCTACTAGGAAATAAGAAATACAGTTAATGGGGAATAGAAAGTCATCTGGCCCTACAGGACAAAAGAGAAGATGGGGACAAGAGAAGGGAGGGATGATAGAAGAGAGGGCAGATTGGTGATAGGGAAAATTAGAATGCTCAGTGTATTGGGGTGGGGGGGAGGGGACAAATGGAGAGAAAATTTGGAACTCAAAATTTTGTGAAAATGAATGTAAAAATTTAAATAAATAAGTTTATATTAAAAAAATGAATGTTGAAAACTATCTTTACGTATAACTGGGGAAAAAAGCACTATTAAGTAGGAAAAAGAGACCGTGGGAGAGAATAGTTTCAATTGAATGATAAGGTCTGAAGTCAGATTCCAGACAGTTTTAAAGAGAGGAAGAAGAGAGAGAATGGAGTCACTGGCCATAGATGTCTTTCTAAAGTTCTTCATCAGCAACAAAAGATTCAATATGTGCCTATTACATGATAAGTAAAGCATTCTGCTAGACATTGGGGAGATAGATAAATGAGAATGAATTCTTGCCCTCAAAGTAGTTTATTTAGATTCTAATAAAGAGAATCTAAGACATATAGAAATAACATAAATTACATGATAGGAATGTGCAAAACTAGTTGATTTTGGCAAAGTATTATCTATGTGTAATTAGTATCTTGTTGGCATGTAATTGATGTATTGCTAACTTTGAAGGTGGTGCAGCTGGTGGTGGTAGTGGAAGAGGTGCTGCTGCTGGTGCTCTTGGTACTGGTTGTGCTTGTGTGCTGGGGTTGCTTCTGTTCTCGCAGCTGCTGCTGCTCATAGTGGTGCTGTGCTGCTTCTCCTGAGGCTGCTCTGTTTGGGATGATGTTGGTGCTGGAGCTGCTGGTAGTTCTGCTGGTGATGGTAGAGGTGTTGCTGCTGCTGCTATTGGTGCTGGTGCTTGTGGTGGTGGTGGTGTTATAAGGGGCTGTTGCTGCTGACCTTGCTGCTTTAGCTACTGGTAGTCCTTGGGATGCTCTATTTGTGGTGATGTTGGTTGCTGGAGCTGCTAGCACTGGAGCTCTTGCTGGTTTTGGTGGTCCTACGAGTGTTGCCACTGGTGGAGAGGCCGGTGGAGTTGGTGCTACTCATGGTGCTTGTGGAGGTTGGCTTTCACAGTAAATTGTTGTCCTGTTGCTGGCATTTCATTAGCATGTTTTTGCTGGTTTTCAAAGTAAAGTGTTAGCCTCTTGTTGTTGTGTAACTGGCAGACCATTATCATTCTGAGGATTTTGACACAGTGATATCTGTGAATAATTGGCATGTTTTTGGCTTGTAATTGGCATGTTGTTACTTCAGAGGTATTGCTGTTTATGCTGGAGCTACTGGTGCTTGTGGTGGTGGTAGTCCAAGGGTTGCTGCTTCTCTTGCTATGTCTGCTGCAACTGCTGGTGGTGTTTATGGTGGTGGTACTGGTGTTTGAAGTGGTAATGTTACTGGTGCAACACTCGTACCACCAGTCCAAATACCACCACAGATACAGCATTCCCAGGAACAACAGCAATGGCACCACTAGTAGCAGAAGCAGCAAGGTCCACAGCAACACCACCACCACAAGCACCGGCACCACCACTACCATCAACAGCAAAAACAGCAGGAACCTGAGGAAAAGAAGCCAAAGCACCACCAGCAGCTCCAACACCAACAGATCTAGCACCAACAGCACCAACTCACACCAATGACACGCCAGAAACATGCTAATTACTCCCAGGTATCACTTGTCAAAATCAACAGCATGAAAACGACCTGCCAATGAGGGGCTTTATTGGGAAAGCCACCAGGACCACCATCACCAAGATCAGCAGGACTCAACCACCAACTCTGCTACTAGCACTAACACAACCAGCAACTCATTCCACCACCCCCAGCAGCAGCTCCAGCACCAATACCACCACAATGATAGCAGCAGCACCGCTAGCAGAAGCAGCAAGGTCAGCGGCACCACCAGCAAAGGTGGGAGAAACAACAGTTCCAGCACCAGTAAATCCACCAGCAGAATTAGCAGCATGAAAAGCACCATCACCACAGAAACAGCAGGAGCAGCACAAAAAACAGCTAAAGCAGTAACAGAACCAGTAACACTTGCCCCACCAACAGCAGCACCAGCAGCACCAACTTCAAAGGTAACAACACACCAATGACATGTCAAAAACATGCCAGTTATTGATATTACTGTCAAAATCAACTCCGTAATGACATACCCATTATGCACCAACACACACTTTATCGTGAAAGTCAGCACCAATACCACCACAAATATGGCAGTAGCAGGGAAAGCAGCCCAAGCAGCACAGCAGAATCAGCAAGGACAGCACCACCAGCAGTTCCAGCATCAGCAGCTCAAGTTGCTACTGGTGCTGGCATTAGGTGCCTGTGGCTGGCTTTCAGGTAAAGTGTTGACACGTTTTTGAATTGTAATTGCTGGTGCCGCTAGCTGCTGGTGGGGGTGACCTGTTGCCGGCTTTCAGGAAGTGTTTGCATGTTATTGGAGTGTAATTGCTGCTGGAGCTGCTGCTAGCTTTCAGGCAAAGTGTTAGCATGTCATTGGAGCGTAACTGTTGGTGTTTGTGGAGCTGCTGTGCTGCTGCTGGTGACATTGAAGCATCAGGCCACAGGCACTAGCAGGAACAGCACAGGATCAGCATCAGCGGCAGCACCCAAACCTGTACCCACAGCACCAGTTGCACCAGCTGCTCCCAAAACACTAGCAATTACAGTCCAGAAACATGCTAACACTACCTGAAAGCCAGCGATAGGCCAGCAGCAGCTGCAGTAGCACCAGCAGCAGCAGCTGCAGCAGCAGCCCTAGCACTAGCAGCACTTGCAACAGTAGCAATAGCACTAGCAACGTCTCTCCACTGAAGCACTAATATTTTACTTGAAGGCCAGGGACAGGCCTCCAGCACCACCAGCAGTTACTTTCCAACAACTACACTCCAACAACATGCTAACACTTAACGTGAAAGCCAGCAACAGGCCACCACCACCAGCAGGAGCAGCACCAGAACCAGCAAATACATAAAATATCTTGGGATCAATCTCCCAAAGACCACAAAAGAATTGTATAATTCAATTACAAAGCACTCCTCAAAGATTTAAAAAGCAACCTAAATAAATGGAGAAATAGTCAGTATTCATGGCTAGGCCATGCCAATATAATAAAAACGGCAATACTAATTGCCTAATACTAATTACTAATGGTAATACTAAACTAATTTAATCCCATGCTAATAAATTAGCAAGTTATAAAAACTCAAAATAATAACATAATTCTTTCTTCAACCCATTATAATTATCAACTATTTTAAGTCAGAGGGAATGGACTAAGGCATAAGAAGTGCTAAAGTGTTGTCAATGCTTGTAGGATAGCTCCTGGTGATGCACTAGATTTTAAAAGCCCAAGAGAGTCCTGAACAGCTCAAATAAGCCTCCCACCTCCAGACAGCCCCTATAACAGGTAACTCAAAGAGGCATTAGAGCCCTGTTGATGACCCTGAGTTCTTAGGCATAAACCCCTGCACCATATGTGTCCCTCACCCCAAAGCACCAATGTAGCTGCAGCAATACTACTGAATACTAAAATAAACAACATAGTGGAAGGATTTGTTGTGTGTGTTTGTCAACCATTATAGTTTTTTTTCCCTCTGTGAAACCCTTTGGTTGTCTTCAGAGACTCTTAGAGGGTCTTGAAATAGAATTTGAGGAATGTTCATCTAATCCACTTCTTTCATCTTTTCAATAAGAAAACGGAAAGAGATTGTGTTTTACCCCAAAATCACACAGGGCAGTACTTGAACTGTACCTATACATAAAAGGTCCCATTTTTCTTAGTCTTGCCTCACTCTTAAAGCCTTTATTCCTCCAGTATTTGAATTGTCCTGTTCTGGACTTTTTCTAACTCTAGTAAGCCTTTCTTGATGTAATGTAAACAAAACTGCATGAGAGCCACAGGCATCTTCTACAAAACAGCTCAAACTGTTCTATGATCTTAAGAGTGATGTGTTTGTTAGGGACTGAGCTATTAGTGGTTTATTAGCTTATTAGTGATATCACAGCTATTCTAGTGAAATCAAAACTATTTCTCTGAAGAGGACTATCTGCTTCAATTTCTTCTGTTTATTTGCTGCTACAGTCCTGCTTTACCAGTTTATTTTTGCTACAAAACTCTTGGATCACCTGTTGTTATACCTACAAGTCTCTTAGCTCCCACTACAAAACAGATGAACTAGAAAGAGAACCATGCATTGCATTATTTACAAAATACTTTAAAAGATGTGCTACGTTAACTTCTGTGCCTTTACTCACACCTTTCTTTGTACCTAGAGTATCCTTCTGAAAAAATTTATCACTAATCATTTCCTCCAAAATGTGAATTAAAAAGTGCCAATAATCTCCTTTAGGATATCTTTGCAGAAATATTATGGCACAATGGAAAAGTGCTGAGTTTGGATCAGAAGGACCTATGCTTGAATTATTGTTCTGCCAATGACTATGTCTGTGACCATGGGCAAGTTTCTTAACTTCCCTGGCCTTCAATGTCTCCTCGTCAGTAAAATGAAAGGTTAACATTAGAAAGGTTCCTACCAGCTCCAAATCTATGCTCCATGATCACTCCTTTTATAGCCACAGAATTTTAAGACTGTATTTTAAGGTCTTTTGAGACCTTAGAAATTCTACAATCCAGACCCCTAATTTCACCATTTGTGTTTTTACTGCAGTATATGGTTAGCATTGGTTGATATTTCATTTTTAAAGTTCCTTCAAGTTTACTTCTACTTATCTTTTCTCCCTAATGACAAGAACTGAATCTACTTGCTTTTATTATGAAAAAAATGTCAAGAAAGCAGCAGCAGAGATAATGCATCAACCTAGGGTAAGGTCATCTTCAGTATTCTGTGATACTATGATTCATATGATACTATGATTCATTTGCATACAACCAACTAGATAGCTTGAGAATTAATAACTGTGGAACCATGAACCTCAGAATTATTTTGTGATTATTAAGTAAATGTACATTGCCTACATATGGCTTAATTAGCAATGAGGATATAATTATTTTCCATAAGCTAAAGTGAAATTTCTTACTGTGAGGACCATTTCCATAAACAGGAAGAGTTGATCAAAGAAAACATCCAGAGCTATGTGAAAGAGAGAAGAGTGTGTTGGTATAAGAGTCACTATGTCTATGTCTACACTACCACTTACTACTTGGATGGGAGAGAACTGCAAAGCATAGAAGGAGCAGAACTGAAGTTGTTTTGTCAACACTAGCGGAAGGGTTCTGCCTTTTCTAAAAGAGTACAACACTATCACTGCTGAGGATTAGCTGACCCAAAGTTGGAAGTGTTTTGAGACTGCAATTGCCATAAAGGAGAAAACCCAACTGAATGGAATCTATAGTTGAGTAGCAGTAGAACAGCAAAGGAGATGTTGGCAGCTAAATGGTACAGTGAGTAGAGTGCCAAGCCAAGAATCAGGAAGATATCTTTCTGGGCTCGAATCTGACTTCAGACACTTAATGGTTATGTGACCTTGGGCAAGTCACTTAAACCATTTTGCCTCCATTTTCTCATCTGTCAGATGAACTGGAGAAGGAAATGGCAAACCACTCCAGTATCTTAGCCAACAAATGGGGTCATGAAGAGTTGGATATGACTGCAAAAGCTTAAGTAAATCAACTCATCTAACTGAGGTAATGTGCCTTGTGGGAGCAGAAGGATAATTCAGCTAAACCCTAAGATTCCTCAACTTCCATTGAAAGACTTCAAGGTAATAATACATTTCTTTCACCTTATAGAAAATTCATAAAGACTCATGGTAGTCCCTAAATAATCAATTCCATTCTCTATCTTCAAAGAGTCCCACCTCCCCCTTCCTCTTCTCCTAACACCCCCACCCAACCCCATGCAAATTCAGAATCCCTTCAAATGAAGTTGGAATTGCTAGACAGAAACATTCTGGTGAATCTCACTTTGACCAAGAATTCATAAAGTAGCTTATGGTACTACTGTAAACATTTGGAATTCTTTAGAAGAAAATGTGTCTTGGATTGCTAGCCAGGCAACTCTTTTCCATCAGACCCACACAAAATCTGGGGTTTTACTCCCTCTTATTGTAGCTTCAGTCATTTCTTATTCCTCCAGCTGGGGTGACAAGCCTGATTTATATTAGAAATATCTTGGAGACAGGTAAATGTCTTGATTAAAAAAAAAAAAGAAAAATGTAGATTCTTCATACTCTAGGCTGGTGAGCTAGACTTTGATATCTGCCGCATTTTTTAATTTAAATTACTTCCTGTTCAGGGACCATCACTTAAGCAGTAGGCCTATGGAAAAACTACATTGGAACATTCCCACAGCGCTATGGCTTGTCAGATCATATAAACCTCCCAGGTTGTTTTACCCAGGTCAACAGCCCTACTCTCTCTCCCCCTCCACCAGAGGTAATCATGGGAGAAACTCCATCTTGGCTTGCTCAAGCAGGACTCTGTTCTCTATTCCAGGTCTGCTCATGGTAAGTCCAACTGTTTGCCTCCTTTCCTCTCCAGCCCTTGGGTGTGGTATCTTCTGCTTGCATCGACCACACACGAGAGTCTTCACAAATCTTCACCGTCTTTCCACCTCTTGTTTTCTTCCAGGGTGACTAGGCTTATTTATGCAAATTATCCTCCATAATTCCTGAAGATTTACCAAAGGTGAAAAGGGGGAGAAGGGGTTGGAACTAGTAGCTCCTGGTGTCCCCTTTCCAGCACAGCTGCTTGTAATTCAGAGGGAACCTCCTGGAGCAGGGATGGGGGCAGAAATTAGTCCCTGAAAATGACATCTCATTTTTACAGATGAGGAAACTGAGACAAGCAGGTTTAGGTGACTTATCCAGGGTCCAGGGTATATGAGGCCAGATCTGAATCTGAGATGATTAGTTTTGGGTCAAACTACTAAATGTTTATATTGCTTATATTACTTCTTTTTTCTTCAGAAAGGAGAACAATCTTGGGAAAATAGAGCAGAAAAATGCCTAGAAGAGAGTTAAAACCCCAGATAATGAGGAAATTAGAAAATGACACCAGGTAAATATGTACAGTTTGCAGAGGCCCCACACACTGGAAACCACAGTGAGCCTCAGAAGGGAACACTCAGCAAAACCCCAAAGCTGAGTTGCATGACTGCTTGTTTGATTTTGAGACAAGGGCCAACTAGATTAGAGACCCCCTTTTGGTGAATGGTGCTAATGTCATGCTTTCAAGCTTCCCATCAAAAGAACAAGTTAATAGAACTTCCACGTGATGATTCTTTGAAAGTAATCTTCATATCAAAGTACCCAGCTGGCTTCTGGCCACTTGTCATGGAAACCTTGAACTGCCTGATAAAACCATGAATTTACCCAATGCATTTTCCCCTAAGATATGTTAGCGAAAGTGAATTTTTTTGCACTTGTTGAATTCAAACCTAAATTCCAGAACAAGCCAGATTTGGAACCAGATTAAAGACTGAAACTTTTCATGTTTTGGCCAGACTTCCAGTCTCTGAAAGCTGCTTGATTGGACCATTTGGATCTCCTTCAATGAATGTATAATAGAGAGGTTACGTGACAGTAATGGGTAGGAAGCTGGTCTCAAAGTCAGGAAGACCTGAGTTCCAATACCACTTTTGACACATGCAGACTCTAAGATCCTGGACAAAGCCTTTAACTTCTCAGGGCCCCAGGCATTTCTGTTCGACTGAATTGCAAAGCAGGTGCTGATCTGTAAAGGGAGTTTCCTTCCTGGGATTTCCATGAAACAATCACTTCATAGATTCAGTCCAAAAAATAAGTAAGCCAGCATGCCTCCTATATAGTGAATGAAGCCTCACACATGCCATGTATAATATTTTTCAAATGCATGCAGATTCTGTTATGATTCACAAAATACCAGTTCATTCAAACAAGAATTTAGTATGTGTCAGGTACCATGCTAGGCACTATAAATACAAAGACAAGAATGAACCAGGCCCTGCCCTCAAGGACCTTACATTCTATGTGGGAGACAAAATGTACAAAATAAATGCTGGATAGTTTCCAAGAGCAGAAGGACAGAACTAGCTGCCAGAAGAATCAAGAAAGGCCTCTCATGAAGGAGGTAGAGACTGAAATGAGCTTTGAAGAAAAACTTGACAGAGTTGGTGAGAAGGAAGTGCATTCCAGACACAAGACAGAAACAGAGAAACAGGAGGAAGAAGGCCAGGTGTATAAAGGAGAACAATCCATAATAAGCTTGGAGAGGTAGATGGAAGCCAGACTGTGAAGGGCTTTAAATGGCACAGCAGTTTGTATTTGAATACAAGAGGCAATAGGGAAGTCATTAGAGAATACTGAAGAGGGTTATGATATGGTCAAACTTGTATAAATCACTTGGGCAGCTCTATTGGAGAGAGGGGCGACCTGAAGCAGGAAGACCAATTGAAAACTATTACATTACAGCAGAGCACATAATCAGTGTTTATTGATTGAATATTCTGAGAGAGATGTGAAGCTCTGAACTGGGAGGTTAGCCACATGAATGGAGAAAAGGTGGCACTGTAAAAAAAGAATTAAGGACACTTGGCAATGGATATAATCCTTGGGTTGAGTGAAAGTGAGAGAAAGGATGATTCTGAGGTTACAGACCTGAGTGACTGCAAAGAATGTTGTGTCTTTGACAAAACTGGCAGGTCTGGAAGAGAGGTGGGCTTGGGGGAAATTATATTTAGTTATGTTTGGAACACATTGAATTAGAAATGTCTAAGGGGTATCCAGTTTGACACATCCAATAAATGATGAGTGATGTCTTTAACTGTTCTGATACATTTATATAGTACTTGAAGGTTTACAAAATCCTTTCCTCAATGTGACATAGGTAGTATCAAGGGCAGGGAACCTGCAGCCTTGAGACCATATGAGGTCTTCTAGGTCCTTGGGTGTGGCCTTTTGACAGAGTTCAAGTTCTACAGAACAAATTCTTCCCTTATTGAGGCTGCAGGTTCCCCACCCCAGAATAAATTGTATTATCTTTATTTCATAGGCAAGGAAACTAGAGTTCAGAGAGAGGTATTTAGTAGTGGGTAGGATCATATAGCTAATATGAGAGCTGGAATTTAAACCTGATTCTTGAATCCAAAGCCAGTGGTTCATGTTCCTTTATCACATAGGCTCTGTTTCTCTGGAACAATGCTGTTTCCATATCCTCAACGATGGTCCATAGTAGTCATGGTACGCTGAAATGGTTACAATGAAAGTGATTTTGAAAATTCTGTCCAACACATTCCTTATACCAGCTTTTCTTTGTGGTAATCATTCTCTACAACCACGAAATAGGTGTTTTGTTATCACTTGAGAACAATTGTATTTGAGGTCAGTAAAATTGTTGAAACATACAGGTTTTACGTTGGTGTTTTAGCCAGTGCAAGCATCCTTACATATTTGCTCTAAATCTAAAAATGGTTCTGTTTTCTGTGTATCTTTTCTTCTGTTTTTTCGCGTTTTATTTTTTATTTATACCTTTAAGCATGTGAAGACTTCCCCTAGTGGATTGGGCAGATGAGAACAATTTGTTCCAATGGCTATGGAAGTGGCTAAACTAGGCATTGTGGATCACTTTGAGTTGGTCAGACGTTGAAGATGACAAGGTCATCCACTGCATCCTAAGCCATTGAAGTGGTCCTTACTTCTGAGGGTGAGGCTGATGACTTTGTGCAACTCTGTCTCATTTAATCCATTTCACACACAAATCAAGATATCACCCAATGATGTCACTGGTCCTCTTTGAAAATGAAGGATAAACAAACCAAGACCAAGAACAGGAGGCAGGAAGACCTTAATTCGAATCTGGCCGCTGACACTGAGTAGCTGTGTAATCCAGGGTAAGTCATTTAACCTGTTTGCCTCAGTTTCCTCAACTGTAAAACGGGGATAATAATAGCACCTGTGAGGATTAAATGAGAAAATATTTACAAAGTACTTAGCACAGTGCCTAGCATGTAGAAGACACTATATAAATGCCTATTTTCTTTCCCTTCCCTTGTCTTTGAGGGAAAGTACAAAGGTAGGCATTGTTTCTTTTTTTGCTTTTTCTTTTTATTAATTTATTTTTAGTTTTCACATTCATTTCCATAAGATTTTGAGTTGCAAGGATGCATTGCTTCTGAAACAGTCAGTTTCTGAATACCAAAGACAACAGCAGAAGCAGCTAGCAAAACTGTGTAGAGGCATGAAATACCACAAGTGGATGAGAGTATGACAATTTAATCATTTATTAAGTTCCTATTATGTTCTAGCAAACTCCAGACTATACCAAACAGCAACCAAGAAAAGGCAAAATGGCATCACTTTGTGCTTGGGAATTATTGCCCCTAAATCTTACTCTAAATGATATTTTCTCTTAAATGTTGTGATTTCATATTACCTACCCAAATGTAGGTGATATTTAATTATTAATAAAGAACAGGCAGTAATAAAGAACAAGCAGTGGTGCAGTGGATAGAGTTCTGGGCTAGAGTCAGCAAGACTGGTCTTCCTGAGTTCAATTCTGGCCTCAGACACTCACTGTGTGATCCTGAGTAACCCTGTTTGCCTCGGTTTCCTCATTTATAAAATGAGCAGGAGAAGAAAATAGTAAACCACTCCAGTATCTCTGCCAAGAAAATCCCAAATGGGGTCACGGAGAGTGGGGCATGACTGAAAAACAACTTAACAAAACAAATGAACAAAGAGCATATTTTTATGGAATAAAAGTATATTAACTAGTAGGAAAACTGGAAAGCCATTTGGCAGAAACTAGGCATAGAACATCTCACACCATATACAAAATAAGGTAAAAATAGGTATGTGATTTAGATATAATGGATGATACCATAAGCAAATTAGGTGAGCATGGAATAGTTTACCTGTTAGATCTATGGATAAAGGAAGAATTTATGACCAAAAAAGTATTACAGGATGTCATTGATTACATTAAATTAAAAAGTTTTTGCACAAACAAAAGTCATGCGTAGTCCAGGCCTGGCCCTATATTCACTGCACCACCTAGCTGTCTTAATCTTGCATTATTCCTCTTCAAACACTAGACATCCCAACCAAGGCTGATTCTGGTTCTCCAAAGTTAATATTCTATTCTCCTGCCTCATTGTACTGGCAAAAGCTGTCCTCCATGCTTGGAATACATTCTCTTTTCATCCCCATCTTTCACAATCCTTATCACCATTCTTCAAGGCTCAGTTCAGATACCACTTCTTCCATGAAGCCTTCTCTAATTTACCATAGCTGTATCCCTTGCATTATACTTATCTACGAATATGCTATGTATCCCATATTTTTGTAGAATTGAAACTCCCTCAGGGCAGGAATGGTTTCATTTGTTTTTGAATCCCCATTGCGTGAGAGTACCTTGAACGCCAGAGAGATACTTAATGTCTGCTAAATTTAAATATACATTTCTTTAATTAAGAGGGGAAGGGGTGCTGTGTACTAGGGTTTTGTTTTTTTTTTAATTTTCTGGTTTTGGAGGAAATGTGAAATCAAACAATGGCTGTTGTAACACTAAAAAGTTGGGAAATCATTGATTCGGACATGAAGGAGGCTAGGCATGACTGCCTTACCACAGATATCCCTCCATATCTAGGTCCGACCCTCTAATTCATAAAGTACAGTGTGAGCAGCCAAGGCAAAAGGCAGATAAGTAGGTTTATTTCTGCCTTTTCTACAAATACTGGCAAAATCTAAACATGGTAAATCTCCTCAGGTCATCTAGTCCAAACAAATGTTCACAGATAAGACTTGGCTAAATCACATAAGAAACATGGTCATTCATGCACTTCTACATCAACCCTGAAGACTTATTTCACAATCTCCCTCTGAAAACTATTGAAATCACACCAAAGATTAAAAAGTTCTTCCTCAAAATCTAGTCCAAATCTTTCTCCAGTTCAAACGTTGCATTTCGTTCTGTCTTGTTCAGAGTTAAACAGTTATTTCAGCACCTTTTGATAACCTGAACTTCAGAGAGTTATGTAATCCAATCCAATGAGCATTTATTAAGTGCCTGCTGCGTGTTAGGCACTGGGCTAAGTGCTGGGGATACAAAAGTTCCTGGCCTCAAGGAGTTTACAACATAACTGTGGGGGAGGAGGGGATAACACACAAAGAGAAGAAGTAAAGTTGAGGGTTGGGGAACCCCATGAGTTACCTAGCTCAGGGGCATCTTACTCCATGGAGTTGAAACCAAGCAGGGCAGCAGATTCAAAGTGGTGTGTCTAGCAGTGTGGGTTCTGCCTTCTATAAAGGAAGACATTGGGAGGAGTTTGGTTCTCTGCCCTCCAGAGAGTAGAGGAAGCTTGGGGAAGTGGTGTCAGTCAAGGCTTGAGTTAACTGTGATGTACCATGCACCTTTATAAGATTAGAAGTCATGAGTTTAACCTGGGAGTTGCCTCTTGTTGGATGGAGTGGGAACCAGGCAGTGCAGCAGTGCAAGGTATAACTCAATTCTTGGATAACTTGTCAATATTGGTTGTTTTAGTGGCTTTTAAGGAATTTAAAACCAATAACTTTAACTTGAGCCCACGCTGACAATAACCCAATTAAAGAGATTCTACTTTTCCAGACTTATCACACATTACTCTTCTCCATGAATTTCATTCTACAGACAAAACGGCTTACTTTGCCATTCTGTTTCTCATATCTGTGCCTTTGCACAGTACCAGCAATGCCATTCCTTGTCATCTCTGCCTTATTTAATTCCTAGCTTCCTTCAAAGTGCCCCATTAATGTGGCACTTAAATTCCGCTATAGGGAGCCTATCCAAATCTAACCCAGTTGCTAGTGACCTCCATCTACACATTACTCCCTGCTCTCCGACGTTCCCCTTCCCTCCCTCAGTAGAATATAAGTTCAAGGGTAGGGGCTGTTGTGTTTAATCTTTGTGTACAAGCACCTGACACATGGTAGATGCAGAATAAATACTTTTTGAATGATAATTAAGGGGTTATTTAGTTCAAATCCATCTTCAGACACTTGCTAGCTATGGGACCCTGGGCAAGTCACTCAACGCTGTTTGCCTTGGTTTCCTCACCTGTAAAATGAGTTGGAGAAGGAAATAGCAAACCACTCCAGTATCTCTGTCAAGAAAACCCCAAATGAGGTCATGAAGAGTTGGATATGATTGAAACAACTGAATAACAATAAATTCCAAAGAAAAGGGGACAGGACTCATATGTACAAAAATGTTTATAGCAGCATTTTTTAGTGTAGCTAAGAAACTAAGGGGGAACTCATGAATTTGAGAATGGCTAACCAAATCATAGCATTTCAATGAAATAGAATATTATCACACCATAGGAATTTCAATTTCAATTCGCCACACATTTATTAAGGACTTCCTTTGTGCCAAGTGTACAGCAGAGAGTGGATAGAAGTGGATAGAAGTGGATAGAAGACCAGACCTGGAGTCAGGAAGACTTAAGTTCAAACCTGGCATCAGACACTAGCTATGTGACCCTGGGCAAGTCATTTAACCTTGTTTGCCTCAGTTTCTTCCTCTGTGAAATGAGTTAGAGAAGGAAATGGCAAACCACTCCAGTATCTTTTTGGAGTAAATCCTAAAACAGGGCTATGGAGAGTCAGGCATAATGGAAAACAATTGAACAATGAATGTGCCAAGCACTGTACTAAGTCCTTGGGATATAAATAAGAAAATGACAATCCCTGTCTTCAAGGAATTTATAGTCTAATGGGGGAAGACCATATATAAAAGTAAGCTGAAAAGTGGGGAGCCACCAGGGGTATACAACATGGGGGCATAATGCTCCAGTGGGTTGAAACCGAGAAGAGCTGCTGATAAAACATGTAGTTACTTTTCTGAGCTGAGCTCTTTATAAAGGGAGGAGTTTATTGTGCCACCTTCCAGACCTTCAGTCTGGGGGGAGAGGAGGCTGAGGGAATCAACAAAGTGGTGAGTTCCAGGAATGTGTCAGTCTGCATGGTTATGAGATTTCAGGTGATCGGCTGATCCTGGGGGAGGCATGTTTCATGGAGTTGAAACCAAGCACAACCACCAAAGGAAAATGGAGAGTCACCAATAAACACAATAAAACCCATTTCTATGTGAAGAGGATTGTATAGGAAACTAAATGCTATATATGTTGTTCTTTTTAAACGTATAATAAATGTTATGTGTAACTTTAAAAGCTGTCCTTGTCTGTGATTCTGACCGTCCTCTGTTCTCTTCCGTGCACTTAAAAATGCTTCTCTCTCCGTCTTCTCTTCTCCCTAGTTTCTTCTTCCTGTTACTACCACACTGAAAGAAAAAAAAAAACCCTCGTACCTCATGCAAAACATAATTCCACATCGTCTGTATTTGGAAATATACGGCTTGAGTCCAGGAGGAAGGTAGTATGCTTCATTATCATTGGTCATTTGATGTCATGACTTGTTATTTCCCTGATCAGATTTCTTAAGTCTTTCAAAGTCAATTTTCTTTACAATGCTGTTATAATCAATCACCAATTATTCTTCCAGTTTTGCTGACTTCCCTCAGCATCAGTTCATAAAATTGTTGCTGCTTTATTTATTTATTTAACTTTTTACATTCGTTTTCACAAAATTTTGGGTTCCAAATTTTCTCCCCTTTTATCCCCTCCCCCCACCCCAATACCCCAAGCAATCTAATTTTCCCTATCTCCAATCTGCCCTCTCTTCTATCATCCCTCCCTTCTCTTGTCTCCATCTTCTCTTTTCTCCTGTAGGGCCAGATGACTTTCTATTCCTCCTTAACTGTATGTCTTCTTTCCTAGTAGCAACAGCAATACTAGACAGTTGTTCCTAAAACTTTGAGTTCCAAATTCTCCCCATCCCTCCCTCCCCACCCATTCCCTTTGGGAAGGCAGGCAATTCAATATAGGCCATATCTGTGTAATTTTGCAAATGACTTCCCTGATAGTCGTGTTGTGTAAGACTAACTGAATTACCCTCCATCCTATTCTGTCCCTCATTGTTTCTCTTCTATCTTTTGATCCTGACCCTCCCCAAGTGTTGACTTCAAATTGCTCCCTCCTCCCTTTGCCCTCCCTTCCATCATCCCCCCCCCTTACTTATCTCCTTCCCCCCCACTTTCCTATACTGTAAGATAGGTTTTCATGCCAAAATGAGTGTGCATTTTATTCCTTCCTTTAGTCAAATGTGATGAGGGTAAACTTCTTGGGTTTTTTTTTTTTCCTCAGCTCTCCACTTTATCCCTCCACTAAAAAGTCTCCTACTTGCCTCTTAAATGACATATAATTACCCCATTCCATTTCACCCTCTTTCCTCCCACTCCATTTCTCTCTCACCATTTACCTTGATTTCTTTTAAGCTATGGTCCCATCCTATTCAGTTCACTCTGTGCTCTCTGTCTCTGTGTGTGTGTGCATGTGTGTGTGCGTGCATGCATGTACATGTGTGTGTGTGGTCCCACCAACTACCCAGATACTGAAAAGTTTTAAGAGTTACAAATATTGTCTTTCCATGTAGAAATGTAAACAGTTCACTTCTGGTAAGTCCCTTAAGACTTCTCTTTGCTGTTTACTTTTTCATGCTTCTTCTCATTCTTGTGTTTGGAAGTCAAATTTTCTTTTCAGCTCTGGTCTTTTCATCAAGAATGATTGAAAGTCCTCTGTTTCATTGAAAGACCATATTTTCCCTTGAAGTATTATACTCAGTTTAGCTGGGTAGGTGATTCTTGGTTTGAGTCCTAGTTCCTTTGACTTCTGGAATATCCTATTCCACGCCCTTCGATCTCTTAATGTAGAAGCTGCTAGATCTTGAGTTATCCTGATTGTATTTCCACAGTACTGAAATTGTTTCTTTCTAGCTGCTTGCAAGATTTTCTCCTTGAGCTGGGAGTTCTGGAATTTGGCCACAATGTTCCTAGGAGTTTCTCTTTTTGGATCTCTTTCAGGTGGTGATCGATGGATTCTTTCAATACTTATTTTGCCCTCTGGTTCTAGAATGTCAGGGCAGTTTTCCTTGATAATTTCATGGAAGATGATGTCTAGGCTCTTTTTTTGATCATGACTTTCAGGTAGTCCCATAATTTTTAAATTGTCTCTCCTGGATCTATTTTCCAGGTCAGTTGTTTTTCCCATGAGATATTTCACATTCTCTTCCATTTTTTTCATTCTTTTGGTTTTGTTTGGTGATTTCTTGGTTTCTCGTAAGGTCATTAGACTCCATCTGTTCCATTCTAATTTTGAGAGAACTATTAATTAATTAATTAATATTATTATAAATTATTATTATATTATTATATTATATATTATATATCATATTAATATATATTATATTAATATATAATATATAATATATTATTATATTAAATAATTATTATTAAATATTATTAATATAATTAATTAATTAATATTAAATTCAGTGAGCTTTTGAACCTCTTTTTCCATTTGGCTAAGTCTGCTTTTGAAAGCATTCTTCTCCCCATTGGCTTTTTGAACCTCTTTTGCCAATTGAGTGAGCCTAGTCTTCAAGGTGTTATTTTCTTCAGCATTTTTTTGGGTCTCCTTAACCAAAGTATTGACCCGTTTTTCATACTTTTCTTGCATGTCTCTCATTTCTCTTCCCAGCTTTTCCTCCACCTGTCTAACTTGCTTTTCAAAATCCTTTTTTAGCTCTTCCAAGGCCTGAGCCCACCCGACATCCCCCTGGGGTGTCTGGGGTACTGAGGCCCCGCCCTCCACATCTTTCCCCGATGGCGAGAATAAGTCCTCGTCCTCGCCATCAGATCCGAATGTTGGGATCATTTGCATTTGTTGGAAAAAACTCTCTATAGTCTTATTTTTCTTCCCTTTTCTAGGCATTTTCCCAGCCAATTACTTGACTTCTGAGATTCCTGTCCACCCCCGCCTAGATCCGCCCAGCTAGTGCTGGGCTCTGAGATTCAAATGCGCCACCCAGCTGCTAATCAATGTGACCTTTTGTTCTGGTGCTGGGGTGGGGGCAGGGCCGCCTCCCAGGCTCCGCTCCCTCAGGGGCTTTATGCATAGGCCTTCAGAAATGGAGCGTGGTGGGGCAGGGCCGTCTCCCAGGCTCAGCTCCCTTTATGCAGAGACTTTCAGTAATAAAGATCCTGCCTGCTATCGGGGGAGTCTCGGGCTGCCGCGCCACTGTTGCCTGCCTCCGCTGCCGCGCCGCTGCTGCCCCACTCCGCTGCCACCCACACCTCTGCCTCCACCGCTTTCTGCCCCCGTCGCTTCCTCCCGAGGGGGCCCGAGTCACGGAGACGGAGACGCTCCGCTCCCCTCCTCCGGCCCCGCCTCTCTCACTGACCTGTAGCTTCTGTGGGCGGAGGGACTTTCCCGGCTGCCGGAACTTCTGTCCCTGAAGCCTGCTCGGGTCAGCTTCTCTGGGGCCGCGGCCAGGGCAGCGCTGGTGGTGGGGTCCGCTTTCCGGGGCGCGACGGACCCTGGCGACGGGTCTCCAGGGCTCCCTGGAACGGAAATCTCTTCCACTCCGTTTCTGTACCCCTTTCAGTGGTCCAGAAGTTATGCGAATCTCTTTTTATATTAATTCCATGTGCTGTGGATTGGAGCTTGTAAACTTGCGTCCTTCTACTCTGCCATCTTGGCTCCGCCCCGTGTTGCTGCTTTTTTTAAACTCTTTTGTCATTTCTTACAACATAGTAATATTGCATTATATTCATATACCATAATTTGTTCAATCATTTTTTGGCTGCAGGACACCTTATTGGTATGCAGCTCATCAGAGATAGCACACTTTCTGTACCATCACTAAAAGAGGCAAGTTGGGAAGTTATTTTGAAGGAAATCAAGTCAAGGCATACTCAGTAAGTATTTACTGAGCACCCACTACCTACTATGTTTTGCTTTGTGCTTAAGTAAGCACTCAAGATACAAAGTCAAAACAAGGAACTCAGTCCAAGGGGAAAGATGACCTGCAAACAACTATGTACAAACAAGATATATAAAGAATAAATTGGAGATAATCTCAGAGGTTAGAAATAGATTAAGGAGCATTTAGAAAGATTTCCTATAGAGGATAGAACATTAGCTGGGACTTGAAGGAAGCTAGGGAAGACAGGAGGCAGAGATGACCTGGGTGAAAGTTTCAGGCATGGGTTCAGTCAGTGAGAATATGGTCAAGAGATGGAATGCCCACTTCAGGTAGGAGCATGGCAGAGAGTGGGGGTGACGCAAGGGGGGAGAAGAGGAAGTGGTTTTTGGCAGGGTGGGTGGTGCTGCCAATGTCTTCTGAAAAGTCTCTGGTCCCATGTTATCTGGGCTGGGCTGAGTTGCTGAGTATTCCTGAAATCCATTTAGACAGTTCAGGGGCACAGTCCTGGGTGTGAGTCAGCCAATAGGTAGGAGTGCCTTGTATCAGCTATGGATGGGGCCTGGGTCTCAGAGGGATGGGAAGGGCTGTAAGCCTCTGAGGAAGGATCCTGAGGTGAGTTTACACTAGGGTAGGTCTATGACCTGCTATGAAAAGCAGGGGTCTGCATCACAAGGTTGAGAGGGCACTTAGATGCAGAGAGGATGCTGGGGCTGTGACAGCAGATGGTCAGTGCTCAGGGCTCTGTGAAGGACACTGACTGCATAAGAGGGATTGGTGTGAGGATAGGATTCCTGGAGCGCAGCTGCTGGTTTAAGATTCAAGAGTTCAAGAGCAGGCAGGGCTTGGGGTGTTGAGAAGAGGTTGTCAGTGGGTGTCCCTGTCATAGGGTGGGTGAAGCTCCAAGCAGCTACTAGAAAGATCCTAAGCCATCTCAGTTGCATCAGCATGGCTCCAAATGGATCTTGGGTCTGTGGGAGCAGTGAATGTAGGGTGGGCTGGGAGCCCCTGAGATGAGGTCCTGGGGTCCCCATTGCCAGGTGGGGTTTCCAGCAGTGTGAAGGGACCTCAGGATTGATGGCAGTAGTGAGCAGGGCTACGGGCAGCTTGGGCAGGGTGCTGGGTCAATATCGTTGTATTGGTGTAAGACAGTTAGGTAGTGTGGGGCCTTGGGCAGTCTCAGGACTCTAAGGGGCTGGGGTTAAGTGGCAAGTATGACAGGTGGTGGTCAATCCACTTTGTGAGTTTCCCAGGGGCCCATAGCCAAAGGTGGTAAAAAGAGGGAATATTTAGGAAGGAATTAACAGCTATCATTTACACAGTGCCTTACAATTTGCAAATCACTTTAAAGATTAACTCATTCCACACAACAATCCTCTGAGAAAGGTGCTATTAACAGCCTCGTTATACAGGGTTGCCCAACTAGTATATGTCTGAGGCTGGATTTGAACGCAGTCTTCCTAATTCCAGGCCCAGCAATCTATTCATTGCACTGAGTAGATGCAATAAAATGAAGATATTGAGTTGTTTGGTACACTTTGAGTAAACTCAAATGTTCTTGAGACATCCAGTTAAAAATTGTCACTAGGCAGCTAGCAATTTGAAGTCAGGAGAAAGGTTAGGGCTGGACAAACAGATCTGAGAAGTATCTGCACTACAAATGAATTCATGGCAGCTGATAAAATAAATCACCAAGTGAAAGGACAGAGGGAAGAGGGACCAGGACAGAGCCTTGGGGAACACCCATAGTTAACAAGTGAGACCTGGTTAAGGATCCAGCAAAGTAGACTGAGAAGAATTGCTCACTGGTTTTCTTCTTGCTATAGGCCAGTTATGAATTATCAATGACTTTCTTCCACTGAAGCAGGCCTTTAAATACTCTGATTAATTATTCCCTCACTTGATTAAGTGCTAAGCAAAGCTTATTTCTGAACCTTGGTACAAGGTCAGATTAATGTAAAATTATATAGATTGCTAAATTCTTATTCTCAATGATTTTGTTCCTGCTACAGAGAGAGAGATAGAGATAAATTTCTTAAGTTCCTGAACTTCAGGTTGTTCCATAGTTTTTAAAAAAAAAAACCTCTAGTCAGGATATAGCTACTTCAAAACTAAAATACTTAACAAGCTAGTTTTGAAAACAAAAAACTTTTATTTACAAAAGTAAAGTTATTTTTAATTTCACTTTTACATATTCTAACAGCAACTGAGAGCTCTCTGTAACATTGAAAACATTTTTTTTTAAAATACAATTTGATGTCTGTGTAGTCCTTTTTCCTTCATAGTTCTATTACACAACTTATAAACAATACTTCAGGCTTTGATGTTTGGTCACTTTTGTGCAGAATTCATATCCAAGACAGGTCTGCTAACTAGGGTACATCGGGTACATAGATCACAGTACCATCGATTGTGGACTTCCAAGAAGCAAAGGAGCCAATCTTAGCAATGCTCGGACGGGCATCTTCAGTTGCTTGAATTTTAGAAGTAGCTCAGAAAAACTCATGCTTCCTAATGAAAAAGAAATGGAAACAGGTTAAAACATGTAAATACATACATAATATGTTACACACATGCACACACACACTCCATAGAGAAATAAATGCCTTGATTTAAAACAAAACTCAATATACCAATATCATATTATAGAATGTTAGAGCTGGAAGGAACCTTAAGAGATCACCCAATTCAACATCTTAATTTTACAGAAGAGAAAAACAGAGGCCAAAGGGCTGAAGCAACTTTAAAAGTCATGCAGTTACTTAAGTGGTAGAGACTGGATTAGAACCCAGGTCTTTCGACTCATCATTCAGGTGCTTTTCTACAATGCTGAAGCAATTCACATTTAATGACATTTAGATTAGGAAGTGATTTTTTAAAAAATTGTCATTCTGTAAAATAATTTTTAAAGAATTTCTTTAAAGAGAAAGTTCCCAGAGCACTTTAATATGTTTATAGATAATTTTATTTTTATGTACCATTTTTCAAGAGAAAGTTTGCAAAGTGAAATAATACTATGTGGTATTACCAAGTACAGAAAATATACATAAATATTTTCATTCTGCATGTTATTTATGCAAAAGGGAAGTATGGCAAATATATTTAGCAAAACTTTTGCCTGTCAACTTCTTCATTTAAATGAAATAGTAGATAAAAGATTACTATGCATTCTCTCTTCTACTTTACTACTTCAAAGACTCATGAGTTCATAGCATAAACACGCCCTCTACTAATACAGATCAAAACATCTCTGTAGCTTTGTAGTCAGTCTTTATGAGCTACAAAAATATGTACCATCATTCATTCATTTATCCTGTGACCAACCTGGTGAGAAACTCTCTATATTTAGCTGGGGAGGTCCTTGAATGACCAGCACACAATTACTTGTCCTAGACTTGAACCATTTCCAGCTTTGCAGGAACTCAAGTTCTGCTGGCATAGTATTCGAGAACCCATGGATTACTTCTACACCAGGAAGCTATATCAGAACAGGACTTGATGCTTAAAGAATTAACTCACTTAATGTTAATTTTTTTTAGAAGGCTACATGAATTCAATTTATTTATATATTTTCACATTCATTCAAAATCTTAAGAAGAATAATTTACATGTGTATCAAGATAATCTTTGAAGACAGGATAAGGATGAAATAGGTAGATTTTCATGAATGATTTACTATAGAAGATTTCTTTTATATCATAAAAGAGGCTGAAAAGTATAAAGAAAACAAGATCCTGTGGTGTTTGTTTTCTATAAAAAAACCCCCAAAACCTAACACTTGACTTCATGAAGGACAGTACGTTGGAGGTTTTTCTTTTTTAAAATTAATTTTCTTCTAAAGTTTTGAACTGAAACACTTCAAGAGCATTTCCATATATAAAGAACATAAAAAGATTCTAAATGAAAAAAATCTCATCACAAAAAAAAGCATATAACAAAACTCACACATTACTTTCAAAATTTTCTTTCTTGTCTATGCTTCCTTCTGAACTACCTTCTGTTCTCTTCTGTGCAATGAAATCATCAGTATTTTGGGGAGGATTATTACTGTTTACCCCTTCCTTTTGCCTTCAACTTCCTACCCTAACCCCAAATAAAAGAACTAAAGGAAAAAAACACTTTAGAACAAATAAGCATATCAAACAAATCAAATCCACTTTATGTACTTTGAGTGAACACTTCTCTGTCAGGAAGGGGTACCATGTCTCACCATGGATCATCTGGCTGGTCATTGCACTGATCAGCTTTAAAGTCTTTCAAAGTTGTTTTAAGAAAAATACATGCTTTCCGCTGGCTCTGCCATATTCCAGTGAGTTGCCAAAATGATGAACCCAAAAGGAAAAAGGAGAGGAACACGATACATGTTTTCTAGGCCCTTTCGAAAACACTGTGTTGTCCCTTTGGCTACGTATATGCGAATATACAAGAAAGGTGATGTGGTAGATATCAAGGATATGGGCACAGCTCAGCAAGGAATGCCCCACAAATGTTACCATGGCAAGACTGGACGGGTCTATAATGTTACTCAACATGCTGTAGGCATCGTTGTAAACAAACAGGTTAAGGGCAAGATTCTAGCCAAGAGAATTAATGTGTGTAATTGAGCATATTAAGGATTCTAAGAGCAGAGATAGCTTCCTGGAGCGGGTAAAGGAAAATGATCAGAAGAAGGAGGAAGCCAAAAAAAAGGCACTTGGGTTCAACTGAAACGCCAGCCTGCTCCACCTAGAGAAGCACACTTTGTGAGAACCAATGGCAAGGAACCTGAGCTGTTGGAACTAATCCCCTATGAATTCATGGCATAAATTAAAAAAAAAAAACAATAAAAAATCTTGGATTAAAAAAAAAAGAAAAACAAATAGAAAAATATACAGCATTTTTCTCCTTGAATAAGTTGTTGTGGTTCTGCTTGCTTCATTCTGCATCAGTTCATACCACCCAAGAGTCTCTGAAATTATCTCTCATCATTTCTTATGGAGCATCAATATTCAATTTTTTTAATATTGCACAATATGTTCAGTCACCTTCTAACTGATGAGCATCGCCTCAGATTCTAGTCTGCTTTTTTCCCCCTTTAAATCCCACTTCAGGATCAGTAAGTTTATTTTGTTTACAATTTTCCTGCCATTAGTATCATCTTCCCTCAACTCTGCTCTTCCATTTGTTCCCAGTATCTGATGTACTTCTACACCTACTTACACATTCCAATTATGAGAAATGGCAAGTTCTGCTTCTTCCTCCTTTATATATATTTTATATTTTTTCACCATCTCTTCTTTTTCCCCTTACCCACAGGTCCTCTAGTTTTCTTTTCTTTTTACCTCCTTCAAAACTCTCTGAAGACATTAACATTCTGAAAGGACAATTGTTACTCTTAGAACGTTTGCTCCATTTTATAATAAAAACTCCTTCTAAAGAAATAAATTTATCTTTCTGGGTTCTTCCTTTTGTGTTTGTGTTTCAAAGTTTCTTTCCTTTTTCTGTCCTGAAAATATCACACTCAAGGATCCAGCTGTTTTACTCCCCTGTAAACTGAGGCCTGACTATGACCTCTGCCTTAAATCACAATTCCTTGGGCCCCTGTACTAACTAGTGTGTTTCATTTTGGCTTAAGTCTTCCCTTGACCATAATAAATGCCTACTGATCCATATCACTTGATTATCTGATTCTTTTGTAAAAACCTCCTCTATGTGCCCCAACCAGAACAGGATCATCATATCAGATTAGGTGCAGGATGCTACAATTTTGTTTGACCAACAGATTATTTATAACAAGGCCTAAAATAGGAAGATATATATTCACCAAAGGTAAGTTTATCCCTATCATGGAGGCTCTCTAGCAGAGTCCAAAAGAAAGGACAGGAAAGTGCCTCCAGGTGCTCCTGTTTGTGAGTAATATGCTTACTGTATCAAGCCTGGCAACACTGCAGTCTCACAAATGAGATCCATAATCACTCAGAAGGGTTCCAACTAACTACTCATGCAGGGGGGGAGGGGGAAAAACCCAAGTGAATAAAGAACACTATTACCTAGCCTATGACATACTAGTTGGACTGCTCATGAACTTGATCCACTATTGACATACATAGATATAGACAGATACAGATAAATATTTTGAACACACTTTAGGCAGATGAAGAACTGGACAGGAGTCAGAAAAGTGAGTAGGACTGCATTCTGGATATTTTACAGTGCTTCTAATAACCTCTAGCTTTACCTTGGGATAAAATGAAATCTTTTTAGTCCAAGCACTCTAATTTTATTTTCAATTATATTTTATTTCTTCAATTAGCAAAAATCTTTAGTGCCCTAAACCAACCCCAACTCTCCCAGACCCCATATGAGAACAAAAGAAAAACAAAGGCAGTTAGAAGCACAGCCAATCAAAACAAGTCTCCACACTGGCCATGACCAGAAAACAATTCTGTCTTATTCTTCCTAGAGTCTTTCACCTCTTTTTCAGGAAATGGGTAGCTATTTTTCATCATTAATCCTCTAAGATCATGGAATTTATTCAAAGTTGTTTGCCTTTATCATATTACTGTCATTACACAAATTGTTTCCCTAGTTCTGTTCACTTCACATCAGTTCTACATGTCTTCCCAAGTTTCTCTGAAACCATTTTCTTCATTGCTTCTTACAGCACAACAGTTGTTTTCTTTAATCACGTTTATATACTATAATTTATTGATTTGTTCCCCAATTTAGGGACACCCCTTCAGCTTCCCATTCTTTGCCGCCTCAAAAAGAACAATAAATGTTTTTGTACATCCTTAGTTTTGCTCAGTACAAATCCCTCCCTTCATGTGCTCTCCCTTTATTTCCTCCTTCATCCCCTTTCCCGACTTCCTTGTTGAGTGAAATGTACTCTGTACCCAACTGTGTATTTGACCAGTTAAAATAAGATTAGGATGAAGTCTCCCTCCTTGTTTGTATACTCCTCTACTTTCACACTCCAATTATGAGATAACTTTCCTGAACCTTCCTTGTCCCTCACACACCTCAGACTCTCCTCAGTTACTACTGCTCTTCTCCCTCCTTTTCCATTATTTTCTAGAGGTCATCAACACCTAAGAGAACTACTCCCAGGCCTTAAGAGATCAGATGGGACAAATGCATTACCTTCTCATATCTGAATGTAAGCAGTTTATCTTTGTTTAGTACCTTATTAGTCCAATCATTTTTACCTTTTTATCTTTCCTTTAACTACTGTGTTTGATCTTCAAAGTGTTTACACAATTCTAGTCTTCTCATCAGGAATGCTTATCAGCCTTCTCTTGCGTGAAAGGCCCACCCTTCCCTACAGCATTATACTTAGTTCAGCTGGGTGACTTATTCTTGGCTGTAAGCCTGTACCTTCACCTTCTATAACATGGTATTTCAAGCTCTCTGATCTTCTAAAGTGGAAGCTACTTAAGCATGTGTGATCCCAACAGGTGCTTGAATTCTTTCTTTCTGGTTCCTTGGGTTATTTTTTTCTGGCCCTTCCTGACAGACCAAAAACGCCTGCCTTATCTAGAATCTTAGCCCAGAAAAGACGATAAATACCCACCAGAATGAAATAAAAAAATAAACATTCTTTCCATTCTGTGTATATTGCATACCGTAGGCACTGAATAAATGATATTATAATATACTACTGAACGAACTCTGGTACATTTGGAAAGTTTTTAGTCAAACCACAAAAATCATATTTCCACTTTAATTCCACATTTTAAATTCCGTTTTGGCTACTCTGTAGGTTTTCCGACCACTGTCTTATAGAAGAGAAAAAGCTACTATACTTCATAAGAACACTCCATATAATCCTGTATTGTGTAGGTGTTTCTTTCATTTTGAAATTAATCATTGAGTGGAATAACAGTACTGAATTTGCTTGTATTTGATCCAATTGTTGGTTTGAATAGTGAAACTGAATTACCATAATTTTCTTGTGAAAATTTAGTATATTACTCATAACAACCCAATTCTCAGAACCTTCAGTTAAAGTGATTCTTCTAAGAAAAATGAAACTTTCAGAGAAAGAAAAACTTGTATTAATATCTAGGTCAAAGCAGAGGTCTTAAAACCAGTATAGGACTTAGATTTACAACTGGAAATACCTCAGAATTTGTAGTTCATACTATTTAAGAATTAGTAAAAGTTCCCATCACATCAGAACAGACCTGAAGGAGACCTATATTTCCAAATATATACCACCATCACTCAAACCCTTTCCTGTGAAGGCCATGCCATACAATTATACCACTCTCTCCTGATCTTTGTCATTGTCACCTACTCATCCCCACCCCCAGAGTCTCGCACCTCTCATCTGATTTGGGATTGGAGAGTGAAGAGACTAGAGGTTGGGTCCAATTAAGAGTTGTTGTAACAGTCCAGGCCAGAAGTAATGACTATGGAATTAGATAAAAGCGAGTGCGTGAGAGATATGCTGTGGAAGTAGAAGTTAAAATCTTGGTTGAATATGGCAACATTGTACTAGAAATGTTAGCTACATAAAAAGACAAGAAAAAGAAATTAAAGGAATAAAAATAGGCAATGAGGAAACAAAAGTCTCACTTTGTAGATGATATAATGGTATATTTAAAGAACCCTAGAAGATAAAAAACTAGTTAAACAACAACTTCGAAAAAGTTGCAGGACAGAAAATAAATCATCAACATTTCTACATACTACAAACAAAACTCAATAGCAAGAGATAGGAGATACTGCATTTAAAATAAATGCAAACAATATAAAAGACCTGAGAGTCTATCTTCCAAGGCAAATCCAGGGATTATATGAACACAATTACAAAATACTCTTCACACAAATAAACAGATCTAAACAACTGGAGAAATATTAATTGTTCATAGGTAGGCCAAACTAATAATAAAAATGACAATTCTACCTAAATTAATTTACTTATTCAGTGCCATGTCAATCAAACTACCATAGAATTATTTTCTATGTCTAGAAAAAATAAGAACAAAATTCATCTGGAAGAACAAAAAGTCAAGAATATAAAGGAAATCAATAAAAAAATGTGAAGTTGGTCTATTACAAAGAAGTAACCATCAAAATAATCTGCCACTGGCTAAGAAATAAAAGTGGTGGATCAGTGATGTAGATGAGGTACACAGTGGTAAATGACCATAGTAATCTAATGTTTGATAAACTCCAAAAACCAAGCTTTCACATAAAAAGTCAGTATTTCGCAAAAACTGCTGAGAAAGCTGGAAAGCTGCTTGTCAAAATTAATAAATTAAGATATAAAGGCTGATATCATAAGTAAACATAAAAATCTGTATCTGTCAGCTAGATGGATGAGGGAAAAGTTTATGACCAAACAAGAGAAAGAAATGATCATGGGAAGTATATTGGATGACCTTGCTTACATCAAATTAAAATGATTTTGTACAAAAAAAACTAAGGCAGTCAAAATTAGAAGGAAAACATGAAATTGGGGGAAAAAAATTTTTTTTTTACAGAAAGTTTAAAGACCTCATTTCTTAAATACATGGGGAACTGGGTAAAATTTGTAAAAATAAAAGCCACTCCCCCTTGATAAACGGACAAAGGATATGAACAATTTTCAGAAGAAATCAAAGTTCATCAACAGTCACATGAAAAAATGCTCTAAATCACTACTGATGAGAGAAATGCACATTAAAACAACTTTGACTCATGATGGAGAACGCTATCCACATCCAGAGAAAGAACTATGGAGTCTGAATCCAGACTGAATCATACTATTTTCTCTTTCTTTCTTTCTCATGGTTTTTTCCTTTTGTTCTCATTCTTCTTTCAAACATGACTAAAGTGGAAATATATTTAATATAACTGTATGTTTATAGCTCATATCAGATTGGATGCTGCTTGCAGAATGGGGTGCGCAGAGGGAAGGAGAAAAATTTGGAACTCAAAAACTTATAAAAGTGAATGCTGAAAACTGAAAATAAATAAATGGCACGCTGAGATACCACCTCATACTTATTAGATGTGCTAACATGACAGAAAAGGAAAATGACAAATATTAAATATTTAAAAATTGGGACAGTAAATGCACTATTAGTGAAGTTAAACTATTGCAACCATCCTGAAGAACAATCTGGAACTATGCCCAAAGACATACAAACTGTGCATACTCTTGGACCCAGCACCACCGTTACTTGATCTGTATCCCAAAGACATCAAAGAAAAGGAAGACGACCTATTTGAACAAAATATACAAAAAAAGGACCTATTTGTACAAAAAATATTTATAGCAGCTCTTTTTGTAGTGGCAGAGAAGTGGAAACTGAGGAGGTGCCCATCAATTGGGGAATGACTGAACAAGCTGTGGTATATGAATGTAATGGAATACTACTGTGCTATAAGAACTGATGAACAGGGAGACTTCAGAGAGGCCTGGAAGGACCTACATGAACTGACTCTCAGTGAAATGAGCAGAAACCAGGAGAACACTGTATACAGTAACAGCAATATTGTAAAGACTTAGCTACTCTGATCAACACAGTAATCCAAGAAATTCCAAAGGACCCAGGATGAAAAATACTATCCACCTCCAGAAAGAATTGATGAACACTGAATGCATACTGAAGTATACTTTTATAAACTTTATTTCTTGTCTTATGACAAAAAATTCTCAATTATAATACCAAAAAACTAAGAATTAATGCAATTAAGATGAAAAGGGAGCCAAAAGCTAGAGTACCTTGGTTGACCTGTTCTGTTGTCTACTGCCTGTGTGGTCTTGGGCAAGGCATTTAACCTCCCTGGGCCTCAGCTTCCTCGTCCAGAGAGGAGGAGTGGCTGTGTCTCACAAGTACCTTCTAACTCAACAACTGGACACAAAAGGGAGATCAAAATTACCTTCTAGTCCTCCAGCAGACAGCTGTCCTGGGGTGGGAACAGAATGATAAATCAAGAAGCATGCCAACATGCTTAGGTGAGATTCTTCTGTGGGCTGGCCACTTAGATAGGAATGCAGGCACACATCACCTCCAGCTGTTAAAGAAAACAATACAATGTAAATTAGTTGATTAAGATACATAATGAGATATACTTATTCTAGAGTGGGAAAGCTGGATGATGCAGTGGATAGAGCACTGGACCTAGAGCGAGGTATACACAGCAAATATACACAAAATATACATTAAAATATAAGATGACTTGGAGCTGGGGAACAAAGAAGGGCATAAGAAAGCAGAAGCAGCGGGGGACATCAGAAAAGGCTTTCTATGGGAATTGGTACTTGAATTGAGCTTTAAACACAAAGAACTGACACTTCATTTCAGTTCACTTAAATACATTTTAGTTCACTTGTCAATAAGCAGCTTATTAAGAAGTAAATATAGTATTAGTCTTGGGTTAAAAAAACTAAAAAGTATAAAGTACAAGTTGGGAACTGCTAGCCAAGGTGACTACCTAAATGAAGTAGAACATCTAGCTCCCGTAAATTTTTACCACCAAAATGCTTGAAGTTCACACCAGACTGAATAATGATAAAGAAATCCAATAGGAAATGATACAAGTGACTTCTTCTACCTCAAACCATAACGTACTATAAGTTCAAAAGCCTAAGGGCAAAAGGAAAGAGGACTGTCAACACAAGAAAAGGGCAACTTCCCAGCTTAACCAGAAACAGCTATAGATTCAGAGGTGAGGAACCCTGTGCAAGTGGGGACTGCTGAAGCCCCTTGGAGGTGCAGCAATCAGCATGGTGCCACAGTGCTCAAACTAGGCAGCCTACACCTGGAGATTTCTGAGAAGCCATAGACTCTGTTTGGAAGATACAGTTCTTTGAACCTTAAAGACCATAAGAGAAGGTGAGCTAACCTTGGAAAGCAGAGGTCAGTGCAATAATCAAGGATAAGACTAAACACAGCCAATGATACCACCCAAAAGTATAGCAGGGGACAGAGCCTGCATCTCACATACAACCCTAATTCAGGAATTGGAGCTAGAGAGATCAAAGAAAATATCAACACCAAAAATTATTGCAAATCTAAAGATGCTCCAAAAGAAGAAGCATTAACTCCGTAACAGCTGCAAGTAGAAACTCAAAAGGAAGCATGTTAATTTTACATAAAGACTACATTTCTACACTTACAAGAAATGAAAGGATTTTTGAAAAAAAGGAATAATGGTACTGGTGGAAAGAATTGGAAAGAGAATAAATAGCTTAGAAGACAAAGCAGTTAACCTTATGCCAAGAAATGGATTCCATGACTTAATGGAAATTAATGATTCTATGAAACAGTAAGAAATAATAGAACAAAATCAAGACTGAAAATAGGAAAATGTAACTCATATGATATAAAAACAACATGGAAAATAGGTTAAGGAAAACTAATTTTAAAATCAGAATTCTTTGAAAATCATGACTTAAATAACAAGAGGATTTTATATTTCAAAAAAATCATAAAAAAATCTATAAATCATCTCTTCAAAGAGACTTTAAAAGGGAAAGTCCAAGAGATGTCATGGCCAACATCCAGGGCTTCTATGCTAAGGAAAGCATCCAGAAAGAAAGAGTTCAAGTAGAACTGAATCACAGTTGGGGTCACACAAGACAATTAGCTTTTATTACAAATGAGATGAGATTTTAGAATGTACTACTTCCAAAGGCAAAAGATATAAGCTTCCAACCAGGAATTACTTATTCTGCAAAGCTGAGTATAATCCCACAGAAGGAAAAATGGACCTTCAATGCATCAGAGAGCTTTCAAAGCATTTCTGGTGAAAAGACCAGAGATAAGTAGGAACTCTGAAATCCAAATGCAAAAGTCAAGAAAAATCTAGAAGAATAAATTTATTGGAGCAATTAGAAATAGGTGTAGGATGGCATAGGGCCAACACTCATAGAAGCAGCAAGTGTCACTTCAGAATGCTAATGTCTTCAAAGAGTAATGAGGGACCCAAATAGAAGACTTAGAACAGACGGTTTCTGCTCTGAGGGTCTGAAGAGGGAAAAGAGATGGCTAATGGTTAAAAGTGTAGAAAGGAGGAAGGGGCTTCATATTTTCCATAATTAGCATGTGGAAGAAGAATACTTTTAAATGCACAGAAGAGAAGAGAGGGAAATTCAAACAAGTGGGACAGTTTTGAAAGTAACGTGTAGGATTTTTCATATTTTTTTTTTTAAAGCAAGCAGTATGAAATGGAGATTAAGCTAATAGTGTGTGGTATGGCAGCCAAAAAAGTCAAAGGGATTTTAGGCTGCAAAAAGAGAGGCAGAGGATTCAGAAATAATGTTGTGTCAGACACTCTGGTCTGGTCAGGCATCTGAAGTACTGAATGCAATTCAGGGAGCCATGTTTTGTTTTGGTTTTTTGTGTGTGTTCAGTTTCATTCAGTGACTGGCACCTCCTTACACAGGAGGAAGCAGGCAGCTAGGTGGCAGCAGCGAAGATGTTCACTTGAAGATCTTGCCCTGATTGAAGGGTTTGCCCATGTGCTGAAAGGCCCCCTCCCAGGAAAAGTACTCTTGGACCATGGTCTGGGCCTCCTCACTGCCAGGACTCAGCTTACACCATGTGTAGGACTCATTATCTACCTACCAGTCTGGACTCAGGGGGAAGGCAAGTTCCTGGCCCACACTCCAGAAATCACACTGTTGTTGTTGGTGTCAAAAAGATGATGCTGGCAAATGCATTCTTCTTCAGCTTGTCCAGGTGCTGGAACATTTCAGTGATGAGGCTGCAGCTCATGAAGGTCTGGCACAACTCCTGGGGGAAGCGTGTACCACAGGGACCAGTCGTCATGATCAAAGTGCTCCCAGAACTGCAGCAGGGCCACATTCAGCATGTCTTTGTTGGAGTACTTTTTGCTTACATTTATCCAACACAAACGTACTCTTGAGAAGGTGGGCAAAGGGATCCTTGGCCTTGGGCTCTGCAGTCAGAGCCTGGTCACACTCATCTATCTCCTCCTCTGGGTCAGGGGGCCACCAGCTGCCTTCTTCTCTTCCTTCCACTCAGCTTGGACCTTCTTTTTTTCTTTTCACGGTCCTTTTGTTTTCTTGAGGTCTCCTTATTAGGCTGACTCTTGGCAAACTTTTTAGCATTAAATTGTGCCACCTTCTTGCATAGCTTCACCACCCAGAACTGGGGCTATTGGATGCAGGTAAGGAACCAGTGATATTGGGAGAGGCCTGCCAGAAAGATGGCTCTAGGACCTGTTTATAGAGCCACAAGAGGGTGCACATAACTGTGATGTCAGCCAATCACACACTCCCCTACCAGGAAAGTCTGGGTCTTCAGGTGGGTATCAAGCAGGCCCAGAATCCACCTTACCTCCTCCTTGGCATTCTCTGTGGCCTATCTGTGGTGGTGCATGATGCCCAGAGTGGGGAACACCCAGGTACTGGCTAGAGAAACGATGTCACTGTCAGCAAAGTTCACCCACTGGATCACCTAGGTATCTGCCTCCAGAGTCGAGCCTTGAAGGTCATCACAAAATATGCAATGGCACTGGTTTCAAACACACAAAACCATCAACACACTCAAAAGCTGGAACCATGCCCACAGGAAATTTTCAGAGGAATTTGGGGGTGCGGTCGGTCTGACCAAAGTGAAAGTGGGGAGGTGCAGACAGCATGCAGATCTGGGTCCCACTGTACTGTGCAGCGATGAGGGCCTTGAAGGCCCACCAGTTTTCAGAGTATGTGTACAGAGTCCTGGCCACCATGGTGATTCCAGAGAAAGGGGGTGGGGACATCAGCACTGCCGCAAAGTGAGTCTGGCTGGGGGTGGGGTGGAGGGAGTGAGGGAAGAGAGGAGAAGGAGGGACAGAGGGCCAGGGTGTCATGTTTTAAGAAGAATATTGATAAGTTAGGATGACTACAGGAGAGAAACCAGGATGGTGATGGTGAAGGGCCTTGAGAATATACCAAAAGAGATTCAATTAAAGAAATCTTTAGCCTGGATAAGAAAAGTATTTCTATTATGTGGAAAAGGGCTATTTTATTTCCCTTCTCTGCTTGTGACAAGAATGGAGAACTAGGAATAGTAAGTACAAGTTGCAAAGAAACATAATCAAGTTTGATGGCAGGAAAACTTCCTAACATTTGGAGGTATCCAAAAGTGGAATGGGTTGCCTCAGTAAAGAGAGGATTTTCCTCTTGTTGGAGTCTTTAAGGAAAGGTTAGATGACCCCCTGCTGGGTATGAGATCCTTCTCTGTGCACAGGTTAGATTTAAACGATTTCTGAGGTGCCTTTCAATGCTAATATCCTGTGATCTCCCTCCAGAGAGAAGATCCTGACAACCTTTCAAACATTAAAAGATATTGGTTTCATATACATATGATTATATATGTTATCATTAAATCAAGACAACTTTGGAATTGGAAGAGGTCTTTTTGTATCCTTATTCTGACACTGTTAAAAAATTTAGTCATCCCTCCCTGCTCTCAGTACGAATTTAATAAAATGCATTTAACTCAATGGTAAAAATTCTCAAGAAAGATTTAAAAATCCAAGTCACTTTGTAAAGAACTGGACAGTTTATGTAACTGAAAAATATTGTAAGACTTTGTCAAAGGCCTTACTGATATCCAGGGATACTGTATATATTTTCTCTACTTTTGATATCTCTTCAGAAGAAATACCAAATATATTCTACTTGTGCCTCATTTGAATTTCTTCTAAAGTCAATGTATTTACTTAGCAGAAAGTTGTACATAAAGAGATTTGCAGTTTCCTGTCACAATATTTTTTCTGTTCCACTTTGTATATAGAAATGCTCATTTTATTTGATGTCTAACATCAGAATTTTAAAAACTATATATAAATTTTAAACAGCTAAAAATAAAGTAAATATATTTTACACAATACTCCCCTATGTCTGACTCCATGGCATAGATGAAAGAGTCCTTGATCCAGAGACTGGGAGACTTGGGTTTGATTCCTACCTTAAGACATAAGCCATGTTACTAACCTGTTTTTTTCTCTAACGGGGGATAATACTTGTTCTACCTATCTCACAGGGTTTTTGTAAGGAAAAGTGCTTTGTAAATCTTAAATTTTCATTATATTATTATTATGAATTCTTAGATATGAAGGAGGACTACAACAATCACTGCAACAATTTTTTTTTAGAAGTTTCTGATTCTTAGCTCTGAGAAGAAAAGTTTACTACTCTTAGTTATATTAGTAAATTAATCAAAACTTACCAAATACCTAGGATTTGTTCATCATTATATCATGTACAATGGGAATATAGGAGTGTAAATGGTTCCTCTACTTAAGGAATTTAAAGTCTAGCTGGGGAGAAAAGTCATGAACACATGTAAAAAAAGAAAAAAAATATTAAATTATGTGAAAGTGAGGAAAGTGCTAATAAGGGAGATAAAGGCTTTGTTTTCAAATTCAAGCTTCTAGTTGGTCACAGTTTAAAACCAGAAGCCTATACAGTATAATGTGATTTCTTTAAGCCTGAAGACAAATGCCAGATCTGTGGTAGGTATTAACCACAACACATCGCTGCAAATAAGGAATTAAATTTGTTGCTTTCCACATGGGCTTAACATACAATTTCCTTTATGACTTAGTTTTTACAGAGATGAGTTTCCTACTAATTTAAGTTTGCTGTTATTCAGTAGTGTCTGACTCCTTGGGATCTCATTTGGGGTTTTCTTGGCAAAGATACTAGAGTGGCTGCCATTTCCTTCTCCAGCGTGTCCTCATTTTACAAATGAGAAACTGAGGACTTGGCCAGGGTCACATAGCTAGTGAGTGTCTGAGGCCGAATTTGAACACGGATCTTCCTGATTCCTGGTACAGTGCTCTATCGCCTAGCTGCCTCTTGGTCTCTGCCTGGTTGGTTCTATCTTTAGAAGAATGAAGAATTGTTACTACGATTTTAAGTAGCATCAGCATCAACTCACCCTGGCCAGTTGAGATTACATATACATTGGGAGCATCTAAGCAAATAAAGTCATAATAAAAATGAGGCAATAAAGATTCAAAATGAAAACAAGCATAACGACCTTTAAAGCATACACCATTTACATGAAACTTTTCTAGAAATTCTCTTATTATATCATATATCATTTGACTTATATAAAATATCAATGCTCTCTGAATCAAATCTTTCTTTCCATGAACAAACTAGCAATGCTAACTATATGATCAAAGTTCCTAAAAATTCACTCACAGAGCTGAAACAATACACATTCATTCATCAGACTAATAAGCATTTATTAAACACACACTGTATGCGATGCACTACAGCATTTTTAGAAGAAATTATTCCCATTCTCAAATTACTTATAGTAGGTAAGCCAAAGTAAAGTACATAAGAAATAATTAGGGGATATATTAGTGTCCATATTCATAGTAAAGATATTTTATGCACAAATGCCAGAAAAAGAAAAGAAAGTTTAGAAGTAGGACAATTACCTGTTCAGAATAGTTTTATTTAAAACTTCAAATACAAAAGACACTGTTTGAGATGTGCTTGAGGACATTTTTTCTGGAGGTATAGTTAAAATAGGCATTCGGATATCAGGTCACTAAAACAGAAAGGTTAATTCCTAGATAGGTCATCTGGCTTCTATTCAGACAATTCTTCCCTCATCCAAGAAAACATGATTTTAAAAACATAAGTGCACTGAAGCTTAAAAATCAATGTTGCCTCATGTTTCATTTACCTTGTAACCATTGATCCAGAGCATTATCAATTGTGCACTTCATCACAGGAAGGAATTCAGAGTTCATAAAAAGTCCTCGACTAGGGATCTTATGCATTCTTTCCTGGTGGCTTCTCGAGCTGAAGAATTCTAATACCAACTTTATTTGCCAAAGTTCAAAAGTTTCAGACATTTCCCTTCTTTCTAGTCTTCTGACAGCCTTGAAGAGAAAAGACAAAATACAAATAGTGGTGTTTCATCTACCCAATTTTTATGAATAAATGAAATTACTGTATAAGGCTCCTATACCAGAATTTAATAACTCTGGTGCATTAAAGATTTCTCTGTTTTCACATGTCTCCAAATAAGGAGGTCATATTCCTCCCCTTTTTGGGTGACTTTTACCCTACAGATGTGCCCATTAGTCAATAAACACTTATTAAATGCCTACTATGTATAGGCTACATTGTGCTATTACTGTCATTGTGCCCATCTGTCTGTCTCAGTAGAGGACATCTCTTTAATCTGGGTGCCAAGAATATTCATCAAGTTGAAATCAATCACCTCTGAGAAACAAAAAAGGTGGGTGAAACAATGGTGTGTATATGTGATTCCTAGCTTCGGTTCTCTACAACGCTCGAGTCTACAGCAGATAGTTAATTTCCTGGGCTCTATGTCCCCAGTGCCTAGCCCAGTCTGTACTATACAGTATGCCCCTTTTAAATATCTGCTGAATTTCAATCTCTCAAGATGAATAGAGACAAGCAAACTTGGAGGGAAGAGAAGTGGGCAGAATCCAAGAGGGAGCAATTCAATTCCAATATTCCGGTGTTTCTCAATCTTTCACTAAATGCAATGCAGAGGAGAAAGTCCCTACTCTTAAAAAGTGGCTTCTACTGTACTTACATGGATAAGTAAAGACAAAGTGATTTGAGCAGGAAGAGAACATTAATGGGAGGGAAGAGAATAGATTTACAAAAGGTGGTAGCTTCTGAGCTAAACCTTTAATTAAGGAAAACTAAGGATTCTTAGGAGGCAGAGGTAGGGAGGATGTGTATTCTCGGCATCCAGGGCAGTTTACGTAAAGACATGGAGTAGACAGGAGATGGAATGCTGAGGTCTATGAATAAGTAGTATTTCAGTTTGGAGGGGAAAATAACAGGAAAGGGAAGCAATGTGAGATATTTGGAAAAGTAGGCTGGAGACAAGTTGGAGAAGCCTTAATGTTAGGCTAAAGAGCAGGGAAGAAAAAGCAGCATAGATGAGCCATCTCTGGAGTCTACTGGTTTTCAGTAATCTGCTCAGTGGCCACCATGTGGCTAGTCTGAAAAAGCTGGACCACAGATATCTGGAGGCAGTAGAGAGAGGTCCAGGCTTGGAGTCAGGGAAACCTGATTCAAATCCTGCCTTAGACACTTACTAGCTGAATGATCCTGGGCAAGTTATTTAAACTCTGCCTCAATTTCTCATCTGTAAAATGGAGATAATAGAACCTATCTTTCCAAGTATCTGTAAAGTGCTTAGCATAAGCCAGGCACATAGTAGGTACTATATAAATGTTGGCAGCTATCATTATTGTTAAAATGGGGATTTTACCTCCCTCCATTCTTTGAAAAGGAGAAAGGAGTAAGGCAATCAGTGTGAAACACTGAATATAAACACTATATTTTTTTGAAATGTTAGAGTGGTGGCACCATACTGGACAGGGCGTCTAAAAGACCTGATATATAAAATCCAATCTCAAATTCTGAAGAGTTCAGGCTAACCATAGGCTGCCTTAGTTTCCTCACATATAAAATGAGGATGATAACTGCTTTTACCTTAGAGGGTTATTGTGAGGATCAAATGAGTAAACATACATAAAGTGCTCTGCAAACCTTAAAGTGCCATATAAATGCTGGCTATTATTATTATTCCTTTTCCTTTTTTATTTTTTATTATAGAAGATGGCTTTTTGGGAGAGGGTAAACAGTACAGTAGTGAATATATGTGACACAACAATAAAGCATATAAATAAAAATTTATTTTTGAAAAAAGACTCTTAAGAAGGTTGCTTTGTTTACAAATATGTTCCAATATCTCTTTTTGATGGCAGGAATTTCATCATTAAAGATTAATTTACTGGCTTGTTTTATTCCCTGTTAAAATGCAAATAATTTGGATAGAACAATTTAAGTTTTATCATTCATTTTTACCTTTGTATGAATGAGTTTATCTGATTAGTTAAGGCTATGGTAGAGGAAAATAAGAAGCAACCAGATATCTGAGGGGAATGGGAAGAAAAAGGATTCCCCAAAGGAAGAATAGAAGGGAAATAAAAAGGGAAGGCTGGAAACACTAAAGGGATACTTTGCCTACTTCACAAAATTATGCACAGCAAGCCCTTAACAATATTCTTACTATGTAGAGATGATTCTTTTTCCTTTAAATGCTGTATGAATATTTGATGAGCTTGAACATATTTAAAAGATGCTTATTTCTGAGAAGAATATAGAAACCAATAAGGTAAGAATAACAAACGTCACTGGTAAGAAACACAAAATCACACCAAAACATTTTTTCCCCAACCCCACTCTCTACTCATCAAGTACCTGATCTATTGCTATGTATGCAGGGAGCATCTCTGGATTCTCCTGAGTGACACATTCATAAAGAATTGAAGAAAAGAGATCAAGAATTTCCTGTTTCTGAAAGACACAAATTGCATACAGTATGTACAGAATATATTTATATATATATATATATTCTTAACTGAATTCTTAATTGAATATTTATTAAGTATCTCCTGTGCACAGTATTATGCTAGATACTATAAGGGATACAAAAGTATGACAGTTTCCTTTCTTAAATAAGAGTCTTACAATATACTTGAGAATAAAACATACCTTAAAAAGTAAATGACAATAAAGGAGGGCTTATCAAAGGATAATCTGGATAGATTTAATATTTCAAAGACATGGAATTTCAGAGATGCATTTTGTCTCCAACACAGGTTATGAACTCTCCGTGAGAGCTGTCATGGCCTAAAGCCAATAAACACCACCAACTTGTGACTAATTTGGTAATGAAGCCCTACAAATTTAGGCTGGACCTCTGAAGACAGACATTAAGCTTTTCCAAACATCTGCCCAAGTGTTGGTTCTACTGGCACAATGCTCATATATCTAGGGTCACCTCCTAAGCATAAGGAGACAACAGTTAACTGGATTAAGCTGCAAAACTGGATGGCAGAAAAAAAGTATTACAGGAATTCAGAAATGAGAAATATCAACAAGGGATGGAAGGAACAGAAAAGATACCATGAAGGAGATGAAATCTGAAAGGACTGGTAAGAAGAGAATCAGACATAATAGAGGAGAAAGTCACAGAAAGAGTGGAAAGAAGGTAGGGATAGAGGAATACAGCATGGGTGACAATGAAATAAAACAAGTAGAATTATGTAGGATGGACAGTAAATTAATGGACCATATTATCCCAAGAGACATTTGCAGGTGAAAACAGAAATCTAAATTTGCAAGTCTAAGATAAATTTAGGTAGAGAGCTGCAATAGATTATGAAAGGAAATGAGGTTTTTGAGAGTATGGCCCTAACTTCTTGAATCTGTTATCAGGGATGATAAAAGACTTTTTTTCAAATCATTCTTTAATGTCACTATCAGAACATGAGGCTATTTTAATTCTGAATCCTTTTCTTATATTCTTAAATTCAAGTACTTAGGCTTTAAGACTATGGACAATTTTTTCTCTGTTTCATACAGAAATGTTTCACTTCTAATGCTATCAATGTCTAAAAGGTTAAAAAATGTTTTTTATTGTCAAAAACCAACAGGAGAAACAATGGAAAACATAATAAAATACCTGGCCCAAATTCACAGTTGGTTTGCAGAAATATTCAGCAAATGACAAAAGTGCTGGATCAGAGGTGAAAGCTGAAATAGCTTCTGGCTAAAAGAAAGTAAAATGTAAATAAGCACCAAGATTTTTACTCATTGCTCAAACTTAAAATACATACAGTTATAACAGACCTTTTCTTTCCTTGAACTATAACTCATGTTAGGTTCAAATAAAAAACTTAATGGAATTTAACAAAATTCTTGCTAAGTAAAAATATCTGGAGTAAGAAATTAGGCTGCAGACCTATTAAATACTAACCATGAAAAAACAACCTTCCTAATTCTCTCAAAGGGACTATACAGCACTAGTAATCTGTACTGTCAATGCCTGCCTAAAATAAATCCAAGGCTGAGGGAAAAGATTTAACTATTAAAAAAACCCACAAAAATCATATTGAAAGAAGTAGGAAAGAGTAAGTAAAAATAAGTCAGAAAATAAAGGCTTTCAATATATGTCTATGCTCTTTTCAAAACATTAGATACGAAGTTAGAAAGGACTTCAGAGACCATCCAGAACAGTAGTGTCAAACTCAAATAGAAAGAGAGGGCACATTGACTCAGAAAACCACAAATTAACATTATCCATGTTGTACTGTATTTTATTTATTTGGTTAAAGATTTCTCAATTACATTTTAATCTAGTTGAGGCTACATTCAGGTGTCATGACCTTTAGGTCTCAAGTTTGACATATCTGATCTAGAACACCCTCCCCACCTACACCCCATTTTAAAGATGAGGAAACTGAGACTCTGGGAAGTTAGGTTACTTGTCCAAGGTCACACAGGTAGCAAGAGTCAAAGGAAGGGTATGAATCCAGGTCCTAAGAACTTACAACAAGGGCTTCTTCCAGTATACTATACTGTCTCCTCCTTCATATCATGAGAATGGACAAACAACAACCACCTCTCTCTCCTCCACCTCTGTCCACACAGAGATTAATACCATTACTTGTGGGCGCTCTGCCCAAAGGAATATAAATTTTGATTGCTGAAACCTAGCTAGATATCCTGAGGTTTGGGACCTAGATTACTTTTTTATGGACACACCTTAAACCCAAATCACTCTGACTTTCACTGACTGGTCAACAGTAGGTCCCAGCCCAAGCTTCACTTGGTCACTGAATTCAGATGGATCAGAGTGAGTGTAAATAGCAACTGTTTCTGTTTTGACCAGAAAGCCTGAGGATCTTTCCCCTCCAGACTGATTTTTTTTTTTTTTTTACTACATAAAAGAGGCCACTCTTTGCCTCATTTTTACCTAGCCTTAATCACTGAATGAGGGTTGCCTAAGACAAACTGAAACCAGGGTAAGACCTTAGCTTAAAAAGGCCAAGGCGGCTCAGGAGAAGAGAGTGACGGTAGTGACTTTACACAACCCTCTCTCACTTGAATTCAATTCACTTTCAAGTCACGACATCCCTGGCTCTCTTTGAGAATTAACAACAATTTTGTTTCTAAAGTTTTGTAGAACAAAGATATCCAGAAATATCTTCTAAACTATGTACTTCTCCCTTTGCTTTGGAGTTGAACATAATTATTTGTGATTTTTATTTTCAGGGTGTTAGACATTAGTAAATTTGTCCTTGAGTTTGTGCCTGTATTCTGAGCTCGTATTGGTCTGATCAGCCAGTCAGACACTGAAATTTCACTTTACAACGGTGATGTCATTTTGCTCCTCTTCGAAGACAAAGGACAACAACCATAAATATACACATATGTATATTCATGTAATGTATAATTGCAGACAGTAAACTTCTCCCAAGAAATTCCTCAACTTTATTCTGCCAAACAAAATCTAATAAGGTAAAATAGCCAATCAAATTTATTAAGCATCAAGAACAGCACAGCCTAAGACATCAGTACTAGTTGATACTTGCATAATGAATAGAGGGTTGTATTGGAATCAGGAAAGCCTGAGTTCAAATTCTATTGCAGTCAATTTTTAACAGAGTGATCCCTGTCACTTAACCCCTTTCATCCTCAGTTTCTTCATCTGTAAAACGAGGGGAGTTACAGCACCGGCCTCAAAGCATTTTGAGGATCAAGTGAGATAATATTTGTAGCGCTATGCATACTCTTCAAACACTCTACAAATGCTAGTCATCATCACAGTTGCTAATGCAGGTCAGAAAGCATTAAGAAATTCTTTCTTTTTTAAATGTAAGGCCCACTACTTTGAGGAACAAAGCACTAATCTTAGTCATCTCAATATCCATTTCCTTATGGTGACTGATTTTTGAAATTCGGTGACTACATCTTGAAAGTGGTATTTACTTTAGACATTTATTCCCAATGACAGAAACTTAAAGGTTAAAGATTTAAGAATAGTTGCTTTATGGCAGAATTACTCAATTTCTAAAACTTCTAAAATTTTTATATTAATATCAAGTGTACAAATATATTAGAAAAAGGATCTTTTTGTGACCTTTACACTTAAAACAATGAAATCTGAACAAATGAAAAGACAAAAGTCTGAAGTAGCAGAAAATAGCAGGCAAAAGACAAACCTTGATCAGTACTAAAATTAGCTAATGGGATAAACTGAATTCCTAAAAAAGCAATGATTTCTTTTAATAATACAGTGAGCCACTCTACCTGCTGCTAGAAGGTAAATATTAAGAAAAAAGCTGGCAGGTTTGCACCAAGTGTCCCATAAACACCAAGCCCTATCTGACAAATTAGTCTTTTACTTCAAAGTTACTTTGCAACTTGGCAGCAGACTCAAGCAAGAGTCACCAAGAAAAAAAAGTCGGAAGGCCAAGAGAAACTAAGGCTGTGACTGTTCTTTCTCCCCTTTTTGCTTATCACCATTACCTTGAAAGCCCTGGCTTCAGAATTCCTGTGGGTGACTGTTTGAGCTAACAAAGTTTGCCAGCCCATTGGATCTTCCTTGTAGGAGAGTTGCCCCGCCCTGAGTTTCACATATAAAACCCCATCCTTGGAAAGGATTGCTCTGGAAGAAAACAAAATTGAACTCAGTATACACCCTTACTGTAGTTCTAGATAGTTCAAAAATGTAGCGTTCTGTAGTACAATGAATGCTCACATGTTCCCATGGCCTAAGGTAATTCCTGGAAGAAACAAGGCTATTGGATTAGAAAAACATGCTACTTCTCATTTATGTTACTTTTTTGTCTGGATTATGGGGGAAGACAGAGCATTGTGACTACTCCTCCTTAATCTTAGTACCTTCCCTCTTTTGACATTTCTAACTGATCCTGTTATCCATCTTATTTGTTACAAAGATATTTGCATACTGTCTCCTCCACTAGACTGCGAGATTCTTGATAGCAGAGAAGGTTTACTGTGCACAACAGGTGATTAATAAATGTCTGATGACTTGACTTATCTTGATTCTACTACTAGCTATGTAACATTGAGAAAGTCATTTAACTGCTTTGTTTTGGTACCTTTAAGAAATAGGGGCAATAATACCTGTCGAACCTATCTCACAGGTTTTTGTGAGAAACTCATTTGTATACCAGTGTATAAATACATGCATATGTATATGCATGTATGTATAACTGTAGATGACAAAACACTACGTAAATAAGATCCTTGAAGGCAGTGACTGTTTCATTTGTGACACCCAGAGTACCTGTGCTAGGAATACAGTATGTACTCACTGTTTACTGAACTGAATTACCATGTAGTTACAGAATCAATGCTGAAAGAAGCTTTGTGGGCCATTTAGTCCAACCTATTATCCAATTACAGGGAAATCCTTAAAAAAAAAAATCCAAGTCCTCTTTAATTCCATCACACTTTCAGTGATAAGTATTTTTATAATTTATCCTATTTCAATACTGAACAGATCAAACTGTTAGGATGTTCTTCCAATACTGAATTGAAATCTTCCGCCTACTGCCTCAACCATAATTCTTCTTGAACTATCCAGAATACATTTAATCTTCTTCCAAATGTCAGATTGACCATCACGAGAGACAATTTCACTATAGTTCCAATGAAAGGAAATTCAAGTTCCTAAATAAATCTAAGATATGTAAGGTTATAAGGCCCTAAATTAAAAAAAATTTGTCTTATAAAATAGAACAAGCCAGCAAAATATTTCATCCTTAAGGCTTAAGATACAACAAATAATATTCTAGTTATTAATTTATCTAAATAAACACTTTTCTATCTGAACATTTTCTCCTATGTTCCACAAAAAGGTATAACACAGATTTCAATGTACTTACTTCAAGTGGTGTATTCCTTTACTTAAGTCTATAAGCAATTCCCAATATCGTGGGCCTTTCACTTTAATCTGTCAAGATAAATATAAATACAGGTAAGCTATTACGTGTATTACTTGGAGTAAGAAAAATTCAAATTATTTGGAGGAAATAAAACTAATAAAAACTGGAATGCATCTCTAGGTTAGCTAACTAAGTTGATTTATTTCTTACTGCTATGAGATATAATGAGATGAATTCCTTTTGCCTGCCATTGGGGCTGCCTATCTCAATTCTCCTCTCCCATCCAGTCTCCATTCAGTTACTATGGTGATTTTCCTAAAAAGCAGGTCAGATTATATCATTCCCCCTACTCAAATTCCAATGGCTTCCTATTGCTCCCATGATCAAATAGAAAATGCTCCACTCAGCATTCAAAGCCCTTCATAACCTAGCCTTTTCACACTTTATTGCCTAATACATACTCTCCCAGCTGTTATGCACATAAGACACTTCATCTCTACTATGGGCATTTTCTCCGGCTGTCCCCATACATGGAAACACTCTCCCTCCTCCACTCTGACTACTGATCTCCCTGGCTTCCTGTAAGTCCCAACTAAAATTCCATTCTCTACAGGAAGCCTTCCCTAACCCTTAATTAATTCAAGTACTTTGCCTCTTTAAATTATTTCCTATTAATCCTGTATATCCCTGGTTTTGTATATATTTGTTTGCATGTTGTTTCCCCTCTTTCTCTATGATCTTTCTCTATGACCTATCTCATATTTTAAAACTTGTGGATCTTGAAATTCCTTATTTCTACAGTTATTACTAGGCTATTATCTTTAATGATGCAGGAAGGAGGGGGGAAAGGAACCATTTTACTAATAGGTATGCACATATTCATAAGTGGAAATACTCAAATCTTGTCCCAATTTACCTGCTTTAAAAGGTGAAGCTCAGGAAGAAGAGTAGGTGCCATTAGCTCTTCTGTGGTTTCTTCATACCACTGAGTACCCTTTATATCATCAAAAGAATAAAAACTTAGTACAATGCGCTTGGTGGGGTCCAGAATGTAAAAAAGGCTCAATTTCCCATTGATTCTATTATTAAATATCCCATTTTTTAAAAGAAGTTGAAATCAACACTGTCCTCTAATTTAAATGCACATAATATGAACAAAGGATATGCTGATTTGTAGTCTATTTATGCATATTAAATCACTAATCCCTGAATAAGATTCCCAAGCTACCTAGTCCTCCGAAGCATCATGCTGAGCAGTCGAGGAAGGATGCAAAGCCTAATTGTTCTTATATTACGGTTCTTTGAAGCCATGTAAAACAATACAACATTTTTTACTCAAGAAAGTGCAGGTGAAAAATAGTGTGAGAGAACATTTAGACTTCACACGACACTTTCTTACACAAACACAGAAAAGCATCAAACACAGCTCGATCAGATTCACTGATTGGGATAAGGTACTAGCATCATATTCATAATCAGAACCTTCACTGTGCAAGAGACTAGAGGATTTACGTAAACCATCTACCTTTAATCCTAGCAATCAGAGGGGAAAGAGCCCTTAGTTCTCTAATCTTATTTTACCTAGTCCAACTCCTTCAATTTACAGAAGAGAAAACTGAGGCCCAAGGAAGTAAAGCACCAAAGATGTGATTCTAACTCAAGTCCTGTTTGAAGTCACTCTTTCTACAATATCATTGCTATCTGCATAATTCTAGCTACTTAATTTTTAAAAGAGTTAATCAGATGCATCATAGTAAAGAATGACAGTGGGAAAATTAGTGAGATAAAACCAAAGGCATGAATTATGTATGGGATGGGGAGGGAATGGGAGATTGGGAGAAAAAAATTACCTTGTAGGTAACCTCTAATAATGCATAGCAAGGAGTATTTGTATCTACATCAACAGGCACAAGAAGTCTTGGTTCTGCTGCTAGCACATACAAGTGTCGAAGAGCCTGCAGATGGTACCTAGTGACAGAAAATATAGGTGTGTCGTTAGAAAAACTGCATAGTCTCTAAAATTTTCATTTGTCTGCAAGTCTAAAGTGAGAGCAGTAATAACAATCCTTCATTTGGCAATCTGTGATCTGTTTCTATAGCTAGTGCTTCATCATAACACTTGTGGAAGGAACAGAATACCAAGGAGAGACGTGATGCAAACCTTTAGTCTACCAACACTTATATACAACCTCATCTCCTTGTCTAAAAGCACATGATGTAATCAAGGAGTAGATCAATAGGCTTCCCACATCCTTGCTTTAACTGAAACTTATGTTTCTGGATCCTTATCGCCTATGAAGTAAAGTTCAAACTCCTTTAACTAGAATTTTAGGTCCTCTAATAACAACATGGTACTTGCTGCCCTCCCTTTGGATCATATTATTGTTGTCCACTCCCCTACATGCACTCTACTGTCCAGCTAAATTGGCCTTCTTATTGTTCTTATTTATACGCGTCTCCATCTCCTCCCTCTGGGTGTACCTCACTCAAAGTAAGAATGCGATAAGACCTTAGCCGGAAAGGGCCAGCATCTCCCATTGCATCCTGGGCCATCTTTGTAACCCTGATGAATACCTGGTCACTGGATTCAGATGGCTCTGGAAGACAACTGAGGTTGGTGACCTGGCACAGCCCTCCCTCACTCAAATCAAAGTCAACTGGAAGTCATGTCATCATCTTGATGTCATGGTCCTCTTCTAAAACAAAGGGCAAACACAACAACTTTATACTAGCCCTCTGCTTATTGAAAGAGTCAGCTTATCACTCAATAGCTCTCATCTCTTTCCCAAACAAAGTCCTAAATATAAACCGGTATGTACTCCTTGTCTCTCTTATTTCTGCAATCTGGCTTTAACTCTCCTTACTCAACTCAAACAGTTTTCTCCAAAGTTGCCAATAACCTCTTAACTGCCAGATCTGACAGCCTTCTCTCAATCTTCATCTTTCTCTATGCCTCTGAAGCCCTATGATATTGTTAACCATCCTCTCCTCCTAGATACTCTCATTTGTCTGGGATGTCACGGCACTTCAGTTCTGGTTCACCTCTTCCTGGTCTGACCACTCCTCCTTTGCTAGATCTGAACGCATAACCTCACCAAGTCATTATGGGGGTGATATTCCAAGGTTCTGTGCTATGCCCTATTCTTTCTCTACACTCTCACTTCATGAACTCATCACTCTCATAAGGTTAAATTTATGTCCTTGCAGATGACTCTCTTAGACTGTCTCCTGAGCTCTAGTTCTATATCAGCAACTGCTTATTACACATTCCCAGCTAGATGTCCCACAGATATCCAAACCCTCTTAGATGAAGGTAGACACTTTCCTATTACTACTGAGGAAACCACCATCTTTCAAGTCACTCAGGTGCATCCTTGACTCCATCTTCTCTCAACAATTTATTTTCAATCAGCAGCCAAATACTGATATTTTAGCCTCCACAACAACATTCAAATACATGCCCATCTCTCCATCCACCACCTACCAATCTAGGTCTGTACAGCATTATCCCTGCCACACTACTACAACAGCTTCCTAATTGGTCTTAGACAAATCTCTCCTCTTTCCAATCCATCCTCCACAAAGATGCCAAAGTGGCTTTCCTATAGCATAATTCTTTACTACTCAATCAACTTAACATCTGAAGCTCTTTATAACCTAGTATTTCCCTTTTATTCCTAGTCTTATTATAGAATATTCCCCCCATGTACTCTCCTATCCAGTCAAACTGGCTTTCCTCCTATTCCACTTACACAAAATTCCATCTCCTACTTCGTACATCAGCACCGTCTGTCTGCCTCTCAGAATTGCTAGCTTCTTTCAAAAGTCAGTTTAAATATCTTCTACAAGAGGCCTTTCCGATTGCCCCCCAGCTGCTAGTGCCTTCCTTCCCTCCAAAACTGCCTTTGATCTACTTTGTCTATCTTATATGTACCTGTATATATACTTTTGTCTCCCCCAGTAAAATGCAAGCTACTTAAAAGTAAACACTATTGACTCTTGTCTTTTGTATTCTTAGCTTCTATTGCAGTGTTTGGCAAAATGAAAATGCATAATAAATGCTGACTGATTAATTTCTATTTTTGATGTTCCAATGCTTACACAATCAGACCAATAACTAGTGAGACGAAAGGTCAAAAGTAGCAATAAATTAGGAAAAAGCATAAAAATGAGCAAATTAAATGAAAATTTTAAAATGAGAAAATTAAATTAAAATTAAAGTAGAATTTCTCAAACTGAAATTATTATTTATTTCCACTCATTATGAGACCTGCAGTTAATAATGAATAAGTATCCTATGAGAGGTTTACTGTTTGAAACTCTGAAAGACTTAAGATCTGTGATTAATGAAATGACCAATTGTAATTTCAGAGAACTGATGAAGAAAACATACTACTCACTTCCTGAAAGATGAGACTCAAGATAGAGAATAAGGCATAGATTTCTGAACATGGCAAATGCAGGAAGTTTGCATATTTGTTAAAAAGGCTTTATCTTACTTTTTCTTTTTCAATTGTAGAGAGAAGTGGGAGGAAGAGAAAATATGTTTGCTAACTGAAAAACACTAAATTTAAAAAAAGAAAAGTTTATTGTCACTGTGGACATACTATAAAATTAACTTTGCCAGCTGTCTCAGCTGCTATCCATTCCTCCATTTAACAGCAACATCTCTGTTTTCTATTTTCATTTATGCTGAGAATGGCAATATGGATGTGGTTCACTTTCTTCAATAAGGAGGTCATTGGACAAAGATTACATATTAAGAATATAAACAATTAAATACATGTGTACTTAATACATTCAAAAACAAATGTAGACAGTCCAAAAATTGTGCAAATTTTAACATTCTTCCTTTTTCTGCTGCTCTGTCAAAAATGCTAGCGTGCAAGAAGAATGTACAGGACTGTGGTTTCATGAGACATCATAACCAACACCTTTATCTTGTAGTAACTAGATAATCTTATGATAATAAGCCTCTCCATATTTAGCTATTTCTTCAGAGAGCAAAGTCTGTTGTCAAATATGACCAAAATCTTTCCAGATTCATACAATTTCCAAAGCAGAATATGTCACTATCATAGCCTTTAGAAAAAGCCCAGGGTCATCATTGCCATATGCACACAAGAAGACACTGAAATTAGACACTTATGGAGGAAAATGAAGCTTAATGAGGATACATATAAAGTCCTATGCTTATCATGTTTTTAAAAATCGTCTGAATAGATACAGAATGAGAAGGCATAATTACTTTATGTGACTTATAGCCATATGGGAATTTGTGCCTAAGCTCAGATCGACCTCATCATCTCAAAATAGGTAGAAATGCACTAAATAAAAGAACAATTGCTAAAAGAAGGGAAAAGAAGAAATGTATCTCTCTGATCCCATAAAGAAAATTTCCAAAGAAGAAACCCAGCAAAGACCAAGGAAAAGAGAAAGTAAAAAATAAATTACACAACTAGAAACCCCAGAAAACAGAAAAACCACAAGAACCTAGATCTCTTTAATGTTTGGAAAGCCTACCACAAAAGTTAAAGGAAGAGATAAGAATTGAAATGAGAGCTCTTAATGAAAAACTCACAGGATGACTTAGCCCAAAAACTCAAAAACTTTAACGAAGTAGTAAAAACCCTGAAAAAGGAATGGTGAAAGAATTTAAAGATTCTTTAAAGATTTAAAGTACAAGAATTATTAAAAGCAAGCAAAATTGGAAGATTTGATTAGATTTAAATTTTTTAAAAAACGGATCTGGGAAATAGAAAGAGAAAAAATGTAAAAATCACTCTCTCCCTAGGAAAGTACAATGAAATAAAACATCTCAAAATATTAGTAAATTATAAAACTCCAAAATACTAACAGGTACTGAGTATAGGGAGAAAAAGTAAGAAATAGGGAGCAAAAGTTAGATAAATGAAAATCTACTACAAGTATCTGCCCCATAAAGCAACATTAAGGTTTACTCACCAAGAATTGTTATTTTGAAGTTCCATAGCACAGAAAGAAAGTATGTCAGATGCCAAGAAAAGACAAAATAAATTTCAAGGAATTCTAATCAAAATTATCTGAGACGACTCATCAACAATAAAAAAATTAAAGGCTGAAATATAAACGGAAAATGGCTTATACCCAAGAATTTCTACCCTAAAAAATTCATCATATTCCTACAGAGCAAGGAAAAAAAGCATCATGTGTGAGAAAACCAGAATTGAGCAGTCTTTGAAATGTACAAAGCCAAAGAAATCTAAGAAAGCTAACCAAGGCTGATTTTTTCAAAAAGGACAGGTGATGCTCCACTACTTACAAAGAAGAAAGAGAAAAGACGATTACCTCCGGGGAGTCCCAGGCCACTCCATGGCTAACAGTCTAAGAGGCTTGGGTGAGTACAAGGAAAAGCAAGAGGTGAAGGAAGGTACTTAGTATTTCCTGAAACCCAAGCACCACAAGTAACTGTCATTTAAACATATAAGGAGAAGAACAGGGAGGAGAATCTCATGAATCATATACTTATCTGGATGCAACAAAAGAAAAAAGATGAAGCAAACAGTGCCCATATCAGAGGGTGATGTAGGGTGAGAAATGCCTTAAATAAAACAAACTATTAAAAAGGAAGGTGGAGAGAAGATCAAGTGACTTTTTTTCTTAACAGGGAAAATAACCATATCCATGATCAGACTGTTCCAAGGAATACTAAAATCAGGTTCCAAGTGAGGATATTTTTTCTTTCAAAAAATGGTAAAAAAAAAAAAAAATTATGGCAGGAAAGATTAACTCAATAGTCGTAAACATGAATGTGAAGGGTATGAATTCACATAAAATGGAGAAGTGTAGCAAAATACATTGGAAAGTAAAATACCAAAATTTGTTGTATTCCAGAAATACATAACCTAACAATACCTAGAGTTAAAATGTGGGGTTGGAATACAATGTACTCTTCAGCTGAACCACAAAAAGCAGAAATAGCAATCACGACCTTAGTCATGGCAATTATAAAAAACAGTTATTGGTCAAAAATGAAAAGCAAGTTGGGAAATACCACAATACCAAGGCACCATAAATAATAAAAAGAGTATTAATAACATATATGTGTGTTTGTCTATAAGTGTGTGTGCTGACTGACTGGCATAGCATAAAAATAATTAATGGAAAAACTAATTTAATTCCACAAAAACTTCGAGATAATAAGACACTAGCTGCAAGTGACTTTAACAGATTTTTTTTAGACTTATAGATGTAATAGATAAAGAAAGAAATTTATGCTCTGAATAGAATAATAGCAAAATTAAATATGATACACACCTTTGGAAATCAATGAATTGGAATGTTAAGGAGAATAAAATTTATAATACTTGAGGCACTTTTAGATGAACTGATCATGTGACAGAGAACAAAGAATAAATACACACTACTGAACACATACATCAACGAGGTTAGTAAAAATGGATTAAATGAAGCCTAAATAATATTATCCTAAATAAAGTTAATCCTAGATAATGAGAGGATGAAAGAATAAATAGAGGTTGAAAGTGTAGAGAGAGAGTAAATGTTGCACACTGTTACTGAAGGTATAAATTGGTTCAATCATTCTGGAAAGCAATTTCTAATTATGGTAAGACAATGACTACACATTCATGCCTTTTGATCCAGAGATCCCACTGCTAGAGATCTCAAATTGGTCAAAGACCAAATAAATAAATAAATAAAAGTCCCACATTCACCAAAATATTTATGGCAATACTTTTTGCTGTACCAAAGACTGGAAATAAAGAAGATGCCCATTGACTAAGGAATGGCTAAAGAAGCCATGGTACATGAATGTAAAAGTATATTATTATGCGATAAGAAATGAAGAATACAGAGATACAAGGCAAGAATTATATAAACTGAGGTAAAGTGAAATAATCAAAACCAGGAAAACAACAGCAACCACAGTGAGGTTAATGGGAAGGACAAAATAATCGAAAATTAATATTGTGAAATTATAATTATCAAGAAACTTTACTCAAACAGACATGAGAAAGTATCTCCTTCCTGCTTCTGCAGAGGAAAAGGAAACTATATATGTAACAGTATAAAATCAGACTTGGTGGATGTATTGGGTTTTTCCCCTTCTTTAAAAATTATTGTGAGAGGAGTCAAGATGGCGGAGTAGAAAGATGCACGTATACGAGCTCCGAACGCACAGCCCATAGATTTAATGAAAGAAGAGCTCCCCACAAGTTTTGGATCACTGCAAGGTGTAGAGAAACACAGTGGAAGAGATTTCCGTTCCAGAGAGCCCTGGAGAGCTGTCCCCAGGGTCCGTTGTGCCCCAGAAAGCGGACCCCACCCCAGCGCTGCCCTGGCCGTGGCCCCAGAGAAGCTGATCTGAGCAGGCTTCAGGGACAGAAGCTCCAGCGGCCAGGAAGGTCACTCCGCCCACAGAAGCTACAGGTCAGTGAGAGAGACGGCTGGGCTGGACAAGAGGGGAGCAGGGTGTCTCCGTGGCTCAGGCCCCCTCGGGAGGAAGCGGCAGAGGCAGAGGCAGGGACAGGAAGGGGCGGAGGCAGAGGCGGGGGTGGCGGCGGAGGCAGTGGCTGTGGCCCAGGACTCCCCCAGCAGCAGGCAGGATCTTCATTACTGAAAGTCTCTGCGTAAACCACCTGAAGGAGCTGAGCCTGGGAGACAGCCCTGCCCCACCCGCTCCATTTCTGAAGGTCTCTGCAAAAAGCCCCTGAGGGAACTGAGCCTGGGAGGTGGCCCTGCCCCCACCCCAGCACCAGAACTAAAGCTCACATTGAATAGCAGCCGTGCCTGCCGCGGAAAGCCCATTTGAATCTCAGACCCCAAGCACTAGCAGGGCGGATCTAGGCAGGGGTGGACAGGAATCTCAGAAGTCAAGTCAAGCTGGGAAAATGCCTAGAAAAGGGAAGAAAAATAAGACTATAGAGAGTTTTTTTGAACAGACGCAAATGATCCCGACTTTCGGATCTGATGACAAGGACATATTCTTGCCATCAGGGAGAGACGTGGAGGGCGGGGCCTCGGTACCCCAGACATCCCAGGGGGATGTCGGGTGGGCTCAGGCCTTGGAAGAGCTCAAAAAGGATTTTGAAAAGCAAGTTAGACAGGTGGAGGAAAAACTGGGAAGAGAAATGAGAGAGATGCAAGAAAAGTATGAAAAACGGGTCAATACCTTGGTAAAGGAGACCCCAAAAAATATTGAAGAAAATAACACCTTGAAAAATAGGCTCACTCAATTGGCAAAAGAGGTTCAAAAAGCCAATGAGAAGAATGCTTTCAAAAGCAGAATTAGCCAAATGGAAAAAGAGGTTCAAAAGCTCACTGAAGATAATAGTTCTCTCAAAATTAGAATGGAACAGATGGAGTCTAATGACTTTACAAGAAACCAAGAAATCACCAAACAAAACCAAAAGAATGAAAAAATGGAAGAGAATGTGAAATATCTCATGGGAAAAACAACTGACCTGGAAAATAGATCCAGGAGAGACAATTTAAAAATTATGGGACTACCTGAAAGCCATGATCAAAAAAAGAGCCTAGACATCATCTTCCATGAAATTATCAAGGAAAACTGTCCTGACATTCTACAACCAGAGGGCAAAATAAGTATTAAAAGAATCCATCGATCACCACCTGAAAGAGATCCAAAAAGAGAAACTCCTAGGAACATTGTGGCCAAATTCCAGAACTCCCAGCTCAAGGAGAAAATCTTACAAGCAGCTAGAAAGAAACAATTCCAGTATTGTGGAAATAAAATCAGGACAACTCAAGATCTAGCAGCTTCTACATTAAGGGATGGAAGGGCGTGGAATAGGATATTCCAGAAGTCAAAGGAACTAGGACTCAAACCAAGAATCACCTACCCAGCTAAACTGAGTATAATACTTCAGGGGAAAATATGGTCTTTCAATGAAACACAGGACTTTCAAACATTCTTGATGAAAAGACCAGAGCTGAAAAGAAAATTTGACTTTCAAACACAAGAATGAGAAGCATGAAAAAGTAAACAGCAAAGAGAAGTCTTAAGGGACTTACCATAAGTGAACTGTTTACATTGCTACATGAAAAGACAATATTTTTCAGTATCTGGGTAGTTGATGGGACTACACACACACATGTACACGCATGCACACACACACACATACACACATGCACACACATACAGAGACAGAGAGCACAGAGTGAATTGAATAGGATGGGACCATATCTTAAAAGAAATTAAGATAAAAGGTGAGAGAGAAATGTAGTGGGAGGAAAGAGGGTGAAATGGAATGGGGTAAATTATATCTCATTCAAGAGACAAGTAGGAGACTTTTTAGTGGAGGGAAAAAGAGGGGAGCTAAGAAAAAAAACCAAGAAGTTTACTCTCATCACATTTGACTAAAGGAAGGAATAAAATGCACACTCATTTTGATATGAAAACCTATCTTACAGTATAGGAAAGTGGGGGAGAAGGAGATAAGCAAGGGGGTGGGAATGATGGAAGGGAGGGCAAAGGGAGGAGGGAGCAATTTGAAGTCAACACTTGGGGAGGGACAGGATCAAAAGACAGAAGAGAAACAATGAGGGGCAGGATAGTATGGAGGGTAATTCAGTTAGTCTTACACAACACGACTATCATGGAAGTCATTTGCAAAACTACACAGATATGGCCTATATTGAATTGCCTGCCTTCCCAAACGGAATGGGTAGGGAGGGAGGGATGGGGAGAATTTGGAACTCAAAGTTTTAGGAACAACTGTCTAGTATTGCTGTTGCTACTAGGAAAGAAGACATACAGTTAAGGAGGAATAGAAAGTCATCTGGCCTTACAGGACAAAAGAGAAGATGAAGACAAGAGAAGGGAGGGATGACAGAAGAGAGGGCAGATTGGAGATAGGGAAAATTAGATTGCTTGGTGTATTGGGGTCAGGGGAGGGGGAAAAAGGGGAGAAAATTTGGAACCCAAAATCTTGTGAAAATGAATGTAAAAAGTTAAATAAATAAATAAATATTTAAGAAAGAATTATTATGAGATCGATCTCTAGGAGGATAAGGTAGGAAGAAAATGTTGAATAATAAGTGATGCAGAAATCAATCTTATCAACAAGAACAAATTATAGAAACAAAAAAGTATTACAAGAATTTGACAATTATACCCTAAGTTTTGGGATGAACTATAACAGTCCTTAGGGGTATATTTTTATCTCTGAACATATATATCACATTGTTGTAGTCAATGTATGGGCTGCCAGGTGGCAAAGTAGATACAGCTCTGAGCCTGGAGTCAGAAACTTATCTTCCTGAGTTCAAATCTGATCTCAGTAACATACTAACTGTCTGACCCTGGACTTAATTTAACCCTGTTTGTCTCATTTTCCTCAACTATAAAATTAAATGGAGAAGGAAATGGCAAACTACTCCAGTATCTCTGCCAAGCAAGAAAACCCCAAATGGGGTCACAAAAAGTCAGACATGACTGAAAATGACTAACCAACAATCAACGTATATATTCTTTTCCTTATTCTACATACGTCACTCTTTAGCAGTTCACATAAGTTTTCTCAAGCTTCTCTGTAGTTTTCATATTGTTTCTTATGACTCAGTAATATTTCGCTAGGTTTGTGATATACTAAAATTTGTTCAACCATTCCCCAAATGATGGACATCGATTTTATCTCCAATTCTTTGCTACTACAAAAAGTGCTATGAAGGAAGCATAAATACAACTAAAAAACTCTCTTTATTAAAAGACAGATTAAAACAAGTAGAGAGGTACTTGTTCATGATTGGGCCATGTCAACATAACAATGCTACGTCAATTAATATACTTATTAAGTGACAAACCAATGAAACTACCACGGGGTTAAAGAACTAGAAAAAAAATTGTAAAAATTCATTTGAAGGAACAAAAATTCAAGATTCTCAAGAGAAATAAAGAAAAAAAAGGTGGAAAAGAAAAGGAGCAAGCAGTACCAGATCTCAAAGTCATACTATAAAGAAGTAATCATCAAAACTATTAGGTATAAGCTAAAAAAATATAAAAGTCAATCAAAGAGAATAGATTAAGTATCTATTGTACAGAAGAAAAAGAACATAGTAACAGTGTTTGATAAATCCAAAGACCGCAACTACTGAGATAAAGACTCACCATTTAACAAAAACTGCTGGGAAAACTGGAAAGCAGTCTGGCAGAAATTAGGTTTAGAACAACATCTCACACCATATACCACAACAAGCTCCAAAGGGATACATGACCTAGATATAAAAGGTCACATTACAAATAAATTACAGGAGCAAGGAAGAAATAAAAATACCTTTCAGAGCTACGGATAAGAGAAGAGTTCATATCAGACAAGGGATAAAAAGGATCACAAAAGATAAGCAATTTTGATAATATAAAAATTTAGAAGTTTTTGCACAACCTAATCAATGCAGTTAATATTAGAAAGGAAACAATTAACCTGGAAAAAAATCTTTGTAGGAAATTCCTTTGACATAAACCTCAAATCCCAGCTATATAAGCAACTAATACAAATATATATATATATATATATATATATATATATATATATATATATGAATGACAGCCATTCCCCAACAAATAAATCAAAAAAGGACATGAATAGTTCACTCTCAAAGGAAGAAAACCAAGCTCTCAACAACAACAAGAAAAAAATACTTGAATTCACTGTTCAAAGAAATGCTAAATAAATATCAACCTCATCTGAGATTCCACCTACCAGACTGGGAAAGATATTAAAAAAAGAAAACGACAATTGTTGGAAGAGTTGGAGGAAAACAGGCACACAGGTAAACCTGGTAGAACTATGAATTGGTTCAGTTACTCTGGAAATCAATGTTTTTAAAGTCACTAACCTGTGCGTACCCTCTGACCTGGTAAAACCATTACTAGTCCTATAATCCCAGGATATCAAAGAAAGAGAGAAAAGATCTATAAGTACAAAACTATTGATAACAGCTCTTTCTGCTGTAGAAAGAACTAAAAACAAAAGGGGTTTTCATTAACTGGGAAATAGCAAAACAAATTGCAATATATAAATATAATGGGATTTTGCCATAAGAAATGATGAAAGGGATAGATTCAGAGAAGCCTGGGAAGAACTGCATGAACTGATGCAGAGTGAAATGAGCAAAGCCCGGAAAAATATTTATACAATAATGCCTGGGGCAGCTAGGTGACACAGTGCATAAAATACTGAATCTGGAGTCAGAAAGGACATAGTTCAAATGTGACCTCACATACTTACAAACTGTGTGACCCTGGGCAAGTCACTAAACCCCTGCCTGCATAAAACTGGAGAAGGAAATGGTAAACCAACCCAATAATTCTGCCAACAAAACTCAATCCATGGAGTCATGAAGAGTGAGACATGACGCAACGAATGAACAACAACAAAATGACAAAGCAAACCAATTCAACAACTGTGATCAATGTAATGATCAACTATGACTGTAGAGGACCAAAGATTCTACCTACTTCCTAAGAAGAAAAAATAAAGGATTCAAGGTGCAGAATGAGATAAACAGGGGAATGTCTTTTGACTGACTTTACTTACTTGCTATAAAGATTGGATTGCACTGGATTGCATTTTTCTTTCTTTGTATTGTGGGAAGGGGGCACTGGAAGACTAGGGGAGAAGAGTGACACTAGCAACAGAGTTATAAAAAAACAAATTAAGGAAAAGAGGATCATTCAAGCATTTTTTTTTAAATCCACAGAAGAAAACAGAAGGAAGTTTAGAAGGAAAGATCAACAAGAAGTTCAGTCACAAATGTAACATCTGAAATTTACTGTCTCTGTGCTTATATGTATCAATCAATATATGCATGTATATATGTTTATATATGTGCATGTATGTATGTAAATGCATACATGTATATCTACACAGATATAAACATATATAAAAAACCACCAGGTTGTACATAAATATTCAGTCATATGGTCTCCTTTGAACTCATGGAGTACATCACTAGCAGTGGGATAAATGGATCAAAGAGTATGGACACTTAGTCATTTCTTGACATACATACAAGCTGACTTCCAGGAAGACTAGAACACTATTTTGTCTGTGTGTCTCTTTCTACTTAACATCCCTTCTAAAACTGCCTGTTCTCCTCTTTGTTTATCTTGGCCATTTTCCTTGGAGTGAGGTGAAACTCAGAACTGTTTTGATTGCCACTTTTCTTATTAGTTCTTTGGAGAAACTGTCTATGTGTTTTTTTAACAGTTTATAATTAGTTTTTCAAAAACTGTTTATTCATACCCTTTGGCCATATTCACAAGAGAATGACTTTTAGTATTCCACATTTGTGTTAGCTCTCAATATATCTTGGACATCACTCTTAAAGAGTTTTTTGAAGAAAAAATTTCTCCACACATTGAAAAAGTTTGTTGATGATAATTAAGTTCACAAAAAAAAAAAGGAATCAAAGGCCTTGATTTGCATTTTAGCTTTGCCACTGGGATAAGTCATTAACCTCTAAGAGCCTTAGTTTCCTTTTCTGTAGAGATGATAATACTTACACTATCTACTTTAAAGGGCTGTCATGTGTATACTCTGTTAAATAAAACTATTTTTTAAAATGGTATCTGATTTGATTCTCTACTAATTTTTTAGTGGTACAATCATGAATATTCTAGGTACCATATCCACTTTTATCTTACTGTGTGGTATGTGACAAGATTCTGGTCTGAACTTAATTTCTGTCAAATTGCTTTCTGGTTTTCCACACAGTTCTTGTCAAATAGACAATTCTTTTCCAAATGCCTTATGCTCTTTGGTTTACCAAAAGTTAAGTCGGTAAGTTGTTAACCTAAAGTGAAATTGTTAAGTTCAACTGTTGCTGATTCTTCTTTATCTAGTTTATTTCAATTACCTAATTTGCTAATTTCAAAACTAGTACCAAATTGTTTTTATGATAACTAACATTATTTGTAACTAAAGAAACACTAAAAGTTTTCCTAATAATACTAAGGTAAAACAAAGATTGCCAATATCTCCACTGTTAAATTATATCATATTATTTTACTCCAAAAATTACAGGCATTGTGATTAAGAGCTGTAAATTAAAATTCTAGTATTTTTCCCTACAAGGTCATAATTTGAGGGGGGGGATTTTTGAGTTATCTTTCTCACCAAAATAACCATTTGATGGAGAGGCTTTCAGTTGCCTTTATTCACTCTAATCCCCATTTAAGGGGAGGAAAAGACTGCTTTATTTCTTTAAGGATCAAACAGAGATCCTTATTAGCAAGGTAAGAGTAATATATTCATTATCTTTATTTTTATTTTTAAATTTTATAAAATCAAAAAGAAACTTCCTTCCTTCCTGTCTTCCTCCACTACATAAAGAATATAAGACGACTACATGTCCAACCTTAGCAAACCCCACCACCACCATTAGAAAGAACATAAAAATGTCTGTACTTCATGCTTTATGATAGTTTCTTTCGTTTTCTGTTAAACCAGCATAATCTAAAACTAAAGTCCATAAGTTATTCTTGCCTAGACAGATGCTTTACTGTCAATCACTAAAAGTAGAATTCTTTGCTCCATTTTATATTGAACTTGCTACATACTCTTTAGTAGTATACATACTGATGTATTTCTTTGTATTTTCATTTTATTAAATGTGTTAAAAGTCTCTTGTTTATCATCACTAATCTTGAATTCCTAATGCTCAGAGATCTTGCCTACTCTCTCTAACTTTTACTTATTTTAATGTTTTTATTTTTAGTTTTCAACATTCACTTTCATAAAATTTTGAGTTCTAAATTTTACCCCCTAACACCTAAAATGGAATGTAATCTGATATAGCCTATACAGGTACAATCATATTAAACATATTTCCTCATTAGTCATGTCTCAAAAAGGAATCAGAAAGAAATGGAAAACCACAAGAAAGAAAAAACAAAAAAGAGAGAAAACAATATTGATCTGCATTCAGACTTCATAGTTCTTTCTCTGAATGTGAATAGCATTTTGCATGGTTAGTCTTTTGGAATTGTCTTAGATCACTACACTGCTGAGAAAAGCTAAGTATACCCAAGTTGGCCATTGCACCATATTGCTGTTACTGTGTGCAATGTTCTCCTGGTTCTGCTCACTTTACTCAACATCAGTTCAGATAAGTCTTTCAAGGTTTTTTCTGAAATTCACCTGCTCATCATTTCTTATGAAATAATAATATTCCATTACATTCATACTCCACAACTTGTTTAGCCATTCCCCAACTGATGGGCCTCCCTTCAATTTCCAATTCTTTGCTACTGCTAAAAGAGCTGCTATAATTATGTTTGTCCCATTATTACGATCTCTTTGGGATACAGACCTAGAAGTGGCATTGCTGGATTAAAGGGTTGTGCACAGTTTTATAAGCCCTTTGGACATAGTTCCAAATTGCTCTCCAGAATGGTTGGATCAGTGCTCAACTCTACTAACAATGCATTAGTATTCCAATTTTCCCACATCTTCTCCAACATTTATCATTTTCCTGTTTTGTTACATTAGCCAATCTGATAGGTATGATGTGGTACCTCAGTCATTTTAATTTGCGTTTCTCTAATCCATAGTGATTTAGAGCATTTTTTTGTATGACTATAGATAATTTCCATTCTTTGTCTGAAAACTGCTTGTTTATATCCTGTGGCCGTTTATCAATTAGGAATGACTCATACTCTTATAAATTTGACTCAGTTCTCTATATATTTTAGAAATGAGACCTTTATCAGAGACACTGGCTGTAAAAATTATTTCCCAGCTTTCTGTTTCCCAGCTTTCTGTTTCCCTTCTAATCTCGGTTGGCTTTGTTTCTGTAAAACCTTTGTAATTCAACATAATTGAAATTATCCATTTTACATTTCATAATGTTCTCTATCTCTTGTTTAGTCATAAATTCTTCCATTGTCATAGATCTGACAGGTAAACTACTCACTCCTTGCTCTCTTAATCTGTTTATAGCACCACCCTTTATATCTATATCATATTCCCATTTTGACCTTGTCTTCGTATATGGTGTAAGATATTGGTCTATGCCTAGTTTCTACCATATTATTTTTCAGTTTTTGTCAAATAGTGAGTTCTTATCCCAGAAGCTGGAGTCTTTAAGCTTATTAAAAAGTAGATTAGTATAGTTATTGACTACTAACTTATTCCAGTGATCCACCACTCTATTTCTTAGCCAGTACCAAGTAGTTTTGATGATTGCTGCTTTATGATACAATTTAAGATCTAATATGGCTAGGTCACCTTTCCTGGCATATTTTTCACCAATTCTCTTGATGTTCTGGACCTTTCGCCCTTCCAGATGAATTTTATTATTTTTTCTTGCTCTATTAAGTAATTTTTGGTAGTTTGATTGGTATGGCACTGAATAAGTAAAAATTTAGGTACAATTATCATTTTTATCATAGTAGCTCAGCCTACCCATGAGCAACTGATACACCTTATAACAAGAATAAGAGTGGTTTGGTGCTACCTAATTTGAAAATATACTACAAAATAGTATTTTCAAAACTACTACCAAATAAATTCAATTCAGCTTGATCTAAGTATTTATTAGGGACTTACTATGGGTACAGTATTGTTCCAGGCACTAGAGATAAAAGAAAAAGTTAAAAACAGTTCCTGCCATCAAGAACCTTACTGTTCACTAAAAGGATACAACATTAAAACAGATAAATATACAATACAATCTGAGGAGGAAGAGAACACTAACAACTCCGGGAATGAGGAAGGGTTTCCAGTAGGTAGAGGCACCTAAGTCGACTTCTGAAGAAAGCTAAGAGTTCTAAGACACAGAGGTGAGAAAAGAATACATTTCAGGTTTCAAGGCCAGCCTGTGCTATAGGGAGGCAGGAGCCGTTTGGTAAAACAAATGCTAGGTAAGTTTGCTGCAAAAGAGAGGGAGTGAAGGGACAGTAATAATAAATAAATCTGGAAGGCTAAGCCAGAGCCAAACCAAGAAAGCCTTTAAGTGCCAAAAATGTTTATTTTGTCCTAAAAGCAAGAGGGAATCTAAGCAAAGGAGACAGTCAGGTTTGTGCTTTAAAAAGATTCTGGCAGCTGTTTAAAAGATGGGATTGAAGAAGAGTGAGACCGGAAGTTGGGGGTCCAATTATAAACTAGTGGTATAGAGTCCAAGAAAGAGGTCATGACTGTGGGATTAGAGAAGCGGCTGTTACAAGAAATACAAGTAGAAACAAAGACTGCTGTGGTGGAGGGAAGTCAGATACAGGGATAAGAAGTAAAGCTGAAGGAACCTCTCAGCATAGGCTATGGTATTGTAAAATGAACCTTATTTTGGGAGCCCCTCTTTTTTTGATGAGTGTCACTGTGTATCTAAGTGATGAAGTTTAAACTGTGCCTGATACCAGAGAACACTGACACTACTTCTAGAAATGAGAAAAAAACAAAGAGAACCATGTAATCCCAGAGAGATATGTAAAAGTAATATTGATGAGAAAAATCATATGGGCTGGTTTTCTCTACCAGCCACTCACGGTAAATATGATCACTATGAGGTATATCTGGGTCAGCGTCACAGGACTGGATTCAGAGTCAAAAGACCAGGGATTAAATCTATGCGAGGCTACTTACTCCCTATGTGTACCCTAGGCAAGTCATCTAATAAAGCTGGACCTCAGTTTCCTCATCTGTGAAATGAAGGTATTACATGGGATACCTCCAAGGTATTTTGTACCATAAGTGCTGTTCTTTGAGTCAGAAAAACCTGAGTTTAGTTCTTGACTCAGACATTTACTAGCTCTGTGATTCTAGGCAAGTCACAACTTTTTTCAGCCTCAATTTTCTCATCTGTAAAACTGAGGGTTGAACTCTACAGTCTCTTAACGTTCCTCCCAGCACTGTGCTTGTTGTAAGGGATAAAAAGACAATGATGAAAAAGTTCCTCCTCTTAAGGAGCTAACACAGTATTGTATTACATCTGCCCAGTGAACTTGTAAAAAGTTTTCTTCAAAAGAAAACTATGTCTATGCTCAGGATGCTGCTATTCATGTCACATAATAAACTGACATCACTTTAAAAAACAGCAGTAATCTTACGTAGGTGGTGATGCCAAAGTGGGTTGGCTTTAATATAATAGTGAGCCTGAATTTGCCTAGTTACCTTAAAAGGAGCGAAAAAGTTTGGATTTCTTGTACTAGGAAAAAAACCCCATTTTTATACCATATTTCCATAGAGTAACAAGAACATAATTTTCCTATAAATCTAATACCATTGCCAATCAGTACTGTCATTTTTGAAGGGGCAGTTTCAAAACTTGTTGAAACGTATACTGACTATACTAAGCAAGTGATATAGAAAATCTGGCTACTTGGGCATAAAATGCTGATAAAGATTTCACATCATAATCAACTCTTGTTATCCACAAGTAGATTATTTGAAAACTATTCAAGGCAAATAGGGACCTCCAATAGAATCCAAAGCTGCCAGCAATAGAGAAGAGTCAAGAAGAAGCAAGGGCTGAGCTTAAAAGAAAAAGTATCCATGTAATTACCCTGAAATGCCAAATAAAAACATATGGGAATGACTCACCGTTTTTTTTTTATTATTTATGACCTTATACTTGACATTAGTTCAGATATCCAGGAATAAAGAGGATACATTTTAATATATGATATATATATATATGAAAAAATATATACATTTGCATATAGATACAATCATTGCAGTATATTAATATAGAGAAAGCAGAACTTACTATCACCCAAGAGCCTAATTTTCAAAATAATGATAACAAAATTGATTAGAGACCTATTTGACCATACATGACTAATAAAACCACAACAGAAAATTAACTCCAAAAACTTCCTTCAGGATATTTAACATCTGAAGTCTTAATAAACTGTTATAGCTATTGCAAAGTTCTGTGAGACTTTAAAATACAAAAATGAAATCTGTTAACTCAGCATTAGTATATTCTGCATTTTAAGCTGGTTTTCTAGCAGTAACCCACTGAACAGAAGGGTTAATTAGGAGCTGAATCTATGGTTTTGAGTGTGGTAACATCATGCTCTCACAAAAATTAAGGTAGGAGTTTTGGACCCCTTTGGTAATCTGAACTATATGGATAGACCTGTTCTCAAAATAAAGTTTTTAAAGGCAACCCCTCCAACACAGAATTACAAAGGAAATTGATTATGTTGAAATAATAGGGTTTTTTTTCTATCCAAGTCTATAGACCCCCTGAAATCTATCCATAGATCCCAAGATTTGAAATCTGAAGCAAGGTAACAAACTAAGATATGGGAAAGTAAACATGTAAAAAGTAAAAGAAAAGCCTCTTCAAATGACAGAGCCATTGTTTCCGTATTTGAAAATTTAAAACTACATTCCTATAAAACTAAAAACAATTAGAAAATTTCTCTTTAAAGAATTTGTGAAAACAGGATACTGAATGAAATTATCAAACTCACCTATTATCAGTGCTATGAACTGGAAAGTGGGGATAAAGTGCACAAAGAAGAGCAGCAATTGAAGAATTTGAAGTACTCAAAGAATATCTGCAAAAAAAGATTCAAGGCCTTATTACAGGTATTACAGTCAGATAATCTGAAAGCTTGGATATTGTGGCTATCTGGAATGTGAACAGGGGCACAAACATCTTTCAAATCAAAAAAAGCTTTCTTTAACAGACACTTTAGAATTACTTAAAACAAAGTCAAATGATTCCCTAGATTAAAGAAGCAAGATTCCAGAGATAATAAAGTTTCCACTTTTCTATTTTCAAAAATTTTTCATTTTCATTTTCAAGAAGAAATAAAGTTTATAAATCTTTTCCAAACATGAATCCAGAGACTATTACAAGTATTAAAAAGAGGTATAGCAATTTCATTTTACTCCCATATTCTAATACACCACAGATGGAATAAAACTCTCTTTTAAACTTGAGATAGCCTATTTTTTTCTTCTCCAGAAAAACATATAGTGATAAATACATGAAGAAAAATGAAGTCACATTATCAAAAATTCTGTATAGTTATCCATCTAAACACAAAAGCAAGTAATAATAATGCTTTTTACAAATTCTGTATTTACATGTGAGAGGAAGATGGTTTGTTTCTCCTAACTTTTCTTTAGGATCTTTAATTATCAAAGTCACATACACATTTTGAAAGTACTGTGGTATGGAGTCTAAGATGTCGGTCTAAGCCTAATTACTGCCAGACTACTTTTCAGTTTTCCCAAAAGTCTTTAATCAAATATGGAGTTTTCCCATACATAGCTTATGTTTTTCCCCTTTATCAAATATTGGGTTATTTACTTCTATTGTTTCTAAATTTCCTTTGTCTAATCTGTACCACTGATCTACCTCTCTATCCTTTAACCAATATCACATGGTTTTGATGAGTGATGAATATAGTTTGAGGTCTGGAAGCGTCCTTACTTTTTTCCCTTAATGTTTGACGTCTTTTGTTTTTCCAAATAAATTTTATTACTATTTTATCAAGTTCTATAAAGTATCTCCTTGGTAACTTGATTCCACATAGCACTAAAAGTTTTAATTTGGATAGCACTGTCATTACCATATTGGCATTGCCCAGCCATAAGCACTAAATATTTGTACAACTCTTTAGGCTGTTATTTATTTCTTTAAGGAGTGCTTTGTAATAGAATTTATACATGTCTTTTGTGTGTTTTAAGAGGGTGAGTACCAGATATTTTATGCACATTGTAGCTATTTGGAAGTGGATTTCCCTCTCTATTATCGCTTCTTACACTCTATTATTATATAGAAATGCTATTGATTTTTGAGGTTTTGGCAGCCTGCAACTTTCCTAAAGTTATTATATCAATTAGTAACTTTGCTGCTTCCTTAGGGTTTTCCAAATAAATCACCATGTTATTAACAAACGGATAGTTTTATTTGCTCTTTGCCTATCATTATTTAATTCCTTCCTCTTTATCTTATTGCTATTGTCAGCATTTCTAAATAGGTATCCCTTCTCCATTCTCAAATTTACTGAAAAAGGTTCCGGTGCATACCAAAAGCATGGGATACTTATTTTTTGCTTTTATGATACTAAAAAAAGACCCTTCTATGCTTATATTTAGTTGGATTTTTAGCATAAAAGAGGGATGTACTTTGTCAAAGGTTTTTCCTGCATTAACTGAGATGATCATGTGGTTTTGGTTGTTTTAGTCGTTAATAAGATTATTATCAACATGCATTAACATGCCATTGACCTGCATCCTCACTATATATCCCAATTGAGCATAATAAATGATTTCTTGGATAAATTATTGTGGACCGATAGGACTTAATTTTAAAATTTTGAATCAATGTTCATTAATGATAATTTTCTACAATTGTCTTTCTGTGATTTATCTTTTCCCAGGTTTAAGTATGAGGACCGTATTTGTGTCACAAAAAGGACTCTGGTAGGGTGATTTCTTAATTTTTAAAAAAAATAATTTGTGATGTATAGGTACAAAATATTCTTTTAATCTTTGATAGAATCCTCCTATGAATCCTTCAGGTCCAGGACATTTGGTTTGCTTCTTTTTATAGTTTATTTACAGCTGGATCTATTTCCTTTTCTGATATGGTGTTATTTAAGATTTCTAACTAGTCTTCCAAGAATTTGGGTATTTTATATTTTTGAAGATATCATCTATACGTTCTGATTATTTTAATTCCTTCTGTTTCTGCTATGATTTCACTTTGCTCATTTGCTGTTTTGTTGATTTGATTTACTGTTTCTTTTTAATCAGATTAGCTAAGGGTTAATCAATTTTAATTCTCTTCAAAGAACCAGCTTTTACTCTTATTTATCATCACTATGGAGCTGTTTCCAATTTATTTACTCTCTAATTTTTAATATTCTCCTCTTTTGTTCTTATTTTAAGTTTATTTGATGGTTTTCTAATTTTTAAATGTTTACTCTGTTCATTAATCTTCTCTTTTTTCTATTATGTATTAACCTATAATTGAAAGGCTATGATTTTTCCTCTGAGGAACCACTTTACCTGCATCTTAGAAATCTGGGGGTGTTACATAATCATTTTTTTTTTTTTACACAGCTCCACTCATTATTTAAAATTTCATTCTTAAGTCTCCATTTGGGTCCGTATATTTTGTTTGTGGGTTCCTGTACCAATTTCTATTTTTATTCCATTATGGTTTGTAAAGGATGTATTGATTATTTTTGCCTTTTTATATTTGCTTGAAATATTTCTATGCCTCTAAATTAGTTTAATTGGGATTGGAGAAAATGTCTATTCCACCATGTTGCTGCTCACACAACACAAACTATTTCTTAATTAGCTAAGCATTTTGTATCTTTCTGTCTAAAATTTCAGTGGCTTCATTAAAAACACTAATATTTATATAGCACTTTAAGGTTTTCAAAGAGCTTTACAAATATTTCATTTCATCTTACGACAACCTTGAGAGGTAAGTGCTATTATTATTAAATTAACAATGAGGAAAATGAGATTCAGAGAGGTTAAGTGGATTGCCTGGGTTCCACAACTAGGAAGGGTCTGAGGCCAGATTTAAACTCTGGTTCTAAGTTCAGATTTGAACCCAGGTTCTGGGCTTTATCCATTGAGTCACTTAGCTGCTTTATAAGTAAGGTGTTCAACTAGCAAGACACTCAGGGGTACAGACTGCACACTTCATTTCATCCTATATATATCACAAAATGCAATCAATATTTTCTATGCTTACATCCTTGAACCCTGTATATAATTTGTCTCTCCAATTAGCAACAAAATGAAAGACAGCATTATCATGTGTTTTAGTACAAAAATGTTGGACTTTCAGAGAGCCTGGATTCAAGTGTCAGTTCTCCTGCCTATAACATGTATAACCTTTGGCTTTTTATCTGTAAAATGAAGGGGTTAGAGTAGATGGCCTCTGAAGTCTCTTTCAACTCTACATCTATACTGTTGTGTTGTTTCATTTCCCAAGTTTCCCTCTGAAGTAGGATCTGAATTACACTAAAGCTAATTTTCTGCAAGGAGAGCAACAGAATTTGTGATTATTTCAAGTTAAATTTTTGACCATTAGACTGCAATTACATATTTTAGACCTAAAATTATTTTCCTGGATCTTAATTTCATAATCACATAATAAGCAACCCTGGGCTTTTCAAAATTCTATAGCTTGGGTGAAGAATTTCTAGGACATCAATGGCATGCACATGAAATGTACAAATACCTGCCCCAAAATAAATACATTTATACTTAATGACTCAAGAATGAAAAAGTATGGCAAGATAAAGAGGGGATTAAATTAATTCAACAAATTTTTACTAAGAACCTGTTCTATGGCAAAGCATTATAGTGGTGACAGGAGCCTCGAGTAGTCAACTTATTGTCTTAGTTCCTGTAGTACTACTGAGGGTCAAAGAGCTAGCTGGTGTCAGAGGTGGGATTATAACCCAAATTTTCTTGATTCAAGGCTGGCTCTTTTTCCATTACATCTTTCATGCCCACTTTTCAGATAAGCAGATTCTTAAATGATTTGTTCAATGTCAGACAAGTGAACTAAGCAATGGAGCTGAACTCAAAGCAAATCTTTTTCTCCAAGCCTCATGCTGTTTCCCCTCAAGATTCCTTACTTTTATTTTTTAAATCAATGGAATTTTTTATTAGTTAAGCTACTATAACTAAAAAACTGACAAATGGATTTCCCTTTCATATACCTACTCCTTAATTTAAATATTTCTGGGCAGATATCTAAACTTTAATTTTGTCATCAAGGGAAAGACACTCAGACAGATATTCACATGGGTAAACAATAAAGTTTCAGGAATTTAAAAGACAGTAAATTTAATACAGATAATAACAAGAAACAGCATTCCTAGTATCCCATAATCATTCTTTTAAATTTAATGTGATAACATATGAAAGGCAGCAGAGCAGAATAGAAAGAACATTGGTCTAAAATTAAAGTAAAAACAAAGCAACAAAAAGAACCCCTAGTCACAGTACAGGCACTCCATAACTTTATTATTAGAGCTATTAAATTCAAGCTGTTAGTAGTGACATAATTTAAGTAGCAACAATAAAAATGTATTTCTATGGCACTTCAGAATTTAAAATATATTTTTAATTAATATTTAATTTTTAATTAATATTTAATAAGCGTTAAAAGGAACTATATATCAAGAGGCAGATAAAAAAAACTACAATTATTTCATCCTCCGGTTTCTAGGCTGTATAACTAAATGGCATCCCCATCAGATTTCTTTTAGAACTAAAGTCTGCCAATTCTCTAAAACTCTCTTTGTAGGATCCATTTCCGAAGTTTTGATTTCTTTCTTCTCAATGACACAAATGATTTTTTTCAAAGCTTGATTAAACCAGAAAACTCTCAACTTGATGTTACTTGAATATGTAAAGTATAGCTGAAGGGTTTACTTCAGTTCATAATTTGTCATATTGCCATGTATTTATCCTAAGATCATTCAAGCAGGACTACATTACTTGTCGACTACTTCGATTCCACACATATATTTAAGACAAGGACTACCATATGTATATAGAAATTGTTAGTAAAAATAAAAAGAATCACTTGACTTCTCCTTATTATTTCTTTGTTCCAGTTTCAAGTTACTTGCAATTAGAATTCTGCAAATCATAACACCAATCATCTAAGCCCACGTATACTTTTGATTTTAGTACATTTGTAATTAAAGAGAAACAATAACAAACTGGCCTGAGATATTGTGCATCAACCCCTTGCCAACCTTATACCTGCAAACTTAGGACACAGTCTTAAAATGAAATCCCTTTGAAAGGAAAAAATATATAGGCATATGCTAAAACAACACCAGCAACAATAAACTTGACAATAATATAGTGCCCCTTCAAATTTTATGTAAGCCATATGTAGGTTAAAAAATATGAACTACAATCTGACAAATATGGCAATATCTATATGTTTGAAAATAAGCAGATAGGCCAACTAAGTGTAGCTAAATAATTCCTTTTCTTTACTTAGAGTCTCCAAATAAATATATTTATTCATATATACTTATATTTAAAAATATATATTTCTACTTAAATATATTGTCAATATATTGTTTATCTTCCTTAAGAATTTCAGCAGGTTTTATCCAAGGATATAAAAACAGAAATCAAAATAAAAGCATATGTTTAAAAGCATGGCTATTCGTTAGTTCCTTTTTTTTTTTGTTTTTTTGGGGAACAACCACAAAAGTCAGTTTTCAAATTTCATTCTGACAAAGTTAAGGATCTTGAACTACAAATCTTGGCTTACATACAGTTAAATGTAGTTTACTGCTAAAAATTCAATAATCCACTGTAATTTCCTTCCAAGAACTATGGTCCTACAAAATTATAATACAGATAAGCAGATTTCTCTGTGTGTGTGTGAGTAGACAGATATAGATGCAGATCTATCTATATGTAATATGATGGTGAACATATTAAAGACTGCTTTCAAGAGACTACAATGCAGGCTTAAAAAAAATCAATCTGAATTAAGGAAATTATTTGCAGTTCACTGCCTAAACTAAGAAGCAATATGCTTATCAATACCTCCCATGAACATTAAAGATTAAATAATATTTTCTTTCAGGAATAAGTATTTTTAAAAACTACATTTATTACCTGCCTCCTCCTAAAAAGAGAAGTCCAAGAGCCATATGATGAGCCAAATGGAAACCATAGTTCATTTCTCCACCAGTCTTCTTGTGCATGAAGCGACAAAGCTGGAGAACTTTCAGGTTTCCAGAGCCAGCCATGACCATGGCAAGAGAGAGGAGCACGACACTTAGGCAAGTTTCTAAATTATAATGACCTGTCTTGAAGTATAACAAATGAAATCACAATATTAAAATTATTATTGCTATACTTCTTTGTAATCATATCTAAATTGGCCAACATTAGAAAATTACAAATTTGGGTAATTTTTATACGAAACATAGTGTTGTCACTGGATCAACGGATTAGAAAATTCTCAAGGACAAGAACCATACCTACCAATTCATTGCCTAATATTGCCCGGCACATGGCAGGTGCTTAACAAATGTATATTTAATTGAATTCTATGGAGTCTGGTTAACTAGAGGAATTAAAAATGTAGGAACTAATATAAATTAGCATTTCACGAGTTTCTGTAGCGCACATTAGACATTTCTTTATTTATTCTCTTTGGATAAGAATCTGTTATCTATCCCACTTACAAAGACAGAAACAGTTAATTCCTCAAAAACAGAAAAAGAACAATTTTGCCACAACTTAAGCAACTCTTAAACTGCAATACTGCAATTATAATCAATAATGTGGCAATAAAGTATGACTGAATTTTTCCTTTATCTCAAGGCATGTGCATAATTAAAATAAGAGTTCCATTATATTTCTGTTGAGGTTTAAACCAAGGGACCACAAGAACTGTTGATATATTGTAGTGGATCCATCTTAAAGAATTCAGTCAGACCACCTCTAATCCAAGTATAGGCATTTGTTGAGATTGACACATCTCATAAAGTGTGCTAAGTTCCAAGAGGAACCAGCAACTTCAGAGAAAGCAAGATAGATTTTTATAGGATAGAGATACAATTACATAACAGAAATTTACATAACTATAGGAATATGATTAATATTAAAAAGGTAGGAGGAGTTTGTTAAGGGATTAGGTAATGGAGGAGGGGTCCCATATATGGTTTGGTGGTTAAACATTCTAGTCATGCTACTCTCCAATTGGCTAGCTATTGTGGTCCTGTCTGGTCAAGATAAATAGTCGGGTACTGTAGTCTTGCCTCTGGCTAGATAGATGATGTGATTGTGATTAACTATAAGAACACACCTGTTCGTGTGGGAATGGGTCTAGGGGGGGTCATAGCTAGGTTCCCATGCCTGTTATTTCTGTGAGAACTACGAGTTCCAGGGACACATCTGTTGTTCTAGTGAGCAGTGAGCGGGTTAGGGAGGCTAAGCAGGTACAGTGGGTCTGTCATGAAGTTAGACTATTGGGACTGGGGGCAGCTCTATTAGGACTCCATCATTTCCAAAGGAATAAGAAACAAACTTACCACTGAAGCTGTGGGTGCAGACAAACACTTCATAAAATCTTTTGCAAACTTGTACTATAAAAAAGGTGAAGAGCAAATTTCAAAGTTAAAAATGACATTTTAAAGATTATTTAGGAGCAAAGTAAAAAGATAAACTTCTTACCAAACAGTTAAATGCTGCTAAGTTTTCAGAACCAGCAAATCGAAAACCCAGAGACAAACAAGCTCCAGCAATTATATAGACATGTGCTTGCCTAAAAATGGAGGAAGAAAAAAATCAACAATTTTGTAATTACATTATACTTTAAAAGTTTACTTGGACTTATTATCTCCTTTGCTAAAATAGTAATAAGGGTTTGTGCTATTCTATTCTGTTGTTCTATGCATTCAACAAATATAGACTACACACCTACAATTTGAAAAATCACTGCTTAAAACTGAGTGATAGGAAGAATTGGGCACAATGCCTCGCCACAAAGAACTTACTAACTGGTAGGGCAGATTAGATGCATATGCAAACATGTATAATATAAAAAATTTCATAAATAGAAAAATACACTAGTCAGAGAGGGATCAGGAAGCACAAGATCTAATACTAACTCTCCATCTAACTGGCTATGCAATGTAGGACAAATGTCACTTGGCCACTCTGGGCCTTGGTTGAATTAAAAAAGATGGAGGTGGTAAGAAATATATAGTATAAAAAAGCAATGGTGGAGAAAGTACAACATACCACTGCAGGCTGTGAAAATACAGCACCACCAATATTTAGCAAGACATAACCTGGTGGCTAGAATTATATATCAGAAGATCACTATTTTTTATGAACTGAAAGACTACCAATTTCCATACTAAAAATATTAACCTCAAAAAATTCTGAAGAACTCAATGAACAAATTCTACAGAAACAAGAGTATTAACAACAGACTGAACTCCTAACCAAGTATAACTGATTCATAAAATTTAAAAATAAAGATTTTAATAGATATTGTCATGCCAAATACACTGCCAAGTTACAAGGAACAAAAAGCTTTCAAAGTACAGAAATTTGCCCAACAAGAAAATAATGTACAAACAAGATAAAGTATATATTCTTCAGGTTATTTTGTCTGTTACTTGAGTTGTACCAAGTATGCTTTTAGGGAGCCTTTCCTAGCCCTTTTATTCAGTTACAAAAAAGTGGTCACTTTACCTACCTATGAAACAGCAGAAAGAACACTAAATATAAAGGGTTTACAGGAGAGGGATTTGTCTCAAGATGAATTCTATATGAACCCGTCAAAGAAGATGACAGGAACGAGACAACAACAACAGCGACAAAGTCAAACCCTTCCTCTATACTGTCAGGCTAATGGGGAAAATATAAAAATGAAGGAAATGCTGTGCCTTGAGATTGCTACACTATGTCTGAAGGTTTGGCAGGAACCCTGAATGCGAGTCAATGAGGTTCTGGCAATAGTAGGGCCTGAGTTAGCATTCCAGCTAGTGGGAAGAAAACATTCTTAAGAATCTAAGAAAAAGACAGAATAACACAGACTTGCAGGCTAACTTTAATTAAAACCATAATGATGATTAATTTAACATGGAAGACAGGAGTGACTTTTTTTCACATTCTGATATCACAATTAGGCAAGCTACACTGGAGAGCATCAGAAATACCAATATCCCACCTCCTTGAAATGCTTCAGTGCTGATAGCATTGACCACTAAAGTGGATACACCACAAACATGCATACAATAAAGACATGAATGCTTTCATTATGCACCATTACAGTAAGAAAGGCAAGGAATTCATACTCATTTTTGTTATCAGTACTTTTAGCTCCAAGTCACACTGGTGACCGCTATAGGGAATCACAAAAATTAATTAGATACCTAAGACTAAATTAGACAAAATAACGGATAAAATCAAGAATTTACTAATGTCTGAAGAGGGAAAAGCTGAAGACCCCGAAGTTACGAAGAATCTTCTTTTAATACAAACTCTGGATACAAATTCACACAATGATCATGGAACAAAAAGGGCATGTCAAAAAGGACATCCCAAGGTGTGCAGAGGAATTTATGAATGATTAAGTAACTACTGGACAACACTCTCAAATGCCATAATGTTTACATTCCCTTTGCTGATTACCAGGAAGTGCTTGACTCAATACCACCTGCATGGCTTATTCATGTACAGAGACTGAATAAAATAGACCCAATTGTAGAGCTCTACAGTATTTGACGTTCCTGGGGACAATTAACTGCTCTATTTAAAACACTCCACTAATATAATAACGTCAAGAACAACTGATACAAAACATGGCATTTTTCAGGAAGCCCCTTCCTTAGATCACACACATGTGCTTTCTAATGACAAATCACATGGGGAGGCCTGGTAAGTCTGCTTCTGGAAAGACATGATGGTGTATAATGAGGACTTCCATTTCTATAAGTTTCCAGTCATTTCATCATGTGCTAAAGCAATAAAATTTTGATTGAATCCCGAACCAAAACTGGACATGCATCCAAAAGGCACTCATCAGCTAAAGCAAGTGCGTCTGTCTCTATCTCCATCTCTCTGCCTCTCTGTCTTCATCTGAGTGAGTGAGGTGCCAAGAACTGCTATAAGCCTCAAGGTATGAAGAGAGAACTGGAACCAGTGATCTGGCTTGATAACAGAGAGTAGGTCGTTAGTGCTGGCCGTTTCTTCCCATCTGGGGGTGTATAGAAGCCTTTGTGTCCTGAATCATAGGAGAGAGACTCACTTTGACTTGTTGAATGCTCACTCAATTCTGGCCCAGCAACAAATCAAAAGTGTATTCTTTTGCCATGTGTTTAGTGGTCTAGAAACAGTTCTAGAAAAACAGAATTACAATTCTGTCTTGACTAATTCAATTATAGCTTCTTCTAAATAAAACTAAGTCTTCCATTTTAAAGTAGTGAAGCCAAAATATCTTATTAGCCACTTCATGTAAACGGATGACATCAAGCTATATAGCTCCACTGAAACACATTCAAGTGCTTCTTTATTTTGGGAAATCTAATTTTATCAAAATGTCATAAATTTATTAATATATGCCAAGGTAGGATTTAGACTGAAGTCAAAGCTCAAATCTGATGGTCATGCTGAACCAATGGCTGAAGGATTAGCTCATAGCTGATCTACACAATTACCCTGTAAGGAAAGTAATATTATTAACCCTTTTTTACAGATAAGGAAACTGAGGCTGAGAGAAGTTAAGTGACTCTCCCACAGTTTCACAATGAAGCAGGATGCTAACTTAGGTCTTCCTAATTCTAAGTCCCTATTGTAAACTCTAAACAACCAAAGTTGAATATGAAAAATATGTTTAAATCAACCAATACCTATGCAAGTTCTAATATATTCTTTCAAAACCATAAAGTGAGCCATAACCATATGCTAATGAAAAACTGTACAATATTAAGATGCAGGGTTTTTACCCTAAGCCAGGTTCCCCAACCCCTGTACCTAAGCTATACAAAGATGAATAACATTTCCTAGCCAAAAAGGAATATCAACATTTTCAGAGCACATGATAAATATTAAAAACCTACAGAATACTGTTTGAATAATTAGACATCACTTCAATGAATAATGGTAACAGCTATTAACATTCTTTGGAATGTCAATGAAAACTCATTTACTTTTGGATAGAACCTACTAAACTGTTAAGATCCAAGAACAGAATCAAAGAGCCCTCTGTGAATGACACCTGATACTAATTCAGTCAAGAAAATGTTAACATAGAAATATTGAAGAAACAGGTCAGCCATGCAGATTTGTTTGTAGAAATGGAGGAGATTACAATGCAATTCAGGAACTGCAATTCACCATCACCACAAATTACAGAAGTAAGTGATTATGGTAAATCGTTTAGCAAAATAGCAAAAATTGGATTTCTGGTTCCAGAAGCCAAGATGGCGGAGTGATCAGTAATTGCTATCTTCCTCCCCTTGTTTTCCTTGATGAGCTCAGAGAATATCTCCCCGGGGAAAAATCCTGGAACAGTGGGATCACCAGAAGGGGCAAACACTCTCTTAGCCCGTAAGGCTAGAAAGATCACTAAGGAAGGTCCCTCTTGCTGTGGCTGAAGGGGATCAGTGCAGGACCAGAGCTACCCCAGAGAGCCCCACCTTAGCAAACCAGGAGAAGATCCTGAGTCCCAAGACGGTGAAGCCAGCAACCACCAACACCAGGACCCAGGCATGCCTTAGCACCCCAGGGGAATCAGGACTACACTAGCACAGATGGGATCACCAACCAGTGAGTTTGCCTAGGCTCTGAGCTCAGCAGAGGAGACCTCCTGTGGCCAGACCACACCTCCGCCACACTTAATGAGCAAGCTCCAGGGTAACTGTAGGGAAACCCAAAAAGATCTAACTTGGCCTTTGCTTTCCAACACCAGCCAGCTCAGCACAAGGTAAGCTGCAGCATTTCAGCTTCCAGTTGGAAGAACCAGAGGCCACAACCCATAAAGTCTCAAGTTTTAGGCGCAAGAACTGTGGGATAGAGGCCCCTGTGCCCCAGATGCAGAGATCTACTTTAAAAGTCAGGAAAAGGGTGATTATCATGAGTAAGAAGCAAAGCAGAAAAGAAAAGACCACAGAATCTTTCTATGGGGACAACAACAAAAACACAAATACCAAAAAGGTCAGCATAGAGACTGTACTCCCATCTGAAACTTCAGAAGGGACTATGAACTGATCTGAAGCATAAAGAGCATTCTGAGAAGAGCTCAGGAAGGATTTTAAAGGCCAAATTAGAGAAACAGAAGAAAAACTGACCAATGACTTTAAAAATATGAAAAAAAAATCACAGAAGAATTTAGAAGGACAACTGGACAAATGGAAAAGGAAGTACAAAACCAAACTGGAGAAAATAACTCCTTAAAAGGAACAACTGGACAGATGGAAAAGGAGTTGCAAGTTAACTGAAGAAAAAAATTTGATAAAAATTAGAATTGGGCAAATAGAAGCTAATGAATCTATGACACATCAAGAATCAGTTAAACAGAATATAAAGAATGAAAAATAGAAGAAAATGTAAAATATCTAATTGAAAAAACAACTGACTTGGAAAATAGACCCAGAAGAGAAATTCTAAGGATTATTGGGCTACCAGAAAGTCATGATGAAAAAAAAGGAGCCTGGACAATATCATCCAAAAAAATCATAAAGGAAAATTGCCCAGAAGTCTAAGATCCAGAGGGCAAAATAATCATCAAAAGAATCCACCGTTCACCTCCTGAAAGGGATCCCAAACTAAAAACACCCAGGAATATCATTGCCAAATTCCAGAACTATCAAGTGAAGGAGAAAATACTGCAGGCAGCCAGAAAGAAACAATTCAAATATCAAGGACCTACAATCAGGATCACACAGGACCTTGCAGCTTCTACATTAAAAGATCAAAGGAACTGGAATACAACATTCTGTAAGGCAAAGGATCAGGACTACAACCAAGGATCAATTATTCAGTAAAGCTGAGCATAATATTTCAGGCAGGGAGATGGACATTCAATGAAATAAAGGATTTCCAGACCTTCCTGATGAAAAGGCCAGAACTCAATAGAAAATCTGATCTTCAAATGCAGAGCTCAAGTGAGGCATAAAAAGGTAAACAATAAAAAGGTAAACAGGGGGGGAAAAAAACTTGTTGCTCAATATGGGCAAACTGTTTACATCCCAATAAGGGAAGGTGATACTTGTTAATCTTGAGAAGTGTATATTTATTATGATATATAAAAGGGATATACATAGATAGAGGGAGTGGGTATAAATTAAATGATGTGATGAAAACAAATGTGATTTAAGAGTGCAAAGGGATTGTAAGGGGAGATGTGAAAAGGAGGAAGCAGAAAAAAAATAAATTACATCACAGGAAAAGGCATAAAATATATGACAGCAGAGGGAAAGAGGGGAAGGAGATGAGTATTGTATGAGATTTACTCTCATCTGACTGGATTCAAGGAGGGAACAACAAACTCAGTTAAGTATAGAAATACAACTAGCTCTACAGGCAGTAGGAGGGAAAGGGGGAAAGAAAAGGGAGGGGAGGCTAAAAAGGAGGGAAGAAGTAGTAAGGGAAAAAGGGATTAAAAGGGAGTGGGGCTGAAAGAAGGGAGGGAAGACTGAGGGAGGTGGTGGTCAAAAATTAAAACTCTATTGCAGAGGGGAAGGGAGAACTAAAAGCATAAACAAGGGGAAAGGGGATGGAGGGAAAGACAGATAGTAATCATAACTGTGAATGTGAATGGGATAAATTCTCCCATAAAACAGAGAGGGATAGCAGAATGGATTAAAAGCCATAATCCAACAATATGTTGCTTACAAGAAATACATCTGAAACGGGGGCATACACACAGGGTAAAGGTAAAAGATTGGAGCAGAATATTTTGTGCTTCAGCTGAAGAAAAGCAGGGGTAGCAATTCTAATCTCAGACAAAGGAAAAGCAGAAATAGATCTAATCAGAAATAGTAAAAATTGTATAACATATCACTGCAGGCTACAAAAATTTAGATCCCAACAAATATACAAGACTGATCTGGTGCCTAGAATTGCACAACAGAAGTTCATTATCTTTTGTGGACTGACAAACATGAAATTCCCATACTAAAATAAAGACTTTAAAACATTCTGGACAACTTACCCAATAAATTGTGCTAGAAACAGAGCATTAACACAAACCAAACCAGTCTCTATGATTATTCAGATATGATATTGAGAAATAAAACCATAAGAACAATATTTTTAATTGATGCCACCTTCCTAACATTCACAATCACCAAATTACTTGGAACAAAGCTTTCGAAATATTCAGACTTAGTAGAGATCAAAATTGTCTAAGAATAGCAGCAGTGAATAGACTGCTAGGACCAGAGTCAGAAAGACCCAATTTCAAATCTGGCCTTAGAGTTTCCTGGATATGTGACCTTGGGCCAGTTACGTAATCTTTATTTGCCTCAGTTTCCTCATCTGTAAACTGAGGGTAACAAGACGTACCTCCAGGGTTGTTTTTGAAGATGAAATGAGATAATATCTGTAAAGCACTTAGCACAGTGCCTGGCACATAATAAGTGCTCTATAAATGTTAGCTATTATTATTATTAACAGGAAGACATGTACACCATTCCTGTTGTTTGGTGGAGTTGTGCTAGAGACAATCTTTCAACTAATACTTTTATTCAACTAAGAAAAGTAGTTATTTTAAGGACATGTGAAAGAACATGCATTAGCATTAGGTATAAAAGAGTAAGCAGACAGACAGATAATTTATCTTATGATCATTTCTATTTGAAAAAGAAAAGATGACGACTGTTGTCATTTATTACATTTGACATTTATATCACTCCTTAAGGTCTGTGAAGTGTTTTGGATCCATTTTCTCTGAGTCTCAAAACCACCTTTTAAGTTAACTACAATTGAGCCTCAGTATGGTTACATGAATTTCCTGCAGATACATAGTTAAACATCAGACAAGATGCAAACTTAGGTTTTCCTGACTGCAAGCCCAAGCCTTTATCTATCAGAAGGAATCTGAGAAAGCTTCATTGATAAGAATACTTCTAAGCTGGATGTTAAAGTATCAGTCAGAAGGAAACAGGCAAAACTAAAGCAGAAGAATATTCCAGGAAAAAAGAATGGCATAACCAAAGGTACAGAAATGGGATAAATATGAAAAATGAGAAAATAAAGATATGTCTGAGGTATAAAAAGTAGTCCAGTTTGGCTATAATTATCAATCAGTAGTCAAGTCCTGTCAATTTAATCTTAGTCATTACTACATCCCTCCTACTTGTTTCCTTTACTCTCTATTTGCATTTTATCATCACAGCACATGTCCTCCTACCGGGACTGTTCTAAGAGAATTCTAATCGACTCTACTACCTTTCCTGTCCAATCTATTTTTCACAAACATGCCAAAATAATTTTTCTACTGGACAAGTTTAGTGTGACTCTGCTCTAAAAATGCCAGTGATTCCCTATTTCCTGTTTGATCAAATAAAAACATTTGGCTTTGAATTACATTTCAAGCTTTAGTTCATATCATTCCCTTTTTTACACATTCAATGGTCCAGACAAAATCGACTGCTTACTCTTGTTTTCCAATCTTATCCTGTTCTTACATGCTAACCCTCTATAATTATACATACCATTTGTTGTATGTAGAATAGATGCTTTCCATAACTCCACTAACTCAACACACATCCTGGTCTCACTTCAGCCTGAAGAGCATCTTTTCAATGATACACTTTGTGACTTCCTACCCTTCCCTTACCTCTCCCCCCTGAAAAAATGATTTCTATAACATTCCATCAAAACCCTGACTATATTAAGTCTTATACGAAATGTGTTTCTGTGCATTTCCACCCCAGATCCCTGTCATTAGACTTCAAGAACCCTCAAGACAAGGATTGTTAATTTTGTGGATCACCATATTCCCTCCACCTCGTCCAAAGTCTTGCACATGGCAGATATTTAATATGACTGATGAATCAACAAATCAAACAGTATTTGTTAAGTGCCGACACTGTGATCAAAACTACAATGAATGAAATAATCTCTACTCACAAGGAGCTTACACTCTAAGGGAGAGACAACAAGCACAGATGTAACGAAACATTAAAAAAAGAGAGAGAATAAATACAAAATAGTGAAGTACAAAAGCAGCTTGGGAAGGAGTAGAAACTGGAAACTGGAACCAATCAAGCTAAGTTCATGTAGATGATGGTTCTGGAGCTATACCATAAAGAGAGGGATTCCAGACATGTGGGACAGCTAAGGCACAGGCACAGTAAAATGAGACAGGAGATAGGGTAATGTATGTGAGGAAGGGAGGGAGGCCAGTATGGCTGGATTGCAAAGCATGGGGGAGAAAATAATGCTCAATGAAGCTTGAAAGATAAGTTGGGGCAGAGGTGTATAGGGAGGAGTTTATATTTATACTAGAGGCAATAGAGACTCTACTAGAGTTGATTAAATAGGGGACTGATTTAAGATCCACATTATAAAAATCATTTTGGTACCACATGAAGGATAGACTGGTCTAGTGGGAGTCTTGAAGCAGATAGACCAACTAGGGAACTATTGCAATAATCTAGGGGATAGGTGATAAAGGTCTGAGTCAAGGTGGTAACTGAGCAGAGTAAACAGAAAAAGACACTGGGGTAAAGTGCAGAGAATTCCAGGCTATGGAATTCTTAATTCTCATTTATAGCAATAACCATAATGATAATAATGACAAGCAATAGAGATATAAAGATTTTGGGCAAAGATGTGATAATTGGATGTTTAATGTGGCAGCAAAGTATAGGGTAGACTAATGGAAGGAGGGCCTAGAAAGAAGGAAGGCAGTTGGATGAATACTGCAATAGTTAGGCACTGAAAGGTTGAACAAAGGGGGGCAGAAGTGGAAATTTCTAAAAATCACTTTGGCACAAGTGTAGGATAGACTACAGCAGAGAGAGACAGGATTCATAGGATCATGTATTTAGAACTGGAAAGGACCCTAAAATCTAATCAATCTCCTCATTTTACAGATAAGGAAACCAGAGCTCAGAGGCTTCCAGTAACTTTCCTGACAGCCCACAGGTAAGTAGCAGAGCTTAAGATTCAATACAAGACCCTCTGATTCTAAATCCAGAGCTCTTTCCAGTACAAAACATGAAAGACCCATCTGGTATGAGAATTGATCTAAAAGGACTTTTGAAGTTGACCCAAAAGAACTTTTTAACTGATTGAAACTCAGCCTTTTCTCCAAACATGACCTCAAGATTTCAAGCATGAATAACAAGAAAAAGGTGGCAAAAACAAAAACAGGAAAATGAGAAAGGCATTATCTAGGTAAGAGCTAGGGCTCAGCTGTTAGTAATCCTGTGGAGTTAAAGAGCCTAGCAGAACATTAAAGTAGAAATGTCTAGCCAATTTATGGAAATGCTTAACTGGAAGTCTAGCAGAAAGATTCTGACCAGAGATAGAGATTTAAAAGGCACCTGCAGGGAGGTTAAAACTGTAGCTATACAAGTGAAGATCACCAAGGATGAATTTGCTAAGAAGAAAAATTGAAAGTCATGAAAAATCCAGCATAGGAGCTAAGAGAGATGTGGGAAAATCAGGAAAATAGTTTTCCAAAGCAAGGGCTATGGAAAATTCAAAAGGGAGGAGGGTTCAGCAAAGGCTATTTGGTTACTGGTAACCTGTCACAGAATTTCTTTACTGCTGGAGGTGGAAACTAAATTGTTAGGGAATGTTGAGTTAGTAGTAAAAAAAGTGAAGGGGAACAAATGTATACTATATTCTGGATGAGTCTGGTAGTCAAGTAAAAAGAGGGTAAGGAGGCTGTCTTTAAAGCTTAATACAATGTGGCTCCCACCTAGGTTTTCAATCTTATTTAGTAGAACTCTCCTTCACATGCTGCCCATTCCAAGCTGACAAGTACGTGCTCATCGTACACAGCATTTCATCTGCTGCTTGTTGCTCTTGAATAGGCTGTGTTCCATTTTTGAAGGAAACAGAATGTTGTATGCAAGAAAGCCAGTGACACTGGATTGCAGAGTATAAAGAAAGGAAGCAGGGGCAGGGACTCTGTGAACTTGAGGCCACATGTGGCCTTCTGTCTAGGTCCTCAAGTATAGTCTTTTGACTGAATCCAAACTTCACAGAACAAATCCTCTTAAGACCACAGGTTTTCCCACCCATGGAATAAAGTATGAGAAGCCTAAAATGGTAAGAGGGTGCCAGACTGTGAAAGAATTTAAATGCCAAACAGACAACTTTATATTTGGTACTGAGAAGCCAATGGAGTACACCGGGCATATTGTTCATATGTTAGGAAAATCACATTGACAGCTGTGTGGAGGATGAAGTATACAGAGATTTGGAATAGAGAAACCAGTTAAAAGGAACTGAAGTAGTCTAGGAGAGAGGTAACAATAACCTGTTCTAAGGTGGTGATTGTGTCAATGGGGAAAAGGAGACATACTGAAGGAGATGCTGCAAAGACAGAAAGAACAAGATTTTACAACAGACTGAATGGACAAAGAGAGGGAATAAATAGGGTGAGTGTGAGGATGGCATCAAGATTGTGAAGCAGGGGAACTAGGAGGATGGTAGAACCCTCAACTGTAACAAGAAAGAGGAGAGGGCATGGGGGAAAAATAATGAGTTCTGTTTTGGACATGGTGAATCTGACATGCCTACCATGTTCAAGATGTCCAAAAGGTAGTTAGTGACGAACATGACAGGAGCACAGGAGAGGCTAAGGTCAGACATATACATCTGAGAATCCTACGTAGACAGATAATAACTGAACCTGTAGGAGCTGACGAGATCCCCAAGTGAAATAGCATAAAGGCAGGAGGAAAGAGAGCCAAGAATAAAGTCTTGGGGGACACACCTATGCTTAGTGGGCATGACATTTATCTTCAGTCATGATTGTACTCAAATGCTTGGGGAAAAGAAATGGAACTGAATTGTTTCTCATTTTTACACACTACATTTTAAAGAGTATGTACCTTTTATTTTTTGGACATGGCCCATGTGGGGATTTGTACTGCTTTACCACATAAATGTTACAAGGGTTTTGTTATTCTTTTTTCCATGGAAGGGACAAAGTGGTAGGGAAAGAATATGCATTTTCATTAATTAAAAAAATGTAAAATTAAATTTATAAAATAAAGAGTATGTATCTGATAGGAATTAGGTTTTTCAATTCTTTTTCATATTATAATACTTACGCCAGGGTTTCCAAGTTTAGGTCCTCTGAGGATGGTATTTCAGTTTCATTAAGAGAAATACTATTTTCTCTTATGATCTGTAAAGTATAAATTAATCATCCTTAGATATCCATGACTGGCTTTCAACTTACACATTTAAGTGATTTAAAGAGTAAGAAATGTCACGTATATATTTACAGATATAAGCAGTTTTCTCAAATGATCTTATAATAGTACCATATTTGAATCTCTTCAGTTTCAACTTTTATATTCTCAGCTAATTCAAGGATACATGATTATTAAATCCAAATCTGAATTCACAAAAGAATATAAATTTGAGGGCTTACCAAATATTTTCTGATTTAGAGCTGGAAGTGACTTTTTTTTTGGAAATAAAAGCATGGTTGGGGATGGAATCAGAGGTGAGGAAGAAAGAAAAAGTGGCAAGCTAATTCTCACTGAAAAAGAACAAACAGTGTGATTCAAAGTCCAATTTCCTTATTGGAAAGTTGCTTTTCACTGGACTAGTTTCCAACTAAATTGTCTTGGAGTTTAATCAAATACTGAGTTACAGAATTCCATTACACTGAGTTTAATTACTTCTGATCTTTCCTTATCTTAAGGACAGTTAGGTGATGTAGTAAACAGAATGTTGGCCATGGAATCAAAAAGATCTCAGTTCAAATTCTTCCTCAGATAATCGCTAGCTGTGTGACCTAGAGCAAGAAGATTGGCCTCTCTCAATTTCAGTATTCCCATGTGTAAAATGGGGGTAACAGCACTTACTTCACAGAGTTGCTCTGAGGATCTTATGAGATAACATACATAAAGCACTTTGAAAATCCTAAAGCGCTCTGTATATGCTAGATGCTACTATTACTGCTCCTTATCTGCTCTATTTCCATGACTTACTCTTGTATTTTTTCGCTGTTTGATGACTAGTCCTCGGTAATTTCAGAGGAAATCTGGATGTGTCGGTCTCCTTTCACTCTTGCTCATTTCACTGTTTCCCTTAATATTTTAGGTCTTTTGTTCCGTGGGATGAATTCTGTTGTAACTTTGAGCATCCCCTTGGTAGTGGGATTGATACGGCACTAAATCTGCACATTAATTTAGGGTGCATTTTTATTGACAAGAGTGTATGATCAGATAAAAGACTTTTCCAAATTCATTCACTGACACTGACTCAATGTCCACGGTTCCTTTAGGTACAATACAGTGTTCCTATCTCTCTTCTGTGATTGTGATCTCTGCCTTGTCTGTCAGCATGATTACAACTCTTGCCTTTCTGGAATCATTTGATCCATAATAAATTTTATCTCAGCATTACTTCCCAAAGCTCATTATTCTTTTACTATTTATATGGATCTGATTTGGATTCATCACCCATGCTTAGCCCCTTATCCTTCCCCTTCACCATTCAAAGTTCAAGTTCTTGAGGCCCCTTGGTGGTGGAATGAAGAGAGCTCTGGACCTAAGTTAAGAAGACTTGAGCTCAAATCTAGCCTCAGACACTTACCAGCTGTGTAACTCCATGTAAATCACTTAACCTCTGCCTCAGTTTCCCCAAGTGCAAAATGGGGATAATAATACTGCCTACCCTCCAGGGTTGTTGTGAGGATCAAATCACATATTTGTAAAGTGTTTAATAAAATGCCTGGCACACAGTATACACTACATAAATACTACCATCATCATCATCTTATTTTCTCCCACAAGACAGTGATTCCTTTCCAGGAAGTCAGGAGCTTAGAACATGAAATAATAATTCAAGTCCTAGACCTTCCTTTATCCTGATTCTTTAAGTTTCCAAGTTAACCTGTAGCTCCTTATATCCTTTTTGTACCTCAACGATCCCTTCTTTCTTTCTTTTACTCCACAGATCAATGTGTTTGTTTTTTAAAACAATAACCTATAAAGAGAGAATTGATTTTTATTACTTAGTCTTTTCTAAAATGGAAATAGCGATGTCTATACTACCCTATAGGGTTGTTGGGTAGAAAGCTATGTAAGCTATAATATTTTATGTAATTGTGAGCAATAGTTATCATTGCCAAAAATCTGACAAAATCTAGCAAATGTACTTACTTGTGGAACATTGCTATCAACCCACTTGGAATTCGGCAAAATGTCATCCCATAAAATCAGGCATCGAGCAAGAGTCTTAAAAAAAGAAAAGGATCAGAATAAGCTCAAATATGCAAAGTTTTGTATTATAATTGCATTGTAATGATTAAAAGGACATTCTGGCATTCTCTAATAATCAATCCTAAGATAAACTTCAGATTATCAGTTTCTATATAAAATGTACAAAAAAAATCTTGGTTGCCTGTTAGCTATTTGGTAATAAAGAAATAGTTATGTAATTACACAGCAAAAGCACTTAACAGATTAGCAATATCTTAGTAGCACATATCTTAGGAATGTAGGGATATATTTAGTGTCACCCAGAGGAGTAACTGCCAGGAAGTACACTGCCATTATGAATCCCTTCCTTAATGTGGTGATAGAAATAGGGAACTTATAGAATGTTAGCAATCTAATCTCCTCAGTTCTACCGAGAAGACAAGTTTTAGAGATGAAGTGATTTGCCCAGCTCACAGAGCACTGGGATTTTTCCTAAGTCTTCTCACACAATCTATCACTCTTTCCACTATAACGTACTGCTCCCTTAGGAAAAGGTAGGGATGGGGCTTTAGATTCACAGAAGGGATATCCAGCACCTTAAGTCTTGATTATAAGAAAGAAAGACCCAAAATAGATGTATTAGAACTAGATTTCCCCAGGACTAGATGCAGACACACTGCTTCATATACCAATTCCCTTTTCTGGTATCCTTCAAAATAATTTTAGGAAAATTTTAATTACACTCACCTAATCTCTCCCTCCCCCAATTCCTTTCCCATTTAAGCACAGAAATGCTTGTAAAACGGTGGGATTCATCAAAAGTGGCTAACAATTAATTCTTAAACTTCTTCAGGAAAAATTTTGTAAACAATATTTTTAAACAGAAAAACTCATTTAAGTAGAATGGTGATATTTTAAAACAATATTTCCTAGTAATATAGTAGAATAAAATCAAGAAACAAAGCATGCAATACTGATTGCTATTTATAACTTGGGAAGTCTAACAGCTAGTTATCCCAAGTATCAGCTAATGAAATTACCGGCAAAAATAGCTAAATCCTTTCCTACTAATGAAGAAGCTTTACAATGCCCATTAGAAATGTCTTTAGGAAAAACACATTAAGTTGAACACTGAAAATAATGGTCACTGTCTCCATCATACTAAGATTTAGAGGGATATGGTTCATACCCTAAGCAAAAGAAATTCTGGTTTCACAAAATCCAACAAATACATTGTATCAGGAGCTCGGAGCCAGTCAGCAATAGATCTGTTTAAGCAAAATAACACCAGTGAGACAAATGACAGAACCAAATCATAAGTCTCTAAAATAAACAACATAATCAAGAATATTAAATCACAAAATACTGCTATGTTCAACTATTTAATTACATCATACATTCATTTTATATTCTATCCTCCAAAAGATTGAAAGGCCCTTATGTCAATGTTTTATTTTTGTCTTTGCATCCCCAGTGCCTAGCAAAGTGTCTGGCATGCAGTTTTGGGTTTTTTTTTAACTAATGCCTGCTACCTGATTTATTACTATTGAGGGGAAAAGTCTCAGAAATTGAAAAAACTTCTTGAAACATCCAATTCTCTCTCACTGTTTCCATTTAAACTTACAATGACCTAATAAAAGTGATTAAACTCACAGTAGAGACACTACATAATTTGCCCAGCTGAGTTGAAATTCCCCACAGTGAAGAAAACTTTTGCTCTATGTCGATGTTATCTGCAATACATCTGATGAAAAAAAAAACCTAAGAATAAAAATTTTTAAGCCACCTATTGTGAGCAATATAGAGTACTAGCCATTGAGAGGAATATAAAATTGAAGATAACGGTTCCCGCTCCTGAGAAGCTTGTGATCCAGCAGGATAGATAACATTTGTCCTTCAGATATAATAAAAAACAAGAAGCCAATAGAAGGAAGAGGCTTTTTTTTTTCATTCATGAGGGGATTAGCACAAGTTTTATGGGGAGAGTAACATCTGAAACTAGGCACTGGAGGATGGGTTTACAGACAGAAAAAGAGGTAGAGGTATAAAGCAAGGTTATTAATGATAAGCTTTGTCTAGTTGCTTGTTTTTGGGGGGAGAGGAGCAAGTTAAAACAGACTTTATACATTTGTATATAGGATGATGAAACAGAATTTGGACACATTTTAAAATAAATGACCTAATATGTTGTTTTGCTAATAACATAAACGATATAAGCACTGAAATTTCAAAAATTTTAGAATCTAGAAATTTCTAAGAACTGGATACTGTCAGATTTTTTTTTTTTATTCATAATCAAAATTATGACCCGTAGCTGAAATCTTTATAAAAGATGTTTTGGGGGTTTGATAACTAGGGATTCATCCATGGAACAAGAATTTAAAGAGCTTTCTTTCTGCTTTATGATTATGTATTTAAAAAGACTTTTTCTACATTTTACTTAAGAAACTTTTTAAAAAGCAAACTTGTGAATATCAATACCTGTTATTAGTTTTTAGGTAGATCATTGCCAAAGCTAGAGTTGCACCAGGACAAGTCACATCTACGTTGATTGTGTCACCTTCCTATCAAAAGATAATTTTTGAAGTCAATTCCAGTTCATATACATGACTTCTGAATTTATTTTCTGTTAAAAAATTTATTCTGGATTCTGATTGGAATTACCTAGTTAACATATTCCCCAATTTATTTGTGCATCACTCATTCAAGAAATACCTATTTTCAATGGCTTCCCCAATGGTAACATGAAAATTTAAGAACTAGTGCTTATTTGCATTTTAATCTGCTTTACTTTATAGACTTACTTTAATTTGATAACTTGGAGACTTATGTTTTTCTCTATGCATTCCTGCTTGAAAGCGCCTGTGACCTCCAACCATATACTGATAAAGCTGCTCAGGTACATTGAGATCAGACATGCCTATTAGGTTGCTACCATGCTTGAAATAAAGAAAATGAGATATTTTAAAACAAATCTTCAGTGATTAAAAACAGATCTCTACTAACTAAAGAAATGAACTAAAATGTAAGGCACAACACTGTATGAATTGGATACTATCTATGCTCAAACACTTCAGAAAACAAACAAAACTTCAGACCCTCTCTCTATATGGAAAAGGAAAGAACCTCAGCCATCTTCTAGCAACAAATGCTTCCCTAGAACATAATACCCTCTATAGTGGGGGATCATTCATCTTTTTTGTGCCATGGACACTGCAGGCAGTCTAGCAAAGAAGCTTAAGGATCCCTTCTCAGAATAATACTTTTAAATGCAAAAATATGTAATACTTCAAGATTTTCAAAGAACTTTACAAATTATTTTTAAAAATTAAGTTTAATAAGCTCAGTTTAAGAATCTTACTTATGACATTTCTAATAAGTGATAATCTAATCTTTTCAGAACACCTCCAGTTAGGGAAAGGATTGATTATAGCCCATTAGATTTTTAGTCTTATTAGTCTCCTTTACTGGTTTTTCGTTCATGTTACGCCTGCTACTATGAGTATGTCCCAAGTCTCTGTCCTGGGCCCTCTTCTGGTTTTTGCTGTGTACTATCTTATTTGGTCATTTTTATCAGCTCCCATGGCCTCATATAACTCTCTATACAGCTGCTACCCAGATTTATATACCCAGCTTTAGTCTCTCTTCAGAGCTCCAGTCCTCCTTCAGTTTAGTCACTCTGTTAAATAACTTAAAACACACTCAAGCTACTGATTTAGAAAAGTTTTTAAACAAAAACACTAGTCAAATATAATCTCTGACTAGAAATGAGTCTATTTCCATAACATGGAAGAATTTATCCCATTATTTTATATATGTGTGCATGTGTGCGTGTGTGTGTATATACACACACACATTTATATTCTAAAATGTATACATACATATTTGTATGTATTTGTGAATATACACATATACGTAAAAATACACACATGTATACACACACAAATGTGTAGATACATACCCACATAAACATTTGCTGTTCAGTTGTGTCTGACTCTTTGTGACCCTGTGAACTATAGCACCAATACTGTCCACATTATGGGGGTTTGCCATTTCCCTCTCCAGTGAATTAAGGCAAACCACAGAGATTAAGTGTCCTGGGTCACACAACTAGTAAACATCTGAAGCTGTATTTGAACTCAGGCCCTCCTGACTCCAAGCCCAGTACTCCATACACTGAGCCACCTAGTTGCCCCTCCCTCTCTCTCTCTCTGTGTATATATATATATATATATATGTAAACATACATATGTATGCACACATAAATCAAAAGAGAAGTCTACTATGTACTTGTAGCAATAAACATTAGACACTTTTAGATATTTCGGGTTCTCTGCCCCCACTGTGATGAGTGAAAACACCACTCTGGAGTCTAACTATTCATGCACTTTAGTTCTAATTTGGGCATTCTGCCTTAGATGCCTTGAGTCTCTAGCATCCAATTCCCTTGTATTGTTTCCTTGTTCCACAGATAAACACTGAACTTCATTAAAGAAAAGAATCTTTAAGTCAGATACGTACTTTAAGATATCCTCCCATTAAAACCTGGTACTTTTAAAAAATCCACAAATGAAAGGAGAATTGAGCTGCTAAAGTAAGACAGATTTCTTCAAAGCGCTTCAAAGAAACACTTAATAAGACCAACTGTTTTAATGCAAATTTAAGGGCTACATGTTGAAACTGAGAAAGAATAGAGTGCTTACCCCTAAGCAAACCATGCCCAGTGCCAAACCAGCTGCTAGAGAATAAGATTCTCTGTCAGTACAATATTCCATCTCTGGACCTGGGGGACGCCCTTTAAAAAAGTAAGGAACAAATTTCAAATGGCCCTTGTAACATCTTAACATTATAAATAATTTTAAGGCATTAAATTTCTAATAATTAGCAGAGGAGTTAATATTGCTGATGACTAATGTATGACTAGTCAAAATTACTTGCACACAGGTGAAAAATGATGCTCACCATGGCCAAGTTATTAGTGAATGAAAATAGTAAATGGTCCTTTTAATTTACAAATTTTGGCCACTTACAAACTCTGTCCCAAGAAACTGTGGAGTTTGAGGGGTTGGAAAAGTTAATGCAAAAAATTTAGTTATTAAGGATGCATTTAGTTTTAAAGTTACCTTTAACGGTTTCTCTTTTCTACATTTTGTTTAAACTAAGATTTAAAATAGTATATATTTAAAGCTATTTTTACTATCACATAGCAATGTATTATTTCAAACATTGTAACTACTAACATAGAACAAAGACACTACTTATAGGAAAAGATTATTTACAGCTGAAGGAAGAGTAACAGACCAATCTATGTTGGTGAAAATGTTATTTACAAAAAAAAAAAAAACCAAACATTTCCAATTATCTCAAGAAAAAATGTTGGTACCTAGACTACTTTGTCTGGTGGAAATGCCATACAAATTGTTTTAAATTTTAAAATCAAGAAAACACAAACCAAAATAAACTGATGAACATAGCATTCAAAAGTATTAGTCAGCGTAAATTATGTGCTGGCACAAACAAGTATAAAGTATGAAATAATCCCTACTTGTAATGAGCTTACATTCCAAGTACATATAAAAATACATAAAACAGTGGCCAATGTAGAAATCTGTCTTGCTTGGACAATTCATATTTATTATGAGGGTTTTTTTTTTTCAAAGTGTTCAATTTTTTTGGTGGAGAGAGGTTGAGGGGAAACATGGGAATGATAAATGCTTGTAGAGGTAAATAAATAGCTTTTTTTTAAAGCAAAAAAAATTAAAAATATGTAAAACATAAAGTCAATAAACACAAATATTTATAATTAGTTACAGAGAATGTAGTTTGGAACAGAGGCACTAGCAGTTAAGAATAGAAAAAATGAGGAATCAGGAAAGGTTTCATGAAGAAAGATGGTACGTATGTGGCATCTTAAAGGACAAGAGGGATTCGATCAGGTAAAGGAAAGGTGGGAGTGTTGCTGCAATAATTTAGGCAAGAAGTGATCAGGGTCTAAACTAAGGTGGTAACTATATGTGTAGAGAGAAGTAGGATACAAGAACTGTTGTGAAGGGAAAAAGGGCAAAATGTGGCAACTGATTTAGATATGTAGAATTTCCAAGAAAAAGGATGAGACCAAGGTTGTGGGCCTGAGTTACTAGGAAGACATTGGTACTCTCAACAGCAATAGAAAACTTCAAAGGAGGAGAGCATCTGGGGCAACACATGAGTTCAGTTTTAGATATGCTGAGTTTAAAATGCTTCTAAGACATACAGTTTGAAATGTCCAACTGTAAGTTGGTAGTCTAAAAATGATTTAGGGAAGAGAATGGGGCTGGATATATATATATCTATATCTGTGAGTCATCAGCATGGAAATGATGGTTAAAACCATGGCATCTAATGAGAAAGTAGAGCAGGAATTCCTAAAATTTGTTTCCTTGAATTAAATTTTTTTTTTTTTGCTATTTTTCAACATAGTTAATCTCCTTCACAATTATAGATAGTGTATTTATTAATTTAAAAACGTTACTAGAAAAGGGTCCATTGAGAAGTGACAGGAATTATCTTAAAAAGCACTGATAAAATATTTTCTTAAGAAAAAACAAAAGGGTCACTATTCAGTGTTCATAATTTAGTATGTCACAGACTTAAAATAATTCCTAGTAAAATATGATAAAATCAGAATTCAAGAATATAATACTTAAATGTAAAGTCAGGTTTTTAGCTATTATTGCCTGTTTATCAGTTATATTCTGGCAAAAAGAATGTCATAAGCTAATCAAGAAACATTTACTAAACACCTATTATGTGCCAGGCACTGGAAATACAAAGAAAGGCAAATGATAGTTCCTGCCCTCAAGGAGCTCACAACCTAATAAGGGAGACAACATGCAAACAACCATGTACAAAATACAATAAATTTGAAATAATCAACAGAGACTGGAAGGCACTAGACATAAGGGAGATTCAGGAAGATTTCCTCAAGGTGGTATTTTAGGTAGGAAGTCAGTGAATCTAGGAGGCAGAGATGAGGAAGGGGAATATCCCATGTGTGCAGGATAGCCAGTGAAAATGCTTGGAGCAGCAAGGTGGATTATTTTACTCAAGGAATAGAAAGGAGGCCAGTGTGAGTGGATTGAAGACTATGTGGTGAGGAAAAAGGAATAGAGAAGGGAAGAGGGGCCAGGGTATAAAGTGTAAGAAGACTGAAAAGTTACTACATACTTTTAATAAAATTATACATTTTAGATGCACTATTTCAAAGCAATTTTTAAATTTACAACAATGGATGCTAACTATGATACCATATTTACCCTTTAAAATATCCATCTCAAGATGGAAACTACAGGTTAACACTTGTAAACAAATTAAGTTACATATTCTTGTATGGGGGGAGGAAAAGGAGAAAGGAACTACGATTTCATTAGTGTTGTGCTCTCCTGGTGAGGAACTTCATTTTCACAATATAAGTAAACAACAACTGCCCTTCATTTTAGAATCTTAGAGAGAGAGGTACCTAGGGAACTGAGGGGTTAAGTGACTTGCTATGGGTCAGTTGGGTCAGAGACAGGATGTGAACCCAAATCTTCTTGACAGTTTTCTATCCACTATATCACATTCCCTCTGCATTATAATAGTCACAAGATTCTGCTACTTTAGCAACAGTAAGTATCTTGATTTGGTCAACAGTGATACACTTTAAGAGCACGGACTGTCTTTGCACCCTCAGCACATATGACAGTGGCTGGCATATACTAAGTGCTTACTAAATACCTGTCTACTATTTTTGGTATTAGAAAAAACTTCGGGTACTATTTCATTCTCAACTAAACTGCATATTTATCTTAATTTTTCTAACATTACCATTATTTTCATTTTTATTCTGAAGAAATATGCTAATAAAGCCCAGATAAGATCTTACCAATTTCAGCCAGCAGAACTTCTGCAGTGTGCCTATGAGCTGTCCCTTGATAGACAAGGCCTATGCCTATCACAGCAGCCACTTGAACATTGTGAGGAACATCAAGTTCTGTTGAAGTTGGAGGTAAAAGAGCAGGGATATGGATGCTGAGAAGCCGAGTAATTGACATATCCATTGTGCCTAGTTTAGCAGCAGAAACACCAAGTAGCAGTCCAATGCTTGTCATCTCATGACCCTAAAACAGTGAATTGATTAAGAATTTAAAAGAAAAAAAAAGAACTTATGAAGAAGAAAACACACCTTTAATTCTTAGTTACAGCATTCATAATAAACACTAGGAGTCAAACAACACAGAGTTCGGCACACTCTAGGTCAGAATATACAAGTGGATGCTAAAATTTCTCTCTTTCAAATTCAGATTCTCACCTTAGTCAAATAGTCATGTATATTAAGCGTAGCTAACTTTGTAAGATGCCCATTCAAGCCTAAGGCCATAAGAAAGCCTGCATACTCATTGGCCAATTCTGCATTCTTCGGCTTGTTGTAGACAATCCAAGCTGAGTCAATCTGGGAAGCAGGTGCTATTTTTAATCCAGCAGCAACACCATTGTGAAAGCTAGCCCAACATGCCATGTTGGGAGGCACATCAATATTTCCACTGTTAAGGTCCACAGTTGTGTTCCTAGGAGGAGCCCGTCCTATCCAGCAAAATAGAATTTAATATTAAAAATGGAAAATAAAAATAATCAACACAAGATAAATAGCTAAATTTAGCTCCATAATGCGTAGATTTCTTCATGTTCTATTAATACTAACTCTTTCACACCTAAATTCATGTTAAGGCTCTGTAACCCTTCAAAAATGAAAATCAATAAAAATTAATTAACTTGTCTTTAAAATGAAGGTCAAAGAGAGAATTAAACTAAAAAAAGTTCCCTTTCATTGAAACACATGGAATATTCCATGACTGGTGACAAGTTCTTATATGTGAATCTGGTCACAAAAACTATCATTCAGAAATATGACCCTTAAAATAGCCCTAACAAACAGTAACCCTTCAATACTAAAGTTAAGATCTATGCCAGAGTCAAGAAGATGATTTACACTACTATACACAATTAATGAAATTAGTGTTAATTCCACACATGCTGTCATGAATCTTCACTGCAGATTCTTCACTTCACTACATCAGGTATAGATATTAAAGGAGAAATAGCATTTTGAATGAGGAAAAGATCTCTGCAAATCAACAATATATGGAAAAACATTTTTAGCTTAATCATAGTACAGTGAGGGGGAGGGGGAGGTGTGAGGGTATGTGTGTGTTTTGAAAAGAAGGTTCACTAGCTTTTTTGAGAGTAGGTCATTCAATGAACCTTAAAAGAGTCATTACTATGCTTAATACTATGCAGTCCTTCACTGATGTCTCACCATGGTAAGTAGTAATCACTGACTCAAATGTTATGACAGTAAAGCACAAACTTTACCTCAACCTTTTAAGCTAAAGAGGTTTTCAAAAACGAGATGGGTAGTGATCTGCTGGTCTATCATTGGAGGACCAATGTTGAATTTCCATTTTTTTCTTTACCCTCTATTTCATGCTTCTACTATTAATAGTCTAATATCTCTTAAGAGAATGAATAAGTGTTCAGGCTTAAGAAAGTTAATATCATACTGTGTTTTAATCACACTGTGCAAAACATCACAAAAAAGTGATCAAGTTCAAAATAAGCTTGCAAACAAATTTTATAATGAAGTTTAAAAAGAATATTTAAAAAATCTGTCACCATTATCCATATGGAGAGTAGAAAGGCAATAAAATGAGCCAAACTGGTATTTAATAACTACCTATCAAATATTCTACTGATCCAATAAAACAAGAAAGTATAGTTCTGGGTCTCAATTTTCCTAATTAAGACTGAGAAGGTATGCCACTGTACATAACATAAGTTAAGCCTTTAGAAATAATATAAATATTTTATTGAAGAGAATAATAAAACCATTTCTCTTAAAATATAACCATCTATGATACTGGTTTGAAATTGTTCCTAAAAATTGTTTTTACCCCACTGTCAAAAACACCCTTTTGAATTCTGTAGATAAGTCTTTCATCATTACTGTAAAATAGCATAATAGTATTTAAAATAAAAAAGATGCTTTTGAAATGTGAATCATCTCAGAAATCATTTGTTTTGGAATGGATCATTTGTATTTAAAATGAAGAATATTAAATGATACAGAAATGACAGATGGACTTGTATTCTCCTCCACTCAGTGTTTTTTCAGGACTTTATTTAATAAGTGCTAAAGTTTTATCACACAAAACAGAATGTGTTTCATAAAGGAAAAAATAATAATGTTTCTTTTGTTTTCAATCCAATTTATTCCAAAAGAACTCTCTGGGACATGTTTGTTTAAAATTTTCTATCACTTTTATAGGGCCTACAACTTAAATAACAATTACAGAATAAAAGAGTTGCAAGGGACCTCAGTGTCAATTTTGACCAGCTAGTCAAAACTATAACTGAATAAGCATTTCTTATACAGTACAAAAGATAAGTGGTCATCTCCCCTTGCTTGGTGAACTGTAGTTCAAGGGAAAGAATTACTTGCTAAAGGTAACCCATTTCACTTTGAAGTATCTCTTATCATTAATAAGTTTTCCCTTACATCAAGACTAAATTCCTTTACATCAAATCTTTGCAACTTCCACCCACTGCTCCTATTTCTGCCCTCTGGGCCAACAACATACCAGTTAGATTCAGTTTAGGAACAGGCAACGGTTCTGTTGGAACTGGATGGTATGAAAACAAAGTAAACATTCCTCGCCCCAAGGGAAGTGCCATAGTTCGCTGACACAACTGGAGCAACCTATGATGAAAATAAAAAGTAATGGTAGGTACAAAAAGTTAAAAAGCAAAAAAATAACACTATAAATCCCACATGAAGAGGCTATTTTATGTAACTCAACCTGATACTACCTTGCAACGTAGAAGGAATATTTTCTTGAGTTTATAATATAATATATATAATTTTATAATCAGATGTCCTACCAAAATGTTCTTACTCCCATTTATATAGTCTATGGTAGAGAATAACCCATTTTACTTCTGTCCATGTCTACTAAGTGAAAAACATCTAGCCTATGAGCCAAATTAACCTCTAATGTTCATAATATATTCTAAGAGCCTTAAAGATATACTATGTGTTTCCTTAATTCTCACATGCTATAAGGGTTTAAATACCCAGTTAAATTCAACAAATTACACAAAAGACCCTGAGGATACAAATATATATACAAATATATATAGCTGAGCAAATACAAGTAGCTGAGGATATAATTACTTGAATACCATATGCATAAAGAACTTCAAGGCTAAGGAGGAACATGAGGTAAGTGGAAAGGTAAAATGTAAAGAAAAATATCAAGAATGGTGTAAGCTTCAAAGCCCACACACTTTTTAAAAAATAATTAATCTATTCTTAGTTTTCAACATTCACTTTCATAAAATTTTGAGTTTTAAATTTTCTCCCCCTCCCTCTCTGATGCCCTCCCCAAGATGGCATGTCATCTGATGTAGGCTCTACACAGACATTCATATTAAACATATTTTCACATTTGTCATGTAAAGAAGATTAGAAACAATAGGAGGAACCACAAGAAAAATAAACAAAACCAAGCAACAAAGAAAAAGGGAGCAAACAGTATGTTTCCACCTGCATTCAGACTCCAAAGTTCTTTCTCTGGCTGTGGATAGCATTTTCCATCCTGAGTCTTTTGGAGTTGCTCACTGAAGAAAATAGTTCTCTCAAAATTAGAATGGAACAGATGGAGGCTAATGACTTTACAAGAAACCAAGAAATCACCAAACAAAACCAAAAGAATGAAAAAATGGAAGAGAATGTGAAATATCTCATGGGAAAAACAACTGACCTGGAAAATAGATCCAGGAGAGACAATTTAAAAATTATGGGACTACCTGAAAGTCATGATCAAAAAAAGAGCCTAGACATCATCTTCCATGAAATTATCAAGGAAAACTGCCCTGACATTCTGGAACCAGAGGGCAAAATAAGTATTGAAAGAATCATGGATCACCACCTGAAAGAGATCCAAAAAGAGAAACTCCTAGGAACATTGTGGCCAAATTCCAGAACTCCCAGCTCAAGGAAAAAATCTTACAAGCAGCTAGAAAGAAACAATTCCAGTACTGTGGAAATACAATCAGGATAACCCAAGATCTAGCAGCTTCTACCTTAAGGGATCGAAGGGCGTGGAATAGGATATTCCAGAAGGCAAAGGAACTAGGACTCAAACCAAGAATCACCTACCCAGCTAAACTGAGTATAATAGTTCAGGGGAAAATATGGTCTTTCAATGACACAGAGGACTTTCAAGCATTCTTGATGAAAACACCAGAGCTGAAAAGAAAATTTGACTTCCAAACACAAGAATGAGAAGAAGCATGAAAAAGTAAACAGCAAAGAGAAGTCTTGAGGGACTTACCAGAAGTGAACTGTTTACATTTCTACATGGAAAGACAATATTTGTAACTCTTAAAACTTTTCAGTATCTGGGTAGTTGGTGGGACCACACACACGTACACGCATGCATGCACACACACATACACACATGCACACACACACACAGAGACAGAGAGCACAGAGTGAATTGAATAGGATGGGACCATAGCTTAAAAGAAATTAAGGTAAATGGTGAGAGAGAAATGGAGTGGGAGGAAAGAGGGTGAAATGGAATGGGGTAATTATATGTCATTTAAGAGGCAGGTAGGAGACTTTTTAGTGGAGGTAAAGAGGAGAGCTGAGAAAAAAAAAACAAGAAGTTTACCTTCATCACATTTGACTAAAGGAAGGAATAAAATGCACACTCATTTTGGTATGAAAACCTATCTTACAGTATAGGAAAGTGGGGGAGAAGGAGATAAGCAAGGGGGGGGATGATGGAAGGGAGGGCAAAGGGAGGAGGGAGCAATTTGAAGTCAACACTAGGGGAGGGACAGGATCAAAAGACAGAAGAGAAACAATGAGGGGCAGAATAGGATGGAGGGTAATTCAGTTAGTCTTACACAACACGACTATCAGGGAAGTCATTTGCAAAATTACACAGATATGGCCTATATTGAATTGCCTGCCTTCCCAAAGGGAATGGGTGGGGAGGGAGGGATGGGGAGAATTTGGAACTCAAAGTTTTAGGAACAACTGTCTAGTATTGCTGTTGCTACTAGGAAAGAAGACATACAGTTAATGGGGAACAGAAAGTCATCTGGCCCTACAGGAGAAAAGAGAAGATGGAGACAAGAGAAGGGAGGGATGACAGAAGAGAGGGAAGATTGGAGACAGGGAAAATTAGATTGCTTGGGGTATTGGGGTGGGGGGAGGGGATAAAAGGGGAGAAAATTTGGAACCCAAAATTTTGTGAAAATGAATGTAAAAAGTTAAATAAATAAATAAATAGAATGGAGGACGAACACAAGCAACAACAACAACAAAAAAGAAATAATCTTTTAAAATATAATTTGTTTATAAATCAGACACACTGCTTGAGTATCTCAGGATCTTGAAAAATGTTCCTCAAATAAAAATGAGATTCTGCTTTTCCAAAAAGAAAACCTCCTAAACATCATATACTTCTCCATGCTACATCTGTTTCTCCAATCCATTCAGAGGGATTATAAACTGAAACTACTATGTGATGGGCTCAACATACTGCTCAATTTGAATGTGCTATCAAGGTCAGGTAATATATACTGGGGAACAGAGCCAGAAACCTTACAAGTCAAAGAAACAAAGACTCAGAAAGGTCCCTTACAGGCTGCAACACTGCCTAGTTGGAAGGATGGCAGAAATATGTTTAAGAGGGGAGAGAAAATTAGAATAAAACTGGAAAAAAGAGAAAAAATCAATCAATAAACAGTTACTGTGTTCCTACTAGATACCACACACTGTAAGCTACACAAAAAATAGATATAATTTTAAGAAAGTTAAAAACACCCTGAAATTGTACTTTCTTTCTAGTCACATTAGATGCAGTTCAGCATTTCCTATATTAAAGGATATCTGTTCCAAATGTTCATACTGAAGTATCAGAGCAACCATCAATACTGTAATGCTCCTCTTTCTCTTCACAAACACTGAGGGTTCTGTCTTGCAAAACACCCTTCCCTCTTGGAAAACTGGGTTACAATGAAAAAGAAGATCATGGAATGGGTACAAGCCATGCAGACAAGCTTCTGGTGAGTCAGTGTGGTTGAGTTGGGTCAGTTAGTCAATTAATATTTATTAAACATCAATTATGTGCGAGGTACTGTGCCGAATGCAGGGGATATAAAGAAAGGCACCCCAAATAATTTTTTAAATGGTCTCAGGAAATAGGAATGTTAGGATGGAATGTAGTCAAAATATGTGAGAACTGTTTTCTGTTATTGATGGTTTTTTATTTTATATTGTATTCAGTTCTCAATTTATTCTCTTATACTTAACTAAGTATCTTTCACTAAATACTTAAGAAGAAAAAAATTCAGCAAAACTGACACATCAAAAATGTCTGAAAGAAAATACTTCTTCTCCCGGTTATTTTCAAATGTGTCGTTCAGTAAAGGAATTGTGAAATTTAATAAGTGTTTCAAATGTGGGCTTTTTCTCTGAAGCCACAGATGGCCACCAATTAACATCCTGTTGTCCTTTTCAAACATTATAGAAAGTTTTCTTGTATTATTTCCTGAAGTAAGATGTTTGTGGTTTTATTTACTACTCTCACAAGGTGCTTTCAGAATCTTTTGGGAGAGCTATGATCCTCATGTTTATTTTTTAAAGGTCAATCCTTTTGGCTTACATATAATTCATCTATTCTTTTAAAATTACTGTCCTTTACTCTTTTTCTCACAAATTTTCTACCACTTCTGTATTTTTATGTTTTAAATCTGCCACACATTTTAAGAGCACTTCTTTGGAGAGATTCCCTACTGTATATTGGAAATATTCTATTTGTCATCTATCTTTTTAGTTCTGCAGTGATAACTCTGATTTCTGACCAGATTTTCAATAAACAAGTATTAGTAAGCATCTACTACATGTCAGGCACTGTACTACCTCTTTTTTGCTACAAAGAAAAAAACAAACAATTCTTACTCTCAAAAAGCATATTCAAATATGGAAGACAAAAAGTATATATTGATAAGTACATATGGGATGTACATATGGGATAAATATAGAAAACAAAAAAGAGATAAATACAAGGTAACTTGGGCGAGGACAGGGTTTCATGGAGATGGTAAAGTCTGAGGCACATCTTGAAGGGAAAGATTATATAAGACAGAGGTAAGGAGAAAATGCATCCCAAGCATGGGGGAACAGTGCAAAGGCACGGAAAAGCAAAATAAAGCATGGATAAAGAACACAGGGAAGGCCAGTTTGGCTTGATTGTATAGTTTGGGAAGGAGAGTAACATCCAATAAGGCTGGAAAGAAAGGATGGGATAGAACACGAAGGCCTTTAAATTTATATTTTATCCTCAAGGAAAGAGGGAACCATCAGAAGTAAGTATGATAGTCAAATTTGCACTTAAGGAAAATCACTTTGGCAGCAGTGTGTAAGAAAGACTGGAATAGGGAGAAACTTAAAGCAAGGAGACCAATGACAAGGTTGTTACAACAATCTAGGAGAGAAGCAAGAAGGATCTGAAACACGGTAGTGACTGTGAGAATAGAAAGAAGGGGTTGGATACAAAGAGAAGTTATGAAAGAAGTTATAAATGACAAGATTTGGCAACTGAAGGAACGTGAATGAAAGAGAGTGATGAGTCCAAGACAATGCCATCATAATGAACCTGAAAGACTTGGAGACTGGTGGTGCCTTGAATACAAACAGAGAAGTTTAAACAATCAGAGGATTTGACAGGAGTTAGTAAATTCCATTTTGGACATGTTGAGCTTCAGATGTCTCCAGAACATCCAGTTGAAACGTCCCATGGGACACTGGTAATGTGGTGCTGAGGCTCAGAAGGTACTAGACCTAGATATGTACATCAGTGAATCATCTGCATGGAGACAGTATTTAAATTCATGGGACCTGGTAAGATCTAAAAAAGACTTTTATAAGTTATGTTTCTTCTTTTAAAAGTTTTATTTCTGTTTTATATAATACTAGAGTTTTTTGAGGATTTGGGTTTTTTTTTTTTGCTATAGCTGTATGATCTCTGGGGATTCCACAGAACTCTTAGACTAGAGATGGTTCGTTCATTTTCCTTCACAGTATAATATTTGATCAAATTGTTATGGTTTTTATTATGCCTTTACTCATTTTACCTTTAGTTTTTGTTCATTTCCTTGTTGGTTATCTTCCTGGGAGTTATATTGATATAGGTCTCTCATCATTTATACTGGGCACCTCATCAAAGAGTCTTCCAGACTCTTCTAGTTGTGGTAGCTTTTCTACTCCTTCTTGGCACAATACCCCACAAACAGTTGCAGAGATGCCTACAACTTGGCCTTAGAATGTCAGCCTCCTTATGTTGTAGAATGTAGGGGCCTGGCTGGTTCTTTGCCCAGAGTAAACAGTTGGATTTCTAGTTCTCTTTCTTCAGGCACAGAAGCCCTAAGTGTGTGCCCTCAAGCTGACAATGCATTGCTGCTAACTTTCTCCTCCAGTTCTAAAACATTCTTTTCATGCGGCTGATCAGTGTCTTCTGCCCTTTGTGATGTGCATATGTTGGAGAATAGAGTGGAGGTCACACTGGATGACAATTAGTAAGAATGGCAGGAATTCCTACAGTCTGACTTTACAGCAAAAGTTTTCCAGGTCACTTCCAGCACCTGCACCACACCCAGAGCAGGAAGTTGCCTAGATTTGGAGATGATGATAGAAATTTTAATTATCTTTAATTGTCCAAGTTATTTCATGAGGCTTTTACTTTGTGTCATGTTTCCTTCAGTTACGCTACAATTGTACACCGGTACTTGGTTGAGATTTTTAGGTTGGAGAGGTTTTTGTGGAAAATAACCACTTTGCCATCTTACCGATGATGTGATTTTATAATTCTATCTCAGTATTTCTGAAAAAAAGTGATGTTGCTAAGGGTAACATTAGACCATCTGGTGTAGCAAGTACTCAAATTTATACACAAATGGGATGGCCAACACATGTTATACCATAAATAGATACAAAAGACTATTGTGTGTATGTATCTACTTGTAAGTAATCAACAGGGAAGTATGGAATTCAGTTTTTCAAAAGTAAACTCTACTGTACCCCAAAAGAGGCATAGTCTGGCTTCCCAAAAATATTTTGATGAATACCAAAAGATATTTTGCATACATTTACAGTGTGCTATAACTAGCATAAAAGTCTAAAAACACATGGTATTTCTTTAAAATATCTTACTAATACTGTAGAGATACTAAAAAACCTACATGCTCCAAGTTAAAAGAATTACAGTTAAAACTCAAATGCAAAAAACATTGTATATGGCTGATGAAATACTGCTGATCTCACTTGCCTGTTTTCTTTTTCTTCAATGTATTCGTGGTCATTAACTTCTGGCATCTGTACTACATTGACTCGGACAGGATGAGCACTCTGGAGAAGTCTTCGGACCTCTTGCACCCTTAAATCTTCACTCCATATCAACGACATGACTTCCTGATTCATATCATTCATGCCATCATCTTCCTCCTCTGCTTCAGTTCCTGAAGGCACATCTGATGAGAGCACCTGAGCAACAGACTTAATGGGACCAACACAATGTGAGAGTAAGTCAGTAAGCACTTACTAAGCATTCAGGATATATGAGCACTGTACAGATTTCAACAGCAAAAGAGGTTAAAACATGCTTTTAGAAGTAGATCACTTCTCACCTAGATTCCCCGTCTCCATTCTCCCCTAATTCCAATCCATCCTCCACTCATCTGCCAAAGTAATTCTCCTCAATCCAAGGTCTGAGTATGTCATCCCTACTCCCACCAAAAAATTCTAGTGATCCCCAATTACCTGCAAGATTTAATGCACAACCTTCTTCACAACCTGGCCCTCCAGCACTCTTACGCTGCGTCCTGCTCTTCCCTGACACTTACTCTATGACCCAGTCTTCCTGCTACTCTTCACACACTCTATACACTCCACCCCCTCACTCTAATTGGTTTCCACCCCAGGAACACCTTGCTTCCTCCAGGATCAACTCAACAGGAGAAGTCCTGTCACCACAGAGATAGTTTCAGCCTTGGTGCTCAACACCTCCCTCTCACCCTCAGCTGTCTCTCCTCTCTGACTGGGGGGCTGGAAGGCAAAGCACAAACCTCCCCCACAGCCTCCCTGAGACAGGGCCCGGAATGTTCTTCTCCTCATTTCCCACCAGTTGAACTGCTTGGCTTTGACTCCACAGGAGCAATCTATCACAGCCTTTGGTATTCTCTGACACAGCCCCTTCCTCTTTTTAGTTTTCTTTTGTGAAGTGTCTTCCATCATTAAACTGGAAGCTCCTTAAAGACAAGGACACTCTTTCTTTTTCTTCTTTGTACCCCCAGCACTTAGCACAATGGCTTATGCTGTTTTTATACTATTTTTCAATACTCTCTGACTCTTTGTGACCCAAATTGGGGTTTTCTCTGAAAAGTATTCACATGGATTAAATCATGGATTTACTGAAGTATCAAAGTAACATTCCAAAGAAACCTACTTTAGAGTAGTACTTCATTCAAAATTTTAAAAGATTATATTTATTTCTGGAGGTACATAGTTCTGTCTTTAGTCATGGTTGTTTTATTGTGGAATAAAAAAAATGCAATATAGACTATTCAGTCCAAACATCTTCCTAACTAAAACAGTTTAAATATAACATTTGTCAAATCTGGGTGGGAGCATGCTGTCAACAGGAGTGGTATATAGTCTTCTGAAAACTTACCAAAGATCCCAGTTACACGAGTATATATGTTCCACCACCTACATGGTAAGTTAGTCGGAATGAAGTGCTCAGAGTTATTGCCCTAAGGATCTCTGGTGTGGCTTTTGGCAAGATTATTTTGTTAATAATTCTATAAACATTTTTGAGTACCCACTATATGCAATGCACCTTTCTAAGCATTCAGGGAGATATTAAGGTTAAGTTAAAATATGGCCACTGTCCTTAAAGAACTCACAAATCTTATCAGTAGAGCAAATAGGTTAGATGAGGGGAAAAAAATCACTTCTAGCTGAGAGATCAGGAAGGTTTCAACGAGGACACAGTGCCTGATTTGAAAGGAAAGACAAGATATTCACAGAAAGATGTAGGAGAGGGTATTTCGAAAGCAGGGAACTGTGTGAGAAAAGTGAGGTGACCAAGTCTGGAACTTTTCAAGATATGGAAAGTATAAAAATTTGTCCAGACTAAAGTAGGCCAAGCCCCACAGTATGAGCTCAGGCTTGAAAGGTTAGGCTGGGGCCATTTTGCAGAAAGCCTTGAAAGTCAGACTTAACTTGGAAAGCAAATGGAGGATATTGATGACTTTGGAGCAATGGAGTAGTGTACAGAGTAGAAAGAAAAGAAATTGGGGGGAAACCACTTATTAGGAGGCGAATGTTCTAGGTAATGAAGGTCTGAACTAGCATAGTAGGAACAAATGATTCATGGATCAAAGGAGAGGACAGATGCAAAGATTCCTCAAAGGTTATGAGCACAAGTCAACTGGAAGACTATAAATATCAATGACGGAGATGGGAAAGTCAAGGAGAGAATCAAAATTTAGGGGAGAAATGATGAGCTAATTTCTTGGGGCTCAAGAGAAAGCCGAGTCCAAGACTCTGATGCAAAACAGAGCTGGGTCAAGGTTTGATTGCAGCTAAAAGACTAAGACCAGACAAAAACAAGGCATTTGAGGAGGGGGGAGATTCCTTACCTACAAAATCTGCTATACTGAGCAGAAACAACCAAAATTTTATAGTTTGGGCATAAATTCATGAGGCCTTAAGGTAAAACAAACTACCCTGCTCATCATATCATTCAGAAATTAACATGGGCATTAATACAAAATGAATTAACTTCTACTGATTAACACTATAGAACCTCAAGTGATTCAAGTAGTTTTATTGACATTGTTGACATTTCTCACACATAAATATGGTCTCAATTTTTTGCCAAAATTCATTCCTGTAAACTTGGCACCTTAGGAACATGTGAGAAATATATTTCTAATGAAAAACCTGACATAAAGTAGATCAGAAAGATGACCATCAAAGCCTTATAAATGTAATAAAGATATTATGGCAAAAGTATAATAGTCTGAAAAGTAAATTATTGTTTTAAGTTCTAAAAATAGGTATGCTCACTGATAAAGAAAAGGGACCCTACAGCATAATTGGTAAATGTAGCACAAAAACTACAGTATTATCAAACTCATTTAAACCTATTTAAAACAAATATTAGGATAAACAAATTAAGAATGGCTTTGCTTGCCTTTCTTCAAATTCAGGAAAGCTTTGGTGAAACTAATCCAAGATATCTGACAGACAGGATCAAAGAGAAATATCACCAAAAGCAGTAGTATAGAAGAGAAGAAGGTCCAGGACACAATCCTGAGGGGCACCTATAGTTAGAAGGCATGGAAAACTGCAAAGACAGAGAAGAAATGGTCTGCAAGGTAGGAAACTGACCAGGAGAGGGTGGTGTCCCCAAAAGTTGAGAGAAGAGAGTATTAATGAGGATCAATCAACAGTATCAAAGGCTGCAGATAGGTCTAGGAGAATGAAGATTAAGAAAAGTGATTTAGCTATGGCAACTAAGAGAACACTGGAAACTATGGAGAGAACTTTCAATGAAATGATAAAGTTAAAAGCTGAACTGTAAGGCACTTAGAAAAGAGTGAAACAAGAGAAAATGGAGGCACCTAATTCATTAGCAAAATTCACACAGGAAAAATTTCAGTCTTGGAAGAATAAATGAAATTTTTTTTAACTATTGGGGGATTTTTAATACCTCATCATCTGGAAATGATAAATCCAACTAAAAAAAAAGAAAGGTTACATTGCTAAGCAGAAATTTTTTTTTAAAGGAAAGACGCAAGATCTAATAGACCTACAGGGGAAAATGAGAATAAAGACTGTGTCTTTTTGGGAAATATACAAACACTGATCATAGGCTAAGCCAAAAAGACAACTCATACAAATACAGAAAAGCAAGTCACATGTATGCAATACATGGTAATAAAATGACTAGTAAAAAGTACGATGAATAAAAGGTATAGGCAAAAATGAAAACTAAAAAAATGGAATTAAATAAGACGATGAAAGAGAATAATAAAGAAAATTAACAGCAGAATACATCTGGGAAAATAACAGATGCATAAATAAAGACAATTTTTAGATATCATCTTGCACTTCACAGAATGGTCAAAGATTATAAAATTCAGCAGTAGCAGGGCCCACAAGCACACTAAAATATATTGCAGGCAGGACTGCAGACTAGAACAAATATTTTACAAAGCTCTATGTCTGAATATAATCTAAATCATAAAACTAGGCATATTTTTCAATCAAATAATTCAAAATGCTATTAAAAAGCAATCAAATATCTCCATATGAAAATCTTGGGAGCTTTCAATAACAGAAAAAAAAAAGTCCAAAATCAGGGAGTAGATAAAGAAATTACATTAGTATCAATGTAATGGAATATAATGGTTTATCATCAGCAATCTTATGGTACTTTTAAAAATTATAAATATGAAGCATTTAAAGAACTGTGGAAAAAACCTATAAGTAATAATACAAAGTGAAATCAATCTGATTGCAACAAGACTGACTACCCCTAAGGCAAAGCAAGAAAAAAACCATAGCAGCAGAATCTAGAAAAGACCTGAAAAATATATAAAGAATAAAAGCATTTTCCCTTATTTGTTAATTCACTTGATTCTGTGTTATTAACCACTAAAGGATCATTTAAGGTGTGACTGATTACTCTCTCTACTTAGTTTTGAAAGCATTTAATAAATGTATGGCTTTTTATTCATTTCAAAAGGCTTTTGGTACGTATGCAAATTACTTTAAAAAGTCATTCAAAATAATTTGAAAGATACCTTTTCTTTTTCCCCCAAAACCACTACAGCAAGCAACAGCATATCAATTCAACATAGGGCTTTAGAGTTTTGCCCAAAGTTGGAACCATTCTTCTCAACAGTAGATGTTATGTTTGTGTGTTCGTCCTTCGTTGCCGAAGAAGACCATGCCATCAGAGAAATGATGACATGACTTGCACTTGACTTTGTTTTGAGTGAGGAAGGGCTGTGCAGGTCACCAGCCTCATTTCTCCTACAGGGCCATCTGAATCCATTGACCAGATATTCATCAAGATGACTGGAGATGACCCAGGCTGAGGCAATTGGTGTTAAATGACTTGCCCAAGGTCACACAGCTAGTGAGCGTCAAATGTCTGAGATGAGATTTTAACTCAGGCCCTCCTGACTCCTGCACTCTATCCACTGCACCACTTGGCTGCCCCTAAATGTGTTATAAAAGTTTCAGCTGATGTATCACAGGACAGAAGTATCAAAGAATTGCCTTCGCCCAGGTCATAGTGGGAAATATCTATGTGTGGACTAATGGTTGAAACTGCAGGTAAGAAGTTAAGTGTTCATTATCCTCAAATGACCACTGAGCTAAATACAAAAGGAAATAGAATAGAGCTTATTTATAATGAGTAATTTTCATAATTAACCTCAGGGATTCAGAAACTGGCCTAGGGCAGATGCCACAATGGGAAGCTTATTAAATGAACTGCCATCTCATTTCTTTTTGCATCCTTTCCCTCTAGACTGTGTAGCAAGCTGAAGGTGACAATGTATCTTACTATCATAATTTAAAGAAGTCAATTTTAAGAATTATATTCTTTAAAAAACTATCATTAAACAGGATATCCTTTAAATACTATAAAAAATGGAACACAATACAGGTCACATTAAAATTTTGTGTTTACATAAAAATACTACTAATTCTAAATTTAATCTGTCAGAAAGGGGAAAAAAAGCTAAAGGATTATATGAAATAGATAATTTCATAAATTAGTTAATGAGAAAATGTCCCCAGTAAAATTAACCTACACTTGTAAATTAATCTACACTCATAAAATTAATTATATTTTTATAATTAACCAAACTATTTTAGCTCTCTGGAACTCTTTCCTTATTTATACATTATTATTGGTTTTCACTAGTAATTATATTAAGTCCTGGCAAGAGATTAAACACATAGGCAGTTCTTAATAAGTGCTTTTTATTCATCTACCCATCCATCTAGTCATTCTATCAGTAATAGGAAGTGGTGATTACACCGAGAAGAGTTTCAAGAGAAGGTGTAGATTCTAACCAATAAAAAAAAACCGCTATGAAGCACTTACTGTGTGCCAGGCAATGCGCTCAGCACTGAAGATACAAAGATAAGAGCTGCCAGACCTGATACTTTACCATTACACCTGTGAAAACTTATGGTCACCTCCATGCTACAATAAGGTACTTATCTTGGTGGGACTTTAGTGGAGGCTTAATTTTATAAAAAGAAAATATAAGGCAATAAGAGGGAGAAATAGAAGAAAAGAATAGTTACTGATTTATGCAAATTTGCATTCTGCAAATTCTACTTTACATAAAAAATTCTGAAGAAATCTGCATTCCAAAAAACACCAATGTTAAGTTTACAGTCAGTACTGTGCTCTCTTTCTGCTCCTGTCCCTTGGCAGCATTCTGCATCCCACCCTACAGCCAAAAATAAGCCCTCCAAGTAAAAGCAGAACTGAGGCATGCAGAGAAAACCAAGGATCAGGAACTGGCTTGAGACCTTTGGCCTTGCTCCACCCACCTGTCCAAGGGTCTGAACCCTTTGGGCTGCCCATCCACTTTTGTTTGTATTCACATCCAGCCCTCACACGTCTGTATGCCCCCTTCCACCCTTCCTTTCCCATCTTCATTGGCAAATTTACATTACATAAAAATTGCTTTACGTAGATGTCTTTGGAATAGTCACTTAAGTAAAGTGAGAACCATCTATGGTTGAAGTTCACTTTTTAAAGGGTAAAATTTTTGTAAATCTAAATTAATTTTTCTTATTATTTAAAATTTATAACAAATTATCTACAAAGTATGAAAAATAAATGAATGATTATAAACTTTACATTTTATATATTAGAGCTCAAGCTACTACTTTGTGATATTCAACTAGTAGCAAAATAATAGGGGAATGGAGTCAAATGTGCTGTAATTTAGCTCCATGCCAAATAGGTGGGTTTCTAAAAGAGTGCTACAATGAGTTTCTACAAGAAAAGTACTTGAGCTAGGCCCTTGGAGATGCAAATATAAAAGGATAGAATACCTGTCCTCAAGACTTATATAGTTGGGAATTTGGAGAGAGGCACATAGGAAACGTTCACAAATAAGTATGATAGAAAGCAGAATATGAAAATGTGTAAGAGCAGAATAAAATGCTATGGAGGTTCAAAAGTTAGAGATCACTTCTAACTAAGATGATTATAGAATTTCAGAAGGCAGAGCGATTATGCTGATGGCTAGTGAGCAACGCCATGGAGGAGGAAAAAAAACACAAGTTCTGTTTGAGTAAGGGTGAGTAGTGGGAGTCTAAGGTAGGGAAAGGGGAATAAGGTGAGATAAAGTTGGAAAAGAAGGCACACTGTCAGTTCACACATATTTATTACGTGCCCACTAAGTGCTAAGCACAGAGTTAAAGCATTAGAACTACAAAGAAAGGCAATTCAGTCCCTGGTCACAAGAGGTTTACAGCCTGTGGCAAGAGCACTGGCTCCAGAACTGCAGGACCCATCCCATTTGACACTTATGTCCTGGCTTATCTTGGGCAGAGACCGAAGTCCTTTCCCATGTAAAACGAAGGGGTTAGACCAAACTGCCTGGGAAAATTTTCTAGTTCTTCTTCTCTACCCTGAGAACTTACTCAACCTTGGGTAAGTCACTGAACCTAATCATCTCTCAGCCATTTTTTCCCCAAAATGAAAGAAAGAGTCAGATCAGAAGATCTCTCAAATTTCTTCAAGTCTTAAAAACTATGATTCTGCCCCACACTCTGCAAATGCTTTGCTGACTCCATTATTCTAGTTGACTCAGGAACAAAGAAAAGACTAACAGCTGTAAGAGTGGGACATACTTCTTAGAATTTTCCTTACTAGTCATATAATTCTCTGTTCAAACTCAAGAAGCGTGCATTTTCACTTTTTTATTCAACTTATTAGCAAAATAGGAAATTCCTATCTGTAATACAGACAATAATCCTAAATGGCTATAATACAGACAATAATCCTAATTGTATGGTATTTTAAAATTATAATTGCATGGAATTCTTATATATAGAACTAGCTAATTAGTTCAATAAAACCCCATGTGATACTCACAGATTTCCCTTTGGGTAAATTCCCTTCACAGGCTTGTTTGGAAAGATCCTGACGCCCAATCAAGAGACAGACAGCTTCTGGCCAATCTGAAGCAGGTTGTTCTCGGCAGTGATAAATAGCATCTCTGATGGGAAGAGCAACTCCAAAAGGAAGAGACTCCAAATCCCTCAAGGTGAAGCCTTACGTAGATGAGAAACAAAAAAAAAAGTATTTCAGTACAACAAAAAACCTAATAATTATTAGGTTAGCTTCTTGTCTGTAACCAAGAAGATCTCTCCAAATATGCTCCAGAAGATCTCCCAGAGGGATAAAACATTAGCACTTCTTTACATGGGTTAATCTCAAATGGTCCTCCCCCACCCCCACAGCTGGACATCCTATATGACTACTATGCCTTTTTTTGGGGGGGAGGGGGAGGAATAGGAGGAGTAGGGAAAGGAATAAAAGAACTATAAATATTGGAGTGAGTTTCAGGGAACTTTCTATATAAAAGCAAATTAATTTCAAAAAAAAAGGCAAAACAGGTATTTGTCACTGTTTTTAAGTTTAAACACTTTAATATTATACTAATGCCAGCTAGTATAGTTTTTTATTTCCTTCATAGTTTTCTCTCATTTTTAAAAAGAGAATCTTAGAACCTTACTTTCCATTAAAAATTGTGCAAAACTGTCACTTATGCTGTTCCAAGGGTGACTAAGATTTGTGACCAACTGAAAATCTGACTAGAAAAATGGAGGTTATCCCTTTGAAATCAAAAGACTCAGTACTCATCTCACTTCACCTCCCCTTCCCTTACTTGGATCACCCCATCCTCCCTACAACCAAATGAATGTTAACTTTAGAGCTTACAACAGAGACACTCTGATTCCTGGGGTCAATGACTTCAAATGTGAATATAGAATAATTCGTAGTCTCCATTCTAAGGATAGCCTTTACCATTACAATTAAAATAGTGCAAAAATTTCCTGGTATCATAACCAAAGGAAGGTTCCTTGACCACAAAGAGTGGCCTTCAAAGTTGTTATGCCTCCCAGAGATTATAGAAAACTATGAGGACATCATGGAAAACAGCAGTATCCTTCTGCTAAGTTAGTAAATCTTTGTTACATTTATATTCTACAATTATCTCAATTCTGTGAAACACTCCCAGAAAGTACTAACTAAAGCCCTCCTCACTTCTAGCAAGGAAACAGCAGGTATTAATTAAAGTAGAATCTAGAGCAGAAAAGTGTGGCTTTCTCCTTGTTAATTGTAAAATTAATACAAAGTAACAAAAAATGGCCTTACCTACATTAGTCATCCAGAGTACTAATTTTTCAGCAAGGCTATTAACAGGTGTACTATGTCTGAAACTAAATCTAAAAAAAAAACAAAACACATCATTAAATATATCAATTAAAAAGTAAGAACAAAAATAATTCAGTTCAAAATTACCTGTTGTCATTTTGATCCATTTGACTCTTTTTTGGTGCTGAAAAGAAATAAAAAGAAGTTACAGCATTTTAATCAAGTTGGTAAAGAAATATATTCCTACTCAATTCCTATGCAGACTACCTGAAATTAATGTCCTTTTACCAGAAGCTTTAAAAAAAAAGTAACTGGCAGCTCTATGGTCACTAGATGGGTAAGACAGATAAACAGCACACAGGAGGGCTGCTAGCCCAGGTTCACTCTTGGTCAGACAGGAAAGACACTAAGAAGGGTCTTTACTTCTTACTTTTCTCAAGAGGCTGCTGACAGTGAGAGCACAAACTCCTAGAGCATTCCCTAATCACCCTTCTTGAATATCTCTTAAATCCCCTCAAGCCTCGGTGGGGTTCAGTTAAGGCACACACAGCATCTGTGCATTCAACCCTAAGGGTTCCCCATTCACTGTCTAGTGACCACCTGCTTTATAGGCCAACAGGCAAAGAAGGCATATTGCCAGCAATAGCCTCACAAGTTTACATCACCTCATCCCTGTATCTCACTGCACAGTCGCAGTGGATGTTGATATTATTTACCATTATATAACTGCACAAGCGTTGTGAAGATGTTTGGAACTCTATCTGTGGTAACTCTTACCTAGTACCTGGGAACAGGAGATTGTTATGGCTATGCATTCTGGGAACTGAACTCTGAGAAATAATAACAAAAATTCACTTTATATACACTAAAATCCACCTTACTCACACTAAAATCTCCCTTATATACAGCGGTGTAATGGGTTGCAAGTGGGAATCCTGGTAATTCATTTTTACTTAACTGCTACAAATGGTCTTTCAAGATGCTTGCTTTCAAGTGCATAGAAAAATGGATATAAACCAAAGGAAAGGACACTAACAATACATGAAAACAACTAATACATCATGAAAGAATAAAACACAAAACAATCACTTAGTCTAAATGGATTTTCATCTTACTGCCCCCTTGTGGGTGTGAATATCCCTGAATGCAAAGAACTGCCTAAACTCCAACATGCTGGTCTCCCTGTTCTCATCTTTGAACTGCTCCCTAGGTCTGGAATGTTCTCCCTTTCTTCTTCCACAAAAATCACATCTTCCCAGAAGATGTTCCTGATCTTCCTTTCAATAGCAGCATTTCCGGCACATCTCATGTAGTATTTGGTTTTAAACTTTTCTAAACAATTACTGTGTATTATTAGTATCCATGTGCCTTGATCCTCCTACAATGAAAGCTACACAGAAACAGGAGTTAAACCTCACCTAAATTTTTCTACTTGCCCTCAGAATTTAAGCAGAATGTTTTTTAAATAGTAAATAATTAATGAATTAGTAAATTTCTCCTTTATAACTTTATGCTCATTATATTTTTGCCTGGAGACCAAAATAGCTCAGTATTCACCATCTATTGTTTCATTCTGATCTCTGGTCAAGCTCCAAAGCCAGCGCTCTATGCATTACTCTGCATTACCTCTAAAATTGTTCTTAACATTATTATGTCGGTGGTATATTTCAAAAAGAGAATAATTTGACATGTGGATAGCAAATACTCTTAGAGTTTTCACTATACTTGGGTCTTATATACTGACAATATGTAAATAAATTTTAACTGTGGAATCAAGCCACAAACTTTTGGATGATCAACATAACAAATGTAATGTTGCAAAGATTTCTGGTAGCTTGTTCAATAACTACTGAATTGTTAGACTCCACTCTTCCTAAAGAGTTTAGAGGAGGTCTGTATTCTCATCTCTTGGCAATAGATATGTGACGCCTTCTGTTAAAAAAAGAAGAAAATAGATGAAGTGCTTTGCTGATGATTCATGCATCACAGTGAAGCACTTGGGCCCTTTAACTGGCTCTAGCTGGTCCCTCTGCCTTCCACTTTTTCAAAGAAGCTGAGTTTCAGGCACCTCCCTTGACATAATTCTTCTGTCATTCTTTATCTTAAAAATGTAGAAGCTTTGTACTTCTCATTTGATCAAACTTTCATATTTCTTGTGGTTGATCAAACTCTTCCTTCAGGTGTTATGTCTCCTTGAATTTCTCTGCTTCTCAATACTCTGCAGCAAAGTTTCTGATTAACATAAAGTCCTTTTTTTCTTTGTACTTCTTTGACTTCTGTTTCTTAGATTGCTTTTCATGTTTCTATCTTATACTGAATTTAAGAATAATGGCATATAAAGCTTTCTATTATAGGCAGCAGCTAGATATTATTGTGATGATTATTAATTATAGTTAACAATGGGCACATATGAGCACTTTAAAGTTTGGAAAAGTGCAATATATTCATTATCTTATTCGATCCTTGTAACAAAAAAAGAAGCAGTCCCTGACCTCAAGGAGGTCTTGCTACAGGGAAGTATAACAGCACTGAATAATTATGTAAAAGAGGAAAGGAAAGAGGAAAATTTATGGAGAAGGAAGAGACTTTCAGCTTGGGGTTGAAGGAGTGGGAAGGTTTCATGAAGAAGGTTGGTCTTGGGTTAAGTCTTGAAGTCTAAAAAAGATTTTGAGTAATTTTTGACTAAAAAAAACTAAAAGATTTTTGACTAATAAAGATGGAGGTGAAGAAAGAATACCTTTCTGGCATGGAGAAATATTTATGGAGAAAGAAGATAGAATGTCAAGTTTGGGAAACAGTCTTGTCTGGAAGGAGAAAGGGTATATAAGGGGGTAGCAATGTGAAATAAGTCTGAAAGGTAAGCTGGAGCCACCCGACAGAAGGGAACCTTAATTTTCAAGCTGAGGAATTTGTATTTTATCCTAAAGGACATTGGGAACAAAATAGTAAACATATCATACTACCTGAAGTTACTTTGGATAAATATTGTGATGCTTCATTAGAAACAGCTCTCTCATCACCAAGTATGTAGAGTGCAACACTCTGCAAAGGAAAAAAAAATTACACATAAATTTATTCTCATTACATAAAATCTATTAAAATAATATCAAAGATACCTAGAAGAGAAAAAATTCAAATTTATAGTTTTCACCATAATGTTCCAGTATCCAAAATGTGTGATCAAATATATATTTCAAAGGTTAGCTGACAGGCTAAAGTATTCACTTCACTAAGTTACCACTAAAGGGTATCATGGCATTTTTTCTCAAAATGATAGCAAAAATAGGTCAGAGGATGAAAAGCCATGCAATTATAATGCTACCTAAGTACACCTAACATGTTTAAGATAAAAGCATCAGATACAGTTATCACTCTTAAATTGGACACTATCAAAACTGATCTAAAAGTTTTTCCCAGCTATTACCCTTAATATAACTTTTTTAAAAGAACAAAACACAATGGTGTTCTGGTCAATTCATGTTCATAAGGTTTTTCCTTATGATGGTGCCATATAAGGAGCTAGATAAGATTCATAACTGTGTCAAAATGCTTCAGAATGGCACATAAATTACTAATAACAATTTAATTTTAAGTTATCATGCTACCAAACCAAACTTCCTTACTAATGTTTAGGCCACATTCTACATCCTACAAAAAGGATTAACCTATAATAATCCTACTTTAGCTCAGAATTTTATCACCTTTTAAAATCTAAAAGGCACTCTACATTGTTAGTAAAAGGATCCGTATATATGTCCAGAATTTCTTATTTCTCTTTTGAGAATAAGCAATTTTTACTAAATGATACCTTCAGGAAAAAACTTTTTTAAAGGATTTTGTTGCATTTCTTTAATATTCTGATTACAGATTACTCATTTATAATACTGATTAAATAACATATCTAACTCAGCATCTGATTAGGCTTTGAAACACTAGACAGTTATTTAAAACTAACATAAAAGTAAACTGTGATAGTACATACCAACACTATGAGTTTGCTTCGTTCACAGACTCCAGATAGGTAAGGAAAAGGGGATGCTTCTTCACCCTTTAGGCAAGAACTCAACCACTGATATATACTTGGAGGCTCAGGTGTAAAAAATGAAGGGTGATGCATAAGTCCTATTTGGGCTTTAAAGTGTATGAAAATTTTAAAACACATAAAAAGCACAGGAAGACAATGTTTTTACTCCACTCCAAAACAAAAGATACGTACTATTTACTGTAATGGTCAAAACATAGTCTTACATTTGGCTTGTATAAAACCTGAGTGTGGCCCTTTGTACTGCAGATATAGTTTAGGCTTCCCTGGTCTATCAAAGCAGAATCAAAATTGTTAACTATTTTGTTCTTGATGGTAATATCTATCTCCCTTACCCACCTCAGTTCTTAGGATATAAATATATCACTGAAAAGTCTATCAGTGTAAAGGACAAATATTGATGGAGAGAAGAGATTACTTGGAGTCATTCTCCCCTCAAAATCTGTACTTTGATCTGAAGTTCCACTTCTAATTTGCAAATAGATAACATCTAACCTATTGCTCAAAAGTACTGTGGTGAGTACAGTGGTGAAGGATACAAGGGCAGCCAGGTGGCACAGGGGAAAGAGTGCTGGATCTGGCATCAGGAAGCCTCATCTTCCTGAGTTCAAATCTGGCCTCAGACACTTACTAGCTGTGTGACCCTGGGCAAGCCACCTAATATTGTTTGCCTCGGTCTGCTTATCTGTAAAATGAGCTGGAGGAGGCATTAGCAAACCACTCCAATATCTTTACCAAGAAAATCCCAAATGGAGTCACAAAGAGTTGGACATGATTGAGGATGTCTCAACAACAAATATTGGCAACTTTCAAGGTGCCTATCATAGAACAGAAACATAGGCAGTGTAAATACAGGCAGGAGTATTGCATCCCACAACAGTGGAGAGGTTCCTAGACTTGCAATTTTGATAACATAATTTAATTAACAACTGCAATGAAGATATATTAAGTGGTACTCAGTATTCAAAACCTTTCAGACCAGTTAGAATTTTATAGACAAAAATATGCTCACCAGTGCTTCATACTATATGCTAAATAAAAAAAAATCCACTCTAGAAAGGGTGATACTTCCACTTATAAAAAATACCATATTGAAAACATACATCAAATTAAAATCTTTTTTTTTTTTGGCACAAGTTTAGAAACTTAGTAAAATCTAGATTGTTGGTCCAAATATAAGAATCATCTATGATTGCTATGTAGTAAAATTTTCTTGAAAACAGTTTTTCAAAACACAACTCTTTTAAGTCCTTGTTAAACCTGTCACTGAAGGGAAAGAGCAAAGCTGATAGATGGGCTTCATTTATGCTGAACCTTATATTATATACATGCTCTACTGAATGTTATATCACATTTCTAAAGTTCTTTGGCTCATTTTTTCCCTCAGAATCTCAAGTTAAAGTCCAAATATAATGAGGTCACAGCAACACTGACAATGATATTTCTCCACATTTATTTATGCTTAACTTTAGAAGTGCAGGAAATACTGATATAGTCTATCATACTAAAGACATTTAAAGAAAATTTAAATCTTGAACCAGTTTATAATTCTTAATACTGAAGTTCCTTACGACTTCAAATTAAATGAGATGATATATGATAAAGCACTTTATGAACCTTCAAGCACTACATAAATGCTACTTATTGTGAAGTAATGCAGCAGATACTGCTGGACTTGGAATTAGAAAGACTTAGGTTTGAATCCTGCCTCTAACACTGGCTGTGTTGGCCCTAGGCAAAACATGCAACCTCTCTCAGTCTCAGTTTTGTCATCTGTTAAAAGTGAAAATGCAGCACCGATTTCTGGGATAAACTGAATACCAAATAAAATCACATATAAACTACTTTGCCACCCTTAAAGTGCTATATAAATGCTAGTTTGCATGACTAGGTGGTGCAGTAGACAGCCCTGGACATGAAGTCAGGAAGACCTGCCTCAATCCCTTACTAGCGATGTGACTGAGTGATAATTCACTTACTTGCTCTCAATTTCCGTATTTGTAAAATTTGTAAAAACAGAACTAATTTCTCGGGATTATTTGGAGGACAAAATGAGATAACAATAGTGAACCAACTTGAAAACTTTAGAACACTATATAAATACTAGCTGCTTTTATTACTGTAATAAATGAACAGAGATACCAATGCTACCCTCTGCCAAAAAGGGTGCTGAAGTTTTTCAAATTATTTATGAAGGCTCTGGCTTCACCAAAGTTCAGGTATCAAGCATAGTATCAGATTTGCTTGGTGGGGAAAATATGTCTCTTACGAAGAAGTCAAACAATAGAGGGAAGGGATTCAAATTACACCACTCTGTTTAAGGGCAACAAGATAGGTCAAAAATGTAGGAATTACAAGAATTATTTTAAAAACCATAGGTATCCAAATAAATTTCTTCTTTCCTTTCATGTCTTAATTCATTAAGGATAATAACTTAAGAAAAATGAAATCCAGGATCTGTAATAGTCAATTACGGAAATGAATGCACTGACAACATGAGTCTTATGAATCAAAAGATTCTATTTAAATATAAGTAGGTTTGGTGTTTATCCATCATTAAGTCATCTGGGCAAAACGTACACAGGTAGAAGGGATCAGAAGCATATTTACAATGGCGTCGAGAGTTTCTGAATTTGAGCTTCTAACAATGCTGCCAAGCTTAAATTTTACATAATTGTTACCCCACGGTTACAGGAAAGCTTACTGAGAAAGATTCTGATAAATGACACACTAGGAAATCATTAATGCCACAGCAGTTTACCTTGATCAATTATGCATGTTTGTCGGGGAGTTTTCACAAGTGTTGGATAGTCTCTGTAGTAGTAATCTAAATATGGCTCCAACTGTAAATCCCTAAAACAATAAAGAATATAATAAAGGGCAAAGGAAAAGCTGTTACTCTCAAAAACATATGAGACTTTTGAGTTCTCTGTGTTTTCAAAGAGCTTACTAGTTTGCTGCTGTTCAGTCATTTTTCAGTTTCATTCAACTCTGTGACCCCACTTGGTGTTTTCTTGGCAAGGATACTGGCGTGGTTGCCATTTCCTTTTCCAAATCTTTTAACAGATGAGGAAATGGAGGCAAAGGGAGTTAAGTGATTTGCCCAGGGTCACAAAGCTAGTGAGTGCCTGAGGACAGATTTGAACTCACTAATATGTCTTCCTGACTCCAGGCCCAGAATCCTAACCACTGCGCCACCCATTCAAGAAAGGCAACCAAATCCTTTCTTTTTATAATGAAAGAGGACAGAGACTAACAGACTTTTGTTATGATAACATGCTAGTCTTGGTAAACACTCTTTTTCAACAACCAAACAAGTGACTCTACACATGGACATCACCAATTTGTGGTCAAAGGTTGAGAAGCTCTATATAGACAGTTAAGACAAGATCTAGGGCTCACTATGGCTCAGATAATGAGCTTCTTATTGCAAGACTTAAAATGAAACAGTAGGGAAAACCATAAAACCACATAAGTTTGACCTAAATAATATCCCTTAAGAATATGAAGTAGAAGTGACAAAAATTTAAGGGATTAGATCTAGTAGGTAAGACTGTCTGAAGAACTATGGATAGAGGTTCACAATATTGTAAAGAAAGCAGCTACAAAAAACTTCCCAAAGAAAAAGAAGAGTAAGAAAGCAAAATGGCTGTCTGATGAAGCTTTACAAATAGCTAAGGAAAAAAGAAAAAAGGAAAGGATATATTCAATGCCGAATTCCAGAGAATAGCAAAGAGAGATAAGGTTTTTCTTAAATGAGCAATTGCAAGGAATTAGAGGAAAATAACAGAATGAGACAAGAGATCTCTTTAGGAAAATTAGATATGAAGAGAACATTTCATGCAAAAATGAGCATGATAAGAGACAAAACTGTAGAAACTTAACAAAAGTAAAAGAGATTAAGAAGTGGCAACAATATACAGAAGAACTCTACAAGAAAGATTTTAACATCATCAATAACCACAATGGTAAGACTACTGATCTAGAGCCAGACATCCTGAAGAACAAAGTTAAGCAGATCTTAGGAAATACTGCTCACAATAAGGTTAACACAGTTAACAAAATTCCAGGTAAGCTATTTAAAATCCTAAAAGATGATCCTGTTAACGTGCTGTACTCAATATGCCAGCAAATTTGGAATACTCAACAAAGGTCACTGTAAAATATCAGTTTATGTCTGAATCCTAAAGGAGAGCAATGTAAAGAATGTTCAAATTATTGAACAATTACTCATTTCACCTTCCAGCAAAGTTATGCTTAAGATTCTGCAAGCTAGGTTTCAGCAACGTGTGAACCAAGAATTATCGAAGTACAGGTTGGTTTTTGAAGAGGCACAGGAACTAGAGAACAAATTGCCAACATTCACTGGAGAAATCAAGGGAGTTCCAGAAAAAACATCTACATACACTTCTCTGACCACAATAAAACTTGATTGTGTGGATCACAACAAAATATGGCAAGTGCTTAAAGAGATAGGAGTATCAGATCATCTTATTAGTCTGCTGAGGATACAAATCAAGAAGCAAAAGAACCAAACCAACTGATTGGTTTAAGACTGGAAAAAGAGTGTAACAAGGTTGTATATTGTCACTTTATTTATTTAACTTACATACAGAGTACATCATGTGAAATGCCAGGCCAGATGAATCAAAAACCAGAATTAAGGCTACCAGGAGAAACAACATTTAAGATATGCAGATGATACCACTCTGATGGCAGAGAGGTAAAAAATTAAGAAGTTTCTTAATGAGTGTGGCTTGAAACTTAACATTTTTTAAAAAATGCCAAAGATCTTGGCAATTGGTCCCATCACTTCCTGGCAAACAGAAGGGGAAAGAAATAGAAGCAATGTCAGATTTTATGTTCTTGAGCTCAAAGATCACTGTGGATGCTGACTGCAGCCATGAAATTAAAAGACGCTTGTTCCTTGGAAAAAAAGCTATGGCAAATTTGGATAAAATACTAAAAAGCAAAGACATTACTTTGCTGACAAAGGTCCAATGAATGCTTGTGAGAGTTGGACTATAATGAAAGTCAAGTGCTGCAGAATTAATGCTTTTGAATAGTTTTGAGAGTTCCTTGGACAGCAAGGAGATCAAATTAGTCACTACTTTAAGAAATTAATTCAGATTACTCACCGAAAGGCCAAATACTGAAGCTGAAATATTTTGGCCACATAATAAGACAGGAGTCTTATTATGGAAAAGACCCTGGTGTTGGGAAAGATTGAAGGCAAGAGGGTAGTAGGACAGCAGAAGATAAGATAGATGGTGTCATGGAAGCAGGAACATAAATTTGGACAGACTTCAGAAGCAGTAGAGGATAGAGGGGCGTAGTATGCTGTGGTCCATAGGGTCATGAAAATTCGGACACAAATGAATGACTGAACAACAACTTGATCAATGCCCAAAACAACAGTATTTAGTAGCCTTCACATAAATACTTACATCACCACAGAGACTTCAAGTCTCATATAGCTTTACCTTAAACAAATGCTTTCTTTTAGCAGCTCAAAGTAGCCCATTACACTAGTCTCATAACTGACTCTGGCAGGAATTCAGAACATACTTTAAGAGCATAACAAACAATGAATGCTAAGTTTAATTAGAGAATAGTATAAACACTTTTTACAACTGATTAAAAGACAAAAAAGAATGTACAAATACTCTAAAAAAAGGATATACAAAAGGGAAAAAATGTTTAATTCTTATTTGCATAAGTTGTCAAATACCATTCATAAAATTCTTAGGGTCAATATAAATTCATTTAAGGACCTTCAGGATACTTCTAACTTGCAAACAGCACATACCTTGCCAACTGAACGAGAAGAACAACAAGTGAACGTATTCCTTCTCCCATTAAACTATTCAATTTTAGTTCTTCATAAACAAGATGAAGCACAAAAAAAATAGCAGGTACATGAGTGAAGAGAAGTGTAGAAGAATCCAAAGTAAGGTTATGTAAAACATCCTCCTTCATAAGCGAAACTTCCAAAGGATTCAAATGCAAAGCTCTAGACAAAAGATGAGACTCAACATTCTGGTGGTAGTCTGAATTTAGTAAATATTCCCAGTCCTAATCAGAGGAACAGAAAAACCAATGCATTAATAATAAATCTAATAATATCTCTTTTACCCCCAGTAGTTATTTTATTTTCATTAGTGAAAAACTAAATACTAACATCAAAAAAAAACCTAATTTATTCGTGATAACTCCACTACTAATAGTTTGAGATTATAAACATAAAGTATCTAAAAAAGTCATAATGTCAAATGCAGAGATGCCAAACATGAACAGCCAAATAGTTGCAATGGGTCACAAATATTATGACAGGTCACCTTCAGAAAGTCTTGTGGGGGGAAATATCCATCTATGGATAGAGTGAAAAGGTGGAGGGGCTGGGGTATATTCTGCATCCCCCCAAAACACCAAAAATCCTACTATAAAATAGTAGTGAAACAAAACAAATGAAGAGATTAATCCCAGGTTAGTTCTAAGTTAGTAAGATGCTGGAATACTACACTATAACAAGGACCTATGATTTCATCAATGTGATAATTCTTTCTGTTGAAGCTCGATCTAAATCGGTTGGTAACTTACAGTCTTGGGAAGATGCCACAATAATGGTCTCAATTGCAGAAATTTTTGATCAACCAGTTTTTTGGAATACTGGATAATAAATAATCTCTTTCATTTTTTTCCCCTGAATTGATCAATTGTTTTGATACCAGATAGATACAGTCTCAGAGCCAGAACAATCTGATTTACATTTTTATTTTTATGCTCAATGACATGTGGATGCTATCCAAATAAACTTGACCTTATAGTAAACATCATAATTTTAAATAAGTACCTGTAGGCAAACAATGGAAATAATAAAACAATAAAAACTGATAACACAAAGATCCGTGTGACAAATTAACTCATTATCAGTGAAGCACAATATTTACCTCATCTGATCCAGTGTCAGAAGGTCTTGCTTTTTTGGGTGCAATGACTGGGGAAAGAGATCCTTCAAAGTCAAGCTGCAAATTATAAACCCCCCAAAAGAAACAAAAGTCAATTTTAATATATGACTTCATTAGAGGATACTCAGTAATCCTTTTCTGCAGCTTATCAACTTAATATCAGTTTGATGTGGACATTCATGATGCCTTGTGTTAAGAAGTTAATCTCACCATAAATGAGTATGACATCATCTGTTATCACATGATATATCATGATCAACACGTAGAGACAGCATTTTGAAAACTCTTATATACCACCACTAACAGGTAAACTATTCCGTTTCAATTTATAGATAAAGAGAAAGCGCCAATTTATTGAACAATATTTAATGAGCACTAATCCTTCAAGCAAAAAAAAAACAGACATTTAATGAAATAGAGGATTTTCAAACTCTTTTGATTAAAAGATCAGAATTGAACATAAAATCAAACATTCAAACAAGACTCAAGAGAAACATAAAAAGGTAAACATAAAGAATAATCATAAGGGACTCATTAAAGTTAAACTGCTTACATTTCTATATGGGAAGATGATACATGCAACTCTTAAGAACTTTATCATTACTAAGCCAGTTAGAAGGAGTCTACCTAGAAGAAGGCAAGAATGTGAGTTAATCAAGTTGGGATGATCTCTAACAAATAAATGAATAACTAACTAAATAGGTAAATGGTAGGGTGAGAAAGACGCAGTGGGAGATGGGGAAAGGGAGAGGTAGAATGGGGGAAATTTTCTCACATAAAAGAATACACAAAGAAGAGCTTTTACAATGAAGGAAAAAATGGGGAAGGGGGGACACGGAGGGTGGCAGTCAATGCTTGAGCCTCACTCTCATTGTAATTGGTTCAAAGAGGGAGCCAACTCAGTCGGGTATAGAAATTTATCTTACCTAATAGGAAAATAGGGAAAGGGATAAGAGATATTAGGGAGGGGTGGCAGGGAAGAGAAAGAAAGCTGATAAAAGGGAAATAAGATTAAGGGAGGCAGCAGTCAGAAGCAAAACAGACTTCTGAGGAGAAACAGAATTAAAAAAGAGGAAGACAAACAGAAGAAACTAGAATAGAGGGAAATAACACAGCAGTCATAACAATGAATATGAATGAGATGAGCTCACCCATAAAATAGGAGATAGTACAATGGATTAAAAACCAGAATCCAAAAATATGTTGTTCACAAGACTCACACTTGAAACAGAAAGACATACACAGAGTTAAAATACAGGGCTGGGGCAGAATCTATCATACTTTATTTGAAGTAAAAGAGTCAGGTGAGGTAATCACAATCTCAAACAATGCAAGAAGAAACCTAATTAAAAGAGATAATCAGGTAAATAACATTTTGCTAACTACCATAAGACAATGAAACAACAGAAAAAAATTTATAGCTAGTATTTCTCATAAAAGCCTTATTTCTCAAATACAGAGGGAACTGTCAAATTCAGAAAAATAAGAGCCATTCTCCAAATGAAAAAAATAAAGGATATGAACAGGTAGTTTCAGAATAGAAAATCAAAGCTTTCTATGTCACATGAAAAAACACTCTAAATCCTTAATGATTACAATGATTATAAAAATGAAAGTTAAAACTTTGAGGTGCTACCTCAAAACTATAAGAAATGGCAAATGATGGAGGAGATGAGGGAAAACAGGTATGCTAATGAACGGCTGGTAGAATTGTGAATTAGTCCAAAATTTCTGGAGAACAATTTAAAACTATGCATACTCTCTGACTCAGGAATACCACTAGAAGGTCTACACACCAAAGAGGTCAAAGAAAAAGGAAACAGACCTATATATGCAAAAATATAGCAGTTCATTTTGTGGTGGTAAAGAACTGGAAATTGAGGGGATGCTCATCAATTGGGGAATGCTTGAACAAGTTTTAGCATATGAGTCTGATGAGGTAGTACTGTTCTATAAGAAATGACAAGGAGGTGGTTTCAGAAACAAAACATGGCTAGACCTATACGAACTGATGCAAAGTAAAGTGAGAAGAATCAGGACATCATTGTGCACAGTAACAGCAATGTTGTAATGAAGATCAACTGTGAAAGACTTGGCTACTCTGATCAATACAATGGTCCAAGGTAATTCTAAAGGATTCAAGATGAAAAATGCTATCCACTTCCAGAGAAAGAAATGATGACTTGAGTACAAATTGAAGTTATTTTTTCACTTTTTTTGATAATACAGCTAATGTGGGAATATGTTTCACTCAGTATTCTCAAAGGGGCTGTCAAATGGGTGAGGCACCGCATAGGATTTCAAACACTAGACCGGAACAGGGGGGTTGGGGTTGGGGGGAGTTAAGACACCACAACAGAGGCAGAACAGAGGCAGAACAGTAAGGCCAAGAAGATAGCAACAGAATGATTACTAGTCTTAGGGTCAGAAAATCTCAGGTCAAGTTCTGGCTCTGATACTTAAGAAGTCACTGACCCTCTCTGAGACTCAGTTTCCTAATCTGTAAGCCTTATCTCATATACTTCTGTGAAGAATGCCCTCTGTAAAGTATAATTTCTCTGTGAGTGCTACTGCACCAGAGAAAGACAAAAAAACAGTGAATCCCAATTCTAGCTACTGTTTCCACTAAGAGTACATTACTTAGAATAACTAAATAGCATAGGGAAAAATGGAGGAAGTATTCTCCAGAAAATACCTTTGTAGTAGGATAAGACAAGAACTTATGGCCTAAATGGAGGGAAATAAAGAATTAATCTAACACCACCCAATCAGTAAACATTTTTTAAGCACTTACTCTGGGCTGGACACTATGCTAGGGTCTGAGGATATCAAGACAACCCAGGTCTCTTCACTCCACCTTATAACGTGCAGTTAAATCAGTATATACAAAAAAATGGACACAGCAGTTGGAGGGAAGGAAGAGGGAAGGAACTAGCAAGCTAGTGGGACAAGTAAAGGCCTCTTGTACTCAGTAATACTTGAACTGAGTCTTAAAGGAAGCCAGGGTGCAAAATCAGAGTCAAATACATATTTATTTGGAATTTGTTCTGCTGTGTTCATATTCATTGACATAGCATTGAAATTTCTCCCTCACTACCTAATCCTCTTCAACCATCCTCTGGCTGATATACAGCTAGAAGGAAATTTAGAAAGAATTATTAAAATCCCCCTCATTTTAGAAATGAGAAGTGAATTCACCATAGTTACATACCTACTTAGCTTCATGGCCTTTGCCCTTGTAGATATCAACCTCAAATGTTACACAATACAACATATACACAATATAACAAAGACCCAAACAAACTAAATACATTTGAACAGAGCAAACATGAAGAATTCCAACCTAGTGAATCTCTCTCAGATGTATCATAAGCAATGCATCTATCAATGGACAAGGACAATTAATTATATTCCCAAGTTCACTCTCAATTAAGACAAAGCATGTCATAATTATGCTGCTTAATTAACTATGCAAGTTAAAATAATTCAACCCAAAAAAACTAAATTCCTCTTCCCTTGGGCTTTACATAATAATAGCCATGTCAGAAAGCTTTCCTTTTCACTGAAAAGTGATGAAAGGAAAAGTGGATAATGGAGTAGATCCTCAACTCCTGAAGATAAGGGAGAAAGGGAATGATCATTATTTTCTCTTAAAAATGTTGGCTCTCTGGGATAGGATGGAATACAGTGAGATGTATATTTATCAGCAGTTTTCCTAACTGAATAGCATATAACAATTTAAAAAGCTGAAAGGGAGTTACCTAAGGCAGCTTGTTCTAGTATTTCAAAAGAATGGAATACTTATGTAGAAGAAATATATACTGTTTTGAATAAGTTATTAGGTAAAACTGTTCTTATTTTCCTCTCAAAGAAAAAGAACTTTAAAAACTATAGCTCACACAGGTAACCCAGAAACAGTCGTCTGAACTTATTTCTGTAACTGTTAGTCAATCCACAAACGTGTTAAGCCTCAGCACCAAGCCTGACACACCAAGAGGCTTAGCAGACCTTTAATGACTGGAGGTACTACCTTTAAGTAGCTCAAGATTACATAACTGAAGGTACTCTTTTTTTTAACTTTTTCTTTTTGTGTCATATTATAGACAGAACTCCAAAACCCAAAATCAGACTATATATGCTTGTGGGAAAAGTGAAGAACTCCAGGCAAGGAAGAGTGTTTTTAAAGCACACTGGTTAAGGGAGAAAAGAAAAGGGAAGGGGAAAAGGACGGAACAAAGAAAGATAAGGAGAAAAGAAAGAAAGAAAAGACCTAAAAACGAGGAAAGGAGGGATGGACTTTTGACTTTCAGCATTGTTAGAGGCTAGGCTTACTAACAAGTAAAGTTACATCCCCTGGATGACAAATGGGATTTGTCATTTAAAGAACTGTGCATGAGAGATAAATGTCCCTGGCAGAGAGCCTCCTTTTTTTTCTCTCCAACATACGTAAATGAGTTTTGGATTGCCTAAATTTTAATGCAGGGTGTCTGGAAGTATTTTTTGTTTTCTATCAATTAAAGTTTTCCTTTTTTTGGTGGGAATGGGAAGGAAATAGGTGGCTCTCTCACAAATCAGAGGCCTCCTAGGTGCATCTAAATGTATAAAGACAGATTGGGAACAGTGGTCTAAAGAAAAAGGTCAATGAATTAGGAATTAGAAGAAAAGAGTTCTAGGCTCACTTGTGATACAAACTAGTTGTTTGATCCCAGACAAATAATATAATCTCTTAATGCCTTGGTTTTCTCTTGTGTTAATGAGACTAATAATAACTAGCTTATCTTTTGAGAAATGTCATAAGAACAAAATAATATCATATATAAAAGTGCTTAAAAAGGGTAAAAGTGATCTTTGCAAAATCATTAATTTCCACTTGCTTCTATTTGTAATAAATATAATTAATTTTTTTAAAAAAAATAAAAAGTGTTATGCAAAAATGAGGTATGATTTTAGATTTTTAAGTTAACTTTGCCCTAAACAACTTAGGCACAAGAAATACAAAAGCAAGCAATAGCAAATTACTCATAGATTTGATTATTTTGGATAAGGTAGATTTACTATTTAATTTATCTGACTACACTCTGAACACTGTGGTACTATTAACTTTGCAAATGATACGCTGATACAAACATAAGAAAATAGGAGAAAAAAGAAGCTGACTTACACTACGGATCCATGCCAACCGGTCTGTGTTGTAGCCCATCATATTCATTAGACAAGTTATGAATATATTCCATTCTGAATGATAACTGGGTCCTCCTGGAGCATTGTGAACATTGTACCACTTGACAAGCATCTGCACAGCTATCTCTTTGGGTAGTATAGACTTGACAGCTTGTAAACACTTTTTTACTATTAGAAACAAAGATTAGTTTTAGTGTATTTTTTAAGCATACATTTCTATTTCCTTCTCAAAAAGGTCCATTGTTAAAATGTGTAAGATGTCAAAAACTAGGCACTGTTTGAAAAAGATAACAAAATGAAAAATCACCAACTTAATCACCTCAAAGTCATCTACTAGAAGGAAAAAAGTAGTTCAAAACAAGGTCTTCTCTCACCTCTATTTTTTTTAAATTTATTTTTAACACAGTTTATAACAGATAAAGCAATTCAAACTTTTGGTCAGGTGATACATCTTTCTAAAGCATTTACAATATGGATCACAAAAGAATTTTTTTTTTAAACATTAACCAACTGAGACACAAATGACATTTATGTTGCTAACTTCACAAGCTCTTGACCTAATTGTCTCCACAGTATTACTAAGAATTAAAGGATCCTAACTTATTGTTGTTCATCTAAAGTCCTATGACTAATAGCTTAATTTTAGACAACCTTAGATGTTCCCCTACCCATAATCTATAATTGAATAGATCTGGTCACCTCTATTTTTTAACAACACTAAAGGCTATTGTCCTCATTAACTTTGAAATAATTAATATTAAATATAACAAACTTTTCTTGATGATTCAATGTAATCATACACACACACACACACACATGCATGCACGCACACACACACGTGCACTCTTTCTCTCCATTCAGGAATTCCCTGTACTTTAAAAGACAGGTGATTAACAAACTTCTGCCTGAAACTTGCCATTAAATACTGCACAATGCCATAAAGTAGTAATGGTAAATAGCTAGCATGCATATGGTGTTTTTCAGGTTTGCAAAGCATGTTATCTCATTTGAGCCTCATAATAACCTGGTAAGGTAGGTGCTCTTCTCATCTTTGTGTTAAGAGGCATCCTGGTGATAAAGTAGAGAGAGCACCAGACTTACAAGTCAGGAAAACCTAGATGTTGGACTCTGGTTAAGTCACTGAACCTCTCCTCTACCTCAGTTTAGTCATATGTAAAATGGGGATAGTACCTCTACCCCACAAATTTACTGTGAGGATCAAATGAAGTAATAGTGGTTAAGTATTAAAAAAGTATAAAACACTATCTCAAAACACTATAAAAAGGTACAGAGCTAGTAAAGCATCTGTGCAGCAGGATTTTAACTAGGGTCTCTCTAACTACAGGTACAGCCTCCTGATCCATACACTTATGCCACCTAGCACCTTACATCTTCAGGGGTTAACTGAAGCATGCAGGACTTTCTGACCTCACAGTAAATGGCATTAGACTACTAAGTTGTTTTAATTTTGCAGATATTCCTTTAACGTTACTTCCTGGAATCAGTATGCCTCTTCCACAAAGCCTCCCTTCTCATTTATTTTGGGTTGAGAAATATGATAACAAAGCTTATTACAAACAAGTATAAAATAAGCATAAGCAGAATTCAGCAAAAATTTGGGCTAGATGGTCTCTGTGTTGTTGTTATGTGAAATGAGGACCTGACAAACTATTAGTTGGGCAACTGAGCTCTAGTAAATACCTATATGATAACCATGTCTGCACAGAGGTCCTTATTTCCTTGACCTATTCTCAAAAAACAGCCACCAGATAAAAGAAATATTACTATATCAAGACAGATTATAATATACTACACCAGTGGAAGGAAAGGTTTTTTTCAATAAAGAATTATTCTATTCTCTACACAAAATTTAAAGGATCCCAAGATTCAGTAATCCCTCAAGATAAGAAATGCTTGGATCACAAAATTACTGGTTTTCATTATTTTTACCATACTAGACATGCACTTTCCTTTTAATTTATACTTTTAAGTAAACTTTTTCTACTGAGAATTTTGTTTACATCGCAAGATTGTCCCCTAGGTCTTTAAATATTCTCCAGTTCGTATTTTCAAAACTGCAACTAAATAACAATATTAACAGCATCAGATGACTCACTTAAAATTCCTTTGGCTAATTTTGTAATATTAGTAATATTTGTAATATTTTGGTTTAGTCAGCTAAGTTCATTATGTTTTTAAAGAGTCCTATGACAAATGAATCCTTTTAATGTTTCAAAAGATAATTTTTTTTATCAGTGAATCCTTTCAATGTTTCAAAAAAAAATTATTTTATCAAGTATTCCCTGTACTTGTCACAGAATGTAACTCTTCCATAGGTAGATAATCACAGAAGTTAAAAAGTTATAGGCTAAAAAAAATCACTAACATCTGATAATTTTCACAACTTAGCAATGGCATATTGGACAGAGTGCAGGACTTAGAGTCAGGAGGACTTTGAATGTTGTCTCTGACACCTGCTAGCCATGTCAGCCACAAACATGTCATTTAGACCTTATAACTCCTCTCTTAGTTCTCTCATCTATATAAAAGGGCTAATAATGCCAATAGTGCCTAATAGGGTTGTTGTCTGGCTCTTAAGGATCATGTAAATTGCTCTACACACATACCTTAAGTGTCAATATTATTTATCCTGACTTGTAACCAAATATGTTTAATTCTGTTGAAAGAGCTACTTCTTTATTTAGATTTTTTCAATTGTTAATAGGGCATTACTTTGCAAAAGACAATATGTACAGAGCCAGGACAACTTTAAATTGGTTCTTACTTTAACTGTCTCTCCTATAGAAAAATTATTTTTGTTACACACATGAAATTAACATGAATAAATGGCCAAAGATATGAATAAACAATTCTCAAAAGAAAAACTGAAAAATTATTAAGCACCATAAGAATGTTCCAAATCACTAGCAATTAGAGAAATACAAATCAAAACAACTTTGAGATGTCATTTCATACCTACAAAATTATCAAAGATGACAAAAGATGAAAAGAATTTATGTTGGAAGTATTGCAGAAAACAGGCACATCAATGCACTGTTAATAGAACTGAAAATCTGTCCAATCATCCTGGAAAGTTATATGAAATCATGCTAAGAGTGTGACTAAAATGCCAGTCTCTACAAACAAGTGATTTCATTACCATGCATACATACAAGTCAGTAACAAAAAACAGCATCTCATGTATAGCAAAATATTTACAGCAACATTTCTTGTAATAACAAAGAACTTTAAACAAAATAAATGTGCCATCAACTGGGAAATGGCTAAATAGGTTGAAGTCCAAATCATTTTAAATTAGTTGTTGGATCAATCTAAGCTGATCACATCTTACCAAGTAATGTTCTAAATGGCCAAACATGTTGCGATACATGAACGTGAAGGAATGTCATTGTGTTGTAAGAAATGATGAATAATATGAATACAAAGAAACATGGGAAGACTTATGAACTATTGAAAAATAAAGCAAACAGAAACAGGGGAAAAACATAGGCAATGATTACAACAATGTAAATGGGAAAGAGCAACAAACAAATGAAACCAAATGCTGGGAAATTGTAATGATCAAGACTGGCCCCCAAAAAAGAACCACCATAAGACATTTCTCCCTGCTTCTTTATTGTGTTGGGAGACTGAGTAAAACACTGCATATAATGTCAGTCTTTCCAATATATTGTTTAGTTTTGCTGATTCCTCCTCCCCTTTTTATTCTTTGTTATAAGGATGGAACTTTGGAAGAAAGGAAATTGAGGCATATAGGTGACAAAAAATAAAGATATGAATAAAAATTTATTTTAAAAACAGCTAAAAAGAAATTTACATAATTTAAAAGCAACACTGAAGTATGATCTCTGGACCTGTTACACTTCAAAAGTTCTTCAAACTCAGACTAACATCCAAAACATATTCTAAGTACATTGCAAAAAGAACTTGCTCAAAATAATTATGAGAACAGATCTTCAAGTTTCCAAACTGCTGATGTAAATTACAGGAGTATTAATACAACAGCAATTACTCCAAATTATAAATACAAATCAAATAGATGCATAAGTCTTAAATTAATTTCAATTCATACCTAATTCTGAGGTTGCAATTTCAGGAATGGTGATCCTAACCATGGAACCATTACTGAGCTCCTAGTAAAGTGAATGGAAATAATTATTAGGAAGCAAATATTCCTATTTATGATACATTCCTATTTAAAAACATACAATCCTATAAATATACAATCCCATTTATAAACATTTTCAAATCAATATAACACAAGCTAATAAATATCAGTTGCCTATGCTACTGCAAGGCACTATTTAAGTAAGAACCTTTATAAATCTGTCAAAACATTGAAAAATGATCAGAACGTTATTCTAAACATTCTAAAAACCAATATTTTAGTTTTAACTGTTTGTAAATATGCTCATTTTCTACATAACACTAAGCCCACTTGCATAAATACTAACAAGATTTAGGTACCAAAGTACACAAAAGATCAGTAATGATTCTTAAAAGAGTAATCACTAAACTCCTAAATTCTTAACTGTGTTGAATGCTCTAATAAAAAGGGGGGGTAAATTTGCAAGGCATAATTATCACCTAATTCCCAAAAAAAGTTATTAATAAACTCTTAGCAATATGATAACCCTTTTAAAATCTAAGCTGAAAGATCTTTATAGAAATCTAAAATAAAACAATGCTGAGTGATACAAGGTATCTAAACATGTAAAGAATGCATAAAAATAGAGAAAAATTTCTTCTTCAAACTGAAAGTTTATCCTACAAAATTTGAAATCATGGCTATATTTCTTTTTCAAGATCTCTGTTAAGAGAATACATACTTACAAGTGTTACTCTGTTGTGGACAGGATCTCTAACAGAGTGAATGTAACTTCCAAGCTGCTGAAAAGTACAGTCATCAATATAAGACGAATCATGAAGTTTTGAAGAATCCCTCAACTCTGGAACTGGTGACAGCAGTACTACCTATAGAAAGATAAAAGAAAAAAATCATTTCTTTGGAATGAAATCTGTATAAAAAGCTAATAATTTCCTTACATTAAATTTTTATAAATTCAAGTAAAGCTTAAATCTAGAAACAGAATATTTAGTACTTAAGAAGGCTGCAACTTACAAATAGCTTAAATTCCAAAAGATGATTTTAAAATTAGTTGTTTGGAACTTGTATCATACCTTACCATACAATGATATGGATTCCAAGACCAGCTCACAAGTTCAATGTAGCATATTCAGTGCAACCACAGAAGGAGGCACTACCTAAATGTAAAGTAAATACTTGGTCCCCCAGTCATGGGTGGTTTGTTGCTTGGCTGAATGTACAGTATGAGATGTTTCAAGGTCAAGGACTAACTTTTATTTTTTTTTGGTGTAGTGGGAAATTATATTTCCATAGGAGATTAAAGAAAGTATCTCTAAAATCTCCAATTATGAACCTATTCAAAGACTAACTTTTAAAAGAGAAATGGAACAAATCCTCTACCTCGGTGCTTAACAAGATGAGATTATCCAAATAAAATCTTTGTCTTTCCAGAAGGGATATTAGCTCAACTCATTTTTATCCTAGATTTTTTTCACTATTAGAAAAATGTAACAATTCAAAGAATTAGATGGCTAATAGAAGCTCTAAATATAAAAATAAATTTGAACATTTCAGAGTATATTTCTTACCTCATCCAAGGAACCAAGTGGTTTGCTTAGAGGCTTAGGAGTACTAATGCTGTCCAGGGGAGTGCTAGGTCTTGGCATTGTGTTTGACATTGTCAGGGAAGGAACTGGCAGTCCAGGAATGAAAACTTTCCCTACCTTTTGTAAATAAAGAAGGGGAAAAATGTTGACTTTGATGTCATATAACCATAATCATCTATGAACATGTTAAGAAACAAAATTTTATCATCCTAAACTGTAGAATAGCCACTGAAGACAAATGAGTCACTTAAAATAAGAATGCTAACCTGAGTCTACACAGTGTTAAACTGTTAATGCTCAACAGTCAGAAGTCAAAAGAGGTTAAGGACATAAAAATATTAACCCTTTATGATAATGATCATTTCTTGTTCTATCAGTTCTTCAAAAAAGCTATGATTCCATTAGCATAAGAGTACACTTTCACTAATATAGATCAAAATGCCTCCACAGAAAATAGCTTTACAAGTTGCTGGGGCCAAAAAATTCATCACTTGATGGTCAGTCAGTTTGCTGGTGATGAATTTTTCCCACTTGGCTAAGCTGGACCTCAGGGGCTATGGCCTCCGCTTGAGGCCTCTTCAGTTTGATAAAATTTTCCAGAGTCCATGGCATATTCCTTTAGACTCCAGGGTTCCTACCACACAAAAATCAGGCATTTAATGTGGAAAGATTTCAGTAAGAGTATTTTTTTTATTATAAAACAAATGGATCCTATGGAATTAGAAAATTATTTTGGGTCCTCTTAGCTACTTAAGTTGTGATTGTTTTCACTATATAGCACAGAAAGATAAAAGTAACAAAATAATTTTGTAATAATATGAAAATCCCAGCAGCTTATTTTATTCTCTCCCTTACTCAAGTTACTCAATTTATTCTCTCTTCACATCTACAAAAGGTAGTACCTTATTTCTTTATGGGTCATTGCCTGTAATACAAAAGGGCAAATTACTCTGCCACAAGCATAATTCACACTACGATACAAAGCCTTAAAACAAGAAATGGTATTTTTGACTGAAATATTGCTTTGTAAAAATGTACCTTATTAAGAAAAAAAGAAAGGGAAAACGATGGGGAGGTAAAGAGACATATACTTATGTGAAAAGTCTAGGTACCAAAGAGCTTAGAAGCATGGTAGAAAAGATCTAGATGAAGATCATCAGGGGCAGAAACAGATCTAGTCCTGTGACAGGAGTAAACTACAGACCACAATGTCATAAAGGAAAAATACACAATGACTTTAGGAATCAAATTACATGACTCTCATGGACCACGACAATGTAAGGATAAAGGTCTTGAATCAAGTAGATGTCTCTAAAGCTCTTCTGCCAAAAGCAGAATATTAAACTTCTTGGCTTGTCAATGATAATTTCCATTCTTAAAAAGCTGAAGTAAAAACCAGAGAATCTGCTTCTCAATAATAAGGAAGATATAGTTGTTAAAGTGACAATGCTAAGACTTTCCAGGAAAAGTAAACACTCTTATCTTATTATTTTTTAATAGAAAAGGAAGAGAAAGGGGGGCATCGTCTTGCATGCAAGTTAGATTTTGGGAGAGATTCCAATGGGTTTAGACAAAGGATAGGAATACATGGCCTATATTCTATGAGGGAAGTCAAACTGGGAAGGATATGAAGTTGTCAAGAAGCATTCTGAGGACACAGACAATTCTGATCAAACAAAGCAGGATAACTATCTAAAGAGAATGATGAGCTGGCAGCACAGGGACCTCCTAATTTATTACTGGAAATAATTTATTATTTCTATTATATTAGTTATAAAATGAGGTATCCCATTAGGTATTACAAAAAGAAATGCATATAAGACAGAAGCAAAGGCAAATAATTAAGAGATGAATACAAAAGCAAAGCACAGTCCATAAGCAATACAATCAGGAGCACAAAAACTTGGAAAGGAATGCAGTTAGAAGAAATGCCAGGGACATAAAAGAGGTTCTGAAGCCATGCTGAGAAAAAGAGGGAGAAAAGAGAGAAGTCCACAGCTTGAGAGGGATAAGAAAATGAATGGATGATGGAACAAAGGCAATCAACACTTATTTTGTTTTCTTTGCAAAAGATATTACTGTTGGACTGAAAAAGACAAAGCAGAAAATGACTAAGAAAAATGAAATCTAAGATAAATAGGGAAATAGTAATTGAACACCTAGATGCCCTTGATATTTAAGGCACTAGGCTTAATTAAACTACCATTTAGAGTAATGTAGACAGCAGACACCCTGAGCTGAGTTACTATCCATCTTTAAAAGATCTCATGGAATAAGGGGGTTGTTGCAGGAGAAAAAGGGAAAATGTAATACCATATTTTCAAAATATGAAGAGGCTCAGCAAACTACATGCCAGTAAGCTTGATTTCAGTTTCTGTTAAGATTTTAGAACATAAAGGGATTAATGAAGGGAAAAAAAGATTTCTAAAAAGATTCAGAAGAATAAATGAGGAAAGCATCTGAGAAAGTACAACATTCACTACCCCTACAAAGCATAGGCATAGGATTTTTAACATAGTAATTTTTTAAAACTGTCTAAAACCATAAGCTAGCATTACATGAAATACCAGAAAATACCAGAATTTTTCCCAAGGGAAATAATGGAAAACTAGGAATGAAACATTTCCCAGCCTCCAGACCTATATAATATGGAAGCAACCATCAAAACTATTTGGAACTGGTTAAAAAATAGAAATGTGTATCAATGGAACAGACAAAGAAGAATAAGAAATAACTGAATTTAACTCAGTGTCTGATATATTCCAAACTATAAATTACCAAAGAAAGAACTCCATATTTCACAAGAATTGATAGCTGGAAAAATGAGAAAACAGTTTGACAGAAATTAAATTTACATGAATATATATTGTAAAGCACAATAAACTCATAGCGATACCATATCTAATTAAAAATCATAGCATAAAAAAAATCTAGAAGAGAACTAAATCAGATACCTTTCAGTTAGAGAGGATGAATTTTTAAACAAACAGAGGCTAGAGGCAATTACAAAACATAAAATGGAGAGTTCTGATTATGTGAAACTGAAATACTTTTTACAAAGAAAATTAATACATCTAGGGAAAGAAGGAAGTGGTCAAATGGCAAACCATTTGTATCAATGTCTTTGATAAAAGTTTGAGATCCAAGATATCCAGATAACAGAAATATCTAAGAACAAAGACCGTTTTCCAAGAAAAGTAGTAAAAGGATATAAACAATTCTCAAAAGAAATGCCAACTATAAAATAACAACATGAAATAATAAGAGAAACACAAATCAAAACAACACTAGGGTTCTACTTCATACCTAACAAATCAGTGATGAGAAAAGATGGGGTGGAGCCAAGATGGCGGAGTAGAAAGACTCACATATGCTAGCTCCGAACCCACAGCCCATATATTTCCTACAAGAAGAACTCCCCACAAATTCTGGATCACTGCAAGGCATGCAGAAACACAGTGGAAGAGATTTCCGTTCCAGAGAGCCCTGGAGAGCCATCCCCAGGGTCCGTCGCGCCCCGGAAAGCGGAGCCCACCCCTGCGCTGCCCTGGCCGGGCGGCCTCAAAAGAACAGATCCGAGCAGGCTTCAGGGACGGAACCTCTGGCGGCCGGGAAGGTCCCTGCACCCACAGACACTACATGTCAGTGAGAGAGATGTCTGGGCTGGCCGAGGGGGAGCAGGGTGTCTCCATGGCTCGGGTCCCTCGGGAGGAAGCGGCAGAGGCAGCAGCAGTGGCAGAGGCAGCAGCAGCGGCCTGGGACTCCCCGAGCAGCAAGCAGAAGCTCAGGTCCCTGCATAAAGCTCCTGAGGGAGCTGAGCCTAGGAGACGGCCCTGCCCCACCCGCTCCATTACCGAAGGTCTCTGCATAAAGCCCCTGAGGGAGCTGAGCCTGGGAGGCAGCCCTGCCCCCACCCCAGCACCAGAACTGAAGCTCACATTGAATAGCAGCCACGCCTGCCGCAGAAAGCCCATTTGAATCTCAGACCCCAAGCACTAGCTGGGCGGATCTAGGCAGGGGTGGTCAGGAATCTCAGAAGTCAAGTAACTGGCTGGGAAAATGCCCAGAAAAGGGAAGAAAAATAAGACTATAGAGAGCTTCTTTCAGCAGGTGCAAATGTTCCCGCCTTTCAATTCTGATGACGAGGAAATATTCTTACCATCAGGGAAAGACGTGGAGGGTGGGGCCTCTGTATCCCAGACATCCCAGGGGGATGTCTGGTGGGCTCAGGCCTTGGAAGAGCTCAAAAAGGATTTTGAAAAGCAAGTTAGACAGGTGGAGGAAAAACTGGCAAGAGAAATGAGAGAGATGCAAGAAAAGTATGAAAAACGGGTCAATACCTTGGTAAAGGAGACCCCAAAAAATGCTGAGGAAAATAACACCTTGAAAAATAGGCTCACTCAATTGGCAAAAGAGGTTCAAAAAGCCAATGAGGAGAAGAATGCTTTCAAAAGCAGAATGAGCCAAATGGAAAAAGAGGTTCAAAAGCTCACTGAAGAGAATAGCTCTCTCAAAATTAGAATGGAACAGATGGAGGCTAATGACTTTACGAGAAACCAAGAAATCACAAAACAAAACCAAAAGAATGAAAAAATGGAAGAGAATGTGAAATATCTCATGGGAAAAACAACTGACCTGGAAAATAGATCCAGGAGAGACAATTTAAAAATTATGGGACTACCTGAAAGCCATGATCAAAAAAAGAGCCTAGATATCATCTTCCATGAAATTATCGAGGAAAACTGCCCTGATATTCTACAACCAGAGGGCAAAATAAGTATTGAAAGAATCCATCAATCACCGCCTGAAAGAGATCCAAAAAGAAAAGATGGGAAGAGTCAATGGGGAGGGCATATGAAACCCTAATTTTTTTTTTTTAGGAGCTGTGAATTGGTACCACCATTCTGAAAACCAATTTGGAATCATTCAAATAAAGTGAATAAAATGTCTATATCCTTTGACTTGGTTAGATACTCCACTGCTAAACATATATCTCAAAGGGATAAATGACAAAAAGGAAAGTTCCATACACAACAAAACATTTATAGCAGTGCAACAGCAAAAAAGCTGAAAACAAAGGAGATGTTCCTCACTTTCAGGAATGATTAAACAGATACATTAATGGAATGGAATATGTTATGAGAAACAATGAGCATGGCAAATAAAAAGAAGCATAAAAGGATTACATGAACTGATACAAACTGAGCTTAACTCTAACCAGAAAAACAATGAATACAGTTTAAAATGATCAACAACAAATGTGAATGCTGTAAGACTATAAAGAACAATCCTGGCCCCAGAGAGGATATGAGAAGACACCTTCTCCCTACTCCTTCACCAAGGCTGAGGTACATGACTGTGAAATGCAGACAAGAGATACACAATATTATCAAAAATAATACTAATATTACCAATGTACAAAATTACCATTGTTACTCTCAATCTTCATTCTGCAGCTTGTGATTACTCTCTCTTCCTTGATCTTCCTTTCCCTCTAGGCTTTTGGGACATCACTCCTTCCTAGGTCTCTTCCTTCCTGACAGCTCCCCCTCAGTCTCCTTTGCTAGTTCCTGTTTGAGATCCTGCCTTCTAAGCACAGAGGTCCCTTAGGGATTTGTGTGTTGCCTCTTCTTTTCTGTCTATAATACTTCACCCTGGTGAGTTCATCAGTTCCCATGGATTTAGTTGCCATCTCTGGATTGATAATTCTCAAATCAACCTATCCTGCCCCAAACTCTTGTGACCTCCAGTCTTCCATCTCTAACTACTTTTGAGATATCTCAAATTGGATGTCCAATAGACATCTTAAACTAGGAGTGGGGAACCTGTGGCACCTCGAGGTCACATGTGGCATTCTAGTCCTCAAGTGTGGCCTTTTGTCTGAGTCCAAGTTTTACAGAACAAATCCTTTTATGAAGGGGATTTGTTCTGTGAAGTTTGGTTTCAAAGGGCTGCACTTCAGGACCTAGAGGGCCACATGTGGGTTCCTCACCCCTGTTTTAACCTAAACCATGTCCAAAACAGAACTCAGTATCTTTTCCCCAAAACCCCCTTCCTTTCTACCTTGCCTATTGAGACAGTAAAGCCACCCTCCCAGTCTCTCAGGCTCACAATCAAGGAGTCACTCGCAATTCCTCATCATCTCTCATCCCCCATATCCAATCTGTTACTAAGACCTGCTGATTCCATCTTTGTAATGTTCCTCAAATATACCTCCCTCTCTCCTGACACTGCCACTACTCAAGTGTAAGTCCTCAACATCTCATGCCAAGACTTCTGCAATAGTTTTGATGTTGAGTGCTTGCCTCAAGTCTCTCTCCACTCCAGTCCACATATATTCAGCCACCAAAGTACTTTTCCTAGAGCACAGATCCAATCATGTCACTCTCTTACTCAATAACTTCTAGCTGTTCCCCATGACCTCCAGGATCAAATATAAAATGCTGTTTAGCATTCAAAGCCCTTCATAACCTAGACTCTCCTATCTTTCCAGTTCTCTTGAACTTGAATCCATGACACATACTCTCCAATCCACTGACACTGGCCTCCTGGCCAGTTCCCGGACAACACATACCATCTCAGCCTCTGGGCATTTTCTCTTATTGTCCCCTATGCCTGGAACATTATTCCTTCTCAATTCCACCTACTAACTTAACCTGGCTTCCTTTAAGTTAATTTCATTTTTTTTTAAAGGAAGTTTTTCCCAACCCCTCTTATTCTGATCCCTTCCCTCTGTTAATCATTTCTTATTTATCCAGTACATAGTCTGCTTTGCAGATTTTTTTTGCATGTTGTCACCTCCATTAGTGAGTTTCTTGAGGGCAGGGACTACCTTATTCTTCTTTTTCAATTCCTAGCAGTTGGCACAGTCCCTGGCACACAATAGGTACTTAACATTTACTAAATGAAAGATAAGTGGACAAAGAACATGAACAAACAGTCTCAAAATAAGAACTTAAAAACTATTAATTATTATTTGAAAGAATACTCCAAATAATTAATAGTAAGAGAAATAAAAACCAAAACATGTCTCAAAACATGTCTGAATTTTTACCTTAGACCCACAAAATTAACAAAAATGAAAAGACCTAGGTCAAGGACTGAGGTTGTGGAAAGAGAAGCACATGAATGCACTATTAGGGGAGTTGAGAATTTGCCCAACCATCTTGTAAAGTAGTTCGGAATTAAGCTAAGAAAGTGACTAAAATGTCTATACTCTGATCCAGAGATTCCATTACAAATTAAGGAGATAAAAAAAAAAGGTTTCCAAAAAAGGTAGCACCTTGAAGAAAGCTAAAAATTTTAAAACCAGAAGCAAAGACAGAGTACCTCTATAAAGTGATGGACTCAAAAAACAGAATGCAGAGTTGAGGCTGGAACAAGCAGGTCATTTTGACTGGGATGGAAAGTTGTGTTAAAAGAGAATAATGTGAAAAGTCTGGAAGAATAGGAATACTGTGTGAAACACTACAGATAATGTCAGATTTTTCAAATGTGGTGATGGCTAACTATGCTCAACTTTCCTTCCTTTTATGCTCCTTTTTACATTTTTTAAATAAGGGATGTCTCTCTGGGAAGGGGAGAGGAAAGGAACACACTGGAAAATGTATGTGATGCAAAAGTAAAAGATATTTTTTAAAATTTTAAAGAAAAAAATCTGGGACCTTTAGTAGACTTGTCTATTAATATAAATCAAGAAAATTATATGAAAGTCACAAAAGGTAATGAACTATTAATCTATATTAAGAAAGATAGTCTCTCCAGCAGGTGACAGTACCACCATATTCTACCTTGCTCTGACCACATCTGCAATACTATTTTTAATCTGGACAAGCACATAGGAAGAGTCATCAGTAGAGGGTAACATGGATAACAAAAAAAAATTTCAAGATCAGGTTTTGAGGATATTCAGTGCGGGAAGAAAGAAGACATGAAGAAGACATGATATTTGTATTCAACTAAGGGGCTGCCAGGTGTAAAAGGGATGAACAAGACCATTTAGCAAAAAACACTAAGGTAGCAATCTAACAAAAAGCATAAATGCAAATGCAACAAAGTACGTACCCGAACCAATCCAGTGTATAGTACCAGGTTTCCATTGCCTTCTAGGACCAACATGGTATCAATTTTCTAAAATTAGACATGACAAACTAATTAAGTTTGCTAATATGAGAAAAGCTGACTTTTTTAACTATCAAAATTTAAGAAGGTCTAATAACATTCAAAAATGTTTTACTTGCCTCCACTGGTGCCGCATCCTTTGCTTGTAAGTTGGTGACAGAACCAAAGATCAACTGGGTTTTATCATTACTCTCTTGAAACTTTATACAACTAAACGATGGAATTTAAAAAAAGAAAGCTTTACGGTAAGTTCAATGACAACAGAAATCCATTTCTTCCTTAAAATAACAGTGACAACAAGAAAAGATGAAAAGTTCAGGTAGAACTGAATATGCTGAAGTGAGGCATAGTCTATGATTTCCAAAATATGTTTATATTGCAATCTTATTTGCACTGATGAGCATTTTTCTCTGCAACTGTCTTTTTTTGTCATTGTCTCACAGCTAATTCATTTCCTTTCCCTCCTCATCACCAAAAAAAGTTAGGAGATCAAAGCATTAACCAGTTTACTATTACTAGTTCATCAATCTAAAATTGATAATAAATACCATTAACATTTGTAAACATGTTCTGGGTCTAAAATAAATAAAGTTTTTCTGGAATTCAAGTCCTAACCTCTCTTGTAAAACCTGTTTTGTGTGTTGTTTTCTCCTCTAAATTAAGAAACACGAAACTGAGTATTCTCAGTTCTGGACATGGGAGCCCAGATGATATGAATTAATCTTGCCTCAAACATTAAACTGGGTAACTCCAGAAAAGTCATTTCAACCCCTGCCACTCTAATTTTCTCCATCTGTAAGATGGGAATAACAGTACCTATCATATGGATTTATGAGGAACTAAAGAGATAATACATGTAAAATAGAACTTAGCTATAGAAATATTACTCGCATTAAAAATCTGCTTGAATTTTGAAAACTGTGTATCTTGTGGATTTTTCTTACAAAAGCAAACTAGTCTACAATATGCTTGTTTCATTTCATGTAGAAATCTTGAGAGAAGAGCCAGACAAACTGGTAGAGCACAGGGAATAATCCAGTTTAAGATATTTTAATTATTCTCCTAAGTAGTAAGTATAGTAGTATTAGTGTAAAATTACTGACTTAAACTAAAGGTTTGTAGTATGAAGAACAAAATCTGCATTTTCAAAGATGCTGGCCCTGATATCAGTAAAAGAGAGGAAAAGAGAGACCAACTCAAATCAGAAGAGCTGCATTCAAATTCCATCTCTGGCATGATCTATGAGACCTTAGACATGTCACTAAATTTTTCCCATCTATAAAATATAATTAAGCTAAAGAGCATCGGAAAAACTACTCCTGCTCTCTTGGTCTATGATCTTGTCATACTCTAAGAGAAAATTTCATTATTTTTTTCAACACAAGATATTTTACTATTTGTTTGAATATATGACTACTTAACAAAATATCATTTAATTTGTAGGAGAAAATTAAATTCAATACTTAAATTTAATTCAGGGATTGTAAATTATCCATAAAAGAGTCAAGAGATTACTTTACAGGGTTTAGCAAATAAAACATTCCATGTCCCACAGACTGCAGACATAAAAATTTTTGTGGTTTCTTTATCACATTCATATTGACCTGAAAGTTCACTATAAGTTTCAAATCTCTTTTCAAACAAACTGCTTTTTTGCCACATCTCCCCTACCTTATACTTGTGGAGTTAACTGCTTGAACGGAAGACTTTATATTTACCCTATTAAATTTCATTTTATTTAATGTGACCCAATACTGTGATCTTTCAAGATCCTTTACAACCTCAAATATTATCCAACACATTCTTCGTGTTTGGTATCACTTGTGAATTTTTTAAGCAGCATAACTATGCTTCATCTAAGTCAGTGATAAAAATATTAAAAAGCAAATGTTCATAAAGTGAAAGATTGTCAGAGCACTCTGCTGAAGAACTCCTAAAAGCTGACCCTGAACTTTGAGTCTGAGTAATTCAACCAGTTCTGAACACACCTAAAGTGCCTATTTCTAAGGCAATACCTAATTCAACTTAGTCTAGTAACCTCGTCAATGAAGGAAATGAGGTTTAGTTTGGTTTTCCACGTTCTTTCACGAAACAATCGTAATTTTTTTTTGGTGATCTTCCTACAGACATATAAAATAAAAAATTGTGATCAGGTGTACTAAAGTCTTTTCCTTTATAACTTTCTCATTTTTCAGCATCCGTAACTTGTTTAAATAGGTTGTACTTATAGCAAGTAACCTGCTCATAATACTTTCCAACCTCCGTTTTCTTCTAATTTGGTACTCTTAATACTGCTCTAGCCAAAGACATAAATAGCTGTACACGAATAACTGATCAAGAAACAGATATTACATCAGTAACAAAGTAATTCTCTCTAGTCGGTAAGGTTTTTGATGCTTCTTGGTGTTCACCATGTTTAGGTCTTACAATGCCCTTCATGTTTAGGTCTTACAATGTCCTTCTTAAAGAAACTATTCTAACACAAAATCATAAAGTTTCTAAGCAATCTATAAACCTTAGGTCTGTTTCATTCTTTCTTAATCCTGGGCAATAATTCCCAATTATAATTTGTACCTAAAAAATCTGTACCCAATGTACCTAAAAAATCTCCTACCTCTTCAATGAAGCAACCAATTAGAAGCAGGTATAGATGTAACCAAGTCTGCCTAATTTAAGGAGGACCTATGAGCTAACCTATTTACTTGAAAACTTCCTTTTGTCTTCTAGCTTCATTTGTAGCAAGAATATCAGTCTTAATATGGTTCACTTAATACAATGATACCAACTTCTTATTTTGTGCTCAAGAATCTTCCATTTGAAGTAACAGCAGTTAAATTTATGTTTGTGTTTTAAAATTTATCCAATTCTTGTTGTCCTGTGCCTCCCTGTCTGTAATAATTATGTAGATGAAGAATGAAGCCATATGAGACTGAAGTCCATTTTTTGTTTCATGAGTTGATATATCACTTTGCAAAAAAAAAAGTTTCTGTTGGCTTTAGTGGTTTCTGGGCTTTTTTAGTCTCCTCATCAGAACAAGTGATTTACATCAGTTAAATTTCTTTAGGGAATTGTTACTATCTGTGTCAGTGTTTGTTCTTCCATTTATTTTCCATCTTTTTCAGAATCAATAACATAAGTAGGTCAGGCTGAAAAGATGTTAATTACATGATGTACTCTCATTTTTATTCTTATCAATCTTATATTAATTTCTATTTTGCTTTAACAAGGAGGCCTAACTATATAAAAAACTAATTTGGAATGTCTTTCACATCAGTAAAAGTCATTTTCTAAACTGTTAAAATATATAAATTTCATCTTTTATGTCCAACACCTCCAGATTCTTATTGTAGAAGAAGTTGTCATGATACTTCATGAAACTAGCCACTTTAAATCTCTAGCATGCCTTTCATGAAAACATGAGAAAGAATCATGCAGAGTTAGACAGTGTAGAAGAGTTGTGATTTATATCAGCGAAAGGAGTTACACTTATACCAAAACACAGACTCAAAGTATTACTCTAAAGGATATCAGTCAAAAGTGAGTTAAATAACCCATGAAAACTATACTGATTTCCTAAGAGGTCCTTGTTACTGAGGCTGTTATGAGGCACAACAGTTTAAAATAAGACACAATCCATTCAAAAATACTACAGAACATGTAATCAAAAAACTAAGCTCAAGCCCTTCCACAAACACTTAGTAAGCTCTGCAGTCACCTCTACCAGCTTTAGTTTCCTCATCTGTGCAAGGATAATAACAACAGCATCTACCTCACAAGGTCACCAGTAGGATCAAATAAGATCACATATGTACAGTGCTTTGCAAAACTTAAAGCACTACAGAAATGTTAGCCACAAAGTCAAAAATCTCAAGAGACATAAAAAAACAAAGCAGGAGAGAAGGGAACCCAGAATTATCAGATCTTGCAAGTGTTACAAAGCAATAATGATCCTATGGATTTGATACTGGTTTAAAAAAAGAACTGATCAATGGAACTGACTAGGTACAGAAGATTCAGACGTACTGGCACAGAGCAGTGTTTGATAAAGCTAATGAAACAAAACACTGGGATAAGGACATACTAGGTTAATAAAAACTGCTAAAAAATTAGAAAACGGTCTGGAAGAACTAGTAGGGCTTACTTACATCACTACCTCATACTACAAAAGGCTCCAAATAGATACATGATCTAGATGTATAAAGTCCTACAATCAACAAATGAGAGGAAAATGGAATGAGATACCTCTTACAAGAGGGGAATAGTTGTTGACAAAACAACAGACAGAATCACAAGGGACAAGAAGCACAATTTTGGTGAAATAAAATTGAAATACCTTCATCTAAAAAAATCAATGTGGTTAGAACAACTACGTATATACATATGCATATATACATACATTGGCTTTTATGTGAGGGGGTGGGAAGGGTTAGGGTAAGTAATAATAGGGATACAAAAATAGAAAGGAGTGTCAATAAACTTAAATACACAGAGGACACCAAGAAGGGTGAAGGGTTTTAGAGGGGTTTCCCCAGAACCTTGAGGAAACAAGAGATGTTATCTGTTGTCTAGATCCACTTCACAGGTTTGTCATGAGAAATAAATGAAATAATGTTTTGGAAAGTTCTTTGAAAACTTAAAAGCATCACACAAACGGTAAGTATACAAATGTCTGTGTATGCAGCAGAATATTCTGAATTAGAACCCAAAGCTGTGTCCTGGTGAAATGCTCACTCCACTGCAGTCTCTAAGTATTACAATCAGTAACATTAACAACACAAGTTTTTATAAAAACTGGATTTTTAAATAAATGAGTAGGAGAACTTTTAACATTTTTATAGCCACGTGTTCTATGCTCCTCATAAAATTCACATCCATTAATATTTCTTATGGATTTACAGACTTTTAAAACTAAAAGGGATCTTGGAAATATTCTTAACATCACCCCCAGATTCCCAGATGAGGAAAGAGATGCAGAAAGGTCAGTCAAGTGATTTGGCCAAGGTGATGAAATCTACTCACATTCAGAGTCAGAGCCAGGTTTAACCTAAGGATACCTGGTTCAAGAATCTATAGATTACAGTAGTGCAATAACTTCCAAGACTTGGGAATTTACAGATTTTATCCATTCCTTTTCAATCAATAGAACATCGATTTGATGTCAACATCCGTGCAGAAATACCAAAGTCATTTCAATAAAAACTTGAAATATACATACACACACAAATACACATACATATACATACACATGTACTTACCGAAGCTGGAGTTGGGATTCTACTAAAAAACACAAAAACTTCTGGCCACAGAGGTCAGATGTAATAAATACTTTTGAGGCGGGAGAATTTTTCTCTCTAAAAATATTGAAAAGAACAATTGTCAGCACCGTGATTTGGTCCAGATCATTATTTAAATATAAGAGAAAGATATCAAAGAACTCTAATAAGGCAAAGCAGATTTTCTACTCACATTTTCTTTAAACGCATTTTAAATTTTCAAACACAGGCAAAAACAGGTTCTTTTATACAACACATATTGCCTTAGGCATAATTTCCCAAAATGGAATTCATATTCTTCAAATTATCTTAAGGAGTTTATGGGGGATAGAAGATAGCTACTTAACACCGTAGTCTTAAAACCAAATCCTGTCTCTTATATCTAGCCTCTGTTCTAGCTTTTCTCCTCCCTCCCCTACCCTTTCCTATCAGGTCCCTTGAATTTGACCCTTATTCCCCAAAAGAGAACTTGGCCACATGTATCTTCTTCAACAGCTGCAAATACTTACTCTTTTCCATAGATTTTCAATCTGGGGTCTGTAGATAGATTTCACGGCATCTAAGTTTAAAGGGTGAACTTGGATGGGGAAAAAAAATCTGCATCTTAATTTTCACTGATCTCTAACTAAAATTTAGCATTTCTTTCCATTATTTAAAAATATTAGTCTAAGAAGAGGCCCACAGTCTTCACCAGACTGCCAAAGTAAGACCATGACATAAAAAAAATTAAGAACCCCTGTCCTACACCTATAGGCTGCTGTTTTCAGTCACCTTCCTCCTAGCCATCCTCCACTCTCCTTTCAATCACATTCCTCTAGCCCAATATCCTTGCTCCTGGCATGACACATAGGTCTACTGCTGGTTTTGTCTGCTTTGTTTTGTCACAGGGAATAAAGGAAAAAGAAAAATGGCTCAGAGTATGAGGAAGAAATTATAGGGCTTCTCAACGATGTTTCAGTAGGGTAAAACTTAAGAATCACTGATTTAATATTGGCACCATTGTTAGTGATGACATCTTCCTTTGGATCAAATATCTGTCTGGAAAATAGGCTGACTCTCAGTCATAGAGTAGGGGAGAGTTTATTATAGAACAATATATTACATTTTGATAAATATACTTGCACCAATATGTAAAATTTAAAAGGTCCTAATTCTAAATAAAATAGTGTTAGAACTTAAAATCACAGATGATGTAATGACTGTCATACCTTTACTGCTTTAAGGTTTACAAAGCATTTGCCTTACAGCAATCCTAAGGGTTCAGAATACAAGTAAAAATACTTATACTAAGACACATAAGGTCAAAGTAAAGATGTACCTCTCTGTATTACAGTTCAGTTAACTGACACTTACTGAGGCAGTGACTTGCCCACATACAACTACTAAATGTCAGAGGTAGGATTTGAACACAGGTCTTCTGTTACACCAAAGTTGTACAGTTCTAATGTACTTGGAATTAGTTACAAAGAAGAACATGTGGTGCCGATTAAAACTTAAAACTAATTAAAATCAAAATAAGTCTCTATCTTAACTAGGCATAAGACAAAAATCTTTCCTTCATGAGAAAAACTATTTAAAGAAACAAGTCCATGATGCATTATTTGAGCTCATATACATATCTATACTACGCTTTCTGGTTATATGACTGTAACTGTAACTGTAACCCTCTCTCTATTCTTTTATTTGTAAAATGAGGACTGTAACCCTAGCACTATCTATCTACCTCACAGAGTTGTTTTGAGATAAATGCTTTAAAAGTCTTAAAGTTCTAAGAAAAAGCAAGTTAAATAATTAAGCAGATAAAAAGCAAAGCAAAAAGCACCAAAAGTAAAACAACTTAGGACTGGGCTGGGAAAAACATTTTAATTGAGTCCTCACAATCAACTCAGGCATCAACAAATGACTGGCAGCAAACATGATTCCAGGGACACTCCAGCTGCCACCAAGGTCTATCCCAATCCCCTAAAGTGGCAGATTTCCCCCTCCTAATTCCCTTTCCCTCTCAGGTTGCTCATCCCTTTCCAGCCTCTACTTATATGCTACCAGGACTCTAATGCTATCCTCCAAAGTTCAAAATTCTGTAATCCACTCTGACCTACCTTTGTTCCGTCGCAGAATTTAAAATTACCCCTTTCTCCATTTCCCTAATTCCATAATTAAGGAAGCTAAAGGACATTATCAATTAGATGCCACTCATCTAACTAAAATAATATTAATGTATGTGTCAATAACTGTTCTTTCAAGGGTTATTTCTCACCCGAAGAAAAACTAGTTAATCTACCTCAATCTCAATTTGGAGGATATAAGAAGTTAACAGTTTTCAGTAGGATGCTCTGTTGCTGTTCCTTGACAACGAGAGGAAATTCCATATTTCTCACTCCTCCAATCCCTAACCAATGTGCAAGGAAGTTAAAAACCTGGAATAAGCTCTGACTGGTAACAAGTGACCACATCACAGAGGGATCTTTAAAAACCAAAGGGGGTTTTTACTGGTCTCAAGTGTATGTGGAAACAAAACAAGGGCAAAGATCAAGCAGGAATACAAAGTGCCTCCTGTGGCATATACTACTCTTATGCCAACAACACTTCAGGAATGTCATAACTGAAATTTTTTTCATTTAAATTAAGATTTGAACACCACAAAAGTAAAACTCACAAGATGTGCCAAATAAAAGACGTAATCTTCCAATCCTTTCTTCAAGCTCTAAATACTATGACCCTATGAGATGTTGTCAAGTTATCTACCCCCAAAGGAAAAAAATCTCCCACTGGCAGTCCTCTCTGCCATGTTAGGATATTGAACACAAATGCAATAAGAAGAATCACGATCTCATTGTGGTTTTTCTACAACAATCTGAGTGAGGAGAGATTAGGTGGCTTCTTCCTTTACACAGCGTATGTATGTATGTATGTACATACGTATGAATATGTCATTAATGTTTAACAGCAAACTACTCTATCAAAGCACTGAAACACAGTGCAGCGTTTCTCCTGAAATGAATGGAAATGTAAACAACAAACCTGGTATTGGTAACTGCTTCTGTCCATAAGTGGTCAATACAAAGTTCTGGAACAATTGGCTCCATTTCTGGTGCAAGAAAGGAGTCATTAGAAGTGCTGTTTGGAGAATGAGAAACACTCTGCCTCTTTGGAGACTGACTATGGCTTGAAAAGTTGAATCTCTGCACCCCTGAGAATGAGTGTACTCCTAAGGCAGGAGAATGAGAACGACTGCAAAACCAAATACAGAATATCAGCAACAATATGGATTATCAATATATGTTAAAAAACACACACATTAGCATCTTCTAGTACTAGAGTATTCTTAGAATAATGTGCTAGTGCTCTCCTATACCAACTTAAATATACAACGAAGCATTTTACCTACTGCTTGGGGAGGAAGGTGAGAGCAATTTTATTTTCTGCTTTTATTTAGTTGGCTAGCTAATTCTATAATCAAAATAACTTACCCTGGTCTGAACTATGATGATGCAGTTTACCATATTTTTAAATTATACTTTTGCCTTTATATGGAACAAAATCAGAAAATATCCAAATGTGGTGAACAGTGAAGAAATATTAAAACAGTAGCTAAATTTTCATTAAGTGTCCTTCTTTCAAGCTCTAAATACTATGACCCTATGAGATGTGGTCAATCTATTTTCGCCAAAGGAAAAAAATCTCCCATCTTGGCAGTCCTCTTTGCTATTCTATGATATTGAACACAAATCCAATAAGAAGAATCATGTTCTCACTGTGGTTTTTCTACAACAAGCTGAGTAAAGAGAGGTTTAGTTGGACTCTTCCTCTACACAGCCTATTCATATGTGTGTATATGTGTGTGTGTAACATCAATGCTTTATCTTGAAACATTCCATCACAGCATAACTTTGATATTATACAATAACATGAAGCAAAGTTTCAATTTTCCATTGTGCATCTGAAAGTCATTTACCACAAGCACCACTAGAGTATTTACCTAAGAGCTGCCATGTTGGAAATAGAAGGTGAACGAGAATGTAAACTGGGCGAGGATGTTGACCGACTCTGACTGTGAATGGAAGAATAATTCTGGAAAGGTGAAGCCACTGGTGAATCTCCTTTTGAGAAACTTCTGAGGTGCGCAGTAAGAGAGCTGCTGGTAGCCACATGCTGTGGGGTGCCCCCTTGTTCCGAGAATTTTAAAACCACATTCTGCTCCTTAATTTAAAAAGGAAAAAGAAAAGAAAAAATTAAAGTCATTTCTTTATAACAGGAATAAATGACTTTTTTGAGTATTTTCCTTACATATAAGATTATTAACAATAAATACCAGAGTTAAATAATTTCTATTTTTCACACTGTTTTCCCCACAATAAATCTCAGATAATTACTATTCTCATGTTTTTGGCTTCCCAAAAACTAAAAAGGAGCTAAAAAGGAGTAGAAATAAAATTTGAACTCACGTCATCTGACTCCCAGACCACTCTTTCCACTAAGAGGCAGTATGTTACAGGGGCTTCCATGACAGATTTGGATCCAAAAAACTCAGATTTGAATCTTACCTCTGACACTTACTAGCTGTGAGGTCACAGGCAAGTAACAACCTCTCACAGTTTCAGTCTGCTCCTCTATAAAATGGGAATAATAACAATGCTACCACAAGATGTTATAAGGAGTACTATATATCAGCTACTACTATAACACACAGTTGTGCAATATATCTTAGGAAAAAAATATTTCTCACATTCCTGTAATAAAAGCAGGGGCCAAGGATTATCAATACTTCAAATTTGGCAAATATTGACTTGCTTTAGTTTCCATACCTCAGGTTTAACTCTGCGCAGAATCCAGAGAGAATGTAAACCCTGAACGGCATCATATGTCATTATGATGGAAGGGTCAGCACTGAGAAAAACAATTTTCATTGCACTATCTGCAACATACTGTACCCTTGATGTTCCAAAAAGACCTATGAAGAAAGGAACAGTAATAATGAAAATAGAGATTCAACTAAAAATCAGTTACCAATCAGATACTTAACTAAAAGATATGGGAATCCAATCTCAAGAATCAAGATTTAAAACCATTAAAAACACGTAAGATACATGGACAATTTAGGCAAGGAATATAGAATATAAAATTTAAAAATCTGAATGCATATTTTATACTTTTAATAGTCTTACTTTCACAGAATCTCAGACTTAGAAAGTCTTAGGGAGTATCTGAAACACAGCAGATCTCAAACTGAATGTATTCTCTATCCCCAAAATTCACCCTCTTCCAAACCTTTCTACTTCTGTTGAGCACTCCCTTATTCTTCCAGTTACTCAAATTCACTACTTCAGTGTCATCCTCAGCTACTTATTCTTATTCTTTCCACATCTCCAATCTTGTTACCCTTACCTTCTTTCATGGTCATTTCCCTCTCTCCACTGACACAGCCACTACCTAAGTTCAGGCCTGGATCACCTCTCAATAGCCTCTTCGTTGGTCTCCCTGCTTCAAGTCTCTCCTCACAGCCATCAAAGGGATCTTCATCCATGGCCAAATACAAACTCCTCTAGCACTGAAAGTTGGTCAAAATCTTGTCCTAAACTATCTTTCCTACCTTACTACATACATTATTTTCCTCCATGCAAACTATGGTTGAGCTTAGGAGTTCTTAAATCTTTTTTGGTGTGTTATAGATCCCCTTTGACAGTCTGGTGAATCAATCAATAAACATTTATTAAGTAGCTACTATGTGCCAAGAAATCTATGAAAATTTTCTCTGAAGAATGTCTTTAAATGCATTTTTAAAAACATGTAGGGGGGCAGAGCCAAGATGACAGAGTAAAAGCAGGGACTTGCTTGAGCTCTCCCTCAAACCCCTCCAAATACCTGTAAAAAATGACTCTAAACAAATTCCAGAGTTGTAGAACCCACAAAATGACAGAGTGAAACAAGTTTCCTGCCCAAGAGAGGAAGGGTCTATTGCATCAGGCTGGGAGGGGAGCACAATTCAGTGTGGGCCATGCTGGCACCAACAGGGCATGAACTTCAGGAGACTGAATCACTGGCAGCTGTGGTGGTTTCCAGACTTTTTGGTCCACAAACACCAAAGACAATATCAATGGGAAGACTCTGTGGGAGCTTGGTAAGAAAAGAGCACAGTTTGGCCCCAGTCCAGGGGAGGCACTGGTGGGTGTGATGGCAGCACTAATGACTGCTTCCCTAGCTCCTGACCCACTAAAAGACCCATTAACCATCTTTTAGTTAGGATGGTGTGAGGATCAAGAAGCTGATCAGAGGGAAACTGCAGGAATCTCACTACTGGTGCAAGATTCTCTTGCTTTGCCCTGCTTGGAGCTGGGTCACAGTCCTAGGGTGAGAAGGAGCGCTGGTGTGGTGGAGCTTGTGGTGCAGTGGGGAGGGAATACTCCTCGCAGTTCCAGCACGGAGAAGAGTGCTTGTGGTCACTCAGACAAGCCAGGAAAGGAGTAAACATCTCTCCTTTGATCATACCACCTTGGAGAAAATAAAAATTTACAGGCCCCTAGAAGTATCTCTGAAGACAGCTGAACAGAATCCCCTGAAGTTTGGGACAGTACACTGCCCCTCCCCCACTGGAAGCAGAGTCCTACCTTGACAAAGAGTTAGAAAGTTAAGTATTTGGCTGGGAAACATTGCAAAAAAACCCCTTAGACTATAGAATCTTACTTTACTGACAAAAGATCAAAACATACAACCGGAAGAAAACAAAGTCAAAGCTCCTACACATCCACAGCCTCCAAGAAAAATATGAATTGCTCACAAACCATGGAAGAGTTCAAAAATGATTCTGAAAATCAAGTAAAAGAAGTAGAGGAAAAATTGGGAAGAGAAATGAAAATGATGCAAGAAAATCATGAAAAATGAGTCAACATCTTGCTAAATGAGACCCAAAAAAATGCTGAAGAAAACAACACCTTGAAAAATAGACTAACTCAAAAGGCAAAAAAAAGGTTCAAAAAGTCAATTAGGAGAAGAATGTCTTAAAAAGTAGAATTGGCCAAATGGAAAAAGAGGCCAAATCTCCCTGAAGAAAATAATTCCTTCAAAATTATAATGGAGGAAATGGAAGCTAATGATTTTATGAGAAATAAGGAAATTATAAAACAGAACCAAAAGAATGAAAAAATAGAAGACAATGTAAAATATCTCATAGGAAAAACAACTGACCTGGAAAACAGATTCAGGAGAGATAATTTAAAAATTATAGGACTACATGATCAGAAAAAGAGACTAAACATCTTCTTTCAAGAAATTATCAAGGAAAACTACCCTAAGATTCCAGAACCAGAGGGTAAAACATAAATTGAAATACACCAATCACCTCTTGAAAGGGAACCCAAAAGGAAAACTCCAGGAATACTGTAGCCAAATTCCAGAGTTCCCAGGTCCAGGAGAAAATATTGTAAGCAGCCAGAAAGAAACAATTTGAGCACTGTCGAAATACAATCAGGATAACACAAGATCTAGCAGCTTCTACATTAAGGGATTGAAGGGCTTGGAATATGATATTCCAGAGGTCAAAGGAACTAGGATTAAAACCAAGAATCACCTACCCAGCAAAACTGAGTATCATACTCCAGGGGAAAAAATGGATATTCAATGAAATAGATGATTTTCAAGTATTCTTGATGAAAGAACCAGATCTGAATAGAAAATCTGACTTTCAAACACAAGAATTACAAGAAGCATAAAAAGGTAAACAGGAAAGAGAAATCATAAAGGACTTACTAAAGTTGAACTGTTTACATTCCTACATGGAAAGATATTTGTAACTCATGAGACCTTTTTCAGTATTAGGGTAGTTGGAGAGAATATATATATATATATTCAACTCACCCTGCGTATACATATGGACAGAGGGCACAGAGTGAATTGAATATGAAGGAATGATAACTAAAAAATAAAATTAAGGGGTGAGATAGGAATATAATGGGAAATATAATGGAAAAAGAAGAAAGGGAGAGATAGAATAGGGTAAATTATCTCACATAAAAGTGGCAAGAAAAAGCTTTAAAAAATGGAAGGGAAGAGGCGGGAAGTGAGAGGGAATGAGTGAACCTTACTCTCATCAGATTTGGTTTACAGAGGAAATAACATACACCTTCAACTGGGTATTTTACCCTACAAGAATGTATGGGGAAGGGGATAACAGGTGGAGGATAATAGAAGGGAGGACAAATTGGGAGAAGGGGTAGTTGGAAGCAAACGTTTTTGAAAATGGGAAGGGTTAAAGGAAAGAAAAGAATAAATGGGGGCAGGATAGGATGGAGGGAAATATAGTTAGTGTTTTACAACATGAGTACTATAGAACTATTTTGCATAACTACACATGTATAACCTATACTGAATTGCTTGCCTTCTCAAATGAGGGTGGGTGGGGAAGGAAGAAGGGAGAGAATTTGAAACTCGAAGTTTTAAAAATAATTGTTAAAAAATTGTTTTGACATGCAAATGAGAAATAAGATGTACAGGCAATGGGGTAGAGAAATCTGTCTTACCCTACAAGAAAGTGACAGGGTGGGGGCAGAGTCAAGATGTGGAGTGAGAGCAACGACTCACCTAAGCTCTGGGACAAACTCCTTCAGGTACCTCTGAAAGGAGAATCTGACCAAATTTTGGAGGTGCAGAATCCAGTGGGAGACAGACGGTGACGGATTTGGAGCTCAGATTGGACTGGAAGGTCCACGGGAAGGATCTGTTCCACGAGGATGAGCCCACAGCGCACAGCGCAGTGCGGCCAGAGCAGTGGAGCAGAAGAGACCAGAGAAACCTGAGCAGCGGGCGGAACTAGAGGAGCAGCATCAAGGGCGGGAGACAAGCCAAACAAGTCAGTGAGAGCCCCCAAGCGCCAGATATCATGCCAGATATCAGTGCAGCAGCTCCTGAGACCTTCAGCCCGAAGATCAAACTTCGGTAAGTCACCTACTTGAACATCCAGGAGCCAGGATGGTGGAATGATCAGTAAATGCTCTCTCCTTCCCCCTTGATGACCGTGAAAGATCCATAAAATATTTCCCCAGAAAAATCCTAGATCAGCAGAAATAGCAGAAGGAGGCCAAGAGTCTCGTAACACCTGAGACGAGGAAAATAGCTAAGGGGGATTCCTCCTACGGTGGCAGAGGCAAACCAGAAGGACAGAGGACCCAGGGCAGAGAAAACTTGCACTAGGACCCAGGCAAGCCTCAGCACCAGGAGAGGAGCCCCAGGAGGGGTGGGTACACACATTAGCATCTAGGCGTGCCTCAGCTGTCCAGGGGAATCAGAAAGACAATAGGGCAGGTGGAATCCCCGGCCCCTGAGCCTGCCTTTGCCTCAGTTCAGCTGAGGAGATCTCCTGTGACCAGACTACTCCCCCACCCACTTAACAAGCTAAACCCAGGGCTGATCAGGGAAACACCAAACAAAAACCTGCTTTTAGCTTTTTCACACATCAGCTCAGCAAAAAGTTCTTTAGCTTTGGACTGAAAGAACCAGAAGCCACAACACTCAATCAACATCATGAACAAGAAAAAGCAGAGGACCAAAAGAACCATAGAATCTTTCCATGGGGATAAGGACCAAAACACAAACACCAAAGAGATCAGAGCTGAGACTGTACTTCCATCTGAAACTTCAGAAGGGACTATGAACTGCTCGCAAGCACAAGCAGCTCTCCTGGAACAGCTTTGAAGAAGGAAATAGAAGGTAAACTGGCCAATGATCTTAAAATTATTAAGAAAGAATTCACTGATGAGAACGTCTCTTTGAAAAGGAAAATGAACAAATGGAAAAGGAAGTTCAAAAATTAACTGGAGAAAATAACTTCCTAAAAGGGCAAATGGAAAAGGAAGTACAAAAATTAACTGGAGAAAATAACTTCCTAAAAGGGCAGATGGAAAAGGAAGTACAAAAATTAACTGGAGAAAATAGCTTCTTAAAAGGAAAAATTGGGCAGATGGAAAAGGAGATGCAAAAGTTAATGGAAGAAAACAATTTGATGAAGATTAGAATTGGGCAAGTAGAAACTAACGACTCAATGAGACAGCAAGAATCAATCAAACAAAATCTAAACAACGAAAAGATAGAAGAAAATGTAAAATATCTAACTGGAAAAACAACTGACCTGGAAAATAGATCCAGAAGAGAAAACTTAAGAATTATTGGCCTGCCAGAAACCCAGGATGGAGAAAAGAGCCTGGACAATATCTTCCAGGAAATCAAAAAGGAAAACTGCCCAGAAGTACAAGATTCAGAGGGCAAAACAGTCATCGAAAGAATCCACCATTCCCCTCTTGAAAGGCATCCCAAACTCAAAACCCCAAGAAATATAGTTGCCAAATTCCAGAGCTATCAAGTGAAGGAGAAAATATTACAAGCAGCCAGAAAGAAACAATTTAAATATCAAGGAGATACAGTCAGGATTACACAGGACCTTGCAGCTTCTACATTAAAAGATCGAAAGAATTGGAACCCAATATTCCATAAGGCAAAGGAGTTGGGACTACAACCAAGGATCAACTACCCAGCAAAGTTCAGCATAACATTTCAGGCAAGGAGAAAGTCATTCAACGACGTGAGGGATTTCCAGGGCTTCTTGACCAAAACGCCAGAACTTAATAGACAATTCAATCTTCAAATGCAGGTCTCAAGAGAATCATAAAAAGGTAAAAGGGGCAGGGGGAGAACAACTTGTTACTCAATTAGGGCAAATTGTTTACCTCCCTATAAGGGAAGATGATATACCTGTTAATCTTGAGAATTGTGCGGCTATTAAGAAATATAAAAGGGATATCCATAGGGGGAACAGGTATAAAGTAAATGATATCATGATAAAAAATATGATTTAAGTATGAGAAGGGATTGTAATAGGAGGTGTGAAAAGGAGGAAGCAGAAAATGGCAAATTACATCACAAGAAGAAGTACAAAATCATAGTAGAGGGAAAGAGGGGAGGGAGATGAGCAGTGTGTGAGAGGTACTCTCATCGGATTTCTTTAAAGGATGGAATAATAAACTTGAGTAGATAATCCTAACTAGCTCTATAAGCAGTAGGAGAGGAAGGGAGAAGAAAGGGGAGGGAGGCTAAAAGGGAGGGAAGAAGCAATAAGAGTAAAGGGGAGTAAAAGGGAGAGGGGCTCAAAGAAGGAGGGGAATGCGGCAGGAGGAGGTGGTGAAAAGTGAATACTAGTGAGGAGGTGAAGGGAGACAGCAGAGCTAAAAGCACAAATGGAGGGAAAGAAGATGGAGGGAAATACACAGATTGTAATCATAACTGTGAATGTGAATGGAATGAATTCTCCCATAAAACGGAGATGGATAACAGAATGGATTAAAAGCCATAAGCCAACAATATGCTGCTTACAAGAAACACATTTGAAATGGGGGGATACACATAGGATAAAGGTCAAAGGATGGAGCAGAATATATTGTGCTTCAGCTGATGTAAGAAAGGCAGGAGTAGCAATCCTAATCTCAGACAAAGCAAAAGCAGAAATAGATCTAATCAAAAGGGATAAGGATGGAAACTATATCCTGCTAAAAGGCACCATAGACAATGAAGCAATATCATTACTAAACATGTATGCTCCAAGTGGTATAGCATCCAGATTCTTAGAGAAGAGGTTGGGGGAGTTGAAGGAAGAAATTGACAGCAAAACTATACTAGTGGGGGACCTCAAGCTCCCTCTTTCTGAACTTGATAAATCTAACCTCAAAATGAACAAGAAAGAGGTTAAGGAGGTAAATAAAACTCTAGATAAGGTAGATATGATAGCTCTTTGGAGAAAACTGAATGGGAATAGAAAGGAATATACCTTTTTCTCAGCGGTACATGGAACATTTACAAAAATTGACCATGTGCTAGGACATAAAAATCTCACAATCCAGTGCAGAAAGGCAGAGATAATCAATGCATCCTTCTCAGATCATAATGCAATAAAAATTATATGTAATAAAAGGCCATGGAAAGATAAAGCAAAAATCAATTGGAAACTAAATAATCTAATCCTAAAGAAGGAATGGGTTAAAGAAGAAATCATAGAAACAACCAACAACTTCATTCAAGAGAATGACAATAATGAGACAACCTATCAAATCTTATGGGATACTGCAAAAGCAGTTCTTAGGGGTAGTTTTATATCTTTGAATGCCTACATAAATAAAATAGAGAAAGAGGAGATCAATGACTTGGGCATGCAGCTGAAAAAGCTAGAAAAAGAACAAATTGAAAATCCCCAAGAAAATACCAAATTAGAAATACTGAAAACCAAAGGAGAGATTAATAAAATGGAAATTAAGAAAACTATTGAATTAATAAATAAAACCAATAGTTGGTTTTATGAAAAAACTAATAAAATTGATAAACCTTTGGTCAATTTGATTAAAAAAAAGAAAGAAGAAAATCATATTACTAATATTAAAAATGAAAGGGGTGAACTCACCTCCAATGAGGAGGAAATTAAAACAATAATTAGAAATTACTTTGCCCAACTTTATGCCCACAAATTCGATAATCTAAACGAGATGGATGACTATTTTAAAAAATACAAATTGCCCAGATTTACAGAAGAGGAAGTTGAATACTTAAACAACCCCATCTCAGAAAAAGAAATTGAACAAGCCATCAATGAACTCCCTAGGAAAAAATCTCCAGGACCAGATGGATTCACAAGTGAATTCTATCAAACCTTTAAAGAACAATTAATTCCAATACTATATAGGACTATTTTTGAAAATTGGGGAAGGAGTCCTCCCAAATTCTTTCCTATGATACAAATATGGTTTTGATACCCAAACCAGGAAGAGACAAAACAGAGAAAGAAAATTATAGACCAATTTCTCTACTGAATATATTTGCAAAAATTTTAAACAAGATTTTAGCAAAATGAATACAGCATCTTATCAAGAGAATAATACATTATGATCAGGTAGGTTTCATACCAGGAATGCAGGGCTGGTTCAATATTGGGAAAACTATTAGCATTACTGATCATATCAACAACAAAACTAACAAAAACCACATGATTATCTCAATAGATGCAGAAAAAGTTTTCGACAAAATACAACACCCATTCCTATTAAAAACACTGGAGAACATAGGAATAAAGGGAATTTTCCATAAAATAATAAGCAGTATCTACCTAAAACCTTCAGCAAGCATTATATGCAATGGGGATAAGCTAGATGCATTTCCAATAAGGTCAGGGGTGAAACAAGGATGCCATTATTATTCAATATGGTACTAGAAATGTTAGCGGTAGCAATTAGACAAGATAAAGAAATTGAAGGAATAAAAATAGCCAAAGAAGAAACTAAGTTATCACTCTTTGCAGATGATATGATGATATACCCAGAGAATCCCAGAATCAAGTAAAAAACTACTTGAAATAATAAACAACTTTGGCAAAGTTGCAGGTTACAAAATAAACCCACACAAATCTTCTGCATTCCTATATATTAGCAACAAAGTCCAACAGCAAGAGATAGAAAGAGAAATCCCAATTAAAGGTGGAGTAGACACTATAAAATACTTAGGAGTTTACCTGCCAAAACAAACCCAGGGATTATATGAACACAATTACAAGACACTTTTTGCACAAATAAAGTCAGATTTAAGTAAGTGGAAAAACATCAGTTGTTCATGGGTAGGCTGAGCTAATATAATAAAAATGACAATTCTACCTAAATTAATTTACTTATTTAGTGCCATACCAATTAAACTATCAGATAATTATTTTCTAGTGCTGGATAAAATAATATCAAAATTCATTTGGAAAAACAAAAGGTCCAGAATATCAAAGGGACTAATGAAAAGAAATGCTTGGGAAGGTGGCCTAGTGCTACCAGACCTCAAGTTGTATTATAAAGCAGCAATTATCAAAAGCACTTGGTATTGGCTAAGAAACAGAGGGGTAGAGAAATGGAATAGACTTGGCACTCAAGACACAGTAGGCAAGGAATATAGCAACCTCCTGTTTGATAAACCCAAAGATCCCAGCTTCTGGAATAAGAACTCATTGTTCGACAAAAATTGCTGGGTTTTAAAACTGGTTAATTGTGTGGCGGAAATTAGGCACAGACCCGTGCCTGACATCATACACAAGAATAAAGTCCAAATGGGTACATGATTTAGGTATAAAGATTGATACCATGAATAAACTGGAGAAGCAAGGAATAGTGTATTTATCAGATTTATGGAGAGGGGAAGAATTTTTTTCTAAAGAAACGATAGAAAGCATTATGAAATGCAAGATGGATAATTTTGATTACTTTAAACTGAAAAGTTTTTGCACAACCAAACCCAATGCAACCAAAATTCGGAGGGATGTAGTAAACTGGGAAAGAATTTTTACGACTAAGCTCGGGGATAAAGGCCTCATTTCCAGAATATATAGAGAACTGACTCAAATATATAACCATACAAGTCATTCCCCAATTGATAAATGGTCAAAGGATATGAACAGGCAATTTTCAGGGGAAGAAATTAAAGATATCTATAATCATATGAAAAAGTGCTCTAAATCACTATTGATTAGAGAGATGCAAATCAAAACAACTCTGAGGTACCACATCACATCTATAAGATTGGCAAACATGACAGAACAAGAATGATAAATGCTGGAGAGGATGTGGGAGAGTTGGAACACTAATTCATTGTTGGTGGAGCTGTGAGATCATCCAATCATTCTGGAGAACAGTTTGGAACTATGCCCAAAGGGCTACAAAAATGGGCATATCCTTTGACCCAGCAATATCGCTACTAGGACTGTTTCCCCAAGAGATTATAAAAATGGGAAAAGGTCCCACATGTACAAAAATATTTATAGCAGCACTCTTTGTGGTAGCCAAGAACTGCAAGTCAAGGGGATGCCCATCAACTGGGGAATGACTGAATAAATTATGGTATATGAATGTAATGGAGTACTATTGCGCCATAAGAAATGATGAACAAGAAGACTTCAGGGAGGTCTGGAAAGACTTAAATGAACTGATGCTGAGTGAAAGAAGCAGAACCAGGAGAACTTTGTGCACAGCAACAACCACAGTGTGTGAGTTTTTTCTGGTAGACTTGGTACTTTGTAATAACACAAGAACTTACTGAGAAAAAAAAAAAAATCCCAATGTCGGTTTTCTAAGGCAAAATGCCTTCCACACTCAGAGAAAGAAATATGGAAGTCATTCGCAGAATGTAGCAGATCATGTTTGTGTGTGGGTGGGTTTTAGTGTATTATGTTTTGATTTGTTATATGATTTCTTCCATTTATTTTAGTTCGACTACATAGCATGACTATAGTGAAAATGTGCTCAATATGTATATGAAAGTATATGTAGAACCTATACAGAATTGTATGCTGTCATGGGGAGGGAGGGGGGTAGTGGGGGGAAGGTATGGGGGAGATGAAATCTTAATTTTAAGGAAGTGATTGTAGAACATTAAAAAATAAATAAATGAAACAAAAAGGAAAAAAATACTGTTTTGAAAAAAAAAGAAAGTGACAGGGATGGGGATATAATGAGGGGTGGGGTAATAGAGGAAAGGGCAGATTGGGGGAAGGGGTAATCAGAATGCAAGCCATCTTGGGGTGGGGGGGACTGGAGGGATGGGGAGAAAATTTGGAATTCAAAATCTTGTGTTAATGAATGTTAACTAAAATATATAAATTAATTTTTATAAATGTAGGATTACTCTATAGACCAGTGACAATAGGCTGTTCTGACGTTCCATCTCTCGACTAGTTATTTTTCACTGATTATCCCCTATACCTGGAAATCTCTCCATTCTCATCTCTGCCTCTTGGCTTCTTTCAGGTCTCAAATAAAACTTCTGCAAGAATCTTCCCCAATTCTCCTTAATGCTAGTGCCTTCCCTCTAAGATTACCATCAGTTTATCCTGTATATATCTTCAATGTGCACAGTTATATGTTTGTTCTCTCCCCCACTTGACTGTGAAATCCTTGAGAGCAACAACTGTATTTTTGCCCTTTTTTGTAGATCAAGCACATAACATAGTCCTGGCACATAGTAGTGTTTAATAAATACTAGAGCAGAATACTATAGCAGGACTAGTATCTCTCCAATCCTTCACATTGTATTTTTTTTTTAATGCAGCCTATAATTACACTGGTTTTCTAAGCTGTCATAGATGCACTGTTGACTCATACTGATCTAGTAATCTAATAAAAAACTCAGATTTTTTTTCAGACAAATTGCTTTTTAGTCACATTGCCCCCATTTTATAAATATAAGGTTGATTTTTTTAAACTCAAGCGAAAAACTTCACATTAATTTCTATCAAAATTCATCTTATTAGATTTGGTGCAATGTCACCATTCTTACGGGACCATGTCATGCTTTAATACTTACAGTTCGCTATCTAGTCAAACTTCTATCTCTTCTAAGTCTTTTCAAAATTTAAGATAGTTGGTGACTTCTCTGGGCATGCACATGTGTATTTAGATAAGAGGCTCTTAACCTTTTTTTTGTATCATGAACCCCCTTTCACATCTGGTGAAGCCTAGGAAACCCCTTCTCATAATTTTTTTTTAAATTCATAAAGAAAATTATCAAGTGAGATATAGTGAGAATAAAGTTTTAAATTTTTTCCTATTCAAGTTCACAAACAGTCTGAAATCTGTGGAACCTCAGGTTAAAAACTACTTCAAACAATTCCTCATTTTTATCCTAATCAGAATTGTTTCTTTTGCATCTAAAGAATTTCATCCATCTCAGGTTCATATCAGGGAAACAGAGAGTCTACACCAAGTCTTCTAATTCAGGTACTGCATGAAGACTTGCCTTTGGCTATGCACTGGACAAGGGATGCTAGATCTGATATGGAGGAGCCTAACTTTGTACAAATAGTGGGAACAGGGGTCAACAGGCAGCTCTATCACTCACTACCCCATGGTGAGTAATAAGTCCAGGGCACTGAGGAAAACACCCAGAAGCAACAACTATGTGCCACTTACCCTGAACTATCCCTATTATAAAGTACAAAGTTATAAGCAAGCCTGGAGGAATCAGCAAACAAAAAAGAATCCTACCATAAAGAGCTACGAAAGGGACACTAAGATGCAAATCCAGGAAAACAAAAGGATTCCAAAATTTACATAAGCAATGTTTCATCATTTTTGGTCATGTCTGACTCTTTGTAAACCCACTTGGAATTTCTTGGCAGAGACACTGGACTGGTTTGTCATTTCCTTCTCCAGTTCCTAACGATGAGGAAACTGAGGTAAAAAGGGTTAAGTGACTTGCCCAGGGTCACACGGCTAGTAAATGTCTGAGGACAGATTTGAACTCAGTAAGATGAGTCTTCCTGACTCTAGACCCAGTTCTCTAGCCACTACACCACATAGCTGCCTTCTTATATAAGCAAAGCTCCGAAGAAAAAACTGGGCAATTTATTTTGATTTGAAATACGTGTAGTCTCACATTTTGATTATGCCTTTTATCCCATACAATGATTCATAAATGATCTTTGATGTTTTCTAGATCAGTTTTTTTACACATGATTCGGTATACTTTTTCTGGGGTTGAGTCTTTTGAAGATTTCTTCTCTCATGGAGTCATTAAATTCTTTAATTCATTCTATTTTTCAAGGATTCTGTTGATTTAGTAAGGTTTTAAACCTATTGTTTGTTTTAGTTGTTAAATCTCTTTCCATTTCTTTCTTCCATAGTTTTCATTTATTTTCCATTTTTTCCCTAATACTCTCTTTTCCAATTCTCTCCTTTAGAGTTCACATTTCATTTATAAAACAAAGCAGGAAGGAAAACACAACTTGAGCAAAAGTTCAACTAAGATTCCTACATTTTTTAAAAAAGAACTAATAAAACATTTTATAAATCACTGGACTACATGAAAGTCATAATCAAAATATGAGACTACACATATTTCAAGAAATCATAAAATAAAATTGCCCAGATCTCTTAAAACCAGAGAGAAAAAGATGAAAATAGAATTTATCAGTCATCTCCTGAAAGAAACTCTGAAATGAAAACTCTAGGAACAGTATAGTCAAAATCCAGAGCTTCTATTTCAAAGAAAAAATACTGCAAGCAACAAGAAAGAAAGAATTCAAGTACCAAGGAGCCATAGTCAGGATTACACAGGATTTAGAAGTCACGACTACCAAAGTGCAAAGAGCTTTAGAATACAGTATTTCACAAAGCAAAAGAAATAAGCTTACAACCAAAAATAAATTACCCATTTAAACTGAGTATTAACCTACAGGGGGTAAAAGTAGACCTTTAATGAAATAGAGGGTTTCCAAGTATTCATGATGAAAAGATGAGAGTTGCATAAAAACTCTGAAATACAAACAGAAGAGTCAGAAGAGACAAGGGAAACATAAAAATATAACTATGAATGCTTAAGGAACTAAACCATGACAAACTTTTTACATTCTGATATGGACAGAGGATACTAGGCCTATACTTCAGAGAAAGGAAAAAAGGAAATACATGAAAAAATATTTATGGCATCTTTTTGAAATAGCTTTGCTTCTGTCAGAGACAGAATTCATGAAGATATCTAGAAAACTGAAATTCCCTGTTATTACTATATCATGTCTCTGTGCCAAGTTTATGATACATTTTCTATCTATTTAATCTTTCTGTGTTGGCAATCTATAGAATACTCTAATGATTTATATTACTTCTACTTTTGCCTCCATTAATCTTTATTCAAATGTTTTCCACTATTCTTCCCCATTCTGTTCCAGTATTTCTTTAGATGAAAATATAATCTTCAAATGTGTAATTCTGCTCTCATCCCCTTTCCATCTATCCTGTTTCTTCTGAATATGAGCCATATTCCCATCACAGGTCTCATTCCATCAATTCTCAGTGATATCTCTGAGGTCAAATTTGACTGCTCACATTAGGATCTCTGGTTCACCTTACTCAATACTTATACTTGATTTATCTGTGCACCACAGGTTTAGTTACTGGCCTTCATGCATTTTGTTTCTTATAAATTTACAGGTATCACTACTACTGTTTTTACTATATTGAAACTATTCTTTCTAGTATAGACTATGATATCCCTTAACCAAACTTGGGTTGAGAATGGTTCAGATAGTCTATCGTCATTTATATAATAAATCAAAATTTCAAAATGTGTACTAGTGACCTAATATATCTCACTTTCATTGATTTAAAAAAAAAACCTTCCTTAAAGCCCATCAATCTACTTGAATGAATTTTCCTATTTCCAGTTGCTCATCAACATTTTGCCAATTAGGCCACCTCGATTTACTCATTCCTTGTATAAGAAGCCTGCTCTCCACCAGGTCCAGTCCAGCAGTACCAACCTAGCTCTAATATATGAACAAATTCCATAATAGGAATGTAATACAAGTGAACCGAAGGAATATCAAGTCCTATAAGATCATAACTTTGAAAATTATTAACTAAATCTGTCTCTGCTACCTTGGGTAATTTTTTGGTATTGTTTATCACAAAGTCTTCCTTTGTACCTTTATAATAATTCAAGCCTACATGAGCACATTTAAAATTTCAGAGATAAATATCTACAGAGACACAGAAGAAAACTCAAGCCCAAGGGAAAAGAAAATGAGAATGGAAAACAAAGAAGAATATTATGCTTCAAACATTTAGGCTGAAAGTTTAATTTTTGTCTTTAGTTTCACAATATTGCTAGTATCTATTCAAAGAATTTTTAATTTCTATTACTTCTGACTGATAGATTCTACTTAGGTTTGGTAACTAAATCATTAACATTCATGATTTCCTCATGAGGAAGCCCCTAATCAAAGATTAAAAAAATTAATATTTTAATAGTATTTAATCTTTGGCTATAGTCATATTCTGATACCTGAGCATGAAGAGAACTCTAGGCTCTCCAAGGATCAGACAGAAGTTGAAAAAATTATAGTTCTCACCAAGCAAAAACAGATTACGAAGTCAAAGACATACATTGACCTAAGAACTAGCTAAGTTCAGTGATATTACCAAAAAGCTGGCAATTTCTGGGCAAAAGCTCAAGAAAAGTCTGGGGGAACATTTGTATAGAACAAGCACACTAAAATATTCCAAATGTTTTGTAGCACTTAAGTACATATTCAGTACTATATCACCTAAACATGACTGTTCTAAAATATTTTCTAAAACAAGCTTTAATATACATTATTGGAGTTTTAATGAACCATCCTTAATGCAAGGTACAGCCAAAAAATTCACTTACCTCCAGATTTACAAACAAGAGGAGTTATTTCATCCAGTGGATGCAGCATGCTGAACATAGTAGGTAAAGGTTCTCTAGCAAACAAAGGGAGAAAAAATTAAATAAAATGAGCACTAGAATAAATTTAACTATATTACACTAACTTTTTCCTTGCAAAGGAGAAATCTAAATTATAAGATCAATCAGAATTATAGGGCTCAAATCCCCCAGTAGATGTGGTCAAAGGATATGAACAAATAGTTGTCAAAAGAATAATCACATATTAATCACCACATGAGAGAATGCTCCAAAATGCTTACAATAAGAGAAATGCAAGTCCAACTAGTCCTGGGGGTTTTACCTCATACCCAGAAAATTGGCAAAGATGAAAAAAGATAGAAATAATCAATGTTGGAAGGAATGTAGAAAGGTAGGCACACTAAAGTATTGCTGGTAGGGCTGTGAAATGGTTCAACCATTTTAGAAAGCAACTTGGAATTAAGCAAATTAAGTGACTAATATGTCCATAACCCTCGCTTATACCCCAAAGTGACCACTGATATGAAGAAAGTTGCCATATACCCCAAAATATTTATAGCAGTACTTTTTGTGATGGCAAAGAATCAGAAACCAAGTAGATGCCCATCAAATGGGGAACAGTAGTGGTACATGCACACAATGGAAAATTACTGTGCTGTAAGTAATGATGAATGTGATGAATACTGAGAAGTCTGGAAAGATTACATGGATTGATGCAGAGTGAAGTAAGTAAGGCCAAAAAATAACATGTGTAACTAGAAAGAACAATCACACATTAAAAAAACAAACGCAAAAGTAAATGGTGCCAAATTACAAAGGCTTTAAAGCAGAAATATGAAAGGATAGACCCACTTAACCTCTTCTCAGAGGTGGGAAGTCCACAGGTGCTGCTTATTGTACATTTTCAAAATTTTTCAATGTATTGATAGACCGTATTGATCTTTTCCTCTTTTTTTGCATTTAAAAAATACTATTTGTCACATGGGACAGCTCTCTGAGAGGGAGGAATGGAAGAATACTGAGGAAAGGACTGAGGGAAACTGAACTGTTTGACAAAACATGTCAATTAAAAACATTTTAAAAAAAGAAAATGACTGCTGCAAAATCATAAAGAATAAGGTTGGCCCCAAAGACAACTATGAGAAAACAACTTCTCCCCACTCTGTAGAGAAGTGAAGGGTGTAAGAGGAAGGTCCATGCATATGAAACACTGGATAAGTCAGATTTTTTTTAACACATTGAGCAGTTTTACTGATTTGTCTCTTCTTTTCCTCAAAAAAAAAAAATCTGTTATAAGGGAGGACACTGCAATGGGAAAGGAATGCAAGGGAAAATACATCCAATGTAAAAATGACCAAAAACATGAATTAAAAAAAAGAACATGGTTACAAAAGTCAATTTTTGGCCAAAAGTCAATTTTCCTTTACCTATTCTAGTGCTTTTACCCTAGTTACTATAACTTTTCTTCCAGTCTATTATCACCCACCCCCAATCTCTTCCAATCTTCATAGTTCCAGAAGCATATTTTGGAGGATGTTCATACCTGTGATTTCATCAGTGATTTCATCCTGGTGTTTCCTTTGAGGCTTACAACTTACAGCCCTAGAGAAGTGCCTGAACAATTAAAGGTTACATGACTTGCTTGCAAACACAGCAAGAGCAGTAACTGAGCCCCCTGTTTTCCTTATTCCTAGACTGGCCTTCTATCTACCCTAACTTACTGATTCTGCATTATAGTTAGACAGCACTTAATTTTGTGGTGTTGAACTCAGAATGGCCCAGTAAGCACTAGCTACCACAACTCAGAAAGAAATTAATAAATGAGAAAAAGATCCTCTATTCTACTAAAATTTCTTAGTGAAATTGCTTCCACTAAAACTGAGATTAAAAAATCTTAATTTCTGTGAGTAACTTTTCTTTACTAATCAAAATATTAACAGATTTAAATTGTGTCTTCTCAGAAGGAAGGAAAGAAAAAACACATATACCCCATTTAGCTAAATGAGAAATCTTCAGGGTTTTACAGTTTAAAATGAATTTTCAAGCACTTTTTTTGTCTTTTTGTCTCCTCCTTTGCCCTTTGCAAAAGCTCAAAAATCTAATATTTAAAAAAAAAAAATTGCAGAGCCAAGTGTGAGGGCACATGCCTACAGTCCCTGAAGCTAGAGAAGCTGAGGCTGGTGGATCACCTGAACTCACCTGAGTTCAGAAGTTCTGAGTTACAGCAGCACTAAGGCTGGTCAGGTGTCTACACTAAATCTGGCACCAATATGGTTAGTCTCAGGAGCAGAAAACTATCAGGATGCCTAAGGAGGCGCAAATTGTCCAAGGTCAGTAAAACACAGCAGGATAAAGTTTCTATGCTAATCAGTTTTGGTATTAGGCCCATGAGTGGTCACTACACTTTTAGCATGGGTAAAACAGGGAGACCCATTCTTGGGGGAAAAGGGGAAGCAACTTACTAAGCACCTACTATGCGCAGAGCATTTTACTAAGTGCTTTATATCCTTGTTGTCAAAGAGTTTACAATGCAATTAGGGAGAAAAGCTATAGACACAGTGAAATGATAACACAAAGCAGCAAATGATTAAGTGTCAAATGAAAGGAATGGTCAGTAAACGCATGATATCTGTAAATGTTCTCTCCCACACATTTACTTTCTAAAAAATTTTACTTTGTAACAGTCAATAAAAAAAGTCAAGGTGCAATTCTTCAATGAATACCTGGGTGAACTTGGAGGTACTTCATGTGCAGAACTACTTCGTTCAAACAATAAACCGTATTTGGTGGGCCAAACATTTGCCACCTACCAGTTAGGAGGAGAAAGAGAAAAGAACAGAGTTAAGGCATTACATTAACAAAATAATCTTGGGATTCTGACAATAAGTTAGAGGTTTTTTTCCCTACTCAATAAGCACAATAAAGGAACTATATCATTTCTATAAAATTTTTAATTTAGCTCCCTAAGGATGAGATGGTACTTGTATTCTCAAAATCTCAAAACCAAAACCAAGATTCAAAACAGGACACTGTGCCAAACATTCAGAACAACATGAGATATCATAAAAGAATGCCATCTACCAAAGCACAGAAAGGAGACATAGTATAAAGAGATAACTTTTGGCTGTATAATTCCTTAATATAATCAAAATTTAATAACTTGATCTAAATTAACCAATATTTTACATTCAAGAATGTTTATTTTAATCTCATTAATACTACTATTGTTAATTTGTAATTGCTCAATTAGAAATGAAAAAATAATATAATAAACAATTCATTCAACTTTAACCAAAATGACTTAGAGTATACCTATGATTTAATATTTTTAAATTCACCACACTAATTTTTTCCTTCATAACAGATGAACAAACCTTAAGTAACTAGACTACAATCATCATTCAGTAATTTTGTTTAAAGTAACATTGTTCTCACAAGATCAGTATCTATAATGCTGACTATTAATATGCAATAGTTTACCATAAGACAAATTGAAAATATATGCAAAAAGATGAAAGTTTTAAACAAATTTACCTGAAAAGGTAAGGAAGCTATATAATCCTTCCCTTCCATACTATGCACATTTATGCAAGAACTTTGTAATATGCATATGCATTTTTCTACCTCATCTCTACCTGAAATTTAAGAAAACATAAAGGTTATTTATACACTTCTTCTATACTTTAGACCCCACAACCAAATTCTTTTCAATCTAAAACGGTTGTGTTATAAGTGAAAAATTATAAATTAAAATAGGTAGAAGAGAATTTGTATAAATAAATAGATGAGGGACTATAACCCAACATAAAATAAAGTTTGAAGAAAGGAAACTTACTGTCATCTTTTTCAGATTTGTCCTGTGATATAATGAAGTCACACCACAATGCCTAAAATCAAAACAAGCATGTTTACTAAAAAAAAGAAACCAGAATTTAGGAATATTTTTTCCTTCCCTCCTAACAACAAAAGTCATTAAGACCTGCATTTGTAAAATTAAAAAAAAAAACCTCTTGTACAATCATTTAAGATGAAATTTTATTATCTCTTATTTTATCCCCCAAATAAATCTTTATCTTAGAGTCTATGTATTCTGTGCCCTAATTAAGGTACTACAAATACAACAAATACACTGACAAGAAATATTCTTATACAACTCTTCAATACCCAAAGACAATGTTTAGGATGTACTCAGAGCAATAATTAATGGAAAGTGCTGCCTCCTTTTCTTTTGTAAAAATCACTAATTTATCCCTCTCCTCTTGCCTGCCCCCAGGGAACGATTTTTTTAAAAAAGAAAAAAAGGCTTTTAATTAATATGCATTATTCAGCAAAATTAGTTCCTACATTGACCATGTCCAAAAAAAATGTATATCCCACTCTGCATTTTCAACCCCTCTCTGGCAAGAGACAAGCTGGTATTCTTTCTTAAAAAGCTAAGAGAAAAAAAGCAGTGATGTATAGCACAGTGGATCAACAGCTTGCCATGGGGTCAGAAAGATGAGGTGAATATCTGGCCCTCTAGACACTTGCTGGCTGGGTGACCAAGATAATCCAGTGCCCAGTTATCTAAAGCCTGTATGCTTACACTGTAGAAAATGCTGATCTGCAGAGAGAGGAAGTACCTCACCAGACCTCTCTAAATCAATACAACCATAGATACACTCAATAAATAAACAAACCTAAGAAAATCAAATAGAACAGTACAAAACACCTGGAAAGTGAGGAAAAAATAGGTAAAGTGAGGCTTGATAGAAATGAATGCTGTAAGAACACATAACTATATTTGCAAAGAAGTGTTAATGAAAGAGAGAAGGAAAGGAATAAGCATTTATACAGTACTCTTTGCCAGGCACTAACTATGCTAAACATTTTTTAAATATTAGCTCATTTGATTCTCACAACAACCCTACAAGATAGGTGCTGTTATTATCTTCATCTAACAATTGAAAAAACTAAGGAAAACCAATTTTATCAGTGTAAAAAACTATAGGTTGTTGTCCTTTGTCTTCTACGAGGACCAAAATGACATTACCATTGTAAAGTGGAATTTCAGTGTGTCCGACTGTGGCTGATCAGACCAATACAGATAATCCATCTGAATATTTGGGGTATATATCCCAAATTTGCTCATCCTGCGTTTACTTTGTGCTGTCTCAATTCTGCTTTGCTCAAAGAGCACAGCATCTTTTTTTACGTGGGCACACCATGCTGAGCGATCCTGTGCCAGTGTCTCCCATGTTGCACAGTCAAATTCAAAGTTCTTGAGAGTATCCTTGTATCTCTTCTGACTGCCATGTGATCGCCTGCCCCATGCAAGTTCTCCATAAAATAGTCTTTTTGGCAAGCATACATTTTGCCTCCAAACAATGTGGCCAGCCCATCAGAGTTGTGCTCTCTGAAGCAGTTTGAATACTTGGCAGTTCAGCTCAAGCAAGGACTTCAGTGTCTGGTACCTTATCCTGCCAGGTGATCCTCTGAATCTTCCTCAGACAGTTCAGTTCAAATGGAAGCAATTCAGTTTCCTGGCATAGCGCTGGTAAACTGTCCATGTTTCACAAGCATATAACAATGAGGTCAGCACAGCGGCTCTACAGACCTTCAGTCTCGTTGTCAGTCAAATACCTCTTCTCTCCCAAACTTTTCTTCAGAGCCTCCCAAACATGAGCTAGCTCTGGCAATGCATGCATCAACCTCATTGTCAATGTGTACATCCTTGGAAAGTACACTACCAAGGTAAGTGAGCTTATCCACAGCATTCAAAACTTCTCCATTTTTTTTGTAACCAATGGTTCCACGTATGGATGGTGTGGTGGTGGCTGATGGAGCACCTGTGTTTTCTTGGTGTTAATTATTAGGCCAAAATTAGCACAGGCAGCAGAGAATTGATCCATACTTTGTTGCATCTCAGCTTCAGAGGCTGCATTGAGTGCACAATCATCCACAAACAGAAAATCATGCACCAGCACTCCCTCCACTTTGGTCTTGGCTTGTAACCTTTTCAAATTGAAGAACTTACCATCAGTATGGTAGTGGACCTTGATGCTATGTTCAACCTCACTGAAAGCATTTGTCAACATGGCTGAAAACATCATGCTAAAAAGCATGGGAGCAAGCACACAGCCCCGTTTCACTCCATTGGTGACTGGGAAGGCACGAGAGCACTGTCCATTATCCAGAACCTGGGCAAACACGCCATCATGAAACTGACATACGATATTGATGAACTTCCCCAGGCAACCAAATTTTGACATAATTTTCCATAAGTCCTCATGACTAACAGTGTCAAAGGCCTTGGTCAGATCCATAAATGTTGTGTACAGATCTCTGTTCTGCTCCTGGCATTTCTCATGGAATTGTTGGGCAGCAAACACATCAACTGTTCCTTAGCCCTTTCTGAAGCCACACTGTCAAGTTTATGGCCATCTTTCAGATGAAAGATCAGCCTATTAAGGAGGACTCTATTAAGAATTTTGCCAGCAATGACTAAGAGAAAGATCACCCTGTAACTGTCACAGGACAATTTATTCCCTTTACCCTCACAGGGATGGACAATGGAGGCATCCTTGAACTCCTGGGGGATAACCTCCTCTTGCCATATAACTTGGAAAATTTCTATCAGCATTTGGGTGAGCAATGGTTCCCCTACCTTATAAATATCAGCTGGAATAGAATCAGCATCAGGTGCTTTGCCACATGAAAGAAGCCTAATGGCCCTCAAAACCTCTACTTCAGTTGGAAGTTCAGCTAAGGACATAAATGGTCAATAGCCTCAGCATTAATTTATGATGGTTTGTTGAGAACACTATGGAAGTGTTCAGCCCATCTCTCTAGGATCATGTCCTTATCACTAGTCAATGTGGCTGTATCAGCACTGAGTAGTTGTAATGCACCATAAGTTTTTGGTCCGTAAGTAGCTTTCAGGGAATCATAAAAGTGGTTTGCATTGGTACTATCAGCATAAAACTGAATTTCATCTGCCTTCTTATTGAGCCAGGAATCCCACATCTCTCTAAGCTTTGCTTGTACTTTGCTTCTGATGGAATTAAATGCTGCCTTCTTAGAAGTGGATGAACTATCCTGCTGGTAAATCCTGTGGAGTTCACATTTTTCATTTATCAGCTTCTGAATTTCCCCATCATTTTCATCAAACCAGTCTTGGTGTTTACAAGTGTTCTGACCCAGATGAGCCAATGAAGTGCTGCACACCAAATCTCTGAGAGTTGCCCACTCATTTTCTGCTCCACTGTTGCCAACTGTATATTGGCTCAACTTTCCCTCCAAGTCAGCAGCAAACTGTTCCTGCTCAGGGAAGAGCTCTAATTCATTGACATTATTTCTTCTGGCAGTCATTTTGCCTTGGGGGTGGTGCTTTTGATGAATGAGAATATTTAGCTTGGAAAGGTTAAGTCTATGATCAATCCAGCACCCTCACATCTTGTCTATCTCTTCTCCTTACAATCACATGTGGGAATTCCCTCCACCAATACAGATATGCAACCCACCTATAACTTAGAAAATATATCCTAGGAAGTTGACTGAGGCATATTCAGGTCAAGTGACTTGCCCAAGGTCACACAGCTAATAAACATTAGAAGTGGGAAATGAATCCAGGTTTTCTCAATTCAAAACCCAACACTAATCTACTGTCACTGCTGGTCAGTCATGTACAACTTTTTATGATTCCATTTAGGGTTTTCCTTGGCAAAGATGTTGTAGTGGTTTGCCATTTCCTTCTCTAGCTCATTTTACAGATGAGAAAATTGAGGCAAATAGGGTTAAGTGACTTGCCCAGAGTCACACTAGTTAGTGTCTGAGGCCAGATTTGAACTCAGGAAAATGAATGTTCCTGATTTCAGGCCTGGCACTCTATGAACTATGGTGACACCTTGCTGCTCCCTAACCTACAGAGTTAAGCTTAATTCCAAGGAATAAACTTCACAAGACTACAAAAGTTTAGAGCTGAGAAAAGATGTCACAATTATCTAGTCCAACCTCCTCATTTTGCAGATTAAGAATTGATACCCAAGAGGAGTGCTAAAGATCTCAAAGCCAGTCATGGTCAGAAATAAGAGGTGAATCTAGATCTCCTGAAATCTGCAGAGCTAAACAAGAGAACCACAAGAATTCTGTCTTCAAATTACAATCTGAAAAGATATTAGGGGCTATAATAAAAAGATCAAGCATCACTATGGATTGTCATTTTTTTAAACCAAAGATCAATGCTTATCTCTTGTAATTCTGGAAAATCCCTTTAAAATTTTATCAAAAAAAGAAAAAATAGTTAAACACAACCAGAACCTTTGAAAGTAATTTGTATCCTCTATAAACACACAAAAAGAAGTGCAAACAAGACATAAAACAAAATAATATAAACTTTTATCAGTAGCACACATCAAAATTAATAGTTGCTAGAATTCCTAAATTACATAAAATATCATGCCCTATACATATTGTATTATTACTGTTACATAAATATGAAGAAAATTAAAAATTTATCACTTATTCAAGTGATAAAACTTAAATAATTTCTAACCTGAAGAACAGGACTATCCACTGTAAAAGCTTTATAAACAGCAGAAGCCTGACTTTTACTTCCTTTGCTCCAGATGACCATATTACCAGCTACATACAATTCTTCATCATATTCTACCTCTTCTCCAACATCACTTACACCTTTCCTTAAATGCCAGCTTTCCTGAAAAGAGATTTAGAAAATGGTTATAAATTCTTCTCAAATACTACCTTTAAAAATCTGTCCCACTTGATTCACTAAGTAAAAGAGTAAAAATATTCTTAAGACTAACTACTACAAACTAGTATAAAATTCTTAGCAAGAAAGGCAAAAATTGTGGACACAGAACCCAATATTTTAGCTATACCACACAAGAAACTTTATGAGCAGGAACTTGAGATCTTACTAATACAAAGCTTTGTAACATGTACTTATGACTCTGTTAAACAAATAATATGAATATGCAAAAATTACTGCCTAGACCCATCTCTGAGACCAGAAAACTGCAGAAAAATAATTTATATGCAGGGATGTTGATATTTTTCTTGTCTCTTCTAATAAAGTTTAAGATTTTTGACAGCCAAGATCATGTCCAATTATTCCTCCGTTTCTCCATAAATAATTAATATGGTACTATATTTACATATCTCAAATTTTTGCTGGATGAATGTGCATTAGTGAACTTAGATGATAATCAACTGAATATAACTCAATGAAAAGCACAATCATAACAAACCAAAATATGCAGATGTTTGACCTCTAGGATACAAATAGAAAAAAAGACTAAATCTAAGTCTGGAGTTCTTAACCTGTTTTGTCATGGATCCCTTTTGCAATTTCATGAAAAATAAAGACCCCTTCTCAAAATGCTTTTAAACGAACAAAGCAAAATGTAGTGTTACAAAAGGAAAGTAATGTATTTATTACAATGTTTTAAAAACAAGTTCATAAACCTCTGATTAAGAACTCTTGATCTAAGGGAGGTTTTTAATCTCCTATTTCTTAATAAAATGTCTATCACCAGATCTAATAACTTCTGTCCTAGAAATTGCATGTCATTTCTCGGTTTGCATGCAGGTTACCTTGGGTAATTATATTATTCTAGTTTTCCAAAATATAACTGGAAATTTAATAGAACCTTCTGTTTTTCATGGATTGTAACCTCCTGAAGGGATCCCACCAAACCAGCAGCTCCATCAGAAGACCACAGCTCAGATGCAGGCTGCAGCTGCCGCAGTTGAAGATTCAGCGCATTAGGGTGGTGCTTGCAGTGATCACGGCCAAAAGGAACAAACTCCTGCAAATCCCCTGCTGCAATCATCGTTACCTTCTCTTCATAGATGTTCGACATGGGTTCCAAATATCAACATTATTTCTGCATTAAAAGATTAAAATGTCAATTTTCAGAATCAAAGCAAAATAAAAATACCATAAAGATTATGCAAGATACTTATATATCCATGGACCATAATTGTGTGTGTGTATGTCAAAGACTAGGACCCCTGGTCCAGAGCTTCCTTTGAACTGAAAGAACACTTAACTGGTAAACAGCTATGCACTATACAAACATGTAGTATGGATTCTCTTGATTCACTTGTGATTTTTATCAGTGTGGGAACCCCCAGAATGGAAACTCTCTGCAATGGTAGAGATGGGAAACTCACCTTTATTTTCTAGTCTTAAGAGTACCTGGAACACTTGAAGGCTTAGTGACTTATTAGTGGTCTCACATTATATGTCAAAGACAGGCTAGAATCCAGGTCTTCCAGACTCAAATGCTGGCCCCTCTATTCACTATGCCAAGCACCTTTTTTTCTCTGCTTTATGGTTCCATTAAATTGAACATGTTTTATAAAAGCTCTTCCATAATAGCTCATATTTATAAAGCATTTAAAGGCTATGGAATAATTTCCTCACAAGCACCTTTATAGGTACTATCACTATACATGTTACAAGTAAGAAAATAGGTTGAAATTTAAATGATTTGGCCATAGGCACAATTTATTAAGTGGCGAAGCCTAAATTTGAACCCACATCTTCTAAGTTCAAGTACAATATTCTTCTACACATACACAGCCTCATTTTTGCTAATTTTACAAGATATGCACTTAAAGACCACAGCTATGAGAACACAGGCTAACTTTATCTGCACCAAAAGTGTAACTAGTGATTTGTTGAGAACTGCCATAAGATTAAAAAAAAATGACAGCTTCCGGTTGACTAAACTATTTTAATCAGAATGATTAAGTATCAAGTAATCTGATGATATTCAAATATAATTCAGCTGTACTTTACACATCTCCTTTCCCCCTTTCCTAAGGATAAAGAAAATAATGCAATCAAATTGACTGACCACAAAAGCTTTTCATAAAATTTACCTTTATAAAGCTAGCTATTAATCTTACTTAGATACACTAGTACAGTCAATTCTCTACCTGCATAAAAGGTAGAGAACCAAAGCACAGTTAACTCAAAACAAGTGCTAATCTTAAAATCACTTAATGTTAGGTTTGGAAAGTGATTTTGTTCGCAACAAATATATGTTCTTAATTTTTTTATTAGGAAAGTCTATTGTAGCATAGTTTATTTCAGTTTCTGACTGTGTCAAATCATATCTCTCAAAACATCAAGTATATTCAGTAAAATTTTGATACTGTATAGTCCATAAGATGGGTGACTCCTGCCCAACACCAGCAACATGAATCCAATATTAAGCTAAACTGCATTCTATAAATACACACCAAGTGAGGGTAGGAAAAAAAAATGACAGGGAGCCACTAAAAACGTGGTATGTAGAATGTATCATGCGGGTAATTTGGAGTTTACTGGGTACAATGCAAATAAGATTTTGACAATTACCAAGGAGCCTACATAAGCTCCTTGATAATCTCACCAAAAATGTTTAGGGCATTTGTCCCTTAGGCAATATGTTGTACCACACAGACAGAACCAAATAAAATTCTGTAGGTGAAGACAATACCAAATTCTCAGTTCAAAGTACAGCTATGCCTTCCCCACTGCAACTTTCTCCATTGCAGTTTTCATATACCATGGGTCAGCCTAAGAAATTAAATGCACATTTTGCTGGAGTTTTGCAGACACCTCAGATGACATGAGAAAGCCAACAGAGAACAAAGAAAAAGTTCAGAAACTCAGAAATGCATAAAATGTACAATATTATATAATATAAACATTTTATCTTCTAATACCATAATAATTCAGACTTCTTTTCTGGTATGAAGGGCCAAAAAATTTTATGTGAGTTTTCCAGATGGCAGGGGTGCCCCTAACTCCCAAGAAGTGGAAGAATAACTGTAAATTATTTATATACTTAAACTAAGGCACAGCATGGCACTGTAGATAAATAAGAAGCCTTGGAGGCAAAAAGACTAGGATCCAAATCTTGCCTCTGACATGTAAAAGTTAACACATTTATTATACACTTTGTATATGCCAGGCACTGTGTTAAATGCTAGGGATAAGAAATACAAGCAAAAAAGGACAGTTCCTGTTCTCAAGGAATTTACATTCTAATGGACAATAACACACAATAAAGAGCTAACAAGCAGGTGAAGAGGGTATCCACATGGAAGGCAAGATGGTGCCTACAGAGAATGAAGGATGGATGGTCTGGGTTTACGTTCCTTCTTAACAGGAGAGAATGGGAACAACAGAGGAAGAGGAAAAAGGCAAGTGAAGCATGGGGGCAAAATCTGGAAAGAGAAGCTTGGCTGTGTCAAATATCTCACATCTTTATAAAGTTTAAGGTTTGCAGAGCACTTTATGATCCCAAATGATCACATTATATATGTAAACATAGACAAATTGCCAAATTGCCTTCCTGTACTAGTAAAGGGAATTTCCATACCAGGAATTCCCTGAGGTTTACATTTTAACTCAATTTCTTCTAACTTGTTATGGAGTTGAATGATATTGACCAAATTTGGTAACACATCTTAATTTTGATTTCTGATTTAATCCCTGCAGATCTTGGACTAGGACCAGGGATTCTTTTTAATGTCATGGTTACCCTTGGCAGACTTATATCGTCTACAGATCCCCTTCTTGGAATAATTTTAAATGCATAAAATAAGATGCATAGGCTTTCAAAGGAAATCAATTATACTGAAATAGTTAACAAAATATTTTAAAAAAAAATTCACAAACCCAAGTTAAAAACTCCTGGTTTAGCTCTCCTTTCAGCTCTAAACTTACAATCCTATGGAAAAAAAAGGTAACATTTTCAAATGGGTCTATCTTATATATTTAATGTATTTAAATGAAACTTGGCATGAGTCAGGATTGTAAAATAGCTTTGTGATTGCACTGAATAAGGTACAAAGTGGACAAAACCGTTAGTCTTTTCAGCATCGAAGTTAAAACACTCATTCTTATCACATTTTCAATAAGGTACTATATGTTGATACTGGGGTATGAAACAATCCTCCCTCTCAAAATAAAACATTCAAAGAGATTTAGAAAAAACCCCACACAATACAAAGAAACATAACAGGTTTTGATATGGACATTTTCAATCCCACTTAAAAGTGCTCCTCTGTTTAAAAAAAAGCTAGCATTTTCAAATGAGAGGTATTTTAAAAGTGCTTTGCAAACCTCAAAGCACTACAGAGCCGTCAGCTATTATTATAAATTCAAGTCTATGGTAAAATCATTAAGCTAGATTATAAGTCAGATTATAAATCAGAGAACCTACTTTTTTATTAATTGTTGAGGAAAGAATTTTTTTATGTTACCAAGTTAGTATTTGATTAAGTAGGACATAAACCGATGAACTGGTTACTGGTTCTCAAAGCTACCTCAATTTTCAAGTAGTCTTGAAAAAATCAGACAAACACACACCCTCAGACCTCAAAATTTAGAACCAAAATGGAAAGTTTAAAACACCTTTCTCATAGCTTCTCATTAAGACTACAATTCAATGAAGCAATATGGAGCACGGATAAAAGTACTGGACTTGGAGTTGGGAAGGCTTGGGTTCCTATGTTGAGGGCCTAAGTGAACTCAGTAAGAGACACTGGAGAAACATATTCCACGATAACAGAACTGTGGTAAATGTGTTGGGTGGCAGCTAAGTGGAGTCAGGGTTGGAGAGCCGGACTTGGAAGTCAACTAGCAAATCACCTAAACTCTTCTGGCCTCAGTTTCTCCATCTCTAAAATGGAGATAATAGTCACTAACATATATCTCAGAAAGCTACTGTGAGAACTGATAAAGATAACCGGTAAAGGGATACATGACATATATAAACTTACATCTCTATTTATCTGTACATATATATATATATATCTTTCTATAAACATATATATTTATAAATGCACACATTTACACACGTATGTATGGTTTTAGAGAGTTTTTTTTACGTGTATGAGAGAGACAGAGAGGGAGAGAGAAAAAGAGAAAGAGAGAGAGAGGGAGAGCTAGCACGTTTCCTGCATGGAGGGAAAAAGCGGGGTGGAAAGCCAACCTGTGCCATGGAGGCAGATGTCTGGGCTGAGGCCAGTTTGATTGAATAGTGCTTGAAAACTGAAAAAACACTCACGCCAAATATGATATATGTGTATTTGTATTAAGTCATTTATATCATATTTTTATCTATATATGGCATTTGTGATCAAGCCAAGAGCTATGTGGAGGGAGCAGGACGGCCGGAGCGGGAGGGGTACTTCTGGGGGCACTAAGTTCAGAAGCAAGGAGGTACTTTTAGAACAAGGGGGGTAGAATGGAAGCGTGATTGTTACAAGTTTCTCCCTTGGAACCTCCACACGCACTGGCTGGGGAGACACCTGCCTGCACACAAAACCTCCCCCCCACAACAAAACTTAAAACAATTGAGGGCAAGGCCCCGGCTCCCCCTACGCGGCGACACGCGCCTTTTTTGCCTCAAGGGGCGAAGCGGGACAATCCGGGAAGCCTCTGCCCCGAGAGACCCGGTGCCCCCCACCCCCTAAGCCAAGAAAACGGCGGGGCCGCGGCTGTCGGGGTGAAAGGAGTCTGGCGAGAGCGCCCAGGAGAGCCCAGAGCACCGCGAGGAAGGGGAAGGCGCCGGGGGAGCATCCAGGCCGGACCCGGCGCAGGGTTGGCCTCGGCACCGTCTGGGGGGCGCGCCCACCTGAGTGACCCAGGAAACGTCGGGCGCTGCCCCTGCTGCTCCCCGGAGACGCGGGGACCGGGGCGAAGACGGGATCGGGCAAGCGGAGCGATGCGTGGCGGTGACTCCTCTGCCACTACAACTTCTCATGCCCTCCCCCCTCTCCCTCCCGGGCTGCGGAGGAAGCGGTGGCGGTGGCGGGGAAGGCGGGAGGGCGACGCGGTTCCTCTACTATCCGGGAGGGCTGAAGATCTAGCTGGCTGGCGCGCGAGCGGCTGGGGCGAGAGGTTCAAATGGGCGCGGCCATCTTGGATGTCCCGTCATGCCCCGCGCCCAGAGGGGGCGTGGCCCGATGCGGAGGCTCCGCCTCGCTCCTTGAGCCCTCTAGATCCGCCTAGGGAGAGGACGAGAGGGAGCCCGCCAGCGAATGAAAGAGAAGGAGGGCGGGGCAAAGCCGGCGCACCTGGGCCGCGGGAGCTCTGGTCCTGGTACTCGGACCCTGAAAGAAAACTCTGAAAGCCATACTCCACCCTGCGCTGGGAAGCAGCGCCGTCACATTTATTGGGGGAGGAGGGAGCGGTTGTGGTTGGTTTTCATTTAAATAGTACTAGCTTAACGCGCCGATCTCTTACCTTCTTTTAAGCTCTTAAATCCTTCATAAACGGCTCCAACTTCACTTTTCCGGGTTTATGGTGTTACCCTCTTTACTGTTCCCGCCCTCTTGGGTCTAACCTTGGCCTCACCCCGACGGCCCATCTCCTGCCTCCTGGCACAGGCTGTGTGCCACCCCTCCCCCTTTCTGGGAATGCCCTCCCTCTGCCTGTTAAAATCCCTTCCCCCCATCAGAGTTCAGCAAGAACAGCGTCCTTTCCGTAGGGTCTTTCCTGATCCCCTCCCCCATCCCCTCATTACCTTACTCTTACCCTTATATACTTAATTTGTATATGCTTCTATGTGGACCAATTCTCTCTTCTACAACGTAAGCTTCTGGAGGATAAGGACTGTTGCACTTATTTCTTTGTATTGCCAGTGCCTGTCTTCCCAGGACCCAGTTCAGGCATCACCTTCTGCACTAGGCTCTTCCATCTCAGGTCGTTGTGTTTGTCCTTAATTCTGGAAGAGGACCCTGATGTCAAGATGATGACATGACGTGCAACAGAGTTTGATTTGAGTGAGGGAGGTGTGCAAGGTCGCCAACCTCACTTTCTTCTCCTGAGCCATGTGGGTCTAGTGGTCGGATATTCATCAGGACTACTGAAGATGACCCAGGATGCAGTGGGAGACCCCTGGCCCTTTGAGATTAAGGTCTTGAAAGAACTAATTCCAGAGATTAAAGAACTCGAAATAGGCCAACTACAAATCAAGGCTTGATTTATTGTTTTGTTGATTCTCTAGACTGTAGAAAATGTTAATAATGTGAATTTTAAAGTGTATCCTGAGTATTTTTTCAAAAGAATTAGCTGTTAAAAACATTTTCTAGTAGAGCTTTATTTCTTATATCTGTTATGAATTATTTCAAGCTTTTTTTTTTGTTTTGGGTTTTTTAATTGGTTTTGCTTTTACAAATTACAAAATGTCTTACTAATTTTACATTTTTTTGTTTTTACAAATTGTTTTACAAATTGAAAGTTTGTGGCAACCCTGCATCCAGCAAATCTATTGGTACCACTTGTCCAACAGCATATGCTTACATTGTGTCTCTCAGTCACATTTTGGTAATTCTTACAATATTTGAAACTTTTTCAGTTATAACTGTTATGGTGATCTGTATTCAGTGATCTTAAATGCTGCCATTGTAATTGTTTTGAGGCACCAAAAATCACACCCAGATAAATCTTGAAGTGTTGTGTGTATGTATTTTGACAGCTCCAATGACCTTTCTCCCTTCTCCCCTGTTCCCTGAGATTGAAGAATATTACATAAACTTAGTTGAGAAAGTAGCAGTTGAGAGGAATGACTCCAATTTTGAAAGAGGTTCTACTGGGGGTAATGTGGTATCAAACAGCATCATATGCTACAGAGAAATCTTTTGTGAAAGGAAGAGTAAATCAATATGGCCAACTTCATTGTTTTAGTTTAAGAAATTGCCACAGCCACCCCACTTTGCAGCAGTCATTAACCTCAAGGCAAGACCCTTCAGCGATAAAAAGATTATGACTCACTGAAGACTCAGATGATGGTTAGCATTTTTCAACAATAAAGTAGTTTTAAATTAATGCATGCATATTTTTTAGACATAATATTATTGCACACTTAGTAGATTAAGGTAAACATAAATTTTATATGCACTGGAAAACCAAAACCTTGTGTGACTCACTTTATTGTGATATTTGCTTTAAGTTATGGGGAGGGATGTACATATATATATATCTGAGATATACCTATAGAGCTCACAATTCCTAGCAAAGGGTTGACTGGCCACAGAAACTTACAGGATGTGTAGTTCTGCCCTCTGACATAGGGAAGAAAGTCACAAGTTGACAGTAGGAGTTTTGGGGCAGGGAGCACTAGGAGAATGAGGAGAAAAAGGACAGCCAGCAGCCATTCCATGGCAACAACCAAACTATGGGAACAGTTTCATCTTCGGATGTCTAGACATCTGTAGTTCTATTCTTTAGAATGGAACAATGGGTTTTAAAATGGGGAGTAGAGTTGAGCTACCCTAACATGAGACATGACATCTAAGTGAACAATCTGAGAGTTGTATGACTGTGTTATCACAGGGACTTGCTCAGGTAGCAAGAGCCCTAGAGAAACAAGCCAGTTGGGAGAAATGAACAGATGGGGCCCACCCCACTCTGGTCTTACTTCCCCTTAAGTATGTTCCTAAAATTTTTTCTGTTACAAAAGAGAGTTGACAAAATATATTATTAATCATAAACACATATGGTTGATCTATTTCTGATATATTCTGAATTTCCCCCCTCCCCCAGTCATTTTTTTTTTTCTCAGCATGAGGAAGCAAGGAGAGCCACTCAGGAGAGAGGGATCTTTCCTACTACAAGGCTAGAAACTCAACCCCAATCAATCCCTACCCTGCAACCTACTTTTGTAGCGTTTTGCTATCTAACTGGAGGCATAAACAAAAGATACTTTCTAATTACCTTTTAAGGGAAGAATTACCAAGAATGTAGGTCTGTATCTCCAAGGCAACATTCATAGCACCAAGGGAGATGATGAATATGCCAGCATAGTTCTGAATCACAAACTATAACAGATTCAGACACCAGAAAGCCACATCCCAACACCAGAAAGTCAAATCTGTCATAGTAACCAAGAAGTCAATACACATTAGCACTGCAGGGGACAAAGTCATTCCCAAGCCTTCCTCTCCATCCTGACCTTCCCACCAGCAAACACTCACAAGACTGCCTATGTTCTCTCTCTATTCTGCTCTAACTGCTTTCACCAACTTCCTCCCAGTTCTGCTCCACCCTTCCTGTTCTACCTATTCAGCAAGATCCTCCCACCACATGTTACTTAGGCTTGCATGTAATTTAAGCAGGTCACATGGGCCTGTCAATGAATGGGAAAGATCTTCCCATTTAAATTATCATTACAAGGCCATAGATGTGAGTCAAGATAACATCTCTGATACATACTCTCTCACCCTCCCTTTTTCCTTCCTTCCCATTCCCCCCAACCCTGTCTTTGGGCAAGCAAGTGGCACAGTGGACAGAGTCCCAGCCCTGAAATCAGGAAAACTCATCTTCCTGAGTTCAAATCTAGCCTCAGATACTTGCTATCTGTGTGACCCTGGGCAAACCATTTAACCCTGTTTGCCTTAGTTTCCTCATCTGAAAGTTGGAGAGAGAAAGAAATGGCAAGCCACTTCAATATCTTTGCCAAGAAAACCCCAAAGGAGATCACAAAGAGTTAGACATAACTGAATAACAACATTGTCAGGTAAATTTGTGAAGATGTTCATTGTTTCTGTCTCTGTCTCTCTCTTGCACACACACATACACACACACACACACAGACATCAAATTTTCTATTCATCTCTGCTCTTTTCATCAAGAATTCTTGAAAGTCCTCTATTTCACTGAATGACCATTTTTTCCCCTCAAATTATTGTACTCAAGTTTTGTTGGGTAGGTGATTCTTGGTTTTAATTCTGGCTCCTTTGATCTCTGGAATATCATATTCTAAGCCCTTTGATCCCTTAATGTAGAAGCTGCTATCTTGTGTTATCCTGATTGTATTTCCACAATACCTGAATTGTTTCTTTCTGGCTACTTGCAATATTTTCTCCTTGACCTGGGAGCTCTGGAATTTGGCTACAATATTCCTAGGAGTTTTCATTTTGGGATCTCTTTCAGGAGATGATCGGTGGATTCTTTCAATTTCTATTTTAGAAATATTTTAGAAATATAGAAATTCTGGTTCTAGAATATCAGGGCAGTTTTCCTTGATAATTTCTTGAAAGATGATGTCTAGGCTCTTTTTTTGATCATGGCTTTCAGGTAGTCCAATAATTTTAAAATTATCCCTCCTGGATCTATTTTTCAGGTCAGTTGTTTTTTCAGTGAGATATTTCACACTGTCCTCTATTTTTTCATTCGTTTGGTTTTGTTTTATAATTTCTTGATTTTTCATAAAGTCATTAGGTTCCATATGCTCCATTCTAATCTTTAAGGAATTATTTTCTTCAGTGAGCTTTTGGATCTCCTTTTCCATCTGACCGATTATGTGTTTTAAGGCATTTTTCTCCTCATTGGCTTTTTTGGATCTCTTTTGCCATTTGGGTTAGTCTATTTTTTAAGGTTCAGCATTTTTTGGGTCCTCTTTAGCAAGCAGTTGACTCATTTTTCATGATTTTCTTTCATCACTCTCATTTATCTTTTCAATTTTTCCTTGACTTCTCTTACTTGATTTTCAAAATTCTTTTTTAGCTCTTCCACGATCTAAGACCAATTCATATTTTTCTTGGAGGCTTTAGATGTGGGAGTTTTGACTTTGTTGTCTTCTTCTGTTTGTATATTTTGGTCTTCCTTGTCACCAAAGTAAGATTCTATAGTCTGATTCTTTTTCTGGTTTTTACTCATTTTCCCAGCAATTTACTTGATTCTTGAGGTCTTTGTCAAGGTAGTTCTCTACTTCTAGTGGGGATAGGAGGTTGTATTATCAGCTGCTTGATTCCCCCCCACAATTCACAGGCCTAGAGCTCCAGAAACAGCAGCTGCCCTTTTGCTGCTGCTCTGTGACTGCTGCAGGATCCTCTGCCCCCCTCAGCTACCCTAGGGCCCTACTCTACTCTCTCACATCTCCAACAGGTTTTTTCCACTGACTTCCAATTTGTCCTCAGTGTTTTGGGATTGTGAAGTCTGAAAACCACCACAGGTGCCAGTAATTCAGTCCCTGCTCAAGTCCTACCTGTGCCAGCACAGGTATGCAGAACTACACTCTGCTTATTACACTGGACTGCATCTCTGCTTACAACAGATACTTCCCATCGACCTTCCAGACTGTCTTGGACTGGAGATTTGCTTTATTCCATCATTCTCTGGGTTCTGCATCTCCAGAATTTGTTTAGAGTCATTTTTTACAGGTATTTGGCTGGGTTTGGCAGGGAGAACTGTAGTGAGACTCTGCTTTTACTTCACCATCTTCATGACTATTTTTATGGAATGTTAATAACATATTGTGATATTTTCCTTGTTCCAGATTCCTGATAATGTTACCTCAAATCATCTTCAGGTATAGCAACTTTCCAAGAGCATGCAGAGGAATTATAATATTCCAGTTTGGACATCGCTCTCTCTAGACTAGAGATAGTAGACATAGAATGTTATATTTAAAAAAATTATTTCTGGAAGACTTGTGCCTTAAAACAGAGTACAGTATTAATTTTTTTCTTTAACTCTTAGTTTTCATTATGAAACTCTAGGCCTAGGTCTAGAAGTTTTTCTTAAGCTAAAACTTCTGAGACTTTTAACATAATCCTATCAGAGAAAAAAATGTTTTACTTTTTATTACAGTGATCACTTACATTTTATGAATCTCCTGTGGAATATTTATTAGAATATGTGAACCAAAATAGCTCAGGATAAGAAAGCATGGATAAGATGTGATCTGTACCATTGTAGGTAGCATCCACACAGATGAAATCACAGATCTGTTGAAGTAGAAAAGTAATGATCTATATAGTTAAGTAGTTCATTAAGACTTTTTACGCTGAGGGCAGTTCAATAACATAATGCCATTTTTTAATTTTAATCTAGATCAATAACCAGTATTAAAAACTCCTGTTGCTGATATAGATAAGGATAAGCAACTTTTTAGTTCAGTGACTTATGGTCACAGAGAAACTATGTGTCAGGATTAGGATTTTAACTCATCCCTTCCTTACTCCAAGATTCTACACTCTCTATCCACAACTTCACACTGCCAAATTATAGACTAATTAAAAATTTTAAATCCCAACAGTTCACAGCTATTTTTCTTTTGCCTTTTGCATAGGCATAATCATAGTGGAATTTAGAGAAACTGAAAGAATTAAAAGCATGCTTAGCTCTTTCAACTAACAGGAAGATTAAAATTTCCAATTTGTGTTATTTGTAGAAATGTATTTTGTCTTAATATTTCAGCAATATTATTTTCCCCTTCCAGAGTTGGTATTTTCTCAGATAGTGTGACCCTGAATGCCTTTCTACTTCAGGCTGGTCTTTTCCAATGTAGCAGAATAAGTGATCACTTTGTTGGATCTGTAGTCCTGTCAGTAGCACTTTGTGTTTTGGATGTGGTTAATCTTGATATACCTGAACTAATTCCATTTGTTTTCCTGTATTTGGAATGGAGTGTTCCACATATCTAGTCAATTGTCTTGAAAACCTGAAAGATTTACAAGGATGACTGCTTTTCTTTTTTCACTGTTCAGATTTTTTCACTGTCTCTCTTATCCTGTCCTGCTTCTTCCTTCCTTCCTTCCTTCCTTCCTTCCTTCCTTCCTTCCTTCCTTCCTTCCTTCCTTCCTTCTTTCCTTCCTTTCTTTCTTCCTTTTTTTTTTCTAAATCTCTCACCAACACTTCCTATCTTTTCCAAAAATCAGTACTTTATTTTTCTTGGTCTCACATGTGTCCACTTGGTGTCACTCTCTTTCTATTTTAGTAGTATTTTTGACAACTAGTATATTGAATTGTAATAGAGACAGGGAATAGTTGCTTTTCAGTTTCCCCAGTCTGAGAATCACAGGTCAGAATTGGAATTGACCTTAGAGACCATCCAATGTGACTCATACCTAAGCATGGATCTCCTTTAAATATTCCAAACAAGTAATCATTCTGTGTTTGCTGGAAGACCCCCCCAAAAAAACCTGACAGCTTCCCCAGCACCCTATTCAAGTTTTGCATTTCTCTAGTTGTTAAGGAGTTTTTCTTTGTGTTAAGCCTAAATTTCCTTTTTCTCCAACTTAAACCACTTGTTTTTAGTTCTATCCTCTGAAAACTAGAAGAACAAATCCCATCCTTCTTCTATAGTACTATCCTTCAAATACTTGAAAAGAGCTATCATGTGACCCTACATCTTCTTTTATCCAGTCCAACCAACCAGTTCCTCCAACTAATTCTTGTATAATTTGAACTCAAAGCCCTCCACCATACTTGTTACCCTCCAGTGGACACAGAGGTAGAACTAGCATGGGGACAACATCCTAAGGTAGATAGTATTTCCCCCCTGCTGCCTACCCTTGAAGATGATATCTACTGCCTTCTCACCATTGCCAGCTCCTCAATGCCAGCTTGATGGGGTTCAGACTCTGGGAACTTCCTTGAGCTCCCCTGGAATCTCCTCACTTAACCTGGCTTTTCCTGTTCACATTGAGCTCTCCCTGTATCCCCTCACAGAATCTGGCTTTTCATACTCAAATCTGTGACCATTGTCTGTTATCTCTTGATTGCCCCACCTGCTTCCCACCTAGGCACCCCCTAGTCTGATGTTTGTTGATTGCTTCCAGCTGTTTCCAGCCTTTGATCCTCCTTGGATTCCCTCCTTGGACTTCTCCTCAAGACCCTTCCTAAACCTCTCCTCCCATCACCCTGGACTACCAGACCACCTCCCCAGATCCCTGCTATAGTCTTTTCTGTATTTAGTTCCATCTTGCCTCCATGCAGACGCTCAGATGCAATCCAGCTCAGACTCTGTCTAGCTGAGATTCTATCTGGCCTGCTTGTGAATACAAGCGTTACAAATACTTAGGTTCCTTAAGAGGCAACCTAATTTGGTGAATCTTTAATAAACTTTGTTTTCTTTGGCTTTAAGAAGGCTTGAGTCAAATTCATTCGAGCACGACCCAGACTGTCGGTATCTTGGGGTCCCCTATCACCCCTAAATCTTGTCAAGCTCCCTAGCCAATCGGTTAGCCCTGGGCTGCCATCTCCCACAGATATACCCTTTGGTAGTCAAGTCCTGACTTCTCACTGTGCTCTACCCTCTCTCCAGGCAAACCACCTGACCTGAAGTACCCAAATCATGCAGGATCCTTCCCTCTCTACCTCCTGTCCCCATCAATGTGAGAACAGTTTGGGTGAACAAATTGGGAGGGTCTTCCCCTCCCAGTTTGATTTTTTTTTTTTATTAAAGTGGCCATCCATTGAATAATTTAAAGAAGCCTATTCATTGAATGGGTGTATCTCACTGAAAGTGAGAATGTGATGAGACCTTAGCCTGAAAGGGCCAGAGTCTCCCATTATATCCTGGTCCATGTCCAGCCATCCTGATGAATATCAGGCCACTGGACCCAGATGGCTCAGGAGAAGAAAGTAAGACTGGTGACCTTGCACAGCCCTCCCTCACTCAAATCAAAGTCAACTGCAAGTCATGTCATCATCTTGATGTCATGGTCCTCTTTGAAAAGGAAGGGCAAACACATAAGCCCTTCTTCCTACACCTCCACTCTCAACTACTCTTCTTTCTCTTCCTTCCTCCTCCCCTTCCTTTGCCCTCTCCTCCTGTTTCCTCTCACCCCACCCCCACGCAACTGATCTATATTTGGAGACATCACTCGTGATCTCATCTTTCGGCAACTTATATGTGATGCTTTCTGTTAAAAAAAAAAAAGTGAGATTAGGCTAACATTTGAGAGAAAGCTGGTAAAATGGAGTGCAGTTGACAAGTTCAGGGTAGAACTTTGGGGAAACTGTTCTTTGAGACTGTGCTTATTATCATCCAAAAGGGCTCTCCATGCCCCCAGGATGTTGCTGTCTCTGTGAGACAAACTAGAGAACTACAGAATACAAGGGATATGTAAAATAGATGCCCCCTAGGCTAACAGTCTTTAAAGATAATAAGACTGGCCAAATCTCTAGGACAGGAGATGAGCAGAAGGTCATGTAGGTTTGCAGTTTCTGTCTATAAGTACCCTGACCCTCAGGTCAATAAATGGAGTTGGTCTATCTTCTTCCACCTCCCATGTCTTTCTTCTTCATTACATCACTGAGTCATGTGGGGATGTAGGCTGTCCTCCACAAATGACGCCTCAACAGGGACCTGATCCAGGAAAGGGACTCATCTTTCAGTCATAGTGGCCCCCTTGGAAAGGAATTCTAAGTTGTGACAAAGCAACTAAGGTAAGGGGAAGCCTCAAAGAACACCTGCAGAGGCATTTCACTTTGTCCAAGGTTCACAAAGGCACAGTAAAATCTCAGCAATTATAGGCTTATGGGGAGAATTTACTGTGTTAACAGAATCAAAAGGCAGATTCTGTTCATAAGAAATCAATACTTACAGGTAAATAGCAAAAGTAAGGTTAACAATGGGTCAGATACTTTTTAAGGGCAGAAACACTTAGATAGAGGCAGATGCAGAGAAGAAGGAAGGGAGAGAAGAGGTGAATTCCTGGTCAGAGAAAGCCTCGGCACCTCCAGAACCCTTGGCTTCCACAGAGCCATCATTCTATACTCCTCCAGAAAGGAGAAAACTAGCAGGTCCTTTATCCAAGGCTCATCTTCAGCCTATATGGCAGCAAACTCCTAAACTGCCAGTGACAGAAACCCCAGATCCCAGTAACCCAGGAAGAATTGCAAGAGAATTCACCCCTCTGGATTCTAAATTTTTAAAGGAATTAAAACAAGGGACAATCAATTATGGACCAAGTAATCCTTACATTCAGTCTCTTCTAGACAGCATTTCTCAGACAGCTCTATGCCCCACTGATTGGTATAATTTAGATAAAACCACTCTTGAAGGAGATTACTTAATGTGGAAATTTGAATTTCACAAAGTATGTTTGGAACAAAGTAAAAGAAATTAAGCCATAGGTCTAATTTGTGCAGAGGATTTCTGACAATCTTTTCTCGGTTTTTTGAATTCTTTTTTATTGTCTGTATATTTATTCTGTCTCTATGTTCTGTGTGAGTGTGTTTGTATGTTAATCTCTTTCCCATGTTTTCTCTTTCCTTCCTCCTTGTCCCTTCTCTCTGATGACTGCAGCATCAGGGAGGAGTACAGGAAAAAGAGAGAAACTAATCTTATATTGCTAAAGGCAGTTTCAGATAAGGTATACAAGGAAATGACACATGTGCAGTTTTAAGGAAAGCGTAAAAGTTTTGGAAAGTTGTTAGTAAAATTCTCTCTCTCTTTCTACCTTCTAACCCTGGCCAGGTTGTGAAGGCAGAGAGAAAGACAAGAAATCAGGGAAGTTTTTTCCTCATATCAGAGAGGCAGGCTGACTAGCATTTTAATTATCTCATGCCTCATCTAAAAGAGAAAGTTTTTGTATAATGGGAAATAACCAAAAAGTAGCTATTCTGGTCATATTTTAAGTGAAACATGTCACTCCTAATTGGATGTTTAAGACAGGTCAGAATTTGTTATATTATTGGGCACTAATGCAAGTTGGAAAAATGCATAGATCAAAAAAAAAAAGACATCTCAGCAGAGATAAAGCTTTTGAACTGTACAGCAGAATGGAGGGGACTTGGCACCACTGGATAGTTGTCAAGAAGGCTCCCTCACTTCAGCTGATGGATTCAAAAGCCCTCTCTTTCAAAGAAGTTCTTAAGGAGTGGGCACAGAAGTAAAATTTACTTGAGTAAAGGTTAGAACCATTAAGATTTTTTTGCCCTGCAGTCCCAACTCATCATCCAGCTAGGACTACAGTGAATTGTAACTCTTAACCATCCCAGATTAGATCAAGGGAAGAGAATGCTAATAAATAGTACGGAATTTAATTTATCCTCCCTGAGAATAGGAGTTGGGCCACAGCAGTATGAGATCACAAGCCAACCAGCCCCTACATTTAGTAAGCCCAGTCTTCTATGAATAATATTAATAATCTATTAATAATTAATAATAATAATTAATAACTACTTCTATTATTATTAGAAAGATGGTTTGGACACCTAAGGTTCACCATTTGTGTTACTGCTGTGCTTCTAAATTGTGATAGTCTTGAGTAACCCTTGTAATCCAGAAACAGTGTTAGAGAAACCAATTTCTAATCTGAATTTTGTTGAAACTAAAAGGTGTTGGGAAAAATGTGTAAAACTGGTTATGTTATTTTAAATTTTATCAGTCCTGCTAACCTTGTCTTATAATGTTTTGGTTTTTGCAATTTTCATTTAGAAAACCAGGTATTTTCACCTTTGCCTGTTAACGAAGATTCAGTTAAAACAGTTTGGCTATCATTTCAAAAGTTGTAAGGTTGTTAACTAAGTTATTTGGAGTTACTATTTTAATGCTAAACCTAAAATTGTTAATTGATTATTGTGTAGAAAGAAAGGAATTGAATGAAAACTTTATTAGGTTAGTTCTGCCCATTCAGAACAGTCCTGTATGCTTGGGGGTTGGCAGCCTTGGGTGCAGTGTGGCACCAATCTCCTTTATTTTGTAAAATTGCTAAGGCCCTTAGGAAACCAGCCCTATAGGTACAGTCATCAACACCGAGAAAGAAACTTGATTGGCTTATGCAAATTATAAACAATGAATAGGACTTGCTCAGAAGTTGTAATACATGGAGAGAATTTTTGGCAATTGGTTTTTACATCTGGACAAGTTTTAAACTTGAAAAGGAAAGATCTTAATGGAATTCCCTTATGCATATGAGTCCTGGTAAATCTTTATTGCTTACTGTAACTCCTGGAGAATAGAAATGACTATCTGGCTCTAAGCTGATTAGTGAATTTTGCTGTTTAAGGCAAAAGACATTTGAGACCATAAATATTTTTGTTTTGAGTTTGAATTTGGGTGTGGTTGTTTGCAATCAGTATCTGAGAAAAATACCACAAGCTACTCAAAGGAAATATTTCCCACCTGAATATTCCTGAGTCTGGCTATGAAACAGATACTACATAATTGGAGAATTTTTACTCTTATCTGAATTCTAACAAAGTCAAGGATGTTTTATTCTGTCATATTTGCTATGTCACATATCCCTGTTTTCTCTTTCTATAGCAAATTTCTATGATCAGCAGCAAGTGGCCAACAAAACATGTGAGCCCCTTTTGTGTAATCTTACTGGGAAATCTAATATTATTTTTGTCTGAAATTAGAACTTGTTCAGCAATCTAAGTAAACTACTTAAGACTCACCTAAGATGTCCCCATTGTTTAAAAGGATTTTATAAACAGTAGCATTTTTCTGTAATCAGTCTCTTATTGTTGTGAGATTATATTGAACCTTTTTGACTAAAGCATTTTGTGTTATCTAGGAATTCTGTGATAATTAAGAATTTGGTTTGTTCTAATACTTTGGGCACTTATATCACTTAAAGACATTTTCATACCAACTAAGCTTTAATGGATTTTAATTTTAAAGGTTTATTTTTATTTCAAAGTAAAAAGAGAACTACTATTTTAAAGGTTTTCAACTAATTTTCTTTATAAAACTTTAGTGACTGTTAACATCAGGACAAATTTTAAACAGTTTTAAAACAAAATAAAACACTTTTAGAAGAAATATTTTAAAACAATCTCTTGTAAAGCCTACTAAATTTTCATTTTCAAGACAATGTATTGATAAATTAATATGTAATGATCTATAAAGCAGAAAAGAACTTGCTCTTTTAATCTGAACTTGTAGTCATTCCATGACCTAAGCAAAAGTTAAATTTAGTGTTTGAACTTATTAACAACTTTTCTAAAGTTTTTCTTCCAGAGTAAATGCAATCAGAGAAGGAGAAACTAGCCTGTGAAACAATGATGTACATCTATTCAGTTGTAAGGTTCAAGTCTGAAATCTCTTTTAAGACAATACAGTTATGCTAGCGAAGAATAACTTGTGAGCTATCTTGTCTATGGTAGGAAATATAAAGGAGAGGGAAGAAGTCTGAATGATGGGGTTCAGACTATGGCAACCTCCCAGAACTCCCCTGGAATCTTGCAACTTAACCCAGCTTTTCATACTCAGATTTGTAGCCAGGTCTTCCTGAATCTTCCCACTTAATCTGGCCTTTCATATTCAAATCTGTGGCCCTTGGCCTAGCCTGGCCTTCCTTTGTCTGTTATGTTATGTTAGGGAAATTCTTTTATTTATATTCCTTTTATGCCTGTTTGGTCTTTGTCTAACCTCCATGCCAGGTTTGTCTTTTCCAGAGTGCAAGCCATCAACTTCCAAATAATTGCTCAGGCTATGTATCCCTTAAATAGGACCTATCAAGGCAGGGGACAGCTCTACATCCAATCTCAGCAGGAAGCAATTTCAGAAGTGAGACTTTCATCCCTTACCCCAAAAGATCTTGGGTCCCATCCCATATACAACTGCCAGGGCCTATTTTAGAGGGAAATAGACAAGCAGACATCTTGCTCACACTGACAGTTTTAGAAGCACAGCATTCCTACAACCAGTTTCATCAGTCAGCTTCCATGCTTTGCAGGCAATTTCATATTACTAGAGAGCAAGCAAGAAGCATTGTAGTAAAGTCTTGTCCACATTGCATTCTGTTTTTGCCAGCTCCATCAAATACATCTATCAATCCTTGAGGATGCAGTCCTCTTGAAATATGGCAAATGGATGTCACATGTGTCCCAGAATTTGGAAGGAATAATACCTTCATGTGACTCTAGACACATATTCAGGTTATATTGTTGCCACCCCACTGACTGGGGAATCAACAGGTGTTGTGCAACTCTAGGTATTCCACAAATTATAAAAATAGATAATGGTCCAGTTTAAATTAGTCAAGACTTTACTAAGTTCTGTCTATCATACAGAATACAGCATAGAACTGGCATCCCATATAATCCTGCTGGTCAGGTCATTGTAGAATGTCACAATCATGACTTAAAAACTCTCCTCCAAAAACAAAAGAAAGGAGGAGAAGGCAAAAGAATAAGGAGAAGAGTTGACATGGTGATGTATTCCTGACACCAGATAGAGAGGGGCTTACGCCTGCTCAAAAACAGTCTCAAAAAGGCAAAACACACTTCAATGATTGGAAAAAAGTGAAAGTGAAATGGAGGGACACGAAAACAGGCTTGTGGCATGGACCCTCTGAACTCTTAACGTGGGGGCGAGGGTTTGCTTGTATTTCCACAAGAAATGGTGAAGAAATGATCTGGAAACCAGAAACATCTGACCTCTGCCATACATTGGAGAAGATAAGGATCGAGGAAAAGAGGAAAGAAAAAAGGCCAAGACCACAACGAACCGTCATCGGACTAACAGGACAATGAAGACACTCATTCTGTTTCTGGGCACCCTCCAGCTGACCACTGCAGCAGAAGGAACTAATTGAGAGGAAGAAAGATGGACTTTTTATGCATAACCCTCCTTGGGTTACGGGTGGTGATGACGAGGTTCAGGGGTGATAGGGGACCCCAAGATACTGACAGTCGGGGTTGTGCTCGAATGAATTCAACTCAAGCCTTCTTAAAGCCAAAGAAAACAAAGTTTATTAAAGATTCGCCAAATTGGGTTGCCTCTTAAGGAGCCTAAGCATTTGTAACCCTTGTATTCACAAGCGGACCAGATAGAATCCCAGCTAGACAGAGTCTGAGCTGGATTGCATCTGAGCGCCTGCATGGAGGCAAGATGAACTTAAATACAGAAAAGAGTGTAGGAGGGATCTGGGGAGGTGGTCTGGTAGTCCAGGGTGATGGGAGGAGGGGTTTAGTAACAGTCTTGAGGAGAAGTCCAAGAAGGCAATCCAAGGAGGATCAAAGGCTGGAAACAGCAGCAGGTAATCAACAAACATCAGACTAGGGGGCGCCTAGGTGAGAAGCAGGTGGGGCAATCAAGAGATAACAGACAATGGTCACAGATTTGAGAATGAAGAGCCAGATTCTGTGAGGAGATACAAGGAGATCTCAATATGAGCAGGAAAAGCCAGGTTAAGTGAAGAGATTCCAGGGGAGCTCGAGGAAGTTCCCAGAGTCTGAACCCCAGTGACATGGGAAGGGAAGATAGAGGAGGTAATTATGGTAGCATATGGGTCTAAGGTTTTTGGGAAAGAAACTGATATAGATAGAATTTTTGCTTTTATGATTGGGAAATAACATGCTTTAATTGTACTATCACTGAATACATTGGTTTTCATATAGCTAACACTAGCATTATATCTGTAATTATGTCTCCTAGGTTTGCTTAATGCCTATCAAAAGTAAAGACTGGTATATGTCTGTATCTGATCAAACTTTTAATCAGTTAATGTTGAAAGTAAGCAAAGTATGTTATTTTAGGCATTATAAGCTTTGTGGCATCATTGGCTTCCTCTGTATCAATTGGCTTATCCGTACATACAATTTAATGGATACTTTAAGGGAAACTATTGTGGTGGTGGGAAACAAAGTGGATGTTTTTGAAACAAGATTGTTCATAAGATGTGATTATAGGTTCAAATTACTCCTGTCTATTATAATACCTCTACATATAATTTATAGATCGAGCCTCCAAAGGAACTCTTGACCCCATGAAGCTCCAAGTGTGATTTGGGATTATTTTGCTAATACAAATCCCTTTGCATTCCTATTGCATTGGCTCATGTCTATATTACCTCTATCCCTTTGTTTCTCTGTATCAGCCACCTTAGGTGCCTTCTCTCTCTTGTGTAAGGTCTTCAAACCCAAGTACCTTATCTCCAGTTACAACAAAAGAAAGCAGGAATTGTTGAAGGCCAGGATGGAGTGCAGTTGACAAGTTCAGGAGAGACCTTCAGGTAAACTGTTCTTTGAGACTGTGCTCCTTATTGTCCAGAATGGCTCTCCATGCCCCCCAGATGTTGCTGTCTCTATGAGACAAACTAGAGAACTACAGAACACAAGGAATATGTAAAATAGATGCCCTCTAGGCTAACAGTCTTTAAAGACAATAAGACTGGCCAAATCTCTAGGACAGGAAATGAGCAGAATGTCATGTAAGTTTGCAGTTTCTGTCTATACATACCCTGACCCTCGGATCAATAAATGGAGTTGGTCTATCTTCTTCCACCTCCCGTGTCTTTCTTCTTCATCACATCACTGAGCCAGGTGGGGATGCAGGTGGTCCGCTACACTTCTTAAAAGGGGATCTTTCTCCTCTCCACTACCAGACACCAGTTTGAACTGGGAATCTCTTTCAATCCTGAATTGGCTTGATATTTATAAATAATTTCTGGGATATTACTAAGTTTCCTCATCCAATCCAAATACTCTTTTGGTGTAATATCATTGCTGGCTTCTTAGGGACATTTAAAGTCTTTTAGGTCTTTAAGGTTTTTTTACCCTTAGTTGAACTGTTTTGATTGATTTAATTCAATTTGATTCCATCAGGATGAATTGCTACCTGATATGGAGCCAGGATATAACACTCATCACTTACATTGGGTGGGATAGGATAATTTCATTGATTTATTTAACCAATACTGACCATGATATTTTCATCCCTAGCATTTGGCACAGGTGGTTACCACAAAAACTGCTTAATAAATGTATGTCGATTAATTGACCAGTATTTTGCTATAAGTCTCAATTTCCATTAAAACTCTAAAAAACTTCTCATCCTTCCTTCCCCGCCTCCAGCTTTCTTTGTACTTTCCATGTATACGTTAGCATTTTTTAAAGCTGCTTATGAAATCTGAAATTAAAACTAGGAGAATGAGGAAGAGGAAATTTTCCTATAGGCAGAGCCAGTCAGAGATGTTGAAGGAATAGCTCTTGAGAGTAATATAGACAGGAATCTATACGTTATTATGTGAGTTTCAGAATATAAACTTCTAGAGTACAAGAACCATTTCTTGTTTCAAACTAACTTTAGAATAACCCTTAATAACATTGACTACCATGACGCAGATATCATTTGATGATTTTGACTGTCTCTGAGATGCCAAAGTATAGTATTTTTTCTTCATGTGACTTTTGAACTGTATTTCTTACTTCAGAAGACATTTTCAATTGGAATGCTTGAACTTAGCAGGCTCCTAAATGTAGGTTTCCTCTTAATCCCTAAAAAGATTTCTATCTAACAACCAGTCCTAGCACATTCTAGCCAGGAATTTTGCAGCTTGGCCAAAATATAAGATCTCAAATATTTCACAGTAAATCTGTTGTGTTGGAAGAAAATAGGTCACCTACCAAAATCCAGCAGGAAAAACTCAGGTAGGCTAGTAATTAGTTTTATCATTTACTTTGTACTTGACTAGTTGGATATGTTGGCTTTTTTTTTTTCAGGATATGGCTTACTCTTGAGTCAGAAGATGTGATTTATATAACTGCCCTTGTAGGTGAATAAATAAAACTTAAACAAAGATTCATGCCCCAGAAAAGCAGTGCTGAGAAAATAATGACAAAAAGTCTGCTCAATCTACCTTTAAATTGGTTTGGGTCTTTTGGGCATCTTGGACAATAAAAACTCCCATTATGCTCATTTTGTTTCTGGTATTAACCTATGGCCAGGGTTAGAAAGTCTAGAAATGGGATGAACTGGCTCAGGAGATCATAAATTCCCTACTACTTGGAGATACTCAAGCAGAAGCTGATCAGGTCATGGGGCTAGGGGGTAGGGATAGAAGGATGGAAAAGAAACAGTACCTACTATCAAGGAGAATGATGGGGAAGCAAAGTCCCTTACTCTGTCTTTTAGAAATATTTAAAAAGACATTTTAAAATTATCCCAGTCTGAAACATTGAGACTCATCTGAAAGAGAAACTGATCAGCCTTTCTTTCATTATCAATTTCTAAACAAAGTTCTTTCCCCCTCTGTCAAATCAGTTACAGGAAGGACTCTTCCCTTGAAACAATTAGGGTCATAACCTGATAAGAATATGAACCAGAACCCCTTGATTGAATCACCTTAAGGTATTAGATCTGCCTAATTACTTAAAATAATGATCTACCTAAAAGCCATGAAAGGAATAGGGTATTGATCAGAAGGAGGAGATCTCTCAGTCACTTCTGATCAATCACCTTAGACCAGCTAGGGGTAAGAGCCTTTGAGAGGAGTGGCCAAGAGGGATTGAGAGAATTTAGGAGGATAATTCTCTTAGATGAAGTAGTAAAATTGATTCTAAACTGTGTCATTACTGTGAGATTTTCATTGTTCAAGAGCTCTATAAATGTTATTTCAAAATGCCTCTAGAGATATATCTGAAGGCACAAGGGGACTATGTCAGTTTGAACAGTTCTCTCTCTGAACTAAAAATGCTTGAATTTAGGAAAATAATAAATTAACACAATTGTTTCTGCAAGACTTACCCCTATAACACACAGTACAGTATTATTATGGGTTCTTTTTATACTCTTAAATGGAGGAAAACAAGTATTCTGAGAGGCTGAAATAAGGAAGGAGAACATTTCAGCATCAGAGATAAGTTGTACAAAGGCAGAAAAGTAGGAGATACAATGCTGAGTTTTGAGAAGGAACTTCAGTCTGTTTCGGAAGGCGTGTGGAGCATGTGAAGGGGATTAAAGCATGAAGAACCCTAAAAGTAAGGATGAGGAGTTTGTCTAGTTTGTTGCAGAGGCCAGCACTGAAGTTTTGATTTGTTGGTGTTTTTGTTTGTTTGTTTTATTTTTGAGTGGAGGTACTGATGTGGTTAGACCTAGGACTTAAAAAAAGATTACTTCTGCAGATGAGTGGATGTGGGAGAAACTGGAAAAAAGAAGACAACTTGAGAGGCTATTACAGTGTTCAGGTGAGAGGTAATGAGAGCTTGAACTCCAGGGACTACCCATGAAAGTAGACATAAGGACACAGAAATGAGAAATGCCATGGAGATACAATTGGCAAGAGTAGGTAACTCATTTTATGTGTGGGTAGAGATGAGGAAGAAGAAAGAGTCAAGGATGGCTTTGAGGTTAGAAAACCTGAGTGATTTGTGAGGATGACATTATTTTCAATATAAATAAGAAAGTTTAGAGGAAATGTGGGTTTAAGGGAAAGATGATATGTCCTATTTCAGCTATTTGAGACACCGATGAAGTGTACAGATGAATACGTCTAACAGGCAGCTGGAAATATGAAATAGAGTTCAGGAGAAAGATTAAGGATGAATTTTGGATTCATCTGCATAGTAATGACTACTAAACCTTTTGCATCTGATTTGATCGCTGAGAGAAAATGCAAAGAAAGGAGACCAGAAGAGAATGTTGGGGGATACCCACAATTAATAAATGGGAGATGGATCATGAAAGGCATGTAATACAGACTCAATCAGGGAAGAATAAATGGATTGCCATGCAGCAGTGAAAGCCCTGTTAAGACTGGATAATATGGGTTCATGGTGTAGTCAGTTAGCACATGTATGACAACCATGATGTTTGTTGATATGAGTAGGAGCAAGTGGTGCAGATGACCCAGGCTTGAAAATAAACCAAAGGGGCAAGAATATTCCAGACTTAAGGAGAAATATATAAGCAAGTGATCGATAGGATCAAGACCACTTGTAATACATATTAAAAAGGAGACATGCTTTAGGTAGAAGTTAAATTAGATAGCCTCTAAGACAGGAGTATAAAAGTAAATATTTAAGAACCAGCATGGGGCGGGGGGGGTGGGGGGTGGGGTGTGTGTGTGTGTGTGGAATAATTGGGGCATGATATACTTTTAAGTTTAATTTGCATTGTTAACATTTCTCTATCACTTTCATTCTTTCAGCCATTAACAAAACAATAAATTAAACCCCTATTTGAAGTATTTGACTATTTCTGAGGTGTAAATGCTCACACTGAAAATTTAACAACTGACTCTATAGGAGCTGGCTCCAGCCCAGCCCTGCTCTAAAAATCCTTTCCACTTCTAAATCCTTTGATCCTAAAATGCTAAATGTAGCCTCCCTGAGTTGTATTTCTTTCTTCTTAGCTCAGAAATAAAGTGTTGAGGGACTAGAACTGGAGAATGGAGTTTTCTCCTCTACATAGGGAGTTTAAATCTCCTGGAGAGAGAGGCAAAAGAGAGCTAGTGCCACATGGATGTTTTTCTCCCCTTAAAAAGAATAATGCTTTCCAACATAAAGGAATGGTTCCTCCTACATAAGCTGGTCCCTCAAAAGTGGAAGACAATAAATTTAGCCAAGATTAGTGAAAACTATCTTCCAGGAGATCCCAAGGGGGTATGTCCATACGCTCCTTTGATATAATCAATTGAGTCAATCAAGAATTATCTTAACACTTTATATATTAATTTCTTTTTTTAAAAAATTCAACAAACATTTATTAACCATTATTATTTCAGGTCTCAGTGTCTAAAGACTTTACTCCACAATGAATTTTCAGATAGAAATTAACTATTTCTTTCTGAGATGGAGTTATTTAAGTACTTTACTTCCTCTTCTGTTAATCTGAGCAATTTTTATTTTTGCAAATATTCATCCATTTCACCAAGCGTGTCAAATTTAATGGGCACACAGTTAGGCAAAATAATTCCTAATTATTGTTTAAATTTCCATTTTATTGGTGGTGAATTCACTCTTTTCATTTTTGATATCAGTAATTTGGTTTTCTTCTTTCTTTTATTAAATCAAATTAACCAATGGTTTTATCAATTTTTTCTCATAAAAACCAACTCTTAGTTTTATTAATTAATTCCATAGTTTTCTTAATTTCAATCTTATTAATCTCTTTTGGTTTTCAGTATTTCTAATTTGATATTTAATTGGGGATTTTCAATTTGTTCTTTTTCTAGCTTTTTCAATTGTGTGCCCAATTTATTGATCTCTTTATTTTATTCATGTAAGCATTCAGAGATATAAAACTTTCCCTAAGAACTGCTTTTGCTGAGTCTCACAAGTTTTGGTATTATATATTGATTTCTAAATTAATAGAAACTCAGGAAAGATCTTGATGTGTACCTTGTCCAGCTCACATCTTAGCAAAAATCCTCTTTGCAGTGGACTAGACAAAAGACCATCTAGCCTTTGCTTAAAGATCATGACTGAAAAGAAAGCAACAATCTTCTGAGTACACTTACTTCCTGTTTAGTGATTTCTAATTGCTGGAAAGTTTTTCCTTATGTAAAACCCAAGTTTGTTTCTTTTTTTTTTTTTTGGCAACTTTCAACCACTAGGCCTAGCTAGTTCTGTTAATCAGGGCCAGGTAGGACAAGACTGATCTCTTTCTCAGGTGATAGGTCTTCAAACAGCTGGAGGAAGCTACCATGACATCTAAATTTTTTTTCCCTCCAGACTAAACATCTTCAGTTTCTTCAACTGGTCTTCACATGTCAGACAGTCAATACACATTTATTAAATGCCTTCCATGTGCCAAGAACTGTGCCAAGACCTGAGGATACAAAGAAAGGCAAAAGACAATCCATGACCTTAAGAAATTTACAAACTAATAAGGGAATAAAACACAAAAGGAAAGTGAAAGGTTGGGAAGGGGAGGAAGGAAGGGGACACAATGGAGAAGTCCAGAAGAATATAGCTGGTAAGAAATGAAAAGATGGCTGGTTTCCTCAATTCAGAAAGGGCCTCAGGAACAGAGGATTCTGATGAGGTATGAGTTGCTGGCCTGAAGTGATCCTGCATTGTACTAGGTGATAAAGATACAAAGACAAAAATGAAACAGTTCCTACCCTCAAGAAACTAACATTCTAGTGTGCGGATGCATCATGTACAAAAGCAAGTAAATACACAAAATATATGAAATCCTACTTTGCGATACCAGAGAGCTTAATATCAGAGCTCTCAGATGGTCACACAGGTGCTCTTCAGTCCTTCCCCTGTGTTGTCTTTTCTTACTCACTCCTATTTCCTAGGGAGTCAGTCACCATCTGCATAGGCAGCTCTCTCATCTATGTGACAAAAGATCTACACTCTGTAATTTCATCAAGTGGAATCTTTTGGGTAAGGAATTCATATTAATCAGAGGTTGTTCTGATCAATCCCCTATTGTACATCTTTTGGGAATATCAGCTGTGCGGGGGATGGATTGAAGAGGAAAGTGAATGGGACAGTAAAACAAATGTAGTAGGTGAGAGGTAGAAAGGGGAGAGGTGGATCATGAGTCTCATTCACTGAGTTAATTATCCTGTGTATTAAAGCTTCTTATGCTTGTTTGAGTGAGCCTAAAACAGTACATGCTAAGATCCCAGAAATGCCTAATGTATGTTGAAAGGAACCCATGGATTAAAAAAAGAGATTGATAATACTTTTAATTAATTGATTCTTTTTCAATTATTAAATTATTTATTTTTATGATTAAATTTTTATAGTTTAACAATAAAATATAATAAAAATTATCTAAATTATCAGTTAATTAATTGATAACACTTTTAATAAGCTTTGGAGACCTTTCTTTAGCCCAAGTATACACTTGAGTGTATTATGAGGCTCAAATGTGATAATGGATATAAAACACTTTTCAAACCTTAAATATCAGTTACCATTATCAGACTGCTGTCTGGTCATCATATCTTTCCCCGAATCATCTACTATGTTCCTGTTGAGCTCAAGCATTGTTTGTTGAGCAATACAGAGGTGTTCTGGTAAATGTTTAACAACCAGACTCGAGTAATGTTTATTCAGCAGTCCAGAGGTATGATGGTAACAACTAGGCTCAAACACTGTTTTATAGTGCAATACAGAGGTATTGTGGTAAATATTTAATGCCCAGACTCTCTGGAGGGGGAAAAAGGTATGCACATATATTTGAGTTTATTCTGCATTATTAACACTTTCTTAAGTCTAGAAATCAGTAAAACAATAAATCAAGCCCTAATCTGAGCAATTTCTGAGGTATAAATATTCACACTGAAAATTTAACATTCCTCTCCAAAATCGGAGAGCTGACTCCAGGACCATCTATTTGTCTGTGAAAGTGACTTTAAAATGTCAAATCCTTCACTTGAATCAGAAACAATGTGTCATGATATAAATGTAGAGATATATTATTCCATTAACTTCTTCCTGCTCACAGTTAATTAATATGTAGAACTCAGAGGGTAGACATGAAAGGATAAAGAAAGGAAATTTAAACCAAAGTGTAGAGAAAGGGGTGGAACCCAAACTTAAATTTCCCTCATAGCCCCAAATGCAGCCAAAAAGAGGGGAGAGAGGTTTATATATGCAAAATGTTGGAAGCTCTATGCTGATTTACTGGTTCCTTTGGTGAGAGAGTTTTCAAAGGTTTTTAGGTGGAAATTCAATCTAAAACCCAGTGAAGATTCTGGGTATCAAATTATATATATAGTTATATATAGTTATATAGAGAGACTGTTATATAGACACCTGACTTGTGATAATTATGTGGCAATGTTGAATTAAAGGTATAATGCATTTGAATTAAAATTAATAGTAATTAATAATTAAGCTAATATCAGATGGGAAGTGAGATGTATTATGGCTTGAATCCTTATCTCTTCACTTAGAAGAGAATTAGGCAGGAGACTGTTATTGGGTCTCCATGTGGAAACACAATAAATATCAAAAAGAATTTAAATTTACTAAAAATGTATTTAGTAGCTATGCTTTTTTGAGCTTGAGTTAGATCCTAGATCTAACTCATATAGCTTACAGAAAAATTAGTAGATATGACAAATATAGAAATCATTATAATAATAAAATAATACATGATAAATATATTATGGAGAACAAACACACAAAGTATAAAGATACAGCAAACAAATGAATAGTGAGGTTTCCATATTTAAAAGTTAACATTAACTTCAGAGCTTTAACTAGGAATTTGGAATCTTAGGGCAAGTACACTTGAAGGGAACAGGGGAAGGACAATCCCTAAGGGAGTTCAGCTTATGCCTTTGTAGAGGTTAGTGGGTAATTAAGTAGGCACTGGGAAAGATAGTTAAAGCTTGGGTGTTGTTTGCTGACCCATAACTTTGTTTCATAATGCTTTCCACAGGGGGATGGGGCAGAGGACAGATCAATTCTCATTATAGGGATTTGTAGGGTATTATTTATAAAATATTCTTAGGTATTATTTATAAAATGAATCCAAGGCATTGAGGCACTAGAGACAGATTTGATTATCAAGATCATTGACAACACCTGAAAATTGAGAGAGACTATTTATGGAAGGGGCAGCACACATTCTAGACAAAACATGCTGTGATAAAGGGAGTCATTTACTGGTGGGAAAACAGGAATATAACAACAGCACAGCCATAGTTATATGGTATTGCAGTTAAAATGAGAAACACAATTGGGACAGAAGGATGGGTTAAGATGAGAACCAGAGTAGGGGGATTCATTGTCATCTCAAGTGCAAGTTGCAGTGTATCTTTTTTAATTGCCAATCTTGTCAAAAATTCTCACCTGCTTTAGGTAGGCATCTCATCCCCTTTGGCTTGAAGCCCAACTAGAAAAATATGAGAAAATCTCTGTACTGAGTAGCCCAGTAGACTGACCTTGAGCCCCTAACTTGCAAAAATGTTGGCCACAATGTATCAGAGAGATTTTTTACTAAAAGGGAAGGAAAAAACCACAGACATTATACAAGACAGATCACAGTAACTTTAAGCCCAATGAACCGAGGAAGACAAGGGATGCTAAAGAAAGGTGTTGTTGGGGTTTTTTTTTTAATTTATATTTGGTGAAGAAAGAGGATCAAAGAAGATAAAATTCTTGCTTAGGGTGGATGGGAGGATTATAACCAACAAGGAGAAGGCAAAACTGATCAATATCATTTTGTTTTTTCTGCAAAGGAAAATGGCCTTTACCCTGGAAGTGATAGAACAAATATGATTAACAAGGAATTAACAATCTGGGTAAGTAAAGACATCCCTTAACTGGCCTTGATTTCATCATCTAGCCCAGATGAACCTTGGTTCATCATTCTTTAGTTCCTGAAATAACTGGCAGATAAGATTGTTGAATCACTGTCCTTGATATTTGAAAGGTTATGGAAAACAGAAAGGTACCATGAAATTGAAGAAGGACAAATATCTAATTTTCAGAAAAGGAAAGAGAACGGAGGCTGCAAATTTGACTTTGGTCAGCAAGCTTGAATTTGATTCCTGGGAAACTTCTCAAAAAGCTTCATTAAAGAGATGGTTGACAAATCTCTAGAAAGGGAAGTTGTGTGTGATGCTTTTATCAAGAACAAGTCAAGTCATGACAGACTAACCTCTTTTCCTTTTTGTATAGGATAATCAAATTAATAGATTAAGGGAAGGCAGGGGATGTAGATTACCTAGATTTTAGCAAAACTTTTGATAAGTTATCTGATACTATTTTTGCAGGGAGATAGAGAGATTTGGATTAGAATTAGATAATAAATCAATCAGATGGATTCATCCATAGCTGGTTGGATGGCCAAACTCAAAAGATTAGTTGTTAATAGTTCAATGTCAATATGATTAAAAGTCTCTAGTGGAGTGTCCAAGGGACCTGAACTTGTTCCTGAGTGGTTTAAAATTCTTGTTAATGTCTTAAAAACTTTAAGGTAACATGAAGGTTTTTTCTGGGTCATGCCTAGATGGTATGTTGATCAAATCTGCAAATGTAAAACTGAGAAGGCTAGATAGCACATTGACTCACAGTCAAGATCCAAAAGGATCTTGACTTTTTAGAGTATTGTGCTGGATCTAATAAGATAAAAATCAATAGGCATATATTTAAAATCTGTCAAAGAGTCAACAAGGTGGCACAATGGAGAAAGTTTTGGAACTAGAATCAGGGAATTGAGTTTATCTGGCCTCAAACAGTAGCTATGCATCCCTAGGCAAGTCACTTAACACCTTTCATCTGTAAAATAAAAATAATAATAATAGCTATCTCCTAGAAATGTGATGAAGATAAAATGAGATATTTGTAAATAGTATTTCAAACCTTAAAACTATATAAAAATGCTACCTATTATTAGGTATTAAAAATCCATTTCACACGTGTATGTGGGAGGGATGGATAGAAGGCAATCTAAAAAGGATCTGGGGGTTTTAGTGGGCTGCAAACTCAATCTGAATCACAGTATGATGTGGTTGGAAAAAAATGCTGGTGTGATCTTGGGCTGCATTAAGGAGAATGTAGCTTCCAGAAACAAGTAGTTTCCCTATATTCTACCTTCATCAGATCTCATTGGGAGCATTTTGCTCAGATTTAGGTGCCATAGTTTAAGAATGACATCAATAAATTGGAGAAGGGACAGAAAAGGCAAACAAGATAGTGAGGGGCCTTGAATTCATGACATATGAGAACTGGCTGAAGGAACTAGGCATGTGCAGCCTAGAGAAAAGAAGACTTACTGGGGACACGATAACTCTATTCAAGTATTTGGAAGATTGTCTTGTGAAAGAGATAGGACAGCTGGGTGGTACAGTGGATAGCACCAGGCTTGGAGTTAAAAAGACCTGAGTTCAAATCCAGCCTCAGGCACTATCTGTGTCATCTAAGGCAAGCCACTTAATCCTATTTGTCTCAGTTTTCTCATCTAGAAAACATGCTGGAGAAGGAAATGGCAAACTGTTTCAGTATCATTGCCAAGAAAACCCAAAAAAGGATCACAAAGATTTGGACACAACTGAGCAACAACAACATGTGGAAGAGGGATTAGACCCCTTCTCTTTGACTTCATAGGGTAGAACCAGAAGCACCTTTCAAAGATGCTTGATGTCAGGACAAGTTTCCTAACAGTAGGAGTGATCAAAAAGTATAATGGGGGCTTGCCTCAAGAGCTAGTGAGTTTTCTCTTCTTAGAGGTCTTGAAGAAGAAGTTAGATGAATACTTGGGTACTTATAGTGAGGATTCCTTCATTTACGGGTTGGAACTGATAATAGATGAGTTCCCTTCTAACTGTCATATTTTGTGATACTTCCCAAAGGCATCTATAGCATTTCCATGATCAACCTGAGATATTCTTAAAACACTGACTTTTGTATTCTGTCTGCTGCTGAGAGAGTATTATATACATATACATACATACATGTATGTATGCATGTATGTATATATGTGTGTACACACATGCATACATATTTGTACATATGTATGTATATACATTCTGAACTTTGGAAACACCAACAAACGAACATTTTCACACGCAAATAACAAAAAAAAGAGGATTATATGTGAAAATACATAGATCTTATTTTATTCCTTGTTTATCGGGGGCCTGGTAATGTTCTCTAGTCTCAAAATTTATGCTCGTTAGTTGCTGAACTCTGATGAGTACTGATTACCACAGTCACCATTCCAGGGGAGTTATGTTCTAAGTAATTTCTAAAATATGCGTGTTTTAGTGACCTGACTACAATTGTCCCAAATGATCTTGAGGGTGGGAAGTGGGATGGAGGAGATTACATTAAAGAATTAAAATGTCTCCACTCTTTTACACATGTGTACAAGACTGAAAAATAAGCCCTTCCTGAAAGGATTTCTGGATTGTTTGTTGGTTGGTTTGCCAATAGAGCTTGTTCCTGGGAGCCATGTACAAGGAGGGAGTCTACCCCATAAGGGAAACAATGCTTCTTGTCACCTCCCCCTCTCTCCAACAAAAACATCTTATCAGTGCTACAAGCAGGATTTTCATTTCAATTTATTTCTCAAGGGCCAAACATTTTCATGTTTCTGTAGGGATAATTCTACCCCAATCTCCTGTTGTCTATGACAGACCACTATCAAAGCATTTTTTTTGTGAAGATGGGGAGCATCTGTAAACAATACATGTGATGTATATATAATATATATACATATGTGTAATAAATATTAAAGAATGTTTAGCTTAGAAAAGAGAAGACTAAGGTGAATGATGAGACCATAGACTATACCATAACAATTCCTCTCATTTTACAGGAAAAAGGAAGTTTGTCCAAAGTCAAATTTTTTTGAGGAAAGGTCTTGACCAGTGATTTCATTGCTGTAGGAGTTTCCATTGAGGAAACTTCCTCTACCAGTGCAACAATTCTGCAATTTATAGTCTTTGATTATTGTGTAACATACAAACAGTTAGTTATGGACAGAACCAGGACTACAAGCCAAGTCTAATTCCTAGTCCTGAATTTTTTCTTTCCACTATAAAATTCTGAATATTACCCTATTCTGTGGTTGTTCTAGTTTTAAATCTCCAGGAGAGGAGAGTTTATACTATTCTATTCTAACTGCTGAAATTTAAGATGTTTTTTAAAAAATCTATTTTGTTTCTTTCCTATCCTAGTTATCCTTAGTTTGCTAACTTTCTCATTACAAGTGACACTTTTCTTGTTATGTAACTGCATCAGAATTTTTTCATAAAGACAAAAATTGTAAAAAGCATCTATCACTTAAAAATTCACTTATCATCATTTTATTAACTTGGAAGTTTCCATTTGGCTTTCTGTAATTGAAGATCTTTTTCCTGCTGACTTTATCTTTTCATCTCTAAAAAACTATATCTCTTTTCCTGATCCAGTTCCTATACAGGGACTCTAGAACTATTCTTGATTCTATGGTATTTATTTATACTAATGAGTGATATGATCTGTCTTGAATTCCAAATTTTGAACTAATTCCTTTTATTTACTTATTATCTCTCTGTGATTTTGGGTCAGACCAACTTGGCATCTCAATATCCCTTTATCTTTCCTATCAATAAATTAAAAAGCATTAAGTACTTAGTATGTACCCAGTATTATTGTTGCTTGTTCTTCATTCTCTAAGAGGACCAATGATATCAGGAAGGCAATGTCATGATTTGTAAGTGACTTGGATTTAAGTGAGGCAGGGCTGTGCAAAGTCCAGTGAGTGGGAAGATATAGACCAAGATGACTAGATGAGTGGGAGACTTTGACCTTTTTTTTATCCAATGCTATAGATACAGAACCAAAAGTGAAATAGTTCCTGCTCTCAAGAAACTTAAATGTATTTTCAAGCAAAAGGATAATGTCTCTGTCTTACTGTAAATTGCTGAAGTTCCTTTTCTTGGAAATATGAGAGTTTTAAAGAATTGAATTCTTTCTTTAGAAGAAATGAATGCTAAATTGGAAAGTATCATACACAGTGTGGAAGGTTTAAATAATATTTACAGTCACAGAAAGTTGCAGGGGAAAGGGACCTCTGAGATCATCTAGACCGCATTACTTTTGATCATTTTACAGATAAGGAGACTGAGGCATAGAGAAGTAAAGTACCTTCCCCAAAGTCATCTCATAGCTAGTAAGTGGTACAGCTTTAATTTGATGGTAGGTCTCTAGTAAAGTGCTCTTTTATTTATAGTATGCCACCTCCCAATTTCTTTGATTATCACAAAATTGTTAAAATGATAGTTTTGAAAATAAAACATGACAGATAGGGAAGCAGAGTAGTATGGTGAAGAAGAGCTGGTGCTGGATTTGGAATATGATGATCTGATCAAGGCTTTGATCAAGGATCTGATTAGGCTTTCTGGGCCTTGGTTTCCTTCCATGGCCAGTCACTTGACAAGTATCTATTAAATATTTATTATGTGTCAGATACTGTGCTAAGTCCTGGGGATACAAAGGAAGGAGAGAAAATCAGTTCTTACCCTTGAAAGGGGCCCATTTTAATGCAGCAGACTACACAAAAATAATATATATGCAGAGTAAATGGAAGGTAATCTTAGAGTGGAAGGCACTCCTAGTTGGAGAGATTGTTAAAGTCTCTTGAACAAGGAAGCTTAGGATCTGAATCTTGAAGGAATCCAGGGGAACTAAAGAGTGGTCTGTGAGAAAGAACATCTTAGGCTTATGGGGCAGCCGGTGGAAAGATGCAAAGATGGGGGAATGTTGTGTTCAAGCAATAGTAAGTAGGACAGTGTAGATAGATTATAGAGTGGAGGGGAATAAAGTATAAAAAGATGCAAAAGGTAGGAAGCTTCTGTAATCCTAAACCTTTGCCATACTTTATGAATTTGGTAATCACCCAACCTCCCTGAGATTCAGTATCATTATACATAACTAAAGATTCTTACTCTATGTACTTCACAGAACCATTATGAGAATCAAATTAGATCATATAAAGCATTTTGTAAAACTAAATTCCTATGTAAGTAAATGTGGGCTAGAATTATGTAGTTAAATATTTTCTTTAGGTAAGGTACTACATGAGCCCAGGGAAATATCATTTTATATATGTATTCATAGTAATAGCCAGCACTTACAAATCACCTTAAGGTTTGCAAAGAAAAACTTATATTTGTCATATTATCCCAATTGATAGTCAAAGGATATGAACAGGCAGTTTTTAAAATTATATTTAAATTTTTTTCTAATTTATTTATTGGTTTTCAGTTTTTAACAATCACTTCCATAAGTTTTAAATTTTCTCCCTCTCCCTCCTACCTCTCTCCCCAATATGTCATGCGATCTTATATGTGTTCTACATATTAGAACACATTCTTCTTATTAAGCACATTTTCACATGTTTGCATAGAAGAATTAAAATGAATGAGAGAAGTCATGACAAAAACTAAACGCAACCAAAACATAACAAAAGAGAAAATAGTCTGCTTCATTCTGCATTCTGACTCTATAGTTCTTTCTCTGGATGTGGATGGTATTTTGCATCATGAGTCTCTTTGGAAATGTTTTAGGTCCTTGCATTGGTATGAAAGGCTAAGTTTCTCAAACACAGTCTTCACACACTGTGGCTGTTACTGTGTATAATGTTCTTCTGCTCATTTCACTCAGCATCAGTACATATAAATCTTTCCAGGTTTTTCTGAAATCCTCCTGTTTGTCATTTCTTATAGCATAAAAGTATTCAATTACACTCATATACCACAACTTGTTCGGCCATTCCTCAATTGATGAGCATTCCCTCGATTTCCAGTTTTTGGCCACCACAAAAAGAGCAGCCATAAATATTTTTGTACATGTGCATTTTGTACATGTACATTTTGTACATCACTTTTATGATCTCTTTGAGATACAGCCCTAGAAGCAGCATTGCTGGGTCAAAGGGCATGCACATTTTTATAGCCTTTTGGGCGTAGTTCCAAATTGCTCTCCAGAATGGTTGGATGAGCTAATAACTCCACCAACAATGAATTAGTGTTCCAACTCTCCTACATCTTCTCCAACATACATTATTTTCCTGTTTTGTCATATTAGCTAATCTGATAGGTATGATGTAGTACCTCAGAGTTGTTTTGATTTGCATCTCTCTAATCAACAGTGATTTAGAGTATTTTTTCATATGACTATAGATAGTTTTAATTTCTTCCTCTGAAAACTAACAGGAAGTTTTTAGAGAAAGAAATTAGAAATATCAACAGGTATATGAAAGAATGCTCCAAATAACTAGTAATTAGAGGAATGAAAATTAAAGCAACTCAGAGGTTTTATCTCATGCTTACCGGATTGGCAAAGATAATATAAGAGGAAAACTAGAAATATTGGAAGGGATATAGGCCACACTAGTGCACTGTTGCTGGAGATATGAATTGTCTCAAGCATTCTGGAAAGCAACTGGAAACTGTAGCCAATTTATACAATGACAATGTTGTAGAAAGGCAACTTTAAAAGACTTGGGAACTCTGATGATTACAATGACCACCCATCATCATTCCATGTTACATCAAGATGTAACATGCTATCCATCTCTTGACAGAAAGGTGATGCATTCTGACAGATTGAGACATTTTTCCTAAATGGCCAATGCACGAATTTCTTCCTTTCTTTTCGTCTGTTTATCTTATGCCTAAGTTTTACTTTTTTTTTTAAAGGAGTTGGGAAGGAGAGGTGAATATCTGTCTATTAAAAAATAACTTATTTTCAAAATATATTACATCATTTGATCCTTACTACAACCCTGTGATATAGATACTGTTATTTATCACCATTTTCCTGAGAAGGAAACTGAAGCAGACAGAGGTGAAGTGACTCTCTCAGAGTCACACAGCTAGCAAGTTTCTGAGGCAGAATTTAAACTCAGGTCTTCCTGACTCCATATCTAGCACTGTATTCATCGCATCACTTAGAGATCTGTATTTAGTTTCTATTTACTCGAGCCCTATTTACATACTTCTTTTTATATTGATTATTCATTGTTAGCTTTTCATATGTCTCATCTCCCCAACTAGCTAGGTTGTAGTAGCATGGGTTTTAGAGGAGAAAGGAGCCATGTAATCCAAATCCCTCTTTTTATAGAGGAGGAAACTAAGATTCAGAGGATAAGGGACTTTAGACCGAGAAGAAGCAAAAAGCAAAAACAAAATCCTAACTCCAAAATCCAGACATGCTCTTGCCATTACAATCCAGCTCCCTGATCTCGTGTCTTTGTATTCTTCTTGCTCCTTGTACCTATCAGAGTATGCTATCAAATCAACAAGCATGTGTTAATTTCCTATGTGCCAGGCAGTATACCAAGCACAGAGTATACAGAAAAAGGCAACAGATTATCCTTACTGTCAAGGAACTCGAAATCTACAGCAAATGAATGTCATTTGTCGATTGATTTAAAAAAAATTTTTGAAGGTAAAAACTGCTTTTCTTTTTCTTTCCTTAAAATAGATCGGAACACATTGTTCCGACTGAGAGGTTTAAGGGAGGTCAGAGTCCGCCTACATTATTTTATTCTCGGGAAAAAAAAAAAACAAAAACCCTTTCGGGCTGAACCTGATTTACCCGGGGAAATGTTCCGTTCTCTATTTGCTTGGCTCGCACCCAGCTGAGACTGAGAGTCAACCCCTGGGCTGATGCTCAGCCCCTTTTCCCGCCCCATTTCCTCTGCTCCGCCCCACCTTCCCTCTGGACTTTCAGACTCTTAGGTGACTGCGGAGTGGGAGTTACAGTCTCAGAACTGAGCATGCTCAGTGATAGGGCAGGTTTCGCATGCCAGCTACAAAATTTGGTCCCTAAACCTGTGGCTGCAGTCTGGCTGCTTGCCGCAGGCTCTCTGTGTACCCTACCCCAGTGGAGTACAGCAGGAGTGAGGGGCTTAAGGAGGGAGTGAAGAGTTATTGGAGATGACTGGGCCGGATCTTCTCTGATACCCCAGTTGCTTCGTCCAGTGCAGGGCTGAGGAGTCTGTCCAGCTGTGAGCCCCCCGGGCGGGCCCTGCGGTCCTTCTGGCAGGCGGAGTTCACTTTTTGGTCGGCCTGAAGCTCCCGCCATGGAGCTGGGCTGGAGGCACCAGGGACTGCTTGTTCTCATACAATTGCTGCTGTCCGTCTTCGGAGGAGGTGAGTACCTGGAGCCCCGAGTGGCGGTCAAACTAGGCTCCAGGTCCAGGTGTGGGGGCTGGGAAGGACAAGCACACCCCTCCGTGTCCCTTCCCCCACCTCTTCTCCAGCCCTTACTCCTTCTCCCGTGGTGAGAGCTTGGGATTGCAAGATCCACATCCAGAAGAGAGCGTGCTGTTCTATTGCTTCTTTGCTTTGAAAGTGGTCTCACCTGATAGCATCTTCCCGGGAGCGCCCAGAATTTCCCTCGGATGATCTTTATTTATCCTTAGGATCGTAGATATAAAGTAAGGAGGGATATTCAAAGTTGTGGTCTAAATCTCTCATTTAACAGAAAAGGAAACGAGTTCGGAATAGTTAAGCTATTTATTTGCTCAAGGACACTCTAGTAAACCAAGCGCAGGCTGTATTAGGAAAGAGTGAGAAGAGAAATATTCCTTTCTCTCCCTCTGTCAATCATCGTCCCCTCCCTTTTAATACTGAGAGTGAAGAATTCCTAAAGACAAATCTGCACAATCCACCTTAAAACCTAGCGCCTTTGCAGTGACCACTAGACTGTACAGGCAGCCACAAAAACTCCTTAACATTTTTTCTATCTTTAAGCCCTAGGCTCTCCCGGGTGAGTTTGGAGACCAGTAACAACTTATTTCAAGTTGAATAATGCTTCGCATAGGAATAATATAATATAGTTAACTGATAGGTTAGCTGTTATAGTTATAATTGCATAGAGTGTGTGTGTGTGTGTGAGTGACCTCATTTTTCATATGAAGAAACTGAGGTCCAAAGAAGTTTCATGATTTTAGCAAGCTTATAGAGGTAAGTGGCAGAATTGAAACATACAGAATATTTACCGAATAACAGACTCCGATGAAGAGAAGCTCAACCTAAACCTAAAACAAATTTCTTCTACGTCATGTCCAAGTGGCCATCCAGCCTTTGTTTTTAAAGATCTTTTCAGTGTATTAGACTTGATGTTAACAAGATCTTGGTTCAGATCACTCCTCTGACAGATGTTAGCTCAGTCAGTCAATAAACATTTTTTAAACACTTACTATGTGCCAAGCACAGTGCTAAACAACTCACTTAACCTCCCTCAGACTCACCTTTCTCACCTGTAAAACAGAATTGATAATAGCTGCAGCTTCTACTTCAAATGGGATAATGTATATAGAGTGTTCTTGCAAACTTTAAAATGCTATATAAACAGTTTTTATTTTGAAGCCTGAAGTGAAGAAAAATCCATTACCACCAGAGTCAACTCCTTCCACTTTGGTATTAACTGTAGTTATTGGAAAATTTTTCCTTACCTGAAGCCAAGTCCTCTGATTTCAAATTCAGTGTACTTTCCACCATACCTCAGCTGCTTGTCTATGAAGAATGTTTAATAATGTTTAGATCACCACCTACAGTAGAATGAAGTCTGGACCTTGGAGTCAGAAGATCTGTGTCCCATTTTAACCTTGAATCACCTTGAATTTAGCCTTAAATCACCTTTTAGGCCTCAATTTCCTCATTTTAAAAAATGATTATTCTATATTGAAATTCATGGTAGACTTTTCCCTGTATTGAACACTGAAACAAAATAATGATGGAATCCATTATGTCTTTAGCTTTATTGTTGCAAGGGCAGAATTCAACAGCTTTTCTAAGTGTTAGCCACTCTATCTCTAGAATTTTTAGAAGAGTTACTTGCAACCTACAAAATCATCAACAAAAGCCCCTTTAGGTTTTGTGCTAACTAAACATGTACCAGACATTTTTCCTTAGCTAAGTGGTTTCTCTTCCTGTGCCACATGTGGTTTCCATCTCTTTTCATGATGAATGTGGTTAGCTGATAGCTTTGAGGTATAGCTACAAATGTTAGCTTTTGTGCTCCCAGATGATGTTGAAGTTTTTAGGAATCCTTGGAAGCTTTAATTTGTGACATACATTCTGTGTTCTAAAAGAATTCTGAATAGTGTCCTTTTTTGCATATGGATTACCTGAGACTAGACTCTTTAGGGTGAGGAATGTGGCAGTTTAAGAATTCAGGAAATTTAGCTGTCCTTGGCAATTAAAGGCAAACACTTAAAAAAACACATTAAGACAACAACAACAAAAAAAACAAACTTAAGGAAATCTCCTGAACTTTTGCCTGAACTTTCAGATAAAATCTGCCTTAGTTATCAGCCACATTGGGCTATCGCTGGGACTGATCTCAGACAACTTGGAGTAAAATGGTAGCACTGAAAATGAATTAGTCCAAACTCTGTGAACATTGTTTTAAGGAGGGAAATAAGATGATTATAAAAGGGGGAGGGGACTCTCTGTCTTTCGTTTTTAATCGGCAGCAAAATCTCCTGCACATGATAACAGGCTTTGGTTTGATAACCATAAAAGGCTTTGACTAGAACTAAAAGATGAAGGGAAGTTATTATAAATTGAATTTTTAAAATTGTTTTTTCTTGTGACTTGTTAGTCTGTTAAAGCAAGATATTCTCATCCTGAGGTCCATGAACTTTTTTTTTTTTTTAATATTTGTAGCTGTATTTCAATACAATTGACTTCCTTTATGATTCTATGTATTTTATTTATAAAATATTATAAAATGTAAAATATATTTTATAAAATATATTTATTCTATGTATTTTATTTATAAATATTATTTATTTAAATCCTGAGAAGAATCCATAGCCTCACCAGACTGCCCACAGGGGGCATGGCACAAAAAAGGACTCTTTAATTCCTGTTAAAGTAACAGCAACTTTGGTCTTTTGAAAAATCTAAAAATTCTTTCCTTCCTAAAGAAAAGAAGGGCATTCTCACTACTAAAACCTAAGAGGAAAACACAGTCATATTAGGAAACATATTTAAAGGTAGAAATTGCATCATACTAAAGTAAGTCTTTCTCTAGTTCTAAGATGTATATATATATTGCTAATAATTCATTTGATTTGCTCGTGAGGTGAAAAGAGAGGAGGGAGGAAAAGGTGGAGCCCACAGGAGAAGACTGGATAAATGACATCCATGGAACATTCAAAAATATTATTTTAACCATTGAATTCACCTCCCACCACCAGATTTGTAATAGGATCAGCAAAACAAGAGATTCATTGGTTTGCTTTCCATTCCATTCTCTTCCCAGTGACTTGTGGGGGGAGTGCTAATATGAAGAGACAGATTAGAAAAGAAGCTTAATCACAAATTAGATAGTCCCTGAAAGTAGATGTCTTATCTGTTTGTACTGTTAAGCTCTAACTTTAAAACCAATCTGGAGTTTCTTGAATGAATTTATCTCCAAAAGTATAATGTTTTCAAAGACTGGGTACATATGCCCACCTAAAGCACTACGGAAAATATACTTACTGATTTGAGAGTTGGGGAGATATCCCTACACTTGAGAAAACAGGAACAATCTGAGGTGTTGCAAAACTAAGGATAGTGACCATCCATTCGGCTCTATAGTTGGTGCCAACTAATAGAGTAGCTGAAAGAAAATTTGAGGCTGTAGGTAAAGTGAGTTTCCCCTTCTCTAGCTTTTATTTTCATTGTCTATACTGTGGTTCTTCTGGTTTTAGCAGTCTTATAGTCAGAGAATTAATATTTCCCAAATGCAGAATGTACTAGGATACATTATGAACAGTCTGTTAGTATGGAAAGAGTGCTACCTTGGTAGTCAGAAAATCTAGATTGAAATCCTCCTCCTTTCTTGTGTGACCTTGGATAAATTCCTTAATCTCTCGGTGTTAGTGTCAGTTTCCTCAGGAACTAAGTTGTCAGTTTTGAACCCAGAACTCAGAAAGTGAGTGAAAACTGAAGGATTGTGGTTACTCATGAAGAACTTTTTTTTTAATTGCAAAGAAACTATTAACTACTAATGTTTCTCTGGACAGACCTTTTCTTAGACAAAAATGTGTTAAAGCCATTTCTTCGTCCACCAAAATGTAGTTGGTATTTAAACAGGAGATAAGGAGGCATTCTTGATAGGATAAACAAGCAAAGGCATAATTGGGTCAGGACCAGAACTTAAATGGAAAAGTCTCTTCTTGATTAGCTCACCTTTGTTTTGTTTTGTTTGTTCAGAACACATTTTATTTCACATGGCAGAAAATGCAAAAGATTTGTATCTAAGTCTACAAAAAGTTGGCTCAGCTTTTTTTTTTTTGAAGACTTAATTCTGGGTCCAAGACTCTAGCTTTGTGCCCCTGAATGAGTAACTTATGTGGGCCTCAGTCTCTTTATCTGTAAAATGAAGGGGTAAGCTCTTTTCTAGCAGAGACTATATTGCAGTTGTGTTTTTGTGTCTCCTAGGTCTAAAGCAATTCCTGAAACATAATACATGCTAAATAAATGTTTGTATAGTAACTGACTAGATGATCTTTCAAATGGAAGCCTTCTAATTCTAGGACAGTAGAACCTATAATCATTTGCTTTATTCTGAAAAATATTTTCCTGGTTAATTTATAGTGTCACATAGTTAGCAAAGAAATGATTTAGGAATGGTAGCTTTGAATTTTATGATTTCAGGAAAAATAGGTCATTCCAAAATTCAAACCACAGAGGAATGTCAAGTTAACATCAAGTGGGTGTGAGTTTCAAAATATTCACTTGTGATAAAGCTCCCTTAAAGCAGTAACAGCGTGAAAAGCCACAAGTTTTGTTTTGTTATACTTTTTTTAACATTCAGACTTTTTAGCCATCTTTGCTTGATGTTTTAAGCTATGTTGGTAGCATTAACGACTGAGAAGAGGGACAGCAAAGAAGAAAAAATTGAGACAATTATTAATCAAAGAATGGTGATGTGAAAGCTGCATTTTCAGAACTATTTTAGAAAAGTCCTTACTTGTTCTTGTTCTGTTGAAGCCCTCACTTTGAACTATCTTGAATTTATAGACCAACATTCTTGAAGCATTTTCAGCCTGACATATTCCTGTTAGCAAAATTCAGGATGGAACTGGGAAATTCTCCAGCTCAATCAAAGGCCCTCAAAGCATTGGACTGAATTATTCAAAATTAGCACCCATGCAGTACTACTCTAGGCTTTTCATGTACTTTTAAATGGATTTATAAAAGTAAAGCTAAATTTGGTACAAAGTAATTTTTTTTACTCAATTATCCATATAATTACTGGGCTTTTCTACTTTCCTAACCCAAACTACATTTTCCAAAGGATGATATTCAGCAGTGAGGTAAGAGAAAAGACTAGAATCTCAACATGTTAAATTTGGAAAAGATTGGGGCTGGAATAGTGGTGATGGTAAGAGCTTTGGGTGATAGACAGATAGTATTATTCTGACTATTGCTTAAATTTCTCCTTCAATGGGTAGACTTTTCTATTAGAACAATCAATGTCAGCATTCTTTGGATCTACTGTTGTTGACATTTTTCTCTAGAGCCTTCTTCTTTCTTCACTATTCTCCTACTTGCTGAACCCAAAAAATGCATAGGAAAAGCAAATTCCATGATGTCTTACCCTTCCCTGTTTAGAAAAGTTATTTCATCTTTCAGCATCTATAAAAGAAGGGGTTGGATTAATTCAGGGATTATTAACCTTTTGGATGTGACAGACTCATCTTTAGTCTGGTGATGCCTACGGACCCTTTTTAGGATATGCTTTTAAATACATAAAATGTATCAGATTCTAAAGGAAACCAATCAAATTTAAACAGGTATCAAAACTTAAAAAAACTCAGCTAGTTCATAAACCCATGGTCCATGGGTATTTGTACAACTCTAGGAATTCAGCAAATAGACTATTTGAGATACTTGTTTTTAAATACTTATATCCTTAGCTTCAGCATCAGTTCTGAATTTTGTCACATGAACTTTTACTCTATCATTCCTGTAATTTTGGTGTCTAGCTTTGCACTGGGTTGATAGGGTCAAAATTGATTTCCTTTTTCTTTTCAATCATGTCAAGACTCTAGTACTATTATAGTTTTACTGTTTTGAGCCTCTCCTTTCGAAGTTTTTATATTATAGGGAATGGAGTGTGTTTTTAAAATAATCTAATAAGATACAGCATCAAGATAAAGAGAAGAGGCAAGGGTATTCCTAACAGTGTTCATATGCTTTACAGTTGTGGTAGATGGAAATATTGTGATGTCATGTGGTGGACTGAGAGCCAGGAAGACCTGGGTTCAACTCCTGTTTCTCACATTTATTGGGCAAGCTATTTAACCTTCTTGGGAGGAATGGAGTCAGAAATAGCAGTAGCAATAGTCGTGTACTACTGAACACTTGTGCGTCTCATGACCTTATCACGAACGCTGTTTTCTGTTTGCCTAAAAGCAAAAAAAACCTTCATGGATGCACCCTCACAGTAAACACTGGCATTTAATAGTATTATTTCATTTAAGGAGAAGAGACAGACAAGTTGTGAGAGTGATGAAGGTGATGTATGGTGCAGAGTACTGGACATGTAGACTTATCCTCTCCAAGCTAACCATTCACATTCAACAAAAATGGTGGGCCTAAGATAGGATGACTGCTAGCAGACAATGTCAACAGATTAGAGTGCTTCTCCAAGCATGAACAGTTTGCAGCTGACTTGGAAGGAAAGCTTAGCCAACACACTGATGGGAACAGTAGAGCAGAAAAGAAGTGAGCAGCTTTCAGAGATTTGTTGTGCAGCACCACATTTACTCATCTGGGTCAGAATATTTGCAGATATCAAGACTGGTTGATGAAAATGATGAGGAAAGTCAGAAGCTACTAAGAGAAAAATGAGAACTCCACAGGTTTACCAGCAGGATGGTTGGCCCATCTCTAAGAAGATAGCAATTAACTCCTTTAAAAGAAAATACAAGCTACACATAGAGAGATGCAGGATTCTTGGCATAGTAAGAAGGCAGATGAGTTTCAGTTTTGCTGTGATATTAACAATCCAAAGCACTTTTATGATGCCATGAAGGCTATTAATGGGTGAAAGACCTATGGTGCTTCTCGACTATTCAACGCTAACGGAACCACAATGATTAGTGATGAGGACTTGATCCTAAAGAGATGGACTGAACACTTCTATAGTGTTCAACAAACCGTGAAAAACTAATGCTGAAGCAGGGACTGTGTACTTCAAGTTTAAGTCAGTCCCTCTCTAGCCAAACTTCTAACTGAAGAAGAGGTTTTGAATACTATTAGGCTCCTCTCCTATGGCAAAATGCCAGGGTCTGATTATATTCTAGCTGAGATTTACAAGTCAGAGGGTCCATCCACTTTTTGTACAAAAGCTGACTAAAAATCTTCTGGGTTATATGGCAAGAGGAGGTTATCCCCCAGGAGTTAAAGGTTGCCTCCATTGTCCTTCTCTACAAAGGAAAAGGAAATAAATTGTCCTATGACAATCAAATGGGGTTCTCTTTCTTAATCATTGCTGGTAAGATTCTTGCCAAAGTCCTCCTTAATAGGCTGGATATACAGATAGAGGATGAGGTTGATGCATGCATTGCAGAACTAGGTCAGTGTTTGGAAGGCTCTGAAGAAAAATGTAGGAGAGAAGAGGTATTAGGCTGCCTACTAAGCTCAAGGTCTATCAAGTTATTGTATTGAACTCACTGTTGTATGCCTGTGAAATCTGTATACCAGCACCATACCAGGAAACTGAATTGCCTCCACTTGCATTATCTCAGGAAGATTCTGAAGATCACCTGGAAAGATAAGGTACCAGACACTGAGATCCTTTCTTTAGCTTAACTGCCAAGCATTCAAATTCTTCTGCAGAGACCATAACTCCAATGGGCTGCCCAAGTTTTTGAATGCCATATAAATGTTTACCTAAAAGATTATTTTTATAACTTTTTTCCAATTTATTTTTAGTTTTCAACTTTCACTTTTATACATTTTAAATTTTCTTCCCCTCCCTCCACCATCCCTCCCCAAGACAGCATGCAATCTGATATGGGCTCTACACATACATTCCTATTAAACACATTTTCACTTTAGTCATGTTGCATAGAAGAATCACAAAGAATGGAAGAAACCATGAGAAGGGAAAAACAAAAACAAAAGGAAACAAAAAAAAAATAGTCTACTTTGCTCTTTATTCTGACTCCATAGTTCCCTCTCTGTATATGGATGGCACCTTCCATCATGAGTCACCTAGAATGGTTCTAAGTCTTCTCATTGCTGAGAAGCATATCAAAATCAGTCATTGTATACTGTGAACAGTGCTCCCCTAGCTTCACTCATCTCACTCAGCATCAGTTCACACAGGTCTTTCCAGGATCTCCCAAAGTCTGCCCACCCACCATTTCCCATAACACAATAGCATTCCCCTACATTTGCATACCACAACCTGCTCAATCATTCCCCAACTGATGGGCATCTCCCCAACTTCCAGCTCCTGACCATCACAAAAAGAGTTGCTATAAATATCTCTGTATATTTGGATCCTTTTCCCATTTTTATGATGATCTCTTTGGGATATAGCCTTAGAAGCAGAATTGCTGGGTGGAAGGTCCAAATTGCTCTCCAGAATGGTTGGATCAGCTTACAGCTCCACTAATAATGAATTGGTGTTCCAGCTGTCCCACATCTTCTCCAACATGTATCATTTTCCTGTTTTGTCATGTTAGCCAATCTGATGGGGGTGATGTGGTACCTCAGAATTGTTTTGATTTGCATCTCTCTAATCAATAGTGAACCTAAAAACCTATTTTGTGGAGAGTTGTTTCCCCCCTGCTCAGCACAGTGCTTGACACAGATGTTTCCTCCTTCCTTCATTCCTTCCTTCTTTCCTTCCTTCCTTCCTTGTTTTCTTCCTTCCTTCCTTTTTCCTTCTTCCTTCCCTCTCTCTTTCTTCCGCCTTCCCTTCCTTCCCTCCTTCTTATTTCCTTTTTCTCCTTCTTTTCTTCCTTTCTTCCTTCCTTCTTCCTTTCCCTCCCTACTAATAATGAAGAGGGGCTTCACCTAAAGCCTTCCTTCCAACTCTAACTTTCTGTGAGCAAAGGGAACTGTCTGAATTTAGGATAATTGTTGAAAAAAAAGCATTGAATCAGAGAAATATACAATAGAAAGTATACACGTAAAAATACAAATCTAGTATGCATGCATTTACTTATACATAAGCTTTAGGGAAGAGGATTCCACATCTTAGAGTTTTCTCTTTCTTGATCCCCTAGGATCATAGCTTTTAGACAACTAACGAGCGTTTATTAAGTACTTAAATCCAGGCACTGGTTAAGCGCTGTGGACACAAAATTTTCCCTACCTTTAGAGACAGAGCATTTCATTTTAATGGGGAAGACAACACATTGAAAGGAGCTCAAAAGGGAGAAATTAGAATTCATTTTCACAGATAAGAAAAGTGATGCCCCAAAAAGTGAAGACATTTACCCCAAAGTCACATAGGTAGAAAATAGCAGATCCGGGGCTCTAATCCTGGGCTCCGGATTCCCAATCTAGCCCTCTTTCTCCTGTATCATGCCTCTTACACTATCAAAACCCTGCTATCTCCCAAGTTCCCATGTAGTTGCTACAGATTCTATGAAACACCTTCCTTGATCATCCAAGCTGAAAGTGTTGATAACAGTAACTAATTTAAGAGTAACAATGTAAGTTTTACAAAATACTTTCCTCACAAACACTCTGTAATATAGACAGAACAAGTATAATTATCCCTATTTTATAGATGTGGAAACTGAGACTTGGAGAGAGGTTATGACTTTTCCCACAGTCACCTAGCTAACTGTTCATTGGAGGAGTCATTTGAATCTAATACTTCTACATCCATGTTTGTTCTTTTTACTGTACTGTACTACAGTTCTCTTTGTGTTCTTCTAGAAGTCTTGGTTAACATTACTCATTTGACCTTTGTGTACTGCCTTGTTTTGCACTTTGTTATACACATGACTTGTCTTGCATTGTGTAGTTCCCATGCTAGAGCTTTCTTGATGGGACAAAGGTCGTACTTTCATGGGGATTGGAGGTGGGGCTCATTTTTTTTTTTTCTGACTCATCTGTCCCCATCCAAGTGAGACTTAGTCATTCTCCCAAAGAAGACCCATGAATTAACTTGACTTAATTGCCTTCCCTCAGGTGGCATCTAAGAATATAAGTTTATGGTACTTTCCTAGAGAATAGTCAAAAGCTTCTCTTAAAAGTACTTAGGCTTGCAAGGCTTGAAACAACTTAAATGCAAACTCACAGCCAAAAAAAAATCTCTCCCCTTTACTTTTCCCTGCATTAAAGCAACTGCTGTCCCAGTTCTTTGCTGTACTAACCTCTTTCTCCCTCAGAAGAGACTTATGGCTCTTTTAGAATGGATTGCCAATGCCAAGGGCTGGCATGAAGCTTTCTTGTTCTTTCTGGCAGTCTTGTGGTTGGAATGTTTCCAGGCCATTTAAGACTTTGTGTTCCTTGACCCAGGTCCCACAATCCTTTCCTTCCTTCTGCACAAAGGATCTCCCTAGGGACTTTGGTGACCTTTTCTTGCTTTATTCTGTCATCCTTACTTTCTGCTCTAAATAAGCCATCCCAATTTATTCTCTCAGTACCTGGGAAAAATGTTCATCAGCTCCCAAAGAGTTTTTTGAGAAGATTCAAAATAACATTCATATGACTTTTTCCTTTGCCCTTTCTACTTCCCATTTCTTTTGTAAGGAGAGTGGTCCCAGTTATGCAAGTGATCATAGATTTATCTGCGCCTTTCTGAAAAAAAATATTCATAACAACATTGTTTCTAATAGCAAAGAGTTGGCAACAGCTCATGTGTTCAGGGAATGGCCAAGGTAATTATGGTATATGAATGTAATGGAATATTTCTCTGTTATAAGAAATGCCATATAAGAAAAACAAAGAAATGTGAGAAGCTAGGTGGCATAGAGGACAGAACAGTGGATGTAGGCTCAGGAAGACCTGAAATAAAATCCTGCCTCAAGTACTTATTAGCTGTGAATCCTGCATTGGTTATTTAACTTACTTCTCAGAATTGTTATGAGGTTTTATTGAGATAATATATATGTAAAGAACATTGTAAACCTTGAAACATTATCATTATTATTGTTATTTTATTATGAGAGGCTAATATTATACAGATTGAAGAAAGTAAAACCAAATCATCATACTTGGTACAACTATATAAGTGCTAACTATACAATCTGGAAAAAATTCCAGCAAAAAGATTATTTATAAAAAAAGGTTCCATTGGGAATTTTGAAAGAAATTATTTTGTTACTATCTTTAAGCTAATTTGCACTTTAAAATTAAATTGTTTTTGTTAGCACATTTGAAATATTTGTGTCTGCTTGATAATTACATTTACTTTAGTAGTTCAAATGATGAGAGCTGTATAAAAGTGAATGAGCTTCTTTAGGAAGGTATAAATTCTTCTTCCCTAGGGGTTTCAAGTCAAGACTGGATGTTGAAAATGTTGTAGGAAGGATTCTTAGTTAAATACAGGCTAGACGGGATGGCCTTCAAGGTCCCTTCTGACTTTGAGGTTCTCTGATCTTTGCTCTTCCAAGGGAGGAGGAAGGATGAAGTGTGTTCCTCTTTAGGCATGTGTTTTTTTTAGACTTTAACACTTTTCCTTTTTAAAAAATATATTTTGTTGATGTCTTATTTCTGCATCATAGTCACTTCCCATCCTACCTATCTCATTGCTTTTTTAACCACTACCCTTGTGACGATGAAAAACAATTAAGCAAAAACATAAAATATCAAAGCTTATTCAAATAACATATAAAGAATATTCTGATCTAGGAATTTCCCGTCTTTCAGCTATAAAGGTGAAGGTATGCTACATTATCTCTTCTTTAGGATCCTTATTGATTTTCCCATTACTCAGAATTCAACTTACTTTTGGTGATTTCTCTTTCATTTATCTTGTTGTAGTCACTGTATATATTGTCCTCTTGGTTCTACTTATTTCATTCTGTATTAATTCATGTAAATCTTCCCATGTGTCTCTGAACTTTGCATATTAATCATTTCTTATATTCATACACCTTAACTTTTTAAGCCATTCCCCAATCTATGACTGTTGACTATGTTTCTACTTTGCTACTGCAAAGAGGTCTGCTAAGAACTTCGGTTGTATCTTCTATATTCTGGAAGTATATTCCCAGGTGTGGACTGACTGCTGAATCAAAGGATAGTGAGCTCAAAGTAAATAAATAAAATAAAATTCAAAGTAAAAGGAATAAGTGCTTGTTTTGAGGGATAGGGTATTGACCTGAAAGGATGACATTCTTGCAGACCCTTTGACTAAAGAGAAAGAACAGCTAACTCAATGTCTTCAACATAGGTCGTCAATAAATATTGGTTGAATAATCATTCAGTCTAGAGAAATTTTAAATATTGAACAAAGCTTTCTTTTACTTTTTATTTAGCTTTTTCCTTTTGATTTAAATCCATTCATTTTCTCTTCTTTTTAATTTGGCTTTCTTCTCTCATTATAATTGACATTTTTCTGGTTATGTGATTAGAATTGAATTTTTTCACTAAGACAAAGTTTATGAAAAACATTCAAAGTAATTTCATTTCTGCATTAATGATAACAGCTATTTATATAGTGCTTTAAGGTTTGAAAGGATTTTATATATATTCTCTAATCTTTACAACTACATGAGGTAGGTACTACAGGCATTACTATGCCGTTTTTACAGAGGAGAAAAATGAGGCTCAGAGAGGTTAGATGACTGGCTCATGTATCTGAGTTAGAATTTGAACCAAGATTTTCCTGCTTGTAATCAAGCCTTTATTTATTTTGTACTATGGTATATTCATATGATATTTGATTTCCATTTATTTTATCATTAGGGAAGGAGAGTATCATGGTTTATTGAACAGAACACTGGATTTGGAGCCTGAAGAACAGAATTTGATTCCTCATTCCACTATTTACCCCTTCTATGACCGTGGGCAAGTTAACTCATCTTTCTCGAGCTTAAGTTCTTCATCTATAAAATGAGAGTGTTAGACTCAATGATCTTTTTAAGTTTCTTTTTGTTCTAAATCTTATGTGCAAGGCACTGTATTAGGTATTGTAAAGAATGCAGATAAGATAGTAAATTTAGAATAAATCAAGCTAGTGATCTCCAATCCCTTCTTTTAGCATCATATATAGGAGAGGTGTCTACGTCTTAAAATTTAAAGGTCAAATTTTATACTGATGGGAGGGGAGTAAAACTAATTTGTGCTTTTTTCCCCTTTGGAAAAAAATAACATTGACTCCCCTCTTCTAAAACATGCCATTTGATTATCTCCCTCAATTTCTTCTACTGCCAATCTTTTCTTGACTCAATGGCAAAATAGATTTTCTGTATTTTTTTTAAAAAGCTACCTTTGGACTAAGATTATCCATGGAAAGTTTTACACCAAAGGAAAAGAATGTTTGAGAAAGTTATGACCTCACAGAATGCTATAATGAAAAACATTCTGTATCTTAATAGGTGGAATCTTGCTGCAGTAAATTACATACTGGCATATTTATGCCCTCTTGGGCATATTTTTCCCTTCACATTCAGCTATTTAAGGAGGCTTTTCTGAGTAATATCTTCCATATCTTTTGGAATACGTTGGATCATAGATTTGGAGCCAGATGAGACTTCAGAGTTCATTTAGTCCAGGTGAAGTTGAGATCCAGGATGTTTAGACGAACTGCCTAGAATCATATAGGTAGCCTCAAAAGTAGCGTTTAAACCCACGTGCATGGTGTCTCCCAATGCTCTTTACATTTTTTCATTAATAGCTTCCGTATTAGACTTGGATGTCAGAAGGCTTAGATTGGAGAATACTCTCCAAGACCTACTAGTGATGTGACCCAGGGAAGGTCATATAAGTTCTCTGAGTTTCAGGTACTTTCTCTGTAAGATGGGGATGATACTACTTGGACTCTCTCTATCACAGTATTGTTGAGGAGAAAACATTTACTGTGAGATATTATTTTGGCTATGGCACTTTTGTGATCTCATTATCATGGAGGCTAGGTGGTGTTGCCAAATCTCTAGGCTAGACTCTTCCAGGTGTAGGTATAGCAGTAAGGAAAGTCCTCTTTAACAAATCTTTTATTGTGTTTATGAAAAAACACTCCAGGAGGTATGAGGGCAGACCCTGGCAGCTGAACCTAAGATCCAGGCCCATCTGTGGTTTTCTTTATGCCTATCTAATATGACTGCATGCCAATGCTGTTGGAGTAGCAGCTTGTCTTTTTTACTTTTATAAAATTAAATTGTTTATTAAACTTAACAAATATTAAAAATTGCAACCATCTATATTTGTTAAATAATTATATAAATGTAGTTAATTTCAGCACATTAGATAGCATAACTCAGTATTCTTTGTCCTTTTTAAAAATAATTTGATTTTCTTAAATTCTAAACTTAAACACAAAATGAAACGGTCATTTCCATATAAGTAATAGAGCAGAAAAAATGGGATTGTACATGAAACTACAAATCTCTATTTTGAACAGCTTGCTTTTCTTTTAAGTATATAATAAATTTAGCATTTAACTACCAAAGCTGTTCTTCTTGTCTGTAATTCTTTCAGGCCTTTCTTCTCTTTTGTGCATTTAAAAATGCTGCAATATCCCTCTTTTGAGGGGGTGGGTGGAAATTAGCCAATCCCATCCTCTCTTGTTCTCTCCCAAATGGAAAAAAGAGAAATAAAACCCTTTTAATAAATGTGCATAATGAAGCGAAATAGATTGAATATGTTGGAAAACATGTCTTATTCTATCAGGTCTCAGAAGGTGGGTAACATGTCATCATCAGTCCTCTGGAGTAGTGATGGGTCACTGCATTGATTAGGGTTCTTAAGTCTTTTTTTTTTCCTTTACAGTTATGTTATTGTGTAAATTTTTCTCCTGTTTCTCACTTCCCTCTCCATCAGTGTATGTAAGTCTTCTCAAGTTTGTCTGAATCATGCCTTTCCATCATTTTTAAGGAATAGTAGCATTTCATTACATTGCCATATCACAACTGATTCAGCCGTTCCTCAGTTGATGAGTTTAGTTTCCAGTTCTTTGTCACCATAAAAACAACTACTCTAAACATTTTTGTACATATGGGTGCTTTTCCTTTTTATTTCCTTGAAGCATAAATCTCATAGTGGCATTTATGGTATTCATTTTCATGGATTTTCCTTTACATGATTGTGGTTAGTGTGGGCTCTGTTACTCTGGTGTTCTTTTCTTTGCATCATTTCATAAAGGTGCTTTCAGATTTCTTTGTATTTCTCACATCCGTCTTAATTGCATCGCTGTCTTCCATTACATTAATGTAGCATGTTATTTAGTCATTCCCTTACTGTGTAACTTCCATCATTGCGCTCCTCCTACTCTGATCTTGGCTGCTCTGATGTCCCCTAGCCTTGGGCACAAACCCTTATTCCCTATAGCTCATCATACTTTATTAACAAAAATAATTAATCAATCAAAATAATTAAATAAATTTAAGCAATTATTAAAGATAACTTATTAAAATAACTATTTGAATAAATTTAATTATTAATTTACAAAATGAACAAATAAGGAGAAATGATGGAGTAAAGTAATTTGCTGATGAGTTACACATTCATAAATGGCTGGTCTACTCTTTAGCCCTAGCTCATAAAGAGTCCTCAGTGCATACTTTGTGACTAACTGACGACAGAGCTGTGGTTGATTGCTTTTCTGTTCTTGGATCTTTCCAAACCATCCTAACTGCACTCTGGTCATCTTCTTCCTCTCACTAGCATGTGGAAGCTGCCCTTTGGACCTCACCTTATCTTGTGAAGAAGTAGGCCTCTGCATATTTCTCAGTCATTTATAAACCATGTTACCCTAAGAATTCTTCCTCTTAATTCCTTTCCAACTCTTGTATATTCCTTTATGTTTTATCTTCTAGTAGAAGGTAAGCTCCATGAACACACAGACTGATTTACTGGCGTATTTTTGTATCCTCAGTGCTTACCACAGAATCTGGCATATGATAAGCACTTAATAAATATTTATTCTTTCATTCATTTTCCAAATCATTCATCCATTATTCTTTCATTCATTTCATTCATGGGGCTTGACCAAGAGGCATCATGGTAAATTGGAAAGAACATCAGATTTGCACCCAGAAAATTTGGTTGGAATCTGCCGGTTACTATGGGAGAGTATGCAACTACTCAGGAGGTGACTAGGTGCCTCAGTGATTAGGGTTCTGGATCCAGAGTCAGGAAGACTCTTCTTCTTGAGTTCAAATCTGGCCTCAGACACTTATTACATGTATGACCCTGGGCAAGTCACTTAAACCTGTTTTCTCCATTTCCTCATCTGTAAGATGAGGTAGAGAAGGAAATGGCAAACTGTTCCAGTATTTTTGCCAGAAAACCCCAAATGGGGTCATGAAGAATTAGACACAATTGAAAAGCTCCTTGTTGTAGTGGACAATGTGCTGGATTTGGAGTTTCAATTTGAATTCTACTTCAGACACTTACTATCTATATTACCTTCAGCAAGGTACTTTAACCTCTAGAACCTCAGTATCTACTTCATAGGATCATTGTGAGACAAATGTAAAGTGCTGTGTGAACTTGAAAGCATTGTATAAATATTTCTTCTTTTCCTTCAGTTCCATCCCCAAAGTTTTCTTCCTGGATCCTCTTCTCGTTTTCCATTTTATTATTTTGCTTATTGAAATGATATCAGCTCCCATGGTTTTAATTAACCTCTCTATGCAGATGATTCTCACATTTATTTATCCAGCCCTAACTGTTCTACTGATCTACAGTCTCCCATCCTTAGCTGCCTACTAGGCATCTTAAACTCAGCATGTCGAGACTAAAACCATTATTTTTTGTTCAAGCCCTTCCCTCTTCCTAATATCCCTTTTATTATTGAGAGCACCACCCCCCAGACTCACAATCTAGGTGTCATTTTTGACTCCTCTCATATTCAGTCAGTTATTAAGTTCTAGGGTTGCTACCTTTATAACATCTCTCACACGTCTCTTCTCCTCTGACAGTGCCATAACCCTGGTATGGCACTTGCTACCTCATATTTGGCCTACTACAATATCTTGCTGGTTGCTCTCCCTGGCACAAGTCTCTCTCTACTCCAATCCATCCTCCACTCAGCTATCAAAGGGATCTTCCATCCACCTGATACACAATAAACTCCGTTGTCTCCCTATCACCTCTACCAGCAAATATGAAATCCTCTGTTTCATATTCAAAGCCCTTTATAACTTGCCTCCATTTTTCCAGTCTTCTCATGCCTTACATCCACTCCCCAATACCTAGTCTTCAATCCAGTAAAAATGGCCTCATTGCTGCTCTTTGAAGAAGACATTTGATCTCCCAGTTATGAACATTTTCACTGGCTATCTGCCATGCCTGGTATACTGTCCCTCCTCATCTTCGTCTTTTAGATTTCTTTAAGTCCCAGCTAAAATTCTACCCTCTACAAGAAGCCTTTGATCAATCTTCATTCTAATGCCTTCCCTTGGTTGATTATTTCTAATTTACCTTGTTTGTATGCAGTTGTTTGCATGTTATATCCTCCATAGATTGGGAGCTCCCTGAGAGCAGGATTGTCTTTGTCTTTCCTTGTATCCCCATTAATAAAATGCCTGGCACATAGTAGGTGATGATTTTTTTATTTTAGTTTACCGACTGACTGACAGCTTTAGTTACTCTGGCATTCCAGAATGTAACGGTTTATGGTATCAATGAAGAGTTTGCTGGGTCTGTGACACTATTTTCCATTACAACATACAAAGAAGAACCATATTTTGAGGAAAAGTGGTTTTTGTTTTGTTTTTTTGCTTTCTTAAGCCTTGGGGATATTGTGTTTAAATGGTAGTCTAATCTCATTATAGTTTCTAAATCACTGTCCAGAATGATCATTTTCACAAATAAGAAAGAGTTGTCTTGACAGAGAACTTGAAAATACTAACTCCTAGTTCAACCTTCTGAATCCTATTTTATCGTCATGTGTTTACTATGGCCCTTGCTTCATGACTTCTCTGAGAAGTGATCAATTTTCACAGTCCCCAAAGCATTCCATAGGACAGTTTCAAGGCTGCTGCCACACCTGAAACTAGAAATGTCCAACTTTTAGATTTTTTTGAGGTTCTTTAATTCTAAGTATCAAAGAATCACAGGATTTTAGTGGTAGAAGGAACCTTTGATGCCATCTAGTATAATCTCTTCCTTAATAGAAAATGAGGCCCCAAGTGGTCAATGACTTGTTTAAAGAAACACCAAAAAGAAATGGAAGAAACAGTGAATCAAATTTAGGTGCCTTGTTCTCTATATCTTTCAGTCAATTGTGAACTGGTAAAGAGGTGGTCCAGTGCTGAATATTGTTTGTTGGAGTCTGTTTCCTAATAGCTTCAAAGAGATTCCCATTATTTGTACAAAGGTGACTGTCATTAGGATTTTGTATAGAAGTGGGAATAGGCATGTAAAACAGCAGTTATGGCTATTCTCTGCCACTTTCTTTTGCTATTAATAGGGTTTTAGATTTTTCCCCATGCTTTTGATATCTTCTCCTGCTTTATATATCTTGAATATTATTACCTCTCTTGGTATCTTTCACAATTTTATTGTCTCCAGTATGGTTTGTGTATAGATGTAGGTGCCTATATGTATGTATGTATACACAGCTACACAAGATAAATACATATATACTCCCAAACACACATCTATGCATATATTTACACTACTTTTCCTGTATGGGATCTCTATAGAGATATGTCTGCCTCCAAAAAGCACATCTGGGATTGTAATGTTAGATTCCAAGTGTGATGGATCTACTGTACATGAGACAGAAGATAATTTCTTACAATGATTTTTGGAAGTCTTTTCCATTTTCCTTTTCTTTATGAGCCTTCCATATTCATACTCAAAGACCCTTGGAATGACTTTGCTTAGTTGGTTAGTCTTGCCAAACTGTCTTAAAACTGGTTTGACTGTCCATTGCTTCTCTGATTTATGAGACCATACTGCTCGTAATCACATGTTATCCTTTCTTGTATGAGTTTTCATATGAATTTATGTCTCTAACCCAACTCTTGCCTTTGGCAGCCATCTCTCTGTGAATAAAATGGATGTTGATTTAGCTGCTTTCAGGGCTCTTTTGGTCTCCTTATTGTGGCCGTTAATGTACATTGATTAAACGTCTGGGTGAAATCATAGTTAGTACTAATGTCACTTCCATTGTCCAGTTCTCATTTTTATTTCTAGTAACTGGTTTAAATAATTCAAGATGATAATTTCAACTGTATGACATTTTTCTCATTGCTGTTATTTCTTGTTTTTTTTTGTTTGTTTTTACAAATTTTCTTCTCTCTAGTTTACTAATTCTGGGTTCTGACAAGGTGATGACTGTGCCCAGACAGCTAATGTAGGAATATCTTTTATAATAATACATTTTCCTATTAAAATATAACTTATTTTATTCTTAAAGGAATTATTGGGTACTTGCTAGGATTAATAATAGCTATAGCATCTTCCTCAAATGAGATAATGTATGTAAAATATTTTACAAACTTTAAAGTGCTATATAAATAGTTACTATTTTGAAGCCTCTGGTGAAGGAGAACCATCACCACCTAAGGCAACCCATTCCACTTTTGGAGAGCTGGAATTATGTCCCATACCTACCAAATCTTTTATTAAGGGTTCATGCTATAGAGACCTCTCTGCCATGGAAAAGTAAAAGAGTAATATGTTCTTTTGCATTATTTATTTATTTGAGACATTGCTGACAAAACATCTTTTGAAATTGTTCATAGAATAGCAAAAAGGTAAGCAAGTTTTGCTAAAGTAGTAGTGGAAAGACTCACTGTTTTGGGAGTCAGAAGATGAGATCTAATCTCAGCTCTGTCATTGATAAATTGACAAGTGTTCTCTGGCATTAGACCTCAGTATTGAAATATTTAAAGGACACTTTAAATAGAAAAGATGGATAAAAAAAGTCAGATGTACAGAAAAGTCCTGATTTTTCAAACATTTGACATCTTGATATAAATAATTTTATTTTTTGAAAATGCTTTTATTCTTGGTTATTGATTAATATACCATTTGTACTAAAACTAAACTATTGTTTCTTTGAGAGGTAGCATGGTTTAGTGGAAAGAATGCTAACTTAGAATCATAGGACCTGCATGCAAGTCTCTACTTTCTATCTATTGCCTGTGTGACTTTGGTCAAGTCACTCAAAATCTGTGGACCTTAGTTTCCTTACATGCAAAAAATGAGGGAATTGGATTAAATGGCCTCCAACATCCTTCTAGACCTAGATCCCTGATCTTATGTTTCTTTCAGATTATTGATTCTAAATCGGAAGCAAAACAAATCAAAACTATCTGAAAACGGGAATCACAGGCACATAGTAAACATTTTGTAGCCTAAGTTTGACTTCTAGGTACAGAAACCTGCCTTAGTGTGTGCACTTGATTAATTGACTTTGAGGAAAGGAGTAAGACTAGTTATTGGTCCCCAAAATCAGGATGTACTCCCTGAGAGGTTCTATTTTTAGTGCCAGCCCTGTTCTGCTAGTATTCTTTCTGCCCTGAGAGCCTTGCATGCATTTCCCCTGCTCTCTACTCCCAGGTTCTCAAGAATTTGCCCAAGTCCATGATGAAACAAAACAGTAGTGGATTTATCTTCACATGTAGATGCCAACCAAATGTACCCTGTGTCCTGTGACTACTGAGTATTTTAATGCCCTTTCTACATTTTGGAAAGGGAGAAATGAATGACTGATTCCTTCCTGGATCAGATTGTGACCTGCCAGTGGCAGTCTCTGAGCAAAGATGGCTTACCTCTACAGAAGTTCTCCCTAAAAGGGACAAAGTATTTGATTCAAGTCCAGGGCTCTTACAAAATCAGGATTCTTAGAGAGAACTTCAGATGCTTTTGTAAGAGCAAATTCAAAGACTATCCCACTCTCATTTTCTCCATCTGGAAGTTATTCAAATTCTAAACCATAAAGGAAACAAAACTGTGGCTGAGGATCTCCATCACAAAGCACACTGGGAGAATTCTTGCTATGCCAGATAGAGCTGGCCCAAGGAGTACTGTACAGCAGGCAACTTCCTCTCACCGTTCTTGGTGCTCTGTGACCTCAGGTATCCAGTGCTTTCATAGTAACCTACCCAGAGTTACCCTTCCTTGCAAGTGTATCTGTTTCCTACCCTCATTATCAACATTCTCTTTGTGTGTTCTGGACATTTTTGTTCTTTGAAAGAACCTAGTATATTAATTCATACTAATGTTTCACTTCATTTGCATTTTTATGGAAAATTATTCCTTTTACCAAGAAAGATGGATTTTGAATGGTGGTGATACTGCAGGCATCGTTGCTGGGCAGAAGCTTTGAGGAGGGGGAAGAGGCTTCAGGTCTTCCCTGAAAGCTGCTTCAACTTGTCAAGGCCTGACTTTATACCAGGAGGCAGCTGCTTGGGAAGTAAAGTGTTCCATACCTCAAGGCCTGCTCTTGAAGCCAGAACTGATGCCAAAGTCACTATAGCTTTTGGGGTGAAAAGGAAAAGAAGGAAATCCTTGGGCTAAATAAGCATTAGTGCTTCCCTAGAAATAGTTGGAATAGAGCAGTTAATACAGAATATCTGGTTCCGATTGTCTGAGAATAACAGCCATAGGAAATGACTATTTTCAGTGCTGAAGTTTTAAGTCCTGATGAATAGCTGCTTTGTACTGGCCTGTGTTTAAGGGATAGCTACCAATCCCCTAGTTATCATTAGGAGAAGTATATATATGACAGAAGAATACATTTCTATGAACATTTCCTTGTGATAGAAATCAAGACCTTGGCTGAGAGCCAACAGGGTGAGGCCTCTCATCTGCAAGGTTTATTTTTTCAACTGAGTACTCTCCATCTCATTAGTAAGAATAATTTCTAGTTGACTGTGTTACATTCCTGTCAGATTGTGGTAAGATTCTCTGTCCTCAAGTGCGTACCTTATGGTAAATGTAGACTGTAAGCTCTTGGTGAGCAGGAATTATTATTTTTTGGTTTTGTTTTTTGAGGGTTTTTTGGTCTTTATATCTTCAATCCCTGGTATGGTGCCTTGTGTATAGTGCCACCTAATAAATGTTTATTAAATTGAATTAAGGGCAATGGAAAGGAGATAAAGTTTTCCCCATGGTAGAATTAAGCTATTCATGCTCACGGGGTTTGTTCTTACATTTCTGTGCCCTCTCTATCCTCTTCCATCTTCAAGGCACAACTTCAATGTTGAACTCACATAATAGCTAGTATTAATATAACACTTTATGCTTAAAGCTTTATAAGGTTTAGAAATGTTATTTCATTTAATCCCTGCAACTACCCTGGCAGGCAAGTGTTTTTATCCCCATTTTATGCAGTTAAGTGACTTGCCCAAGATCACACAACTAATAAATGCCTCAGGACTGTTTTGAACACAAAACTTCCTGACTGAAGGTCCGGTGCTTTTTCTGCTGCACCATCTTGTTGTCTAGATGAATTGTAACGCTTTCCTTGATACTTTTTGTCCTTTTCTTTCTCAGACAAAGTGAATGAATGAAATGAATGAATTTATTATCAGCCATCTGCTAGGCACTGTACTAAGCACCGGAGATACAAATATAGACAACCAAGATAGTCTCTGCCCTCTTGGAACTTACATTCTAGAAAGAGAAGGTATAGGGGAGTGTTTGCCAGGAAGGAGGGCTTTGGACAGACAAAAGAGAGGCAATGATAATTGGAGTTAGAGGGCAAATGGTAATTGGCATGTCCTTGACATAGCATTGATTTGAATGCTCTTCTTAGAGTTAGATTTGGAAAGAGTAGTAGGGAGGAGGTGGGAGGAGGACAGGGTGCACACACTAAATGGCATGGCATGGAGATGGCAGAGAGAGTAGTGGTGGACCTGAGACCTAGAGAGAGGAAGTGAATGTTCACTCATCAGACCTAGGGTCCTCGGAGTGGAAACTTGAGTAGGAAGTGGCAACTGAACTTATAGGTAACATGGTACAAAGAAGTTATCTTTTATTTTTTCTGCATCTTCATAACGTTTTGTTTCTACTTCTTTTATGATCTTTGTCGTTCTTACTTTTATAAATAACAACCAACTAACGCTGGTCAACGGAACTGGAGATGGTCTCTCCCACTAAGTGGCTCCAACTCTGGAGCGTATTCAGGGTTCAAGAGAGGGGTCAGGACCTTTTTTGTCTTTTTCTCTAGCATCTTACCACCCTCCTTTATCTCCCATCCTAGGGCCCTAAGGAAAATCACTTCTGGTCTAGTTTTGGTTCATTTGTGGTAGGTCCCTTCATTGATCAGAGATCTAAACTTGTTTTCTTTTCTCTTACTATGGTCATTGTGTAAATTTTCTTCCTGGTTCTACTTACTTTGCTCTGAATCAGTTCGTAGACATTTTCCCAAGTTTCTTTGAAATCTTTCTATCTGTCTAATGTTCTGTTACATGGATATACCAAAGTTTTTCATCCATTCACTGATTAATGAATGTCTATTTTCCTATCATTTCATTGCTACTACAAAACAAATATGCTACAAATATTTTTGTATATTTGGAACCTTTCTCTTTGTCCTTGATGTCCTTTGGGTACATATGTAGTAATGGTATCACTGGGTCAAAGAGCATATACAGTTTAGTGACATTTAAAAAATATTTTATTTTTCCCCAGTTACCTGTAAAGGCAATTTTTAACATTCATTTAAAAAAAAATTTTAAGTTCCAAATATTCTGTCTTTCCCTTCCACCCTTCCTGAGACAGTAAACAATTTGTTACTGGTTATACATGTTCAATAATTCAAAACATATTACCATAATGGTCATGCTGTGAAAGAAGATACAGAACCAAAGGGGTAAAAACACACACACAAAATACAGAAAATGAAAAATAGTATGTTTCTTTCTGCATTCACACTCCCATCCACTCTTTTTCTGGAGGTGGATAGCATTTTTCATCATGAGAAGTGATTTTTTTTGAAAAAAATATTTATTATTTTACATGTAAAAACAATTTTTAACATTCATTTTTAAAACTTAGAGTTCCAAATTCTCTCCTTTGCTCCCTCCCCTGCCCCTTTCATTGAGAAGGCAAATAATTTAATATAGGTTATACATGTGTAGTCATGCAAAACACTTTTATGCTAGTCATATTGTGAAAGAAAACATAAAAAAACCCCTCAAGAAAAATAAAGTAACAAAATGTGTTTCAATCTGCAATTAGACACCACCAGTTCTTTGTCTGGGGATGGATAACATTTGTCATTGTAAGTTCTTCAGAGTTGTCTTGGATTGTTGTATTGCTGAGAATAGCTAAGTCATTCAAAACTGATCATTCTGCAATATTGCTGTTACTTTGTACAGAGTACATTTCACTTTGTAGCAGCTCACATGAGTCTTTCCAGATTTCTCTGAGACCATTCAGCTCATCATTTCCTATAGTACAAGATTATTCCATCATAATCATATACCACAGTTTGTTCAACCATTCCCAAATTGATGGCATCCCTTCATTTTCTAATTTTTTGCTCCAGAAAAGAGCTGCTACAAATATATTTTGTACATATAGGTCCTTTTCCTTTTTAAAAAAATCTCTTTTGGGATATAAAGCTAATAGTGGTATTACTAGCTCAAAAGGTATGCATGGTTTTATAGCCTTTGGGGCATAGTTCCAAATTGTTCTACAGAATGGTTGAGTGCGTTAATGCCCCAACTATGCATTAATGTCCCATTTTTCCCACCTCCCCTTCAACATTTGTCATTTACCTTTGCTGACTTATTATTCAATATAATAGGTATGAGGTAGTATCTTAGAATTGTTTTAATTTGCATTTCTCCAATCAATAGTGAGTTAGAGCATTTTTTTCATATGGCTATAGATAGCTTTGATTACTTCATCAGAAAACTGATCATATCTTTTGATCATTTATCAATTGGGAAATGGCTGTCATTTTTATAAATTTGACTCAGTTATCTATATGTTTGAGAAATGAGACCTTTATCAGAGAAACTTACTTCAAAATTTTTTCCACAGGTACTATTGCTAACTGTATTTCCCTCCATCCTATTCCCCCTGCTTATTCTATTCTCTCTCTCCTTTCACCCCGTCCCTCCTCAAAAGTATTTTGCTTCTGACTACCCTCTCCCCCAATATGTCCTCTGTTCTATCACCTCCCACCTTCTCTTATCCTCTTCTCCTACTTTCCTGTGAGGTAAGATAGATTTCTATGCCCAATTGAGTGTGTATGTTGTTTCCTCTTTGAGCTAGTTCTGATGGTTGTAAGGTTCACTTACTCTCCCTCACCTCCCCCCTCTTCCCCTCCACTGTAAAAGCTTTTCTTTTTGCCTCTTTGATGTGAGATAATTTACCCCATTCTACCTTTCCCTTTCTCTTTCCCCCAATACATTCCTCTCTCTCACCCCTTAATTTTATTTTTTAGATATCATCTCTTTATTTTCGATCCACACCAGTGCCCTCCATCTATATATACTCTGAGAAATGATATTCTTAATGTAATAATATAGATTGAAGCAGTGTGACATAGTGGTTAGAGGGTGCTGGACTTGTAGACAAGAAGACTTGGATTTAAGTCCTACTGCTTACACTTACTGACCATGAGAAGTTAAGACTCTAGAGCTTGATTTTCTCATTTGTAAAATGGGGCATTGGAGTAGACTAGTTGGTCATTAAGGTGTCTTTTAGCCCTATATCTGTGATGCTTTGCTTTGGAGATAGCAATAGAATAGTGAACACACACACACACACACACACGTATTTGCATACTCACACACACATACTGGATTTGAAGTCAGAGAATCTGATTTAAAATTTTGTTTTACAATAACTGCCTGTATAATTGTGGGTGAATCACCTCACCTATCTGGGTCTCACTTTCTTCATCTGTAAAATGAGGAGCTGGTGAAAGTCTATAGTCCATTCCAGTGCTAAGACTATGATCTATGATCTTTCCATATCAATTTTAACTAAAGTGAGGTATACCCCTATTCATGTAGGCATGGACTCTTTCTGAATGCAGTTATTTTTTCTGAACATTTATTCCAATAAGGAACCATATGGTACTTCAATTATATACCTTGGTGCCTTTAAAAAACTATAGAAGTAGAAATGCTTTGTATTTTTCAGTCAGAAAATATTCTGAAAAATGACAATGCCTTAAGTAAAGAAATAAGACAAAGGACTCTTTTGGTATGGCTAAATCCTTTCACCAAAATAGGCTTATAAATTGACCCAGAGTGTGCTATGATCCCAAACTGGAAGTTAGCAGTATATCTAGTAGATCATGTTGGAATTAGTTTTCAAAGAAAGCCTAGTGAGTTTGAAAGATTAATTGAAACCTCATGATATTGAACTTTAAGAACTCTTTTTCTTCCAAAAGTCTACACAGAATTATGAACTGCAGCTGAATGTGATTTGAAAAAGATGCACAAGAAACCTTCACCTCTCTTCTTTCTTCCTTCCACATGGCCCCTCAAAGAAAGATGTATTTGTTGTGTCAGAGACTGAACCTTCCTCATGGTCATCCTGCCTTTATATAACGCCAGTAAATTTAACTCACTCGGGCCAAAGTGTAAACCTTTTTAAGAAAATGTTCTTGCCTGATTTAGGTTTTGATGGATAGTAAGTACAAGACATTTCCTTTCAAAAATTGTTTTTACTTGTTAGAGTTATCACAGTAGTGGGAACTTGCTATCATAACACTATCTTTGAGTTACTATTAGAACATTTCAAGGATCATTTTTTGACTCTGTGTTGTTTTGTATTTTTTTAATCAGTTACTTTAATAAAGCTATGTAGATGGGATGCTTTCTTATTTACAGATTACACAAAATTGGGAGGGAATGCTAATATATTGTGTGGTTGATCAGGATTCTCAGAAGCCTTGACAGGTTAGATCACTGGGCTGAATCAAATATTATTAAATGTAACAGGGAGAAATATAAAATTTCACACATGAGTTAAAAAAAACTCCACAAATACAACATGCTATAGGCATGACCATATTATAGTCTTTTCTCAAAAAGATGTGGAGGTTTTAATGGATCACAATCACAATATATATGTACACAATCTGGTCTAGCTTTAAAAAAACTAGTATAATCTTAGGTTGCAATACAAGAAGCATAGAGTCCTGGACTTGGGGAGGGATGGTTCTGCCCCCTCTTCTGCTCTGACTTTGGCTTGGCCAAACTATATCATCATCCTAATAATAACCATTTAAAAGTGCTTCACATATTTTCTCTATATTTAACATTGTGTTTAGTTCTGGGAGTTACATTTTAAGAACTTTGATAAGTAAGTCAGTTAAAAGTACCAGGGATGTCTATCCTAGAAAAGGAGGCAGCTAGGTAGTACAGTGAATAGAATGCTAGAGTCAGGAAGTTTCGTCTTCATGAGTTCAAATCTGGCCTCAGACACTTACTAGTTGTATGACCCTGGGCAAGTCACCTATCCTTGTTTGCCTCTGTTCCTCATCTGTAAAATGAGATGGAGAAGGAAATGGCAAACCACTCCAGTGTCTTTGCCAAGAAAACCCCAAATGGAGTCAAGAAGAGTCAGACATGACTGAAAAACAGCTCAACAATAGCCTAGAATAAAGAATTTGGGACTTTGAAAAAGACTTGTTAGCTATCTTAAAGGGCTTTCATGTGGAAAAGAGATTAGATGTGTTTTGCTTGGACCCAGAGGGCAGAATCTGTGGTAGAAGTTACAAAGAGGCTGATTTTTCTCTTGGTACAAAGAAATAGTTGTGCTAGGAATTAGAGCTTTCCAGAAGTAGGGAATAGGCTGCCCCTGAAGGTCATGGATTGCCCCCTTACTCTACTTACTTTCAAACCTGGGCTGGATGACCATTTGTTGAGTATCTTGCAGAAGGAATTCTTGGTTAGCCACAAGGTTCGACTAAATGGCCTTTTGGAGCTTTAATAGCATGTGTGCTTGTCCAAAGCTACTGCTAAGCACTTGATCGAATACTCTTTTGCAGTCTTTAATTGGTTTATGTGTGTTAATCTTGTCCTATCAACTACCTTACAAGATTCTTAAGGACCTGGACCTTTATCTTCTAATCTCTATATCCCTCTTATCAGTCAATCAGAGGATCAGTCAAAATGATCTGGTTTATTTCAGCCAGTTATAGTGTTGTATACATATGTCCAGGCTCAGGAAATATTCAAGAATAAAGATTAGAGGTTTTATTCTGTTCTGCTCCTGTAAAGGGGAGGGGTAACACTGTGGACTTTGTGATGATCCAGTGGTCCGCAACTTTAAGCGGTTTTGATTTTTGGAGGAGGATCTCTGATAAATAGAGCATTCAATAGCATATCCTAAAGGATTCTTTTTTTTTTTAGGATAATGGACCTTTTCCTGATAAAGTGTTCATTTTGATGGAGTTTTTTTCCTTTCCTTTTGGAGGTGATTGAGGAAAGAAGCCAAGTTGTGATTGCATTGGTATGAGAAACTCTTTGTGAGGAGTGACTTGCCCAGGGTCACATGGCCCATATGTATTAGAGGTAGAACTTGAACTCATGATTTCCTGATTCCTAGGACAGCTTTCTAGCCCCCCTTTTCTCTTCCCTTTGATTTACCTGAAGGGCTGATTACTGATAAGTGTGATGGGGAAGGGAAAGTGCTTCATTTACTATCACTGCCAATAAAATGACCTGTTTTCAGCAATCTGTTTGCTAGATTGAAGCTAGATTCGTTTAGATTTCATCTAACCCATGACAATGACTTGGGGTGCTTCTTGGAATGCGAATGTTGGACCATGGGGAGGAATATAGCAATGATATTGATAATGACAACCAACTTGGAGATGAAATCATATGGGCCTTCATGATTGACTATTAATTAACCACTTGGAACTGATTAGCTACCAGTCTGGAATATAATCTCCCCCTTACTTCTCTCTGTCCCCATGTCCCATTTTATCTGTCTTTCTCCCTCCCTATTAGACAAGGTATCAATCACAGAAAGCTTTAACTTTGAACTAAGAGAGAAAGGGAGAAATATGTGGAAATGTGTATGTTGCCCTTGGGACAATAGGGGAACCCTGCCTCTCACCTAAAGGGGAAGCAGCAACACACACACACACACACACACACACACACACACAGAGTAAGCCTTGCTAGAGGCTTGAGAAGATCTCTCAGGTCAGAATTAAATGAATGTGAGTACTATATTTATTTCTCTAGCAAGCTTTTCTTTAGTGGGAAGTTGAGAATGAGAATAAAGTAATCATGCCATTTTAATCTATTTCAGATAAGCTTTCCATCCCCATTTTGTTGTGAGTGTAAGCTCAGAACAAGCAGAAACAATCATATCCCCCAAGAGTATTGTTTTCATTCCTAAATAATCTAACATGGACTAGATCATTCATTCATACGAACCACTGCTCTTCAATCAATGGATTCTAAGATGTTGCAGGGGGTGGGGGTTTGAAAGCCCATGACACTTATGACTCTAGTTGACAGATGAGAGGAAAGTAATTTCAGACCCTTAAAATCTCCATATAACACTTCTGGCTGTGAAAAGATGGTAACTTTTAAAGTTTATCTAAAAAACTAAGTTGTAGGTCAGTCAAGTAGCATTAATTAAATGCCTACTCTGTGCCAGGTACTGAAGAAAGCATTGGGGATACAAGGAAAGGTTAAAAAAAAACCAGTCCCTTATTTCAGGTTGCTCCTAGTCTAATGAGGGAAACAACATGAAATCAACTCTGCACAATCAAGATATATTCAGGATGATTTGGAGGTTGTCAACAAAGGAAAGGTACTAGAATTAATGGGGACTGGGAAGCAAAATAGACGCCCATCAACCAATGTCACCCATTGCATCTTGTGCCTTCATTGTTTTTCTTGACTTTTGTAACTCTGGAGGAGAAAGTGAGACTGATGACTTTTTGGAGCTCTGACTCACTTAAATCCAATTTATACACAAGTCAATACATCACCCTTGTGATGTCATCGATCCTCTTTGAAAATGAAGGATGAATGACAACAGATGCCCCTTGAATTGGGGATTAGTTAAGTCGTGATACATGTTTGTAATGACATAATACTGTGGTATTAAAAATATCCACCATGTTGATAGATGAAAAGATCTACAAGAGGTGATATAAAGGAAGCAGAGCCAAGAAAATAATATACACAATGACTACAATGATATAAATGAAAAAACCCCCAAAAATATTAAAAGCAAATGTGAAATTATAAAGACCAATCATGGTTCAAAAAAAGAGACATGAGAAGATACCTCCACCCACCCTTTTACAGAGAAGGGAGGTATCCATATTATTTAGACTTTTTCATGTATTTATCATTTACATTTTTCCCCCTCTTTTCTTTTTTGTCCTTAAACATACTATTTGTCATATGGGATGACAGTGCAGACGGGAGGGGGAAGGATATTGGGAGAAAATATGGGAGAACCAGGAAAGGATTCTTATGGAAAATGGAATTTTGACTGAGACAACCAAGGAGGTAGGGATGAGGAGGGAGAGAATTTCAGACATGGGAATAACCAGTGAAAGTCTCCTTCCCTTCATACCCCACAGTGTGATGAACCCTCAGAGAACAAAAGACAGACTGAGTCAGGCCATGAAAAATAGAAGTGCCTTGCCACAAGTAGTGTAACATAAGCTACTTTTCCCACTATTATTAGTGAAGCACAGAAGTGAAACTCATGCAGGGGTTACCAGGTCTCTGGGGAAAGGATAGAGGTTCTGTGGTGTTAAGGAAGAGGAAGGTGAGTAACCTCTAGGGGACTACCATGGAATGAGAAAGGACAAAGGAATTTTAATGACTGTCCCCCAATGTGGTGCTGCCAAGAGAAAAGGTCATCAGCGCCAGTGAAAGGGTGCCGAAACAACTGAAAGGAAAGTGAAGTCATTTGGTTAAAACTGCTTTTCTCTTATAGTCACATTTTCCACCATGGAGGGTGGGGACACTGGGTTATCCTGCCTGAATGTCCAATCCTACATCACCTACCACTCTTTTAGGGTGATCCTCCCTCGTTCTTCCCTTATCTCTTTTTCCTCTAAACCATAGATTCTCATATTTTCATTGAAACATATTTTTTTCATTTTCTTTTTTTAAAAATTTCTTCTTTTTAATTTTCAACATTCACTTTTACAAGATTTCGAGTTCTAAATTTTCCTTCTCCCTTTCCTGCCCCCTCCCCAAGATGGCATGCAATCTGATATAGACTATACATGTACAATCATATTAAACATATTTCCATATTAGTCATGTTGTAAAGAAGAATCAGAATAAAAGGGAAAAAACACTAGAAAGAAAAAAGAGAGAAAAAAATAATATGCTTTGATCTGCATTCAGACTCCATAGCTCTTTCTCTGGATGTGAATAGCATTTTCCTTCTTTAGCCTTTAGAGTTGTCTTAGATGTTTGCATTGCTGAGAAGAGCTAAGTATATCAGAGTTGGTCATTGAACAAAGTTGCTGTTACTGTATACAGTGTTCTCCTGGTTTTCTGCTCATTTCACTCAGCATATAAATCTTGCCAGGTTTTTCTGAAATTCTCCTGCTCATCATTTCTTATGGAACAGTACTATTCTATTACATTCCTATTACATCCACAGTTTGTTCAGCCATTTCCCAAGTGATGGTCATCCCCTCAATTTCCAGTTCTTTGCCATCACAAAGAGCCACCATAAATATTTTTGTGCATATGAGTCCTTTTCACATTTTTATGATGTCTTTGGGATACAGACCTAGAAATGATAATTGCTGGATCAAAGGATATACACAGTTTTATAGCCCTTTGGGCATAGTCCAAATTGCTCTCTAGAATATAAACCATAGATTCTTAACCTGGGGTCCACAGACCCCCAAGGACTATATAGATAGACTTCAGGGTAGGGTCTGTAAACTTGGATGAGAAAAAAATTTGCTTATTTTCAGTAACCTTTGGTTTCCTTTGTAATTATATGTATTTTATTTTGTGAACTTAAAAAACGCTGTTCTCAGAAGGCTTCACCATACTGCCAGTGAAATTGAACTGTGAGGTTTTTTTTTTCTCTTGAAAAGGATAGATTATGCTGACCCATCAAGACAAATAACCTCTTCCCTTTGTGAGCAGTGACCTACATTTACTCAATCTGTGGTCCGGGCAGTGCCCATGTGACAAAATTTTTCTCCCTGAGAAGCTCACTTGCTCATGTGAGAATCAAACTTATGTTAATAGTATCTAGAATCTGAGAGTCTTAGAGTGTCAGTTGGAAGTTGTGGTCATCTAATCCAACCTCTCACTCAGCACGGAATCTTTTATAACACTGTGACAGATGGTCCTTAAGCCCCTGCTTGAACGCTTCCAATGGTGGGGCCTTTGTACGTAACAAATCAGTGTGTTGCATCCAATGTATTTGTCAAGAGTTGTGATTAATTAGACATTCTTGTTTTGAACTGAAATCTATTTCTCTGTAGACATCCACTGGAACTACACAAAACAGGTCTAAAAGTTCCTGTTCCACATGATAGCTTTTCACGTACTTCAAGACAGCAACCTTGTCTTCTTCTAGGTTAATTTAATATCATTGGAAGGAACCCTAGAGATTATGCCGTTTAGGATCATAAAGGCAGACGTCTTAGATCTCAGAGATACGAGGAAAGCATCGAGTTCAGGAGAGACCTCTGGCTTCAGGCAGGTCAGGTACAAGGGTTGTTTTACAGAACAGAAACAAACAGAATGAAAACCCAGATTGGTTAAGTGCCTACCTCTAGGCAGACACCACCGCATGCAAGAAAGATAATTTTTTTACTGCTGTAAGAAAGACTGATAATATGTTGTTTTCCCCCCCAGATTACACTGAGATGGAACAAGAAAGAAAACCATACCTGACACCCACAGGGCCTCCTTCTTCAGAGATTTTGCCAGCTAATTACAAAGCATCTGATACCCTTCCAACTGACATGGATGTTGCTGGCCTGCTGTTTACTCCAGTGCTGTCTGGGAATCCAAGCGCAAGACATGCAAAGATGCCTGGGGTAGCTCCTGAAAATGCAAAGAGCCTCTTATCTCTTGCCTTTAAGCACACAGTAGGACATGTAAAACTTTCTGAACATAAAGATATCAAATTCAATTGCTCTATCAGTGTGCCCAATATGTACCTAGACACTGCAGTTATCACTTGGTGGAAAGATGGGAAGGAGCTCATGGGGGCTCATCATGCGATCACACATTTTTACCCCGATGATGAATTTACAGCAATTATTGCAACTTTTAGGTAAGTGCCTCTTTCTTTCTTCCTCTCTTCCTTCCCTTCCTTCCTGACTTCCTTTCCTTCTTCTTAATAACCATCCATAAATCAAAAAATTTCTTTTTAGAGTCCTTTTCTAGGGTTGCATGAAGTTCTGCCATCTTTGGTTCCATTTTCTTTCTTGGCTTTTGTGTTTTTTTTACATAGTTGTACATACAAAATCAAATTTTCTGATTGCTCTGCATTACTTTGTTTCAGGGTTTCCTTGTATGCTTGAGGTTTATGATTTTTATGGCACCATAATATTCCAGTGGATAGAGTGCTCGAGTCAGGAAAACTCATCTTCCTGGTTTCAAATCTGGCTTCAGACACTTATTAGCTCTGGGACCCTAGGGAAGTCACTTAACCCTGTTTGCCTCAGTTCTCTCATCTGTAAAATGAACTGGAGAAGGCAATAGCAAACCACTCTAGTATCTTTGCCAAGAAGACTCCAAATTGGGTCATGGAGAGTTACATATGACTGACATAACTCAACCACAACAATATTCCATCATCTTAATATACTTAAATTTGTTTATTCTCCAGTTGTTTGGAAATAGTGGTTAGTTCCATCAGTTATTTATTGCTCTTAAGAACCAGAACATCTCTAACTATGCATCTATGGAGAGGTTCTTTTTTTCCTTTTTTTTTTTATGTTTCTGGGACAGAGTCCTAGCAATGGATATTCTGAGTATGATTGATTGTGTGATTGATCAAAATTTGCTTATTGATCTCAAAAACATTTACACCAGCCTGCAGTGCTAATCGGACTCAGTTTCCCTATCACCCTGTCAATGCTGAATTTTTTATCTTTTTTTGGGGGGGAGGAGGCTATTTTTGCTCTTATAATAAGTGCAAATAAATATCTCATTAAGGTAGACTTGATTTCAGCATTTCTTTGCTTATTAAGAAATTTGAATATCTTTTCATATGGTTATTGGCAATTTGTATTTCCTTCATAAATTATCTAAAAATATACACTCTTCAATGGAACAGTGGCTAAAGGACATAAATATATATTAGGAATGTGATTTTAAAAAATAATCATGAAGTCATAGATTTTTAGTGGAAAGTAGCCTTGAATGCCATCAAGTTCCACTTCTTTATTTACATAGGAGGAGCTGAGATCCAGTAAAGGCACTTGTCCAAGCTTACCCAAATTGTTAGTCACAGAGCTGAGATTTCAAGCCAGGACGTCCAAATTCAGACCTCTTTCTACTACTATCTCTTAAGAGCATTTAAAAGTACTAAATCATTTCTGACTTAAAAACTTTTTCCTCTTACAGAAAGAAAATTAAAAAATTAACATAGAAATTAGAGGCAATTGGTGACACAGGAGTTAGAGCACTGAGCCTGGAGTCAGGAAGACCTGAATTCAAATCTGGTTTCAGACACAAACTCTTTGACGCTGGGGAAGTCACTTTACCTTGTTTGTTTCAGTTTTTTTCAACAGTGAAATGAGGGTAATAATAGCACCTGCCTTGAAGGGTGGTTGTGAGCATCAAATGAGACAATATTTGTAAAAAGTACTTAGCATAGTGCTTATGGATCAACTTGTAAATAATTTACAGCTAACTTTTTTCTTTTTTTAATATTAGCCCAATGTTTCTGCATGTCTTTTATGCTATAGATCATAAAAAATAAAATCACCAAACTTTATAGACTACAAATCTCTACAAGCTTACAGTAGGGTTATTTCTGACAGACAGTAGGCAGAGATGCCATCTCTTAATCAATTTCTCTAACACCTTGGTTTTCAGATCTCTGCTGATAATGTTAAATGACTCCAAATTCCAGTTATTGATTTTCTATCTTTATACTACTCTACTTTGGTTTGGTATCAAAAAGCTGTTGATCCAGGTTAATTATTAAGGGCTGTGGAAATCAAGAAAGATGATGGATTTAGAACACTTCTTTGTTCTTCATATCAGTTTCATTTAGTTGATCAAATATTTGTTAGATGCCTATATAACAACTAAAATAAGGTAAACCAAGGCACAAAGTTCTGAGCACAATTTATTAATAAAGCATGAATTTATCAATAAATAGGACCCCAGCTTCCCCAGTAAGATAAGATCCCAAATGAGAGGGGCACTTTTCTTGTATAGGTTTTGAGGAGTACAGAACAAAGAGTAGGACATGGTGGGTGGCATCATGGGGATGAGGACAACATGATTGGTTACATAGCTGAGGTATGGGGAACAATATAATTGTTTGGAAGTAGGGAATTGAGGGGCTAGCAATAACCCCCTCTTTTCCTTCCGTGACTTAAGAAATGTTCATTCTTTGAGTCCACGTGTAAGACAGTGGCTCAGACTTCTATAGATAGCAAACCAGACTTCCTTCTTTGGTGATATAAAGATACTAGAGCCCAACTCCCTTGTGACCATCTGCATCCCCTCAAGATAGCAGAATTCCTTGAGGCAAGAATACAACATTTGATTAATTAGCAAGAGAATTGGATTTCTAAACTTAACCCTTTACAGACCAGCTGAATTCTGAACTATGTCCAGAGGCAGAAAACATGACTTAAGCAGTTATGTGACAAAATCAATTAATTGTAAGTAGGATCAATAAAAAAAGATACAGAATCAATTTTGATCATTTCACCTACCAAATGCAAAGCACTGTTCCAGGTGCTGGAGATACAAACTAAAAACCTAAACCACTTCTGTATTCAAGGAGCTTAATTCTGGTGGGAGCAGGGATGTGGCATGTACACGGAGAAGTAAAAACAAAAAAAAAAGTATTCACAAAGTAATTGTAAGTGGGATAGAGTACCAACACCTGGGAGGAGATGATCAGATACAGCCTGGAAAGCCTGGAAAGATAGGTGGGAACCATTTTGCTTTATATGCTGAACTGGTGATTTTGTATTTATTTATTTTGTAAGCATTGAGGATCCACTAAGATTGTGAATAGGGGAACGATATGGTCAGACCCATGTTAAGAATATTCATTTGGAGGATCAATTTGTGAGAGGAGAAATAGGAAGCAAGGAAGCTAAATAGGAGGTTATGGTAATGGTCCAGATGAGAAGTAATGAGAACCTCAATTAGTATAGAAGTTTTGGGAGAGAAAAGAAAGGAGGGATGGAAGAGCTCTTGTGAGAGGATAGACAAGGCTTGGCAGTTGATTGACCATGGGGACCCAGGGAGAAAGGACTCAAGGATGCTCCTGTGATTGTAAATAGAGAGGACTGGAAAGATGGTAATTCCCTCAATTAAAATAATGAATGTTTAAAGGAGTTATATTCTGGTCTAGGCTTGACTCCTTTGGTAGTTTAGGTTCCATATTGGAATGAGATGAAGCCATTTTATTCAATAATGAACAAGTTGTAGGTCATTCAGCAATGAACAAAAAGAGATTTACGTGGTCCTGGCAGGGGAAGGATATTCAGCAAGGATATACATCAAGGAAGGGAAGAGGGGTTATTAGGTGCCTTCTGTATGCTTAGCATTTATTACGCACCTGCTATATGAGAGGCATATAGTAGGAACTTTATAAATATACTAAGCACATTACAAATGTTATCTCATTGATCATCACAACCCCTGTGAGGTAGGTGCTATTGTGATCCCTATTGTATTCCTATTATATTGTAATCCCTATTATATATTCTATTGAGGAAACTGAGGCAGATGGAGGTTAAGTGACTTGCCCAGAATCACAATGGCTAGTAAGTATCGGAGCCACATTTGAACTCAGATCATCTTGGTTCTGGGCCACTGAAGCTGATTCAGCTGAAGCTCCCTTATCTCTGAATTCTCATTATGGTCTGCCAGTCAAGTATCTTTGCAGCTACCCTGGTGGTTATTTTTTGAACTCAAGCAATCAAAAAGTGATGTCAAGAGCCTGAATTTTTAGTTCCCTCAGTCACTTACATCTCAAAAACAGTTTCAATACTTTTTATGGGGGAAAAAACTAGCCTAACTTGAATGAGAAGTGGGAAGTTTAGGATATTGTTCCCACCATACTTGAGTTTTTTGGGAATACATAAGGAGTTACATTTTGGATGTGTTGAAGTTGAGGAAGCAGCCAGTGGTAATGTGGGATTGGAGTTCCAGTTTGGGAGGGAGGGAGATTAGTAACATTAAACTAAATCCTCCTATTTGAAGTTTTAATTAATAAAGACTTTAAGAAAAATGTGCTTTTTCATTGCAACACTTTCTGTTGTTCCACTATACCTTTTGGGTCTTTTGGCCAGGAACTTTTTGCTATGACCTCTTGTTGAGGGCCAAGGTAGAGGGCGGTTGACAAGTTCAGGATAGACTTTCGGGGAAACTGTTCTTTGAGACCTTGCTCATTATCATCCAGAATGACTCTCCATGCCCTGCCCCCCCCCCCATGTTGCTGTCTCTGTGAGACAAACAAGAGAAGTACAGAATACAAAGGATATGTAAAATAGATGCCCTCTAGGCTAACAGTCTTTAAAGACAATAAGACTGGCCAAATCACTAGGACAGGAGATGAGCAGAATGTCACGTAGACTTTCAGTTTCTGTCTATATATACCCTGACCCTCAGATCAATAAACGGAGTTGGTCTATCTTCTCTTGCCTCCCGTGTCTTTCTTCTTCAACACATCACCGAGCTGTGTGAGGATGCAGGGCATCCGCCACAACTTATTGGTCAGAACTTCCTAAGGTAGACAAATATTATTTTGCTTTTATGCCCACTAACTAAAAACAACAGAGAGGAAAGAGCCCCGTAAAGTTTCCCCATAATTACTCCACCAAGTAATCAAAATATAATTTTCTACAAAACAAAACTTTCTGCTTATTGTTCTTGGACTTGGCCCTTAGTACAGTCTTATGACTCTATCAGAGAAAAAGCAGGACTGAAAAAGAAGAAAGCTATAAAAAGATTTTTTTAAAACTTTCTATGGTTTCTTTTCAGGAAACAAACTCAGAACTGCCACCATCCTAGCAATCCTGTAGTGTATGCTCTATTCACGTTTCCATAGGTGGCTGTTTCTTGAGTTTTTTTTTTAATAGGCAGTAAGATTTTTAATTCCTGTGAAAATGACACAGGCTTTAGTCACTTTAATCAACAAACATTTATTGAGCATTTACTGTGTGCAGGCAATGTGCGAAGTGCTGGGGATACAAATGCAAGCAAAAAGAAAGATAGTCTGTGCCCTCAAGGAACTAACTTTTTAACTGGGGATGAAAACACATGAAAGGAGAGCTAAAAAGCAAGAGTCAGAGGGTGGTGGAGGGATGAAGCAGGAGCATGGGTGCGAAGTCCAGAGAATGAGGGATGGATGGGCTGGAGACTTTCCTCAGAACAAAGGCTGGGAAGAATTTTCCAATGGGAAAATGAGTCCGTATGATTTACCTTCATCTTTGTAATGTTTCACCACTTCGAGCATTTGGACTAGTTATGTCAACCAAACAATTGGTCTTAACTAAAAAATTTTTTTAATTGAACTAACAGATTTGCTTAATTGAATACATTGACCAAATCTCTCTTAGCATTGTATAGTGATAGCCTGCTAGTGAAAAAGTAAAATATTATTTAATGGCATTAATAGATTAATAAAGATGATACTAAAAACCCTAAATATTGTAACCTGTTAGGAATGTCAACAAATTAGCTTTTAATGAAGTCCAATTTAGGAAGTACCTGAGTGTTCAAAGATGAAAGCATCTGTTTTTTTAATCATTTATTTATTTTTCATCTTCAACATTCATTTTTACGAATGAATCTTATTTATGTATCTTATTTATATAAGATTTTGAGCTCCAAAATTTTCCCTTTTCTTCCTCATCCCCCTCCCCAAGATGGCATGCAATCTGATAATCATATTAAACATATTTTCACCTTAGTCATGTTGTAAAAGAAGAATCAGAACAAAAGGGAAAAACCACAAGAAAGAAAAAAAGAGAAAATAGTAAAGTAACTGCTTTTGAGATCTTCATGTCTTAGCACTTTACATGGGAAGATCTGACTTGGTTTGATTCCCAAAATAAAGAATTTCCGTTTCTATTGATAACAATCCCTCATTTGGCCACCTTGTTTGACAAGTTTCTAATTCTGAACTTCTGTGAGTTCAAATCTTACCAAGGTAATATTTGGAGGCAGTTGGTAGAAAATTCATTCTTTTATATTTGTTAAAGGGGAAATTAGACATGTTCAGTTTAGGAAGTCGAGTTGTATTCCTTAGGAAGGGAAAAGGCCACTCTTAAAAATGAAGGTGACCTCCAGTCAACTGTCTATCATTTGCTTATCACTGTGCCAGACACATTGGGACACAAACATAAAAGTGAAATGATTTCTGGACTCATGGAGTGTGCAGTTTCCAGGGGGAATAGAAAATGCTGAACCTTACTTAGGTATTTGCACCTGTGAAAAGGGGGCAGCAGTGGAGCTCCACTGCCATTTGGGGTCAGGGAGCTTAAAAGCAAGGATCAAAACGATGTCTGAAAAGGATGGAGTGCATATGATCCCTGTTGTCCTCTCTGCTACAAGAATTGTATTAGGGATCTTGTCCATGATCCTGCAGTGGATGAGCTAATGTACTGGTACTTTTATTCAGCTACAAAATGTTTTTGATCCACCTCTGGTATAGTCTGTAGAACATTAAATATAAAATAATACCAAGAGAATGATTTGTCTCAGAACATTTCTTTCAGAACTCCATTGAAAAAGATGAGAACAACAAAATACTAAGTTAGGGAATGAGTTAGGATCTCAGATGATGGAGGGAAGGCTCACATCCATTAGATCAGGCAGCTGAATGTTTGGAGACTAATGACAACAACCATAGCTATAAAATAATAAATGACTCAGTGTAACATAGTGGAAACTCCTGTCTTAGGTAGATCCTGTAACTGGTTCATAGCAGAATTATATGAAATTAGTAGGTGAGGGAGCAAGTATATATTTCATGAACAACAGTTAGCAGCTGGAGAAAGATGGAGTTAAGCACAGGTGGAGGACACGGAGATGCTATCCTTACTCCTTTTTACCTCTTACAACTCTTAGTGTCCTATAAGATTCAGCTCAGATACAACTTTTCCTTGAAGCCTAAACTCATGTCTGTACGCTCTCCCTCTTCATACTATTTTGCATTTACTTATCTGTATCTATGTTACTCTCCAACCTTCCCCTTATTGAATATAAGCTCTCTGGGGGCAGAGACTATTTTATTTTTGTATTTGTATTTGCAGAGTTTAGCACAATATGTTGCACTCAGTAAGTATTAATAAACATTGAATTGGATTCAATGGTCATTCCTTCAGCTCCTTAGGGTAAGTGAATCCATATGTACAAATCTCCAGTGTCATTCAGAAAATGAGAGCAGTTGCCATGAAGTTTTTTAACCTGGGTAGCAATAGCTGTGTCATTTATATTTTGGCAGGCAAAGGAATAAAAATGTTTATTTTATTTTGTTTTATTTTTATTTTTTTAGAGCTGGCATTTATATAGCACTTCAAGCTTTGCATACAGTTTTATATATGTTTTTTCATTTGATCCTTACAACAATCCTGTGAAGTAGGTGCTGCCATTATCCCCATTTTACAGATGAGGAGATTGAAGCAGAGTCACAGAGCTAGTCAGTCAGTGTCTCTGGCAGGATTTGAACTGAGGTCTTCTTGACTCCAGGGTCCACACTGTATCAGCTTCACCACCTAAATGACAATGTTTGATGTATGTGAGTTTCTTTGCACCTACCTGGCTATGTTGACATATAAATAGAACTTCTTTCTTTTAAAAAAAGTTTTATTGATGGGTTTTGTTTTTCCATCACCATCATTTTCACTTGATCTTAGCTTGATAAGGCCAAGAAGTGGTTCAGCTGAACTTGCCCTTGAAACAAAAAAGAAAACAAAGTAAAAAAAATGCACAGCACAAAACAAAAGGAAGCAAAGAAAAGATGGACAATTCTCAATACAACATGTATTATTTATCATACAGGCTTTCTTGAAATGAAATTTTGTTACATATTTTGAATCCTCTCATGTTCTGCTATGTCCATGATATACTTTTCTTTCTTTCTTTGTAAATACAAAATACAAACTTAAATAAGTTCTGGTATTTAGGTTTCAGATACGTTTTTGTTTCTTTATTTTGCGTTCTGGCCTTTGAGTCTAAAATACAATTTATAAAAAGAAACAAAGAAAAACAGTTAAGCAAAAGTCATCCACTAGTGACAAATCTAGAAGTGGATACCACACTGCGCTTCTAAAGTCCCCCACATCTGTTCTGGAGAAATAATTTCCAAAGACAACTTTAAAGGGACTGGAAACTTGGGAAATAGAAATGAATAGCATGTGCATGATAGTGCTTTTTCCTATTTGTCAATCATTGGTATTTACAGCATGGAAAACTCTGTAGGGTCTGTGTGGGGTCTAGAAAATGTAGAAGAGGAAGAGGAGACAAGGAACTGAAAGTTTCAAAGCCATACCCACCTTGTCAATTAGTCTTTCCACTCATGTCTCATTGCTGTTGTGGGAGATCTTACCAGTGGGGATTCTGTTGTGGGGATAGTCACTAATCTAGAAAGTAAAAATCTTTTGTTTTTCCTTTTAAGCATAAGCAATGTTCAGCGTTCTGATAATGGCTCCTACTTTTGCAAATTAAGAATAAACAGTGATGAAATTGTGTCTGAGCCCATCTACATTGAAGTACAAGGTAAGTCAAAACACAAATGATTGAGAATAGGGTTGCTTACTGAAACTTTGTTAGGATTCGCTAAAGGAAAGGCTGTGGGTAGTAATACCCACATTTTGATAGATAGATAAAAGATTTCATAAACACTTATTAATGTCTTCCTTCATTGGACTGTGAGTTCCTTTAAAATAGAGATTGTCTTTTACTTTTCTTTATATCCTGAGCACTTAGCATAGTGTCTGGTGCTTAGTAGATGCTTAATAAGTACTTGTTGACTTGACTATGGGCCAGATGCTGTCCTTTGCTCTGAGGATACAGATATTGAGGCACTATATTGAAAAAGCACTATAAACAAAAGAGACATGGAGTGGGGGATGATATCCAAGAGGGAGGCATTTCCCTGACTGGGAAGTGAGGTGGAGGACTGGATCCAGGCAAGATTAAGTGAAATCTCTTGCCCAAGATGGTTCCATGGGCAGAGTCCAAGTTTTTCTGGGGAGAGAAGTGGGGATAACAGTCAGAGAACAGACAGCATAGTTTGAACAGATAAGGAAATTGAGGAATAGGCTAAGGGAGTTGCCTGTGGTCACACAACTAATCAGAACTGAGAGCTGAACCAAGATGTCTCCCATTTCTAAGTTTAGTGCTGTTTCCATTACAAAATGAAACATCTCTGAAATCACTTTCATACTTACTTGTGCGCTGTTAACATTTATTACTTTTTTGGTGCAAATGGGCACTTGCTTACTTGGCATCTTTCACTACGGTTGGCCAACCATTTACTAGACTCCACTTACTCTTAAAGAAAATGAGACCCAAAGTGGGTGAGACTGATGTCCTTGACTCCTGTCCTTGCCCTAAGATCTGACATCATGTTGTTTTTTTTTCCCCAAGAGATTCATTTTGCTTTGTGATTAAAGCAAGAAGCATTTTTTTCCATTGAAACTTTTCCTTGCTACCCATTCTTCTAAGAAATTGCTTAAAGAGTTAAATTCTCTCTTTGGAACATGATTCTTTTTGGTTGGGTAGGAGGAGGGTTAGTAAAGGAAAAGGGGAAAAGATGTGTAACCCAGAGTATTGCCCAAGACTGACCCAATAGAGGAGTGATCACCTTTGAGGGTTTGAAATAGCTTCAAGAAAGGTTCTCCATAGTTTGCCACCCATCTGGAAAAATTAGGGGACCTTTCATTTGTCAGAATGCCAGGAAAATATCCAGGGTAGGAATTAGTCATTTTATCCAAATAGCTTTGCATACATTTTTGAGTCTCCAAATAACCAATTTTCCAACATTCCTAGGATATCCAAACTAGAACCAGTGAGTTATTCTGATCTCAAGATACAAAAAAGCCCCTTAGAAACTTTTGGAACTGTTTAATTTTTAACACAGGCACCAAGTATACATCAGCTGGAATGCTTGGAGGTATTGCTAAGCTTCTGTTTTAAATGGCCTCATATTTGGGATTCTAGTGGGAGATCTTACCAGTCAGGATCTTAACTTTTTAGTAGTTCAAATGAGATAATGTATGCAAAAGTTCTCTGAAAACTATAAAAATGAAATATAGTTTCAAGGTGACATTACAGAATTTCTATCCTTTGTTCCTAGTTTTTTACCGCCTCCTCCTCCTCCTCTTCCTCCTTCTTCCCCTTTCCTCCTCTGTCTTCCTTCTTTCTTCTTCACTTCCCTATTGTGATTTCACTAATGTTCTTCATAAGAACTTTGACCTGCTTTGTTTCTGATATGAATAATTTGTCCCTCTTTAGATAGTCTGGGAAGTTTCACCATATTGGTGCCAGACTTAGCTTGAACATCTGATCAGTTTAGCCTTCTGTAGCTCAGGACTCCCAAGCTCAAGTGATCCACCAGCCTCAGCCTCCAAAAGAACAGGAGTTATAGGCATGTGCCACTATGCCTTACCCCTACTTCTTTCTACAAATCCTTATATAGCATGAATTTGAGAGCTTCCATCGTCATGATTACCCTTCTCTGAAAACTTTCCAGTTCCATAATGGTGACGATGATACTTATTATAAGTCATAGATGTAAAGTGAAAAGACTAAAACTGAACATAAAAATGAATAAGCTTTTTCTTTGACTTTATGTTTATTGTAGTAAAACAAACACAGTGAGCTAAAGATATTTTGATGGTTTCTTATTATCACTTTCAAACTGCTTTTTTCTTACAGTTTTTTTTAACGTTTTAATAAATCAAATTACAAACCTTTGGAGAACTTATATAGCAAATAAAATTGTGGTGTAGGTTGATTGGTAGGAATTAGCCATTGTGTCTTAACAGGCTTTTATCAGGTCCAATGAGTCTTTTCCAAGGCCTTAAGAAGGTTGTAAAAAGAAAAGAAAATAAGAAAACAAAGAAAGAAAGAAACTACTTCTCTAATAGAATTTTTATTTTCCTCAGGACCTTTTTCTTTCTTTTTTTTTCTTAATGCTATTTTTTATTCTCTTTTTAAGGACTTCCTTATTTCATTAAGCAGCCAGAGAGCATGAATGTTAGCAAAAACACAGCCTTCAATCTCACCTGTCATGCAGTGGGGCCTCCTGAACCTGTCAACATTTTTTGGGTTCGAAATAGCAATCGTGTTACCAACAAGCCAGAAAAATCTCCTTCTGTTCTGACTGTCTCTGGTAAGTCACACTGTGCATTCTTTTGTTAGAATGATTGGTGGCAAGAATTTCAATTAAAGCTTTTGATGGGAATCTCTCCTTTGTCTCATCTCTGAGAAAAGATCATTTAGATTTGGCAATTCAATATTATTGGAAGGCAGTTTTGGAGAAAACCATTTCATTTCAGTAATGGATCATACACCAGACTTTAAGGGGATTGGGAAGGAGAAAAAGAAGAGGCAATATGTGGAGACAGTTTATATTTTGTTTTCCTAGGAGTTGAACTATGAAAGGGAAGAGAGATATAGAATGAATCAACTGAGGGGATCATAGGGTCAAGTGAGAGTTTTTTACAAGAAGCGGAAGACCTGGATATGTTTCTAGGTAGCAGGGAATTATCTACTTTACTTGATAGGGAGAATGAGAGGGAGAGGCAGAGGAAGAAGTAGGAAAGAGAGAGAGAGAGAGAGGGAGAGAGAGGGAGAGAGAGAGATGAAGAGACAGAGAGAATGATTATGGATAGAATCTTCTTGAGGGGATGGGATCAAAGATGGATGGGATCCATCAAAGGTGGGCTTTGGTTAGTAAGAGGATGTCCCTTCATTAGATACTGGACTAGAAGAGGAGAGAATTGAGGATAGTGTTAAAGAATTTTGAGCTTTAGAGTTAGGAAGAAATGTGACTGCATCATGGTGAAAAACCTCTATTTTCTCAGGAAAGTATGAGTTTAAATATGCTGCTGAGAACTTGGGGAAGCTAGTGGACGGAACACAGGATCCTGAGTCAGGAACACTTATTTTTAAATTTTGCCTTAGACATTTAACCTCTCTCTGCCTCAGTTTCCTCAACTGTAAAGTGGGAATAATAACAGCACTTACCTCTCAGGGTTTTTGCGAAGATGAAATGAGACATTTTTAAAGTGCTTAACATAGTGCCTGGCACAGAGTTAGTGCTATATAAATGCTTATTCCCTTTCCCTTATCTATAAAATGGGAATAATTAGAGCACTAACCTCCCAGGATAAAATGAGATAATATTTGTAAAGCACTTTGCAAACCTTTATATCCTATATAGATGCTTGCTATAATGATGATGTGGTGTGGGAGTCTTGAAAATAGAAGGAAAGCTTTGAAATAACTGTTCTGAAGAGTATAGTAGAGAATCAACTAAGGAATAGTAGAAAGATGATCTTGTTGCTTGGGGGGCTTTGTTGATATTTTGCCTTGGATCCAGTCATCCCTGTTCATAGCAGCCGAGGAGTCTGGGCGTGGGTGGAATTGAGGGCTGAGGTTTGTAATGCTATGAGCTGCACATTGTGGACATTCTCTTCTTTTAAAAGAGGCTGTAGTCCTCTGTTATACTCCCACATGGTTCACATCCTACTGCCTCAGTGATATGTAAGTGGCAAGTTACTTCCTTGCATTAAGAATGCAATAATAATAATTAAAGCTATATAGTTTTAATAGCTATAGCTATAAAGCTTTATATACTCCTGAAAGGAGAGAGTATAAAGGAGGAGGAGATGATGGTCAGCAGTCTCAAAGGCTACAGAGAAGTCCAAAATGATGAGACCTCGGCAAAGGCCATTGGTTGTAACCACTGAGAGATCATAGATCAAAGATGCTCAAGTTGGCGTCTTTGAAAACTTTGTATCTCCTCCAGATTCTAAGATAGTGCTTTGTACACAGTAGACATTTATGAAATATTGTTTGGTTGCTCTTAGAATTTTTATATCAATGGACCATTCGTTTGACTGTATCTTTTATTTTATAATGGATAGAATTGTGAGAATTTCTCTTCACACTGAAAGTGTGTCAGAGGTGGACTTTGAATGCAGGTTTTCCTGATTCTGAGGCCATGTGCCTCCATGCACTATACCACATTCTCCAAACATGCCAGGGTGAGGGGGGAAAGACATTAAATTTCTAACTAATTATAGTATAGAAGGAACAATGTTTTCAGTTTACACCATAAATACTGTAAATGTATAGACACACGAAACTCAAGGGATCTTAGGGATCATGCCATTCAATAGATGATTAGATTGACATTTGGAGACACTGTGACTTGCCCAAGATCGTACAGCCCAGGCTTCTTGGTTCCTAGTCGAATGCTTTTTCTACCATGCTACGCTGCCTCTGTTATGCTATAGGTCGGGTCTTGTCCTTTATATTCACCGTTATATTTCTGTGTCTCTTTCATTTTGCTATAGAACCCTGTAAGAGAGGTACGATTCTCATCCTCTGACCACAGTTTTATGATGGAGTTTTGCCAAAGTGTAATTATGAGATTGGTCATGCCTTAGTCTAAACAATCTTTAATGTGTGGTTTTAAGTGATGCGTTCATCACTTCATTGGATGGCTGCAGTAATCAAATAGAGAACTATTTATTTGATATTTGCCAAGGTAGTAGATATCTTTATCAGTCACTTGAGAATGGCAAAGTGGGGCTCACAGGCTTTATTCTTGTTTATACAATCCTTCCAAACTTAGCTTTGAGTGAAAAACTTGGACTTAAATTTAGTCTGCTAGGTCTAAATTGAAACCTGTTTCTAAACAGTTATAAAGTATTCCAGAGAAGTCAGATTATTTTCTCATTTTTTAAGGTTTCTGAGGTTTCGAAAGGCAATTCAAGCCAGTGCTAAAGACTTTAATGATCCAGGGAAGTAGCAGAGTGGGTTCCAAGACTCTTAAGTTTACATTTACACCTGAAATTGGCAAACACCAAAATTCGAGTCTTGATTCTTTTTTTCTGTTGTTGATTGTGTGGACTTCAGAAAGTGTTATATGCAGGTCACACTTTTAAGTATGTACATTCTGCTCTCCTCCCCTTTGTTGAATATTTACCAAGTAACCCCTGGTGGTGAGGGGCTCAAGTAAGTTAGATCGATGCAGTACCTATCCCCAGAGAGCTTGTAGTCTTAGCACCAGCATGACTAGGCATGAGAAAAATAGAGTAATTTGGATGTATATAATAATTTTTCCTTTCTCTTCTGCTCCCTTATTTTAACCTCAAAGGAAACCCTGGATTAGGCATTTTTATGCCTATTATACAGACCAATGCATTTTAGTTAATTTCCACACTGCATTTTATAGACGTTAATGTTATATACAGAGTCTTTTTCACTTTACCAGAGAAAGGCTAGAAGTCATCCTCATCCTCTGACCATAGCTAATTAAAAAGTCCTAGCACCCAAGTGTCATGCCTCCTAGGACTACTAGAATACAGCAGGTACTTAGTAGATAGTATTGATTTGACTAGCCAGTATCTTGCAGTCGGCCATGCTCATTTTGAACAAGTGTGTTTTTTCAAAAGCAAATCTTGGGTGTTTTGTTTTTTAGCTTACAAGTTAAGTATGAGAAAAGGGCTAGTGTCTGGAATTTTGCTGCTAGTGGAATAGTTTGCAAGCTCATTGTTTAGACAGAGATATTTACTAAGAGTCAGAGGAAAGAGTGCTGGACTCAGGAGACACTTGAGTTTGAAGGCTGCCACTGATACTTATTAGATGTGTTTCCTTTCTGAGGCTTAGTTTCCTCATCTGCAAAATGTGGTAATAGTGCCTAAAATACCTAACTCATGGGTTGTTGCAAGAATGCAAATAAAGTGAATGTAAATGTGAGCAGTCATTATAGAATTACAATATATAATTAGTCAACTTGACAATTAGTTGGTCATACAGGCTTTGTCTGAAGATCTCTAATAATGGAGAATTCATTAACTCTAAAGGCAGCCCTTTTGGATAGCTTTAATCATTATGAAGGATAACTAGGTGGCTCACTGGATAGAGTGCTAGGCCTGGAGTCAGAAAGTCCTGAGTTCAAATATGGCCTCAGATACTTATCAGCTGTTGTGACCCTGGACAAGTCACTTAACCCTCTTTGCCTCAGTGTCTTCATCTATAAAATGAGCTAGAGAAGGAAATGGCAAACCTCTACAGTATTTTTGCCACAAAAACTCCAAATGGGGTCACAGAGTCAGACATTATGGAAAAACAATTAGGGAGTTTTTCCTTCATATACAGTCTAAATTGACCTCTCTATAATTTCTATCCATTGCTCCATTTCTGCTCTTGCCTTTTGGGATCAGACAGGGGAAAGAAAAGCCTCTTCCATTCTCTACATGATGTAAGCCTTCAAACACTTGTCCATCCTAAATATTCTTGGTTCCTTAAATTGATCCTCATCTCAAGGATTTTCACCCTCCTGGGAGCTCTCCAGCTTATCTAGGTCCTTAGAATGTGACACCCACAGTTGAACATTCTAGCTATGGCCTGACCCGGGACTTATTAACAGTAGTACTATTACTTTCCAAGCTCTCAGTACCATTTTTCCATTAATGCAGTCTAAGATTATGTAAGTTTTTTTGGCTGCTATATAACATTGTTGACTTTTTGAGATTGAAATCTGCCAAAATGTCCTAATAATTTTCAGACAAGTAACAGCTTCCCCCATCTTGTACTTGTGAAGCGTATTTTTTGAACCCATTTTTATCCCTATTAAATTTCATCCCATTAATTCAATCCAACATTTTAGCCTGTCAAGATCTTTTTGGATTCCTTTATTAGCATTAAGAGGGATTCTTACATCTCTTCTCCCTAGAGAATAATATATAAAGTATTGTGGGCAGCCCATGGCTAGGAAGAAAATAAAGGCTTTTAGCCTATGAATGGATTTAAAAAAAAAAACCTTCTTCTTACACTGGCTTCCTGGAGCCCCTCAATATGCACATTTTTTGAGAAAGTCATTAAAATAACTCTGGTACTATAAGTGCCTTGCATTGCCTTACAGGTGAAAATCCTTTTGACATATGAGGAGCTAAACCTTTTTGATATTAGATGAACATCCATTGTGAAAAACTCAGGTATATATTAAACAGTTTAAAATTCTAGTAATTTGCATACCACTGGCCCAGAATTGTGTTTTTCTAATCTGCTAGAATAAAGAACTCTGAATAGAAAAACAAAAATCCTTCAATAGCTTTAGTCATTTGGACAGACATGGACAAGCACACAAATTTGTGAACAGGAAGGTAAGGAATTTTTCCTTCCATAATAGTTTTTTTCTGATATCATAGTTATTAAGGAACCATGGCTATTAATTGCTTTGTCAGTGTTCTGCTCCAAGCCCCAGAATAAAAAGCTGTGCCTGGTGAGCTTCAGTTTTAAGGTATTCAGCATATTGTTCTTTGTTTGTGGAGATGGTGCTTCTGACCCCTCACAAGAGGACATGGACTTTGAGGAGTTATTCCCCTTATCGGGAGAGTTTGTGTGTGCATTTTCATAAAGGTTACTAGATTTAGGGTATAATCTTTGGTCAGGGAACAGAGTAAAATTAAGTGATCTTTGTGGAGAGCACACCCATGAGTGTGGCAGTGTGTTAGAGTGGAGAAAGTTGTGGATCTGAGAACTTGACTGAAAATGTTGGCTTTGATATTGGACAAAACACTTTCTCACTCGTGGGCTTCGTTTCATTTTTTTTTGTATAATGAGATGATTGGACTGCATTATCTCTAAAGTCTCTGCCAGTCCTAAATTTATTATCTGATCTTGGTCTCATTTGTACCAGATTTTTACAAAACAGTGGTGCTTATTATCATGTATAATTTACCTAGACAGCTAGGTGGTTCAATGGATTGGGGATACAATGGTACAGTGAACTTGGAGCCCAGAAGAACTGAGTTCTAATTCTGCCCCAGCTGCTTATTAGTATCTTGCCCCTGGGCAAGTCACTTACCCTTTCACAGCCTCAGTTTTCTTTTCTGTAAAGTTGGAGTAATAATAGCACCTACTTGTCAGGGTTGTTATGAGGCTCAAAGGAATTAATATATGTAAAGCACCTTGCAAACCTTAAATTGCTGTGTAAATTCTGTTGTTGTCATTATTGCCTTACATGTATCTTCTCCTTCTGTGTACTTTACACAGGTTGTCCCCCATCCCCTCTTAGAACCTTAATTGTCCTTCTAGGCTCAGTTCAGATACCATCTCTTCCATATAGCCTTTCCTGACACTCTCAGGTGAAAATTTTCTCCCCTCTCAAAGACTACTAGAGCACTGAGTTGTCCTTTCTCTTTTCTCCTTGTCACACTCTGCTTTATCTTACATTTACCAGAGTATGTGATATATCTCTCCAGTTCCTCTCCCTGCTCCTCCCACTGCACTATCTGTTAGAGAATATAAATATCCCCTTGATGCTGAGGAATTTATTACTTTAATTTTGGATCGGCATCTCCTGCACATTTCCTTGCACGTGGTTGATATTTAATATTGCTTTGTTAAATTTTAATTTGTTGAATGAATAGCTGAAGATAAGGGGAATATGCTTACTTATGATTCCTCAAGTTCTGTGGTCCCATTAATGGGATCATAGTTACTCCCCTAAGAATTTCCTTGTACAGTTTGGCAAGAAAATGACAACTTAAGTCTCTGGCTTGAACAGATTCCTTGGCAAACCATTAGGTCTCATTACTAGTAATTTTGTTGCCTGGATAAACTGCATGTAATATACCCTCGAAACAACTTTTTAAGGCAAGTTCATTTGTTGGGGAGGACACAATCCTCTAAGGAGTGAGACCCCAGGATATTGCCCTGTGATGGGCAGAGAAAGGCCATAGAGTAGCTTTCTTGAAGTGAGGTGATGGAGTAGAGTGGAAGAGTCCCATATAATATCTTCTCATTTTAAATAACCACTCTTCCTAGATGCCAAGCTTCCTTGTTTTTATCTACTTCTGGAGATTCAAGTGCTATCAATAACCTTCAAATTTTGATGTCTTGTCCACTGATGCCCCCATATGTTGTGACTGTGATCCGAAGTACTTTGGAACTCTTTGACATCCAAAGCATATGAATTTTATTTAGAAGATTTTGAAATCAAGTTTGCTTCTTTGCAATGTCAGGGTATTATCTAAAGGAGGCAGCTAGGGGCGCAATGGACAGAGAGGGTTAGATCTAGAGTCAAGAACACCTCAGTTCAAGTCCTACCTCAGATTCTTTGTAGTTGTGGCAGATCACAACCTCTGTCTATCTCAGACTCCTGGCCAAGGGTGAGGAAAATGGGGATCCTAACAGCACTTTCTTCACTGAGTTAATAGAAGATCAAATGATATATTTACAAAACACTTGGCACAGTACCTAGCACGTGGGAGGCACTTAATAAATGTTTCTTCTCTTTTCCTCCCCAAAGTCCTTTGTTTTTGATCTTCACATAAAAAGTGAGATTATTCCTCTAATGACATAATTTAGAACACACAAAGCAAAGTAATCCACATTTAAACATCTAAAACTGTAATTTTTTTTAGAAAGTAATCAACTTCTTTTGACCTTCAGTTCTATCTTTTATCTTTTTAAGTTCTAGGTCACAACAAAACAGAAATTAATTTTTCTTTATTGGATGTTTTGATAAGAAAGTTATTGTTAGCACAAAAGTGGAGAATTGTTTATCTGAGTCATTAATAAGATTGCTTCATCTATAGCCTATGGGATTGGTCTAACTCTGCTTACAAAAGAAACCAAAAAACCAAGCACAAAACATTGTTTGACTTCCCTCAGCAATTGTCCAGGAGACATCCTGTTACTGAATGTTCCTTAAAACTGTTTCAGAGGTTCTCTTTGCAAAAGTGCCCTAGTTATTATTGCTTGTGAAGGTGTTTTCCAAAAGGTTCCAAACAAGAGGGCAGGAATGTGTATATTTTAAAAAAAGGTTTATTTTAGATTAAAAATGAATATTTCTTAATTGTATCATGGCATCATATGCAGTATAGAATGGGACACTCGGTGAAACGCTAGAGATCATTGCCATGGAATAGACATGCTTGGTCTTGAGTCCTTAAGGCACTTAGAACTCTATGGACCAGAGAATCCTTGATAGTCCTTTTAATTCTGAAATCTGATGCTAGATAACTGAATTTTTGCCTCTGTCTCATGACAGTGTCATTTAACTTTAAATTGCTTTCATCTTCTGCACATTTTATAAAAATAAAGAGGAAGACAAAATTATTTTCTGCCAAATCTAAATTATTTTCTCATGTTTACCCAGCTCTACTTTTTCATATTATGGAATCACAGAATTTCAGGTCTGGAAGGGACCATCTAGTATTCTAGTTCAGTCCACAATTGAAAAAGAATCCCATCTATGGCATACCTACCATATCACCTTTACTGGAAGGTACTCCCCTAATGAGAAGGGAATTTTCTGTCAATGCCTTATCTTTGTGGATAACTTCTTTAACACCTAAGCCAGCTTTATAAGTGAGCATAAAAATAAGCATACATACATTTTGTAGCAACTCTTCCTACTCCTTGGGTGGGCTTTGAGAAGCCAAAGTCCATCAAATCTCCATTTTTTTCCCCTTGCTACTTTCCTCAGATATATTTTTAGCTCTTTGGGCAAGTGACACTTAGTAACACTGACCAGGGTGCCTACTGACAATCAACTTTCTTATCTCCTAAACTTGCATAGCCCTTCTTTTATGCCAATTTGGCCGATTTCTTTCCACTGCAACCTTTTTGTCTCTTTATTGTCCAGAAAATCACCCACTTATTTCTTGGAACCGTACTGCAACTTTGTGCCTCCCACTCATGTTCTGAAAGCTGGTCCTTAAAGATAGCTAAAGTCAGAAAGAAGACTCATGAAATCTCAGAATTGGGATGGATTTTGGAGGTCAGCTACTTCGACTTTATACCATAATGGAATCCCCACTCTAACATGCCCAGCTAAAAGGCCCTTCACCTTTCTGATTGCCACCCTTGGGACATGCTCCAGTTTATCACATCCTTCCTAAAGTGCAAGTCATGTATCATCAGTGTCACCATTTTATTCTTCTCTTAATCGGGTACAGTGAACTTCTCAGGGGCACAGTAGAAAGAAATAGAGACATATTTCTAAATAAATGGTGGCACTCTGAACTGCTGAGAAATTCTCATTGTGTGAAATTCTTTCTGTGAGACCCCCTTCACAGAGCCAAGCCTTGGGCTTATGCAGTAATATCTCATTTCTTAGAAGTCTAAAGTATTTTCTACCATTGATGTTGTTGTTTAAACCTCATTCCACTCACAGTATCCCTGTAAAATAGATAATATGTTCTAGAGGATGATTTTTTCTGATGAATTCAAGAGACTTGTGAGTTTTTCCTAGTTTATCATTATTTCACAGTCCTTTTATCAGAACACCATGTGGCCCTCGGGCTCATGCTGGCCTCAGCTGCACCTCCCACCCTTCCGTTCAGTATTTGGAAACCAAAATAAAATATTTTTGTTATTCATTCTATCTGTTCAGAAGCGCAGTGTCAGGGAAACACAAGTGGTCTGACTGTACAAGATTTCCTTCCCATTTTTGGCACAAGTTCTTCAGAACAGAACTTGACCAATAGTGCCCTTTTCTTGAGGGCAATGTTTCATTCCAGACTAGTTTCTTTTAAAAGCCAGAAGCCATTCAAAACCAGCTTATTTTTTTTTTTAGGTTTTGAGAAAATGATCCCCTTCAAAAATAAAAATAGAAAAAAAGCCAGAGTTTTGGAGTCTGAATAATAAACCATAATTTGTTTCTTTGCTGTTGTTAAGGGAATGGGACAAGAGAGTCTCCAAGATCTTTTTCTGTTCTACGTTGATAATGCTCTGATGCTTTCCCCTTGACCTTCTTTCTCCCTTAGGTCTTTCTGAACCAGCAACATTTAGTTGTGAAGCTCACAATGATAAAGGGTTGACTGTATCCAAGGAAGGACAGGTTAATATAAAAGGTAAGTGGAAGAGGTACTATTACGTATTTGTTTTCCCATATTGCCTTGTGCTACGTAGGGAGGACACCCTCCTCCCTGGCCACATTGGAAAATAACAACCTTTATTCCTAGAAGAGGCTCTTTGAGGACTTTGCAGAAAGGGCTTTGTGTTGTTTGCCAGGGCAAACCAAAGCCTTGAGTAAGGGAGCAGCCAATGGTTTGCCCTGAGTTTGGGGGGAGGGGTTGGAGAAAATGAGTCAGTTACTCCCTTTTCAATCCTCCACACTCTTTCCCTTCCCTACCTCCCACCTCCATCTCCCCTGGGCTACTGAGCACAATAACACTTGTCTCACGTTCCAGTTCATATATAGATTTATAGGGAGATAGGAGTACATAACCCTGGGGTATATAACCCCTGGACCAAAACTGCGTAAATTTTAAATTTGAAAGGAAAAAGAAGGTCCAAATGTCAGTAATTACTTTTCAGTGAATCTCTATGCAAATTATCTCTCACTCTCACAAATGCACACTCATACATGTATCAGTTGTCATGCTCTTTTTGTAGTACTTTGTAAGAGTAGGAGGAAGTTTTTAAAAATCAGGCATAGTCTATTGGACCTTGCCCCTGACAACTTTGGAATTTTGACTGAAGCAATATAACTTGGACATTTTCAGTTAGAGGCAGAATGTTATAGGGTTTTTTGCACTAAACTTAGAAGAAACCCAGATTCTAGTTGTAACCACTGAGCTATTTAATTAACAAATACACTAACAAATTTAATACAACATGGAGAAGTACAAAATGGTATAAGATCTCAGAGAAGGAAGAGACTGTTCTGGGCTAGAAGATGGAGAGAGCATCATAAAACAATTTATATTGGAAACAAGTCATTTAAGCCCTCAGTATCCCATAATTCCTAGTTCATCATTCTGTGATTCTGTGATAATTCAGCAAGTATTTATTGAGAGCTTAGTCTTCATATTTTGCGGGTCTCTAAGGGAGATCCAGATGTAACCCCTGATCCTTAACCTCAGGCAGCTTATAGCCTAGAAGGGAGAGATAAGGAATTGACATAAGTCAGACCTAGGACTAGGGATAGGCAGATAGGCCAGGAAGCCATGCTAGAGGGTGGCACTAAGTAGAATAGTGGGAGAAGGGGATAAAAAGGAGAGATACAACAAATTATTCTTTCCAGAATTGTTTATGTGAACATATTTTTAGGAACCCCAAATTCCTCTCACTTTGGATGCAGGTAAGTAGAAGGAGATAAGATTGGATAAGCTGGTGTCAGGCTGAGGACCTTGAATGCCAGGCTAAGGAATTTTAATTTTTTATTTGGCAAGTAGTGGACAACTATTGAGAGTTTTCAACAGAGGAGTGAGGGTAACAGAGTTATGAATTAGGAAAACTAATCTGGCACCTGTAGACAGGGCTATCAGACAGAGAGGCTATGACATTAGTGGGCAAGAAGTTCGTTGCAGTGGGAATAGAAAGAGTGATGACAGAAATAGATGACAGTGAGGAAGCTGACTAAGATTTGCGTCTATACCATTAATAGAAAAAAAGGAAGTTAGGAGGAGAAGATTTCAGAGGAAGACAAAGAGGTCAGTTTTGGACATATTGAGTTTAAGGTGCTGGTGGTATATTGAGATAGATATGTGTAGGGGGTAAAATGTAGGTCTGCAGCTTAGGAGGATGGTCAAGGATGAAGATGGATTTAGGAGTTATCCTTCTAGAAATAATCATTGAAACTATGGCAGTAGATGAGAAAGTTACAGGAGAGGCTGTAGAGAAAAGAGAGGAAAGGGCATCCCCACCTTGGGGAATGTCTCCACTTAGGAGGTAGAAGGAAGTAGAACCATCTGCTCACTGAGTGTGCTGTGTATCAGAGCCCAAGTTCCATAAGATCCATTAACTTAAGCAGGTTTCTCTGGAGCATCAACAGGCTGTAGAGTTTTCAGCGTGGTTAGAACTGTGGCTTAACTTATGTGTATCTCCTCCATTCGTACTCCAGGACATCAAGGTGGCTTCATCACAGAAGGTGTCATCAGTTTGGTGCATAAAAGGAGTAGGAAGAAAATCTTTGGTATAATAAAATTGCTAAGAAAAACACCACACCCTTCATGTAAAGAAATACAGGTTTCTCAAGTAGGCTGTGAGTTATTTGGGATAAGAAAAATGAACCATGTCATAAATATAAAGGCTTAAATTATCTTTTTAAAGAATGTAGAGTTATCAAAGATGTAGCTCCCCTTTTCCTAACATTCCAAGGTGCAGCTTAAATCAGATTAAGATGTAATTGGGAAATATTTAACAAAACAAATTAAAAAACAATAAAACATAGATAATGTTAAATAGTGATTTTCTAAGTCAATGTATAGCCCATGGGGATCCACTTGGATTTTGAGTTTGATACTGCTGATGTAGAGTTATACTTCTTTTGAAGATAAACAGTTTGATAGTTTAAAAGGGTCAGAGAAAGAACTTTTATGTAAAACTGCTAAAATTCAAGTATAAAGAAATGTAATTGTCAGAGGCACAGACTGTTACATTGAACTTTTTCAGGTGGAACTACAGGATATCATGATCTGTCAGCAGCTCGTTTGCATATAACTATTTTCAAGGGCTAGGTGGGTTAAACTCACAAACTAAAAAATCAAATAACTGGTTGGAGTCAATGAGATGATTGAATATAAGCCATTAATTTCATAAGGAAGAGTTGTGAGTTTTCACCTCATAAGTGAAAAGCGAGTCTATGAGGACACCCTAATCTAACTTACTCAAAGTAGTAAATAAAGATGAAAACCCTGGTGAGTAAAGACTGAGTACACTGCAAGAGGTTATAAAAAAGGCAGGGCAGCTCTGTGAAGACAGTGGAAGGTGGAGTAGTTGGCTGAAGGTGTCAGCAATGAGCTTCCATATTGGTGGAATAGAGATTCCAGCTAATTAGACAAAAGCTTCCATGTCAGTCCTGTGGAAGTGTGAGAAAGGGGAATCCTCTCAGGAATGCATAGTTTTGTCCTCTCCTACCACTTTTGGCTTGAGAGGGAAGACAAGTTCTGTAGCTACCTTGCTCCAAGGTAATTGGTCATGGTAGCATTCTGGTACGTGAAGAATTCGCTGATCCTTTTTGCTTTGCCCAGAGCTCCAACCCTACATCTTTACTGAGTTATGTTTGCAACTAGCTGATTGGGTGATGCAGAATCAATGTTTGGGGCTGTCTCCACGGATCAGAGAGAGCCAGACTAATAAACTTTGCTGTTTTCTACATTAAAGAAAATTGCTAAGTTAAGAATGTAAAGCTTTTTCAGCCCTCTTTGAAGAGTTATTGTGAATTGAAAAAGCTTGTAAGTGCTTTGTTCAGTTTTAGAGCAGTTTGCTAGCTGGAGAGTAGGGAGGAATAGAAGAGGGGGGGAGCATTTAGTAACTTCCTGTGGTATAGATTTCCTTGAATGTTTCAGTAACACTAAGGCATGAAGCTCAGTTTTCAGTTATCTCTAGCACCTAGGTTCCTCTTCCAGGTTTCTGTAAGTGTATATCTATTCTCCTCCACAGATACTGAATTGGTGGGAGACTATAACCCAAGTTTATGTGTGGACTCTGATATATTTCTTATTACTGCATTTGCTTTATTTGAGTGCCTATTATGGTTATTACTATTGTTTTCACCTTATTTTTAAATAAATGGTTAAATTTAAGATCTAATATTTCATCATTATGAGTTAAATCAAAGCTGGTGAGGGTTCAAGAACTCTAGGGGTTGAGGAGGGGGAATGTATACCCCAAATAGGGTTACTTCTTAGGACTCTGAGAGGATCTGAGTGTAGTGTGGTGATTTTATCTCTTCTCTGGGAACTCTCTCTATGTATGTTGGTATGGGCAAGTAAAGCTAGAGAATAAGTAGGTGTCTGAATAACTGATGTGAGGCACTACTCTGCCCCTGGTTTCTCACATATGCCCTAAATGAGGTTATGCAAAATAAATGCAAGTTAATTTTTTTGAGGGGGAGGCATTACTAGCAAAGGGGATCAGAAAAAGATTCAGGTAGAAGAAAGTACTTAAGCCAAGCTTTGTTAGGACGTAGAAGTGAGGAGTGAGTGCATTCCAGGCATGCTGGACTACATATGCAAAATCACTGAGATGGAGATGAAGTTTAATAATGATGATGATGATAGCTAGTATTAATATAGCTCTTTAAAGTTTACAAAGTGCTTTACAATTTATCCTCACTAACGCTGGGAGTGCTGTTTGTTCTTGTTCAGCTGTTTCAATCATGTCTGACTCTTTGTGACCCTTTTGGGGATTTTTTTGGCAAAGATACTACATCAGTTTGCCATTCCTTCTCCAGCTCATTTTTACAGATGAGGAAACTGAGGCAAACAAGTTTAAGTGACTTGCCCAGGTTATTAAATGTCTGAGGTCACATTTGAACTCAGGTCTTCCTGACTCTAGATCCAGAGCTCTATCCACTGCACCACCTAGTTGAGTATTAGGAATGAAACATAGCAAGAAAATTAGTTTGGCTGGATCTAAGAATACATGAAGGGGAGTAATGTATATAATAAACCAGAAAAAGTAGATTGGCACCAGAAAATTGGAGTTCTGGGAAAGTAAAACATGTTATCCAAGGTAAGATGCATAGGTACCTTATAATTGAATTAGACTATTACCTTTTATTATTTTGCTTACTATATTAAAAGTAAATGTTTATTATCTTTTAAGTTAATATAATTTACCTTTAGATAACATTTAAGAAAAATCAGGAATAATTTATCATTATACTGTAACTAAAGGGTGTTGGTAAGGATACTCCAATACTTTTAGTTTCAACAAACCAGTGAAATCCAGGTTTCTAAAGGTCCCTGTCGGAAGAATAAAAGCATCAAACTGAAAGTTCGTGGCAGAGGGACTGTATGACTTCCTTCCTTCCTTCATTCCATATCCCATTATTATAACTTTCATAAGAAATGTTAGGAATTCCAAGAATTCATGAGTGAGAGTGACTCCATGGCAAGGGAGATATAAAGATATAAAATTTACAATATTCAAATATTCTAGATTTTTTTAAAAATATCTGAAATAAGTAGCATTTATAAGTTATGCACCTTCAGCTATAAAGGCAATAATAACTATATAAAAGCTATAACTGTTCAAGCACTTCAAAGCTGAATGATTTAGGATAGCTTTGCCAATAATATATCACTCAGTTGTTCAGGGTGAATTCTACTTCATGTTGTGTTAGTCAAATATAATGTTGATTTTACCTAACTCTGCGCTTTTCTAATGCAAGGGCTAAAGGAGTGATTTCATTTTTGTGGGTGGTTGTTTATAAGACTTTAAATAGAGCCCTTTGAAAAACCTTTGCAATTTAAAGTCAGACGTGGGTTTGAGATCCAGTTCTGATACTTACTGACTGTATAATCATGGGCAAGTGTTGTATCCTCCTTAGGTCTGTTTCCTTATCTGTAAAATGCCTCACAGATTTGTGATGAAAATGCTTCATAAGCATTAAGGCACTATATAAATGTGAATTTTTTATTATGTTCTTAGTCCAGCAATAAATGTTCTAAAACAAACGCTTTTGTCTTCTTACTAGGCATACCTGGGAGACTTAAGGGCTGTGATTATAGAAGAGCTGAAAAGGAATGAGATTTTTCTAGGGAGGGAACCTTGACTCTGTGTAAGTGGTGTAGTGGAAAGACTGGTAGATATAGAGTCAGAGGAACTCCATTTGAATCCTGATCATTTACTGCTTTTGTGACACAGACTTTTGGGTCTCAGATTCCGTGTCTGTGAAATGATGCAATCGAAGGAGGTCTAAGGTCCCTTTGAGTTCTAAATCTTTACTATTATGTCTAGCTTTCTCTTTCTCTCCCCTCCCCTCCTCTCCCTTCCCTTCCTCACCCCTCCCCTTCATTCCCTTTCTCTCTCTCTCTCCCTCCACTGATGCCAGACTCTCCATTGAACTTTGGGAAAAAAGTTCCAGATCTTCAAACTTTGTTTACATTTAGAGAATAAAAGTACATACAATTGAGATAAGAGAGTTGATAACTATTCATATGTGCCCATCTGCAGGCAGAGCTACAAGTTTATACCTGTTTCTACATCAGGTAAAATTCTTTTGTGTTTCAGAGAGCAAATTACCAGATTTCAGATCTACCTTAAGTTTTCATTAAGAATGTTATGCATGACTATTCCTCTGCCGCTAGGCACTATTTCTTTGTAGCTGGAAGTTTTTATTGAGTTTATGGTAGTTCTTGGTCTATCAGTGAGGTCATTAGCTCTTGGAGAGCCGACTTACCAGATATATCTTTGCATCCCTTGTGACCAATATGGTACCTGAAAATAGGAAGTAGATAATTAATGAATACTTTGAATTAAATATTCCTTTTCCAAAGTATGAATTGTTATTTTTCCCCATATGAAACACCAGAAGACTTGAGAATGACCATGTGACGGATATATTTTAAAAAAATGCATTTTATTGATGTGATTTACTTTTATATCAGCTAGATTATGCCTTTTTATAAGACAGAAAAATGTGCATGTATGAAGCTAAAGATAGCTAACAGCTATCTTTATCTGACTCTGTATATGATATTTTTTCTAGTAATTCCCTACCTCTCGGAAGACACATGCTTTTGAAGGACTTGGATATTTACTTGTTGTCATTGAGATATTTTCTAATTTTTATCTTTTCCCTTAGCCATTCCCTCTGCACCAAGTGAAGTCAGCATCAAGAACAGGACTGCACATACCCTCCTGATATCATGGGTGCCAGGCTTTGACGGTTATTCTCCTTTTGTCAATTGCAGTATTCATGTAAGTGTCAGCCCTGCAAACTGGAATTCTGGACTTTTTTCTCTCTTAGAAAGGCCATCTATAATTTATTGCCTTTATAGATAGTATCTCATTACTTCTTAAGGGTTGAAGTCTTGTTATTTAGTTGTTTTCAGCAATGTCTGACTCTTTGTGGCCCCATTTGGGGTTTTCTTGGCAAAGACACTGGAGTGGTTTGCCATTTCCTTCTCCAGTTCATTTCACAGATGAGAAAAATTGAGACAGACAGGGTTTAATGACTTACCCAGGGTCACACAGCTAGTAAGTGTCTGAGACCAGATTTGAACTCAGATATTCCTAGCTCCAGGCCCAATACTCTATCCATTGTGCCACCTTGCTACCCCTTAAAGTTTGTAGATCACTTTATATACATTATCTCATTTGATCCTCACAACAACCATTATTAGTTCCATCTTACAGATGAGGAAATTAACAAAGAGGTTAAATGACTTGCCTAGGATCATATAGTTAGTAAATATTTGAAGCAGTAATTGAACCCAGGTCTTCCTGATAATTGATCCAGAATTCTTTCCATTATTCCATGTTTCCTCCTGGCTCTTCACCCTGAGAAAATATCTATCTTCTAATATAAACCAACGTTACCTATTCAGCTAATTCAGTGGTCTTGCTATGGACATATCTTCCACTTGAAGGAAGCCCTTCTCTATTTTCATCTCACTGGCATGAAGATCTTATTTACATAATGATCCTTAGATTGATGAAAATAAATTGAAATGTCTTCCTTCAGTTTTCTGAACAAGATCAACCATGAAAGCTGACATCAGTACCATGGTTTCCATTGAATTCTATGAGTGTCGACACCCTGGTGTTGCATTCCCAATGCCAAATGGAATTTGTTTCCCTACGCAGTTTCTTCTACTTTTTTCTAACAGCTGCTTCAAAGAGGCTTTGCCAGGAAGGGTAACAAAATGGTAGCATTTGTTAAGATAAGTCTTCTAATCTAGTCCAGTCCAAAAAGCATTTAAGTACTCACTATGTGCTAAACAATGTGTCTAGGTGCTGAGGGTTCAAAGACAAAATTAAAAAAAAAACCACTCCTTGCCCTTGAGAAGCCTGTGTATTTACTGGACAGAAATATATATTAATACACATACACACATATGTATATATTAATGTGGCATCTGTGTATATCTATATTTATGGAATAGTTTTGGGAGAAAACTTGAATCCTAACAACTAAGGGGATCTAGAAAGGCTTCCCATCAAGGTGGCATAAGACCTTAGCTTTGAAGGAAGCTGGCATTCTAAAAGGCAAAGAGGGAGGGCATTCTAGGCTTGGGAGATAGCCCATGCTAAAGCATGGAGTTGTGAGTTGGAGTACAAACTTTTGGTAATAGCAAATAGGCCATTTTGGCTGATGTATAGAAAGGGAGTGATATGAGATAAGCCTAGAAAGGTAGACTGGAGTCATTTAACTTGGTGAAACATTTTTTCCTAACTCTTGGTGTACTTAATTTTTAAACCTACTAAACACTGTTCAGTGGTAGGAATTTACATTGTACAGACTTCCAATAGCTTCACCTTATGTTTATGTTGGACCTTTCTCCAAGGGAGCACTGTGCTTTAATAAAATGATATTATCATACATACTATACTTGTGAAGTGAGGAAAAGTTCATTTTCCCGTTTTATAAGTGAATAAATTCCATCTTGAAAAAACAAACTACCAATTATTTACAACTCACCAACATGCCTCTAAGTCTCTTTTATCATAAGGGCTGAGCATTTTTCAGAAATTAAGAACTAGATTCCTGATCCCTATTATTCTAACATGGCTATGGTGAGTGGTTAAGTGGGCACAGGGATAAAAGGAAAGGAGTCAAATGTACTAAAAGAATTAAAATTCTGTTGTGGGAAGGTAATTTGCAAAGTGGGAACTTTGCATGTAACTGTGTTATAGTAGAGGACTGATCTTGGAATTGGGAAGATCTGGGTGCAAATTCTGCCTAGGACAATAGCTTGTATGACCAACTTGCAAGTCATTTAACTTTTCTAAATCTCAATTTTCTCATCAGTAAAATAAAGATAGTCATGTCTATAGTATCTACCTCACATGAGGGTCAGATATATTATGTATGTAAATTACTTTTCAAATTATAAAGTGGTATATAAATGTCAGTTATGGTTGTACTTACTGTTATGAGAGACTAGGACTTGGCAGGGGAGGGAAAAGGATTTTAATAATTGAGGACACTGGCCCTGGGAGGGGGAAGCAGTGAGATCTCCAAAAACAGAAGTCATCTGCCTCATAGTTTTGCTTGCAACATGACGATGATGCCAACCACACCACTCAAAATTATCCTTAGCCTCTAACGCTATATAGTGCTAAATAAGATCCCACATGACTTTATGAGTCCATGATGCCCCCATCATCCATTCTGACCACCTGGTCTATACCTCTTCTTTTCTGCTTAAAGGTTTAATTGAGTTGACTTCATTGGACCTACCATATTCTCATGCTATATTATAATAGTGTGTTCTTATTCTTATATAAACCAGGTATGGTTTTTAGGGGTTTGTCCAATTAACTACACTTTTAGATTATGACTTGTTAACAAATGAATGCTTTGGATGAGATTCAAATAAAAACACTAGGAAGACACACCCTTGTGTTTCCCTTTGCCCTAGCATATGAAAGATATAGTGGTGCTTGGGCCACGTCTTTCATTTCTGGTTTTTAATTGTACCATGCAGCTCTTGAAATTTCCTATCTTTTCTTTCCCTGGCATGTTATCAGGAGAAGCTTATAGGATCCTTGTAATCCCATATAGCCTTCTCCCGAATCCCTCCCTTTGCCCAAAAATGTGTGTCTGAAAAAGCAGCTCAGGAAATGAGAGTGGGAGGTGGAGGGACAAAGAAGTTTCCTTTGATTTAGTTTTTGATGCTTGGTCATCAGGAAGTAGGTACAGCCTTTAAAGCCCCAAAACAAAATGCAATTCCTAGCAAGTGCCAGGAATCCCCATGGGATAAATGCACATGATTTCTTATGCCTCCTTCCAAAGGCTTGTCAGTATAAACTGTTGAAGTTTTGGCAGCTTTGTATAATCTGATGTGAGTATGAGTCATAGGGTGAAACCCAAAGCTTATAAACACTACTAGCCGTGAGAAGCGACTTTACTCTTCCCTCTCCTGAAAGGTCTAGCTCTAATTGTTTTTTCCTTATTACAGAGGGCATTTGGAATCCCAAAAATGTATACTGACAGTAGTTTGGGCTGGATTTAGATATTCTAAAGTAAGAATAAGATTTAGATATTCTATAGTAAGAATAATGATGTTTTCCACTCTATACAGGAATTACATTGACATGAATAAGAGGAATAAGTTACATGACTTTAAAATCCCCCCAGAGTATTATAGCATATTGCTGCCAAGTAGAAGCTGGGACAACTGGACATACTGCAGCGTAGGTACCATCAAGAACCTTTGACATCTGAAAGCTCATGAGTACATCAGTAGCAAATTTAGATATGAACTCTGATGAAATATTTTGTTCAGTGAATGCATATCTAGGGCAAGGTGATTGGGGCTTTGCCCCAGGGTATAGAATTAAGAGAGTATTGACAGCAATTGCAGTCATTCGACAGCACAGAAACAATAGAACCTAGCTTCTCTTTGGCAAGAATAATTAAATATTAAATTAAGTTAAATAATGAAATAGGAAGCCGCCAGATAGCACACTGGAATGAGTGTCACCCCTTCTTCAACCAGTTTCCTTTCACATGGTGGCCTTCCTAGCTATGTATTTCTGCCTCCTTGCAACAGAGTGGTGGGTCCCCTTATCCTTCCTATTCCTGGCACACAAATTTGGAGCTGTAGCTGTGATTTAGGGGGTCACTCTGGGAAGGAGCAGAGAAGTAGAAGAATTGTGATATAGAGAAAAAAATACTGGATTTGGAGTCAAGGGGCTGGATTCAGAGTCTGATTAATAATAACAGCTAACATTTATATAGCATTTACTCTCTGCCAGGCACTGTGCCAAGCATTTTGCAATCATTATCTCCTTTTATCCTCACAATCATCCCAGGGGGTAGGTGCGATTAATATCCTCATTTTACAGATGAATAAACTGAGAGTGTTGAATTAAGTGACTTGCTCAGGGTCACACAGCCATTAAGTGTCTGAGGCTAAATTTTTACTCAGCTCTTCCTGATTCCAGGCCCAGCAGTCTATTCACTCCACCACATAGCTGCCCAGTTGTACTTGTTATTTGCTACCTATGTGACATTGGTCAAGGCACTTACTTCTCCCAGCCTCAGTTTTCTTATCTCTGACATGAGGGGATTGAACTAGATGATATCTAAGTTTCCTTTCATCTATTATTCTAAATGTTTTTCCATATCTTCAAAGTATTTTTGGCATCTTTCAGGAATCCAGTACCGTTTTCTTTTAACCACAGATAAATTAAGAAGAAAATATCATGAATTTATCATAGCACTGTTAGTCTGGAAAGTGGTAAATAAATAACATTGCTTTCCTATTAACATCGCTTCCCTGTTAGTAAAAGAATAGCTTATTTCAATAATTAGGTAAGCATTTATGAAGCTCTAATTGTGTGCTAGGCATTGTTCTAGGTGCTGAGGATTCAGAGACAAAAATAAGAGCAGAGATGGGGAACCCATGAGGCCACATGTAGCCTTCTAGGTCCTTGGATGTGGCTTTTTGACTGAGTCCAAGTTTTATAGAACAAATCTTTTTATTAAGGTGTTTTGTTCTGTGAACTCTGGATTCAGTCAAAGGGCCTCACTTGAGGACCTAGAGGGTCCCATGGTAGCCTCAAGGCCAAAGGTTCCCCCACCCCTGAACAAGGCAGTCCTTGTCCTCAAAAAACTTAGAGTTGATGTGAGGTGGGCATGGGAAACAGAATACAACATAAGAACAGGTAAGAAGATGAAAAAGATTACAAAATAAATGCAGAGTAATTGGAGGGGGCACTAACAACCAGGGGAACCAGAAGAGGTCTCTTGTAGGAGATGGTCCTTGAACTGAGTCTTGAAGGGAGCTAGGCCTTCCTAGAGATGAATAGGAGGAAGGAGAGCATTCTAATCATGAGGGCTAAACACCGAGATGGGTTAACAGGAAGAAGGATGCTTTGGCTGGCACATAGAGTACGTGAAGGTTAATGGATAATTAGCCTGGGGACATAAGCTGGGGCCAAATTATGAAGGTAAAGTCATTTAAAGAATGCCAAATAGATGAGTTTGTATTTTATCTTAGAAGGCAGTAGGGAGCCACTGAATCATCTTTATTAAGTATCATTTCTATCAAATTGTAGAGACAAAACAACCTATCCTCACTAACTGGGTCAGTTGGAAAGCTGAGGGAGAAGTTAGTAGTCATGCCCAGTTTTTGGTGTTGGTTCTGGGATTATTGAAATTAGCCTTTAGTGGATTAAATTTTTTACTGTTCACGTTTTTAAAAGTATTAATGTCTTGTCGATGAGTTTTTTGCACTAGAGTAATTTCCTGATATAGCTTTTCGCACTCGTACTGAACCATCCTTTGTAGAGAAGAAAAAGAGGCAGAATCCAACCAATCCATTTATTGTGTGTGACTGCATTAGCAACACTTCTCACACATCATCTCCCTCTCTTGCTGAGAGTCGGGAAGTGCGCTTCATCATCTCTTCCTGGACCAGTAGTGGTCATAGGATCATAGTTTTACAGTTCTAAGGACCACGGAGGCAGTTATGCCCAAACTCCTTATGATGTGCAGATAGGAGAGATGACTTGTGTGGCTTCCATAGCTAATATCTGACGCAGGATTGGAACCCACATCTTTCTGCCTCCAAATCCCGCATCTACTACATTATAATTAATCTGGATTTATCTATTTTTATTATGTTCTTTTATTTTGTTCTAAACTTAGCAAACACCAAATAAAATAGATATTTAAATATACATAGTATAACAGAAGCAGAAGATTGTCATGAAATTGAATATTTATTTTCTGTGCCACTTGCTTTTTCTTTTAACTGTATAATAAATTCAACATGTGACATTCAAAACTGTCTGCTTTGTTTTTCTGACCTTTGAGTTTTCTTTGGTGCGCTGAAAGAAAGGTGCTTTAGTGATCCCCTTTTCTTTCTTTCCGTTTGCTACCCTATCCCTGACTCCCCGTACCTTCCAAGGCACCTCTGCACCCCCCATAGAAAACAGAAACAAAACCCTGATATCACATGCATACATAGTCAAGAAAAACTCATTCCTGTATTGGCTATATCCCAAAATTGTATCTTTTCTTCTGCATCTTGGACCCATCATCTCTTTCATTAGGTAGGTAGAATGCATCATCATCACTCCTCTGGATCCTGGTTGGTCATTGCAATGATAAGAATTTTTAAGTTTTTCAAAATATTTTTATAAGGTTGCTCAGTGGATAGAGTGCTGGGCCTAGAGTCAGGAAGACCTGAGTTCAAATCCAGTCTCAGAAACTTACCCTGGGCAGTTCACTTAGCCTCTGTTTGCCTTATCCTACTGGAGCAGGAAGAAGCAAACCACTCCAGTATCTTTGCCAAGAAAACCTGATGGACAATATGGTCACAGGGTCATGAAGAGTCGACACGACTAAATTACCGAACAATCACAGTGTACAAATTATTTTCCTGACTCTGTTTAGTTCATTCTGCATCACTTTATGTAGTTCTTTTCAGTTTCCTCTGAAACTATTTCATCATTTCTTATGGTATAATATTCCATTATATTTATATAATTTCATTATTTCTTTAGCTATTCCCCCATAGAAAGACAGCCCTTTAGTTTCCAACTTTTAGCTATTACAAAAAGAACTGCAATAAATATTTTTACATATGTCTTTGTTCTCTTTAATTGATCTCTTTAGTGTATAGTCCAAGTAGGAATATTGCTGAGTAAAATGTATTTATATATACATACATGTATGTATATAGCTTATTAATTTATATACATGATTAATTATATATTGTTTATAATATTAGTAATTATACATGGGCTAATTTTGTTTTAATATACTCATTAATTTACACACATGTATAAAACCTTCCTATCTCTTTGACTTCAGTCCTATGATACTCATAGCTGCCCCAACCTAAGAAAAATAATCCATGCTCTCATTTTATTGATAATTAGTACGACTTGGAAAGAGCACCAGCGTGAGAGTTAAAATGCTTGGGCTTAGCCGTTTTCTAACCTTTCTTAACTTCAGTTTCCTCACCTGTGAAGCAGGGACAATAATCCCTCTTTGCCTCAGAGAATCCCTTCTATCAATACAGATCTTCAATTGTTTTATAAATTACAATCCTTATAAAGTGACTCACACAGCCAGTATATGCCAAAGGAAGGACTTGAATACAGGTCTCCCTTACTTGAAGGTCAGCTACCTCTTGATCCACGATGTGTGATGCTGCCTCTTCTTTATCAACATATTTTTTCCCTTTCACTTTTTTGCTCTCATTCATTCTTTTACCAGTTCAATATTCCTCTTGCTCTGCAATAAGTAATAACATCTTTACATATAACAGGACTGTATTACTTACAGAAAATACTATCTTAAGTGCTCATAGATCTGTGATTGCAGAGATTTGGGAGTTCCCTCCATCAGTGCAAATTTCAACTCATCAATGCCTGCCCATCCTGTGCATATTCCCTCAAAAGTTCAATACAGAGGTATTGTGCAAAACAAGCAAACAAAAAAAACCCCACCAAGCTCTCTTGAATGAGAGGGTCACATCTGTCAGCATAGAAAAATAGTAAATTTAATTAGAAGGGGAAGGAAAATAACCCTCTCATTTTTCCACGTATCACAACTGTCATTTAAGCTGCCTTCCTTTCCCTGTAATCTACCACTGTTAGAACACATGGAAAGCATTTCCCTCCTATGCATCAGGCAGATTCAGCCAATATGAGTGACTCACATTGATAGAGGTAAGATGTGTGCCCTAAAGGAAAACAGGTCCGTCATTACAGAGGAGAGGAAGGGAAATACGTGCCCGCTCTATTAACATAGCTCATCAAAGATAAAATTCCAGATAACTTGCTAATGTTAGTCTGAATTTTTGTTTGTCATTTAGGTCAAGGAAGTCAATCCATTGACTAACGTATCAGTCATGATCTTTAATACTTCTGCGTCACCTCATCTGTATCAAGTTCAGCAGCTGCAAGCTTTGGCTAATTATAGCATTGGTGTTTCCTGCATGAATGAAGTAGGCTGGTCTCAAGTGAGCTCCTGGATTCTGGCCAGCACAACTGAAGGAGGTAATTAACAGTGCACATAAAGAAAATAGCCTAGCTGACCGTTATACAGAATCGCATTAATAGCAATTCAATCTGAAAGAAAACCTTTGTTTTTGTCTTTACTTTTGAAGGTATGCAGATGAGATGGAGGATATTTACCTCCTATATTCACTAGGACTTTAGTGTTTGGGGCTTTTTGAACAATAGTATTTTCTGTGTGTAAGTTGTAATGCTTGTACAAAGATTTCATTATTGATGCACCATGGGTCCGGCATACACTTTTGATTTGATTTTGTGTGAATGAGGATGGATTTATGCTGACTCTACCACATTATCTCACTTCAACCCCATTATGAACAGTGACATGTATTTTTTAAACAGCTAGCTGGGAAGAGGGTTTATAATGTGTGGCCATGGAGCTTTTTTTTTCTCTTGGTCTAATCCTGTTATTTCATCAGGATAGAAAACTCCCCATGTGGAAAGAAACTTTCCCCAGTTACGCAGCTCAGCAACTGGTCTATACCTGAGAGTTGCCTGCTATTTGCAGATCTAATGCATTTAGCATTTCTCCAGTACGTTGTTAATAGGGGCTTTGAGTAAAAAGAGTTAGACCCTGTTTCATTAGTACAAGAGAAGTGGTGAGGACAAGAAGAGAACCAGCTAGCAGACAATCAGCTTCACATCATACAGTCTGTTTTTAAAATTACCAAGGACATTAAGGTCTAAAGTCTAGATTTATGACTTGCCCTGGGCATGTAGGTTTCCCCATGCATGGGCCTCTTGGCTAGGTTTCTTCGCCATAGACACTACCTGTATTGGTGGGAGAGCATGACCCAATAATGTTTTGATTTTTACTTCTTTTATCTTCTTAAATGTTTTATGTTTAAGAGGAAACAATATCATCATTATTGATTTTGTGTAAATGAGAAGCCCACTGGTAAGAGCTCAAGAGATAAAGTAGTGGGTAGTAGGAATATACCCCCTCCATCTCTAAGTTAACCCCAAACCTTGGGAGACAGTAAGTGTTCTAGCAGAAGTGATTATGAACTTTTCTGGGAATTTTAGACCTCCTAGTTTGAGGGAAGCTTGGAAAAGAGTTAGTACAAAGTCAGAATAGAGGTCCAGGCTGCCTAGTTTATAGTACCAACAACTAGTGGCAATCTGAAAAGATATCTCATAAAGGTGGCATCAGATGTTTATTTTAGTTGTGAATATAGTAGATTTTTTAAAATGATGATTTAAACTTGTGAAAGCATGAGAAGGTTATATAATTGCTCTTGAGAAAGAACATGTCAGGAGGTTTCTAATCTCATAGTATTTGAGCCTTTTTTTCATTGTTGCACTTTTTCTAGAATTTGCTATCACAGGTTAGGGAGAATTTAAATAATTTTGGGATTTGGTATCACCCAGAAATGTTATCTTTTGGTGATGGAGAATTTGTTCACTTTTGAGTGTGTATCTCCTTATTTCCCTCAATTCCTGTAGGCTATGGAATAAGTTGAGACGGTGGTGAAGACCATCTGTTTTTCAATAAACTGTATAAGATAGTGGAATTGGTAGAAGCTGATGGAAACATGTTACTAGTCGATCATGTTGGGGCTGCATGATTACAGATTAGCCCAAGAAAGGTTTAGGGTTGATGTAAAGAATTTGGTTTTATACAGCCCTTTCTATAAATTATTGTTACATACAATAGGCTCTTTACAAATGTCTGTTGAATTGACTGAATCATAGAAGAATTTGTAAGAATTTTGTTTTGAAGTTAGTAGCAGCTTATTGGGCAAGCCATCCCTGGAATTGTTCTCAAATCCAAGCATGAGCTTTTAAAACTATTTATGTTTTGACAAATACTGTAGGAAAGTGACTACAAAAACACAAAATAATAATAACTAAGCAGGAGGCCAAATGGAGATGTCCAGAATTTAGTTGCACAATGTAATCAGGAGATATTGGCCATTGTCCATGCCTCCTTTCCAAAAAGGGAGTATATATATCTGAGATTCTTTTTTCATAGGTCCTATCTAGATTCCTAATGTAACTGTAGATCATGTTTTGATTATTTCTGGTCTTTGAGATCCACCTCTACCCAGATGGCAAATTGCTATGGGCTCTTGACATGAATGTATAGAGTTGGAAGTGGATGGATAGAATTGCTTTGGCCAGAACACTGAGTGTTTGAGTATGGAATGGGATATCATCTACGGTTGGAAAGCTAGACAGGAGCCAAGTTGTAAAGGGTCTTAAATGCCAGGATAAAGAGTTTGCATTTTATCCCAGAAGCACTAGGAAGCCATTGAAAGTTTTAGGGTAATGGATTGGCAGTAGGAGTTGGAACTTAAAGGGCCTTTGGAGAATATCTAGTCCAAATCCTGAATTTCAGATATGAGAAACGGAGGTTGTTATTTGTACCAAAATCACATAGCAAGTAGTTTGTTTATCTTTATCTTTTTGATGGGAAGAGGTCCTGATCTCTTATTATTTCACAGATGCAGGAAATTCTCAGTTCCTCACATAGTGACCACTTATCTATAATCTATAATCTCCAAAAGTTCCCAAGGAACCAAAAGGTTAAGTATCCAGCTCATGGTCGCTTAGTATGTATCAGAGGAAGGGCTTAAACCCAGGTCTTCCTGGTTCCTAGGCCAGTCCCTATTCACTGTACCATGCTGCCTTGCACAGAGCAAGTTATTCTCACTCTTTTGCTCTCTCTTTTCATAAAGTGCTGTAACCAATTTCCCAGAGTCAGTTTATGAAAAACTTGAGTTTTTCAATGGTATTTTAAAATACATTGTTAATATAAGAACATAACAATCCTTATTTCCAATATGGAAATGCTTTAGATTAGAATCTCCCTCTATACATCAAAACAAACTTCTTCATGTATAAAACATATTGCAATGGTGGATAATCATTTTTTTCTTAAGGTTCTGAAGTAATTCTTAATTAGTCCTTTAAAGGTTTTAACCAAAAATTTTATCTTAAGCTTAAGGGTTTTGCTGATATAAGGTGTTTAAGTATTTGTGAGGGAACAATTTAGAGCAGGGGTGGGGAACCTGTGGCCTCAAAACCACATGTGGCCCTCTAGGTCCTCAAGTGTGGCCCTTTGACCGAATCCAAACTCCATAGAACAAATCCCCTTAATAAAAGGATTTGTTCTGTAAAATTTGGACTCAGTCAAAAGGCCTCACTCAAGGATCTAAAGGGCCACATGTGGCTGCAGGTTCCCCATCCCTTATTAGATATTTAAGAATCTCTGTGATCCAGGCTTGTAGACAACATCTGTTAGAAAGAGAATTTTTAATCTTAAAGTAAAAGTCAATTTCTAAATCAGGAACACTAAATAGTATATAGCAAATATGAGCTAAAAGAAAAAGAATATTATAAGACTGATAATAATAATTCAATACTTTGTTGTGTACAATGACATCAATATGGGTACTCTGTGAAGATTGTCCCCATTTCATGCCTGACCATTGGATGATACTCTTAGAAATCTGCCATAGGAGATCTGTCCGCTGTGTAGGAGCTTCCTCTAGATCTCTTGTGAGATACCTAAGGGCTACTCTTTGGTTTCCATTCAGTCTTACTTTGTGACCAGCCATTTTTTTTTTCCCAGTCATAAAAATCTCAAGTTTTATCTCTGATCCAGAATAATTCTTTATTGGTCACATGATGAAACTTGCTTACCCCCACCTTGTACCTTTGATTCAGGGAGAATCTTGATTAATTAGAAGAACAGATCTGAAATAGAAGAGAAGAGAGTTACCAAATTACAAAGACAGTATGGAACAGTGATACATTGTGTCCAGAAAAGCAAGGTTCTAGTTCTCTTTTATAAGAAGGATTCTAAACAAGGGGGTCCGTGAAGTTGTTTTGTTAAAAAAAATTTTTTTGATAACTATATTTCTTTTTTTTTAAAGGTAGTTGGGGTTAAGTAACTTGCCCAGGGTCACATAGCTAGTTAGTATCTGAGGCTGAATTTGAACTCAGGTCCTTCTGACTCTAGAGTCAGTGCTCTATCCACTGTACCACCTAACTGTATTTCAATATAATTGGTTTCTTTTGTAATCCTATGTTCTTTATATTATACTTTAAATTTTTTTATATTTTATTTTATTTATATTTATTTTATTTGTTTATTTTATTCATATTTTATTATATTTATTTATACTTTAGATACATTATTTTGAGAAGGGTCCTTAGCTTCACTAGGATGCTAAAGCACTGTATGACACAAAAAAGGCAAAGAACATTACTCTTACATATACTAGCTGTGTGGTCACAGACAAATCATTAACCTTCTCAGAACTCTAGGCAAATCTCGAAGGCTATAAGTTATAGATGAGCTTTTGTTCTTTATCTGTGGAAGAAGAGTCTACACTGGGATTTCTCCAAAGTAATGAACCATAGGTCCAGACCCACCCTCAAATAATTACTAGATTAAAACTGTATAATGCTGTTATATGGACCAGATTCTCTTCTATTTCAAATCAGTTACTTAAAGATGTTTTTTATTAAATTGTATCTCCACTAAGCAGTCATCTTTGATCCCCGACTCACTAGTTAGAAATTTATTTGTTATATAGCTTTCGAGGTTTCCATAAGACATCCCTAACTCTAGTTTTCTTTTCAACTTAATGTAACATACTTCTTTTCTGTTACCATGAGCTTCTTCTAGCCCTGAGGTGTGTCCACTATGTTTGAAATTGCATTTTCTTCTTGAGATAATTTCAAACTCCTTTATAATTAGCCTCAGGTACAGTCTCTCTCACTCTCTGTCTCTGTCTTTCTCTCTATGTGTGTGTGTGTGTGTGTGTGTTAGGAAAGAACATAGTGTGACAAGAGTGTTGGACTCTTTACTCATAAGATTCAGTTTGAATCTAGGAATTGCTACTCATTACCTACGTGCCTTTGGTCAGGTCTCTTAATTTCCCTGGGTCTCAGTTTTCTTATTTGTAATATAGGGGAGTATTGGATACATTTAAGAGATATGTTCCCCTAGAACTAATTTAGTCTTGTTTTCCAGTAGAGTTTTATTTGTTGTTCAGTGCTGAAGCTAGCGGCACTACTTAATATGGACATTTGAATATCAGTTACCAAAGTGCATCAAAAGACTTTAGATTTCTGACAAGGGATGCAATATTTTATCATTGGCATCTCTGGATGAATGTGCATCAAGGAGCCACTATTAATAGCCCCATACAAAATCCATCCACAAATGTTTATTCTTTGTCCAGGTTCATTGTTTTTCTGGAGTAGAGATTTACAGTCATCTTAGGTTGGAATAGTTTCAGAATAGCACATGGGTAGAATTCCTTATGCAGCCCCGCTTTGATAGGATGGATCCATGATTCTACCAGTACAGATCACAACCTATCTAAACTTTCCATAGTGTATGGAGGCAAGTAGGGGACAGTGGATAAAGTGCTCAGAAGACTTGAGATCAAATCCTGCCTTGGTCATTAACTAGCTGTTTGACCCTGGGCAAATCACTTAACCTCTCTCAACCTCAGTTTTCTTATTTATAAAAGGGAGATAATAATAGCATCTTACTCTCAGGGTTGTTGTGGAAAAAAAATGATTTAACATGTTAAGTGCTTTGCAAATCTTAAAGCACTATATAAATGTTACTTATTATTATTTTTTTCCATCCATGTCTTTCTATAAATTCCCTGTGAAGGATCAACCAATATACTGAAGGCTTTCTTGTGGGTTTTTTAAAATAATAGTTTGGGAATATTACTGCAAGAGTCCTATCCCATTAGACCTACAACTTAATTATCCGTCAAGGCATCTCAGAGTTGGAAAGTATCTTAGAGGTCATCTAGTCCAAACTGTACCTAAAAAAGCTTTTCCATAGCCTGCCATTTGAGCCCTAATCCTCATTACATAAACTTTGACTTCCTGTTCTAGTTAAACACGTTCTTGATGATTTCTTTTCTGCTGTTTCTCACACGCTGGTCATCATTGGTAACATGCCACAGTTTGTTTACGTCTGCTGTACACATTTCTGTTCTCCTCTCAATAACTCTCAGTGCGAAGTACCTTTTAATTAGAAATAAAACGAAATTAAAAACTTTGTGTGGGCTAATTTAGTGAAGGTTAATTAAAAAGAAATAGTTGTTTTTAATTTTTTTTGTTGAGTCCATGTATCTTGATAACTGAGATACTGATTTCTTCCTTGGTCACCCTTACTCCAAAATCTTTACTCCCACTCCAGTCCAAACTTCACTCAACTGCCAAGGTCATACTAAAGCACAAATCTGACTACTACTTCCTGACTCAGGAGGCTCCAATATTTGACCCTATTATCCTTAGGGTCAAATATAAACTCCTGTTTGGCATTTAAAGCATTTCAACATCTGGCTCCAATTTACTTTTCTGGGTTTATTAAATGTTATTGTCTTTCATGGCCTCTACAGCCCAGCCAAACTAACCTCCTTGGTGATCACGATTCAGTCTTCTATCACTTTAGCTTTGTAAAGACTGTCCCATACCTGGAATGTAATCTCTTCTTATTCACACCTCTCAGAATCCTTAGCCCCCTTCAAGGCTCAGGTGGAGTACTCTCCCTAAACTACTGGTACTTCCTCATTCCTCTCCTCCAAAAAACTAACTTAATATTTATTTTGTAACTATACACATACACATACACACAAATATATATGTGTCTTTGTGTACATAGCATCTACCTACATGTGCACGTAACAAGTTTTAATTGGCCATGATCTCCTCTTATACACAATATACCCAACCCAGGTGTGCTGTGCAGTGTATTATACAAGTTGACAACCACATCAATCCCTCCTTTCTTCAGTTTGCTTGCTTCTTGACTTGTTAATAACCTTATTAATTTTCTACCCAAGTCCTAAGATAATCAAAGGATATGTTCTAATATTTCATCATAAATTAGTAGACATGCAAAATCTCTCACTAATTAATTGTGAGCCCCCACCACAATTTATAAAATAAACTAGAGAAACCGTAACTCCTCTCTCCATCTCTCCCTCCCTCCCTCTGTCCCTCTCTCGTTTTTTCCCATCTTTCTCTTTCTCTCTCCCTCTCCCTTTCCTTTTCCTTCTTCCTTTTCCTCTCTCTCCCTATGCCCCCCTCCTTCTCTTCCTTTTCTTATAGGCTAAGTCAGCCTTGTTGGCTGTACAATTTGTTAACAGTGTAACAAGCAATACAGAAAAATAGTTAAATATTTCAACATTATATCATGATGTGAGAAAGAGTACATCCAGAGTTACCTCTAATCACTAACTAAAAACGTTTATTTCTCTTCAAAACTGGAAACATAGTACCACCATTCAGCTTACTCAGGAGAACAGTCAATGTCTTTTGAAAGATTCTGTTCAGAATCCTTTCTTAATGAAATGAGTTAAACTCAAGTTTTCTCACAAAATATGTCTTAAAACTTTTTCTGATTGACAATAAACTTACTCAGTTTTTTAGAAAATAAGTTTTGTTAGGCCTTTTGGTCATAAAATAAATCTCCAGACATGGTGGTTAAACTGTCTTCTATTTCCTCATAAAATTACAGTAATAATTTGTATAGTCTCTGGAGCAGCAACTCTCGATGCTGTAGTTTACATGTAAATGTTGTTCCCCTTAACAGGATGTAAGATCAGAGGCTGTCACTTTTTTCCTGTGGTGCAGTGGAATGCACATTGGCTCTGGAGTCAGAGAACTCCCATTCAGGTTTTGCCTCTGATGTTTTCTTTTTTGCATTGACCTCCGTGGACCTCTGTTTCCTCGTGTGTTAAATGAGGGAATTATACTAGTTGTCCTTCAAGGTCTCTTGTTCTATGATTCTGTGACCCAGGATTTAACATGGTGATTGGTGCATAGTAGGTGCTTAATAAATGCTTATTGATTGGCAATCAGTAACCAAATTTCTTTTTAATGTTTGTTTGTTTCTTTTACAGCTCCATCAGCATCACCTCTGAATGTTACAGTATTTCTGAATAGATCCAGTAATAATTTAGAAGTAAGATGGGAAAAACCTCCACTTAAGCGCCAGGATGGTGAACTGATGGGCTATGTGATATCGTACATGTGGCAGGGTGTGGAGTCATCTGTAAGTCTATACTGAAAAATATAAACTCCTTTTTGCCCTTTTTGACTTGCTCTTTTAGCCTTTTCGTGATAGTCATAGTTAAGCAGTTTCTCGACCATTTTCTGTTGGTGAATAGACTTGGTTTGTTTTCCTCAATTCAATTCAGCAAAGCGTACATGCCTACTCTGTAAAGGGGAGTGGCATAAAAAAAGCTGGAAAAATAGGTGAGTCATATTTTATAGACCTGTAAATGCCAGGCTGAGGATTCTGTAGCTTATCCTATGGGCAATAAGAAGCCACTGAAACTTTTTATTAGATTGATTAGCTTAGGGTTTAACATGATCCAATCTGTGTTTTAGGAACATCAGTTTGGCAGCTGTGTGTAGTACAGATGAGAGAGAGGAAGATTCTGGAAGCAGGGAAACTGATTGGGAGTCTATTAAAGTCATTCAGATAGGAAACATATAAAGAGTGAATAAACTTGTAGTTGCCTTCTAAGAGTATGTGGACGATCACTGTCTCCTACATTTGGAGGATGCTTTTAACTTTTATGTGCTATAATTTTTAACATTTTATTTTACTTGAACATATATAAATCACTTTGCAAACTTTAAGGTATATTAATTTTACAGACCTACATATATGGTTACATTCTCAACATTAGAGAACAGTATTTTGGAAGGTAATTAACTTGTTTCAACTCTACTACAAAACTTCCCTTGGCAAGAATGTTAGAGATGAAATACTGAGTGCCTCAGTTTCTTTATATGTAAGATGAGGATAATATTACCTTTATTACTTGTCTTTCAACAAGTTGTGAGCCTCAAAAGAGATGTTTATAAAGTGCTTTCAATTTTTAAAGGGCTACATAACCAAAGTTTATGTGGTTAGGCAGCTAGGTGATGCAATGGTTAGGGCACTAGACTTGGAGTTAGGAAGAGCTGAGTTCAAATCCTGCCTCTGATATATCGTAGCTTGGTGATCCTTGACAAGTCATTGAAAAATGGGGATAACAGCAGTACCTGCATCCCACGGTTGTTGTGAGAATGAAAAGAGATAACATTTGTAAAACACTTAGCAAACTCTAAGGTGCTATATAGATGTTAGTTATTAATATAATTATAAAATTAGTTTCCTTACCTGTGAAACAAGAATAATATTAACCTACCAGCACTATGAAGTTTCTGTGAGGATCATATGGCTAAGATATTATTGTGAGATTATGGGAAAGGGAAAATAAGTTGTTTGACAATATCTGGAGCTATTATCTCAGTTATATGTTTCGGGTGCTGAGTCCCTTTGACGTCCTGGTTTGGCGGTGATATGAACTACTATAATCTTGAACAGGACCTTAGGTCTTTCTGAAAGTGGGCAGTATGTCATAACTCTTCAAATTTATGGAATAATGCCATGAACTGAAGGCTTGGACACTGATGCCAAAACAACAAACTCTCCATCGATAGATGGCAAATTGTTTCTTTCATAAGTATCTATTTCATTAGCATAATTATGCATATCCCATTTATTTGGGCTATCTCCAAAATATTTATTTTTTAATGTGGAGAAAAAAGCATTTGAAGATATTGGCTATATTAAATGATTCATGTTTTTTCCTTAAAACACAAGATTACATTTTCATTTCCTCTTTTTAGCCCTATATGGTTCAGACACAATGAAATTGGGAAAATTTTCTGTTGCCTTGTGACTTTTTTGCACTTTGAGCCATTGTGTAATGTCTGAAATTCATGACTTATTATTTCCCAAGTCCTTTCTTATCAATTGACTTGAGAGTTACTTTATATTCTTGCTAGGATACACAAATGCTTTGGCCTCCCTGCTTCTGGTGACTTGACAGGCTGTTCATGTTGCCCGTGAAACTTTCACAAACTGTAGGTAGAAAATATATCAGAAGGTTTGAGAGAGAGGGTAGCTGTCAAAACTGAAGCACTATAAACATCTTTATAGATCTTCTTTAAAGATTTAAAATATGTTTTGTTTTTTCTTTATATTCCTTCAGTTTCTCCCAGTATTTCTCCCCATATTCCTCCTCAGAGAAGCATCCATTTAAAAAAGAATTTTTTTTAAAGAAAAAGAGGAAGAAGAGAAAAAAATCATTGTATCAAAAAAAATCTGAAAGTATATGCAATGTTCCACACTTGTGTGCCTCCTGCAAAGGAATTAGAGCAGGTGTTTTCTCATATGTTTTCTTTGGGGCCATGTTTGTTCTTTGTAATTTTTTTAGGCACCTTGGTGGTGCAATGGAGAAAGCACTAGACCTGGAATCAGGAAAACCTCAGTTCAAATCCAGTCTCAGATATTTATTAGTTGTATGACATCTCATAAGTTACTTGACCTCTGTTTGCCTCAGTTTCCTCATCTGCAAAATGGGGATAATAATTCCAACTATCTCCCAAGGTTGTTTTAAGGTAAAATCGGATAATATTACAACGTGCTATTAAAGCATTGTACAATACCAACTATTATGATGATGATTATAATTTTGAACAATTTAATTTCAATGTTTGGAGGATTTTGTTCTTTGCATTTATATTGATGAAGTTGGGTGTATTGTTCCCTTGGCTCTGTTTACTTCACCCTGCACCAGTTTATGTAATTCTTTGTATGCTTTTCTCTGTTCATTATATTTGTCATTTCTTAACAGCAGAAAAATAATATTCTATCACCTTTACATACTACAGTTTATTTAGCCATTCCCCAAGCATTGGGGATCTACTTTTGTTTCCAGTTCTTTACTACTACAGAAAGTACTATCATAAGCATGTAGCATGGAGTTTATAAACTTAGGAGTGTAATCTCTTGCTCAAAGGATATCAACATTTGAGTAGCTTTGTCTGCATAATTCCAAGTTGCTTTCCAAAATGAGTATACTCAGCTAGCAGTGTACTGTCATGCCTATCTTCTCACAATCTCTCCAACATTGACTATTCCCATCTTTTGTTATCTTTGCCAATTTGCAAGGCATGAGGTGAAACCTCAAGGTTGCTTTGATTTGCATTTCTCTTAACATTAGTCATTTGAGCATTCTTTCATGTGGTTGTTAATAATTTACAATTCTTTTGAGAGTTGTTTGTTCCTATCTGTTTTAAAAAATTTTTTTTTCAATTCATGGAACAAAATAAGCATTTCCATAACACAGAACAATTGAAAAAGGTTGCACATGAAACTGCACATCTACCGTGTACAAATATACAACAAATATATAAATTTCTTTTTCCCCCTTTTCTCTCCCCTTTCCCCCACCCCTACCCTATTGACTTTTAGGTTTATATACATCTTTTAGTAATCTGCATATCTTGGGTATCAAACCCTTACCTAAGAAATTTAATATGAAGATTCTCCTCCCATTTAATTATTTGCCTTCTTAGCCTATATCCCTTCATTTTGTTTGTAGTTACCTTTCAATTTAGCAGCATAAAATTGCTTATTTTATCTTTTGAAATTGCTTCTGTGCCTTCATTAGTTAAGAATATGTCTCCTATTGCTGCAAAAGCCTTTTTTCCCTAATAGTGCTGGTGATTTATTAAAAGATAAAAGGACACAGAGAGCAACATTAGGAGATAACTTATGTAAAAACAAAACAAATAATAGCATGGTTGAAACCATATATTTCTTGCTCAGGACAAGGTGTTTCCATTAAGAGCTAACTATATATTACTGTACACCGTTACCTCCAGAAATATATAGTAAAAAGAAAAAAAAATGTAGACTCTATCCTAAATCACTCTGTTAAATGTACCATGAGTTGTGTTTTTCTCAGAACTTGAATCCCTTTATGGAATTAATTTAAGATATTTATCAGTTTTGCTCATCAGGGATCAAGTACCTGCTCTGGTCTAGGTCCTAGGGATACAAAGATCTATGGAACATAGTCCCTGACTGGGAATAACTTGTATTCTACAATATTGTCCACTGGCTGCCACTGCTGTTGAGTTTCTATCCCTGTGTCCAATAGTCATGTTCCCCTCACCTCCCACAGTTTCTGATTTGATGTGGGCTGGTAAACCAGAGAACTAAACTCAGTAGGCATGTATGTAAATACGGGTCAAAGTGAGAGGTCGAGAGAAAAACGCATGGCATTCCCATAGCGATTTTTAGTGAGTTATTTCAAAGGCCTTCTTCTTAACTCCCCCCCTAGTTCCAGTTTAATGACTTCAACTTCTATAATAAGTGAGCTGTTACCTTGCCATGATGAAATATGGTACCTTTATTTTGCAGAGTATGGTAAGTACCACCAGGATCAAAAGATTCTTTTATTGAAAATGAACGAGCTTTCCATGGAGTTGACATTAAAAGGAAAATATTTTAATTGACACCTGGAAATATGGCTGTGGCAGTATGTGTTTTACTGTAAATCAACTACTTGAGAATCCTGAGTATTATCACAGTACACATTCCTGGCTTTTGGATTAGGACAGTTCAAAATCTATGCTCCGATAAGGCAGAATGCAAGTTTCCAAAGTTATCTTTTGGCAAAATTCTGTAATAATCTATTTTTCTGAAATGATAGAATTTGGAGATACTAGGGACTATAAAGACAATCTACTGTACCCCTTTATTTTATAGGTTCTAGTTGTCAGATATAAAAGAAGTTTATTTAGCCTATTTTCTAGGTATACTAGGTAACAATCCTAACAGTTATCTATCCATTCTTTCTCTCACTTGCCAGGGAACATCTGGTTCAATGTATATCACAAAACATTTTTTTTTCCTGAGGAAAGTGGGTTCTTATATTATTCTGAGGATTGTCTGATTATTAATTTTCTGATCATGAATGGAAGTATTTGTTTAATTATCCCTTTCCTGATGTCTTCCCATGATGATGAATCCAGATTTTGAATATAGTATCAATTATATGTTTGCTAATTATTACCACATAGAGCCAAAAGATTTTAGTCATTAATTCTCTGCTATTGGGGTAGAGGATGAGCATAAAAACTGATATCCACAGGTGTATTAAATTTTATTTAATTAATTTAAGTTCTTAAAATAATTTTTATTAATGACTTTTGCTTTTAAAGTCACATTGAAATCAGAAATTACCATACTCTCCTTGGAATTGAAACTTTCCTTATGACAAAAAACCCGTTAATCAAAAAGCCCAATATGATGATTGCTTCTGACAATGTATACAACATTCTGCCCCAGAAATTCCCCACCTCTTTTCCATGATAGGGAGATATCCTTAATTATTTGTTCACTAGAACCATCACTGGTTGTATAGTTACTCAGCATTTGACTTCCTTTTAACAGTCTTTTCATTAGCATTGCTGCAATCATACTATGTATTGACTTCAGAGATATTGTTCTGGTTCTACTTGCTTTACTCTCCAACAGGTCATACAAATATTCCTATGTTTCTCTGAATTCCTCATAGTAAAATAAAATTCCATTACATTCATATGTTATAGCTATTCTTTATATAGCTATTGTATTGTAGAGCTATTATATATTTCTTAATTTATGGACATCCACTTTGTTTCCAGGGCTTTGCTACCACAAAAAGTGCTGCTATGAATATTTTAGTTCCTTCTTACTAACTTCAAATATGTCCAAGCATCTCCCATCTTTAAAGAATTTTCATTAGACTCTAACATACCCTCAAGCTATCATATTCTCCTCCCTTTCTTAGCCAAATCCTTTGAAAAAGTTATCCACACTTATTTCCTCACCTTCCTCTCCTCACATTCATTTTCCTGCTCTTTTTGGCTTGGCTTCCAACCTCATTACTCAATTGAAACCACTCTCTCCAAAGTTCTCAGTGATCTCTTGATTGATAAACGTAATGTTTTTTCCTCAGTCCTCATCCTTGACCTATCTGTTTGACTGTTGACCACTCTTTCTTCCTGGATATTGTCTTCTCTTTGGATTTTCATAATATTTACTGTTTAGTTATGTCCAGCTCCTCACGACCCCATGATGCACAGCGTGTCAATGCTGTTCATAGGATTTTCTTAGCAAAAATGCTGGAATAATTTGCCATTTCCTTCTACAGAGGATTAAGGCAAAACAGAGGTTGTGACTTGCCTGGGAACACAAAGCTAAAAAGTTGCAAGTGTCTGAGGCTGGATTTGAACTCGGATCTTTTTTTATGTTTATTTATTTATTTTTAGTTTTCAACATTCATTCCACAAAATGAACTCAGGTCTTCTTAACCGAGGTGGTGCAGTGAATAGAGCACTGGGCTTAAAATCAGGAAGACTCAACTTCATGAGTTCAAATCCAATCTCAGATACTTACTAGCTATGTGACACTGGATATGCCATGTAACCCTGTTTGTTTCAGTTCTGTATCTGTAAAATGATCTGGAGAAGGAGATGGCAAAATACTGCAGTATCTATGTCAAGAAAACCTCAAAATGGAATCACTAAGAGTCAGATAACATCTGAAATGCCTAAACAATTTTCTGGCTCCAGGCCAGTGCTCTATGTATTAAACCAACTACCTTTCATGACACCACCCTCTTGGTTTTTCTTCTGACTTCTTTTTCCATCTCCTTTGCTGACTCATCATTCCTATCATATTCCTTAACTGTTAGTGTTCCCCAAGACTCTATCATGGACCCTCTTCTCTTTTCCCTCTATACCAGGGGTGGGGAACCTGTGGCCTCGAGGTCGCATGTATCCCTCTAGGTCCTTTGACTGAATCCAAACTTCCAGAAAAAAATCACTTAATAAAAGGATATGTTCTGTAAAATCTGGACTCATTCAAAATGCTTTTATTTATGAAAAGAAAACCAACTAATAATACAATTAGTTTTTACAGACATTTGCTTGGCCTGGCCAAAAGCTGCTTTTAAAAGAGTGGGAGTGGAACAGGTCTTTAAAGTTGTTGAGAAGGAATGATCCAAGCATCATGAGCTACATCAGCTAGAGGTCTTTGTGTTAAATGCTATTAAAACTCTGTTGTGCGACCTCACGGCCCTTGCCTTTTGTTCAGAATGTCCCATTTTGCTCACTGCTCCAGTTGCCTGTGACCTCTTGGACCTTGTGCCTCCTTAGAGATGCAGGCTCAGCCCAGTGAAAAGGTCGTTTGTATTGTGCTAACTGTGTACACTGCATATCATAACAGTCTTGTGACGGCAGAAGAGTTTAGTGGATCATTATGTGCTGCACAAAATCTACTGTGGCATGATTGAACTAGGGTTTTCAAAATGTGCAAAGTAGGGGATTAAAATTCTGAAAAAAGTTTTGTTGGGCAGAGATCATGATTCCTTTGTTTATCATTCAGTTCAAAAAGCATTTTTTTTGAGTGAGGAGTAATAATTTTGATGTCTTCTACCTTTAACAATTTTTAATATATCAGTTTTCTTTCTTCCCTGTTCATTGTTCCATCCTTTTTAAACAAAGAATTAAAAAACAGGAAAAAAAGCAGAAGAAAAACAACTAATATAATCAACTGAATCTGGCAGCATTTGCAATATGTGCTACCTTTAATTCCCCTGCTTTGCAAAGAAAACAGGGAGGTGCATTTTTTTCTCATCTCTTCTCAAAGGCCATGCTTCTTGGTTATTATAATTTCATAGCACTCAGAAAAAGCCAGGTTTCTTGGTTGTTGTCATTTCACAGTATTTTGAAAAGTTTGAGTGGACCGTAAGGTAAGTATATAAGGTATAATGAGACTGCAAAAGTAGGTGGGGTTCAGGTTGCAAAATGTTTTAAAGGTCAAATAGAGGAGTTTATATTTGATCGTAGAGGTAAAAGGGAGGCGTTGCAGGTTGAAGTGATCAGATGGATGCTTCAGGAAAATCTCTTTGGTAGCTACAGAGGACCAATTAGAGTAGGGTAGAGACTTGAGACAGGAGACCTCTCGTGAAGATACTGCAGCAGACCAAGTAAGAGATGATAGGGTCCTAAGCTAGAGTGGTTGTTATGTGGACAGAGGTTTGACAGATGTTTGACAGGACAGATGTTTGAAATGTTAAGACAGAGACAAGATTTGGCAACAGATTGGATAGGTGAAGTGAGGATAAAAAGTCAAGGATGATGTACTTGATAGAGAGAAATTTGGAAGAGGCATGAGTTTGGGGGTAAAGATAATGAATGCTGTTTGGTACATATTGAGTTTGATATGCCCAAGAGAAATCTAATTTGAATGCCCACAGAAGTGTAGAAGGAAGAAACTAAGGATTCTACAAGGTAAGCATAAGGAGAGAATGTGCTCTGTCTAGGTATGGAGAAGACCCTGGGAATCATTGTGAAGAGTTGGTTTACATAGTTAAAAAAAAATTTTTTTTGCACATTGTATGTAGCACATTTAGGAAGTAATTTGTACTCATATATTCTGATTTGGGTGATAAGGAAGTTCTCCCAGATTCCTTGGCACCGCCATATTGTTTAATGCCAGAAATTTCTCTGATTTTATGAGGAAATTACATTTTAAAAAAAGGTACTACCATATATTTTGCCACTGCATCCTAAGGACTATGAGATCTTTCCATCTGACTTGCAGCAAAACCTTCCGTATGTGTTGTATCTCCTGTTAAAATGTCAGCTCCTAGAGAGCAAGGATGTCATCAGACTTTTCTATTTGAATCTCAGCAGTTAGCACAGTGCTTTGTCCATAGTAAGCAGGTAAATGCTTCATTCATTCATACTTCAAGTAGTCCTGAAACTTATTTGTAGATTGATCCTTGGCTGTATTATGTAATTAGAGTAAAAATAAATATGTATCCTGTTATGCAGCTTAGAGTGGTGCAGTAAAGTGTTGACTTTGGCATCAGAGGACCTGGGTGCAAATCCTGTCTCTACTACTTAACTAACTGTGTGACCTTGGGAAAGTCCCTTAACTTGTTTAGGCCCCACTTTTATAAGGAGGTTGTACTTGATGTCCTTAAGGTTTCTTTCAGCTCTGTATTTCTGATCCTATGACTAAGGGCCTCCTGCTGATTAGTGCTTCAGTCTCATTGAGTAGACAATTTAAAAGAAAGTAGCAGTTATTTTATTTCTGCATACCCCTCAAATCCATTTCTCTTCCAAATTTCCCTACTTCTCTCCTTTCCTTACTTCTCTCCTTTCACCCTCTGCTGTTTATTCTCACTCTTCATATGTTCAATTTTTGGCCAAATCTTGTTTCTCTCTCCACATTTCCCACATCTGTCTTTCTATCCGCGTAGCAATATATAAATGTCATACATTTATATACAAATGTCAAATATTTTTATATAATGTATAATATATAAATATTATAAATACATATGTACATATATGTGATATATATATATATATATATATATATGGTTATATTATACAACACTTCTCTCTTTGTAGCTCTTGGCTTCCAAGTATGAGTTCAAAGTTGAGAGTCAAGGAAAGAGGCTACACCCAATGAATAAATTATTGTGATTCTGACTGTAAAGTGAATGATCCAATTCTTTGGTGTGTTGACTTCAAATATAACAGGGAAAATATTTATAAAAATAAAATAATTTCCAGTCTAATCCAATGTAGAAGGAGCACTGAACTTGGAAAGACCAAGTTCTAGCTTTGCCACTGATCAGCAGCCAGCATGGGCAAGACATTCACTTCTCTGAATTTCAGTCTCTTTTCTGTAAAATGGAGCCAATACTTGTATTGTTTATCTCACAGGGTTGTTTGAACTTTGTGAATTGTAAAGTGTTCCATGAGAGGTGTGTGTGTGTGTGTATATGTGTACGTGTATGTGTAAATAAGATGAAGAAGAGATGGCCATGTCAATGCCATAATTATATAATCCATGAAGTAAAATGCCTTTGTGTTAGTTAGTTTTCATACAGAAATTTGTATCAAGATCCCAAAAGATCTCGGCTAAGTATATGTCCCTTCTAGCATAAATTCCTATTTAAAAATGACAAAGATTTCAAATTCAAAAGGCCATGCATTTCCCCATTCAAAGATGGATACAAGATATAAGTAAATAAGTATATGCATGATAATTTGAGGAAGCAGCAAAAAATCTCTAACAATATATTACAAATAACCACAACAAATTGCATTCTATGAAACAATTACGTTTCAAAGTAAGCAATAAGCGGTAGAGGAAAATAGTACTGAATTTATAGACAAACGATCTGGGTTTGGATCCTGGTTCTGTCGTTTACTCTTTGTGTTACCTTGAGAAAGTAATCCTCTCTAGATCTGTTTCCTCTTCTGAAAAATAAAGGGTTTGAACTATGGCCACTCGAAGGTTTCTTTCAGCTCTAAATCAATACTCCCTATGAGAACACAGATATCCCTTTGACATTCATCATGATGGAAAGAGATCACTAATGTTGGTTGGTTTGTTGGTTGGTGGGTTGATCTGAACGTAAGTTTGTGTCACATTATTATTACTTATAGTGGTGAAAGAGGCCCTGTCCCAGAGATTGTCAGTATTCACCGGAGTGATGTCAGCCAGGACATTACACATAGTGGGAAGGGATTTTAAGGTGTTTATCTCTGGAGCAATTTAGAATGTATTTCATTGCCTCTTCCTTGTTACATTCCATTCAACTGCAGAACACTGTTGTCAGTATAGTTGTTTTTCCAGTGACTTATATACTCCCTTTTTCTGGAAAGGATTTGTGACTCCTTTTAAACACATTCAGTCAGGTTCAAGTCTTCGTTACCTGATTTGGGGTTTTCTTGGCAAAATTACTGCAGTGGTTTGCCATTTCCTTCTTTAGCTTATTTTACAGATGAGGAAAACTGGGGCAAACAGGGTTAAGTGACTTGCCCAGGGTCATAACTAGTAAGTGTCTGAGGCCAGATTTGAACTCAGGAAGATGAATCTTCTTGATTCCAAGCCCAGTGCTCTGATCCATTGTATCACCTACCTTCCCTACAAATACATACACATATACAAATTTGTATAAACTCATATAAACTAAGACAAACAAAAATATAAACAATAAAAACACATTAAAGAGGGGAGAGAACAGATGCTGCAGAAACCCAAAGTTTTAAGTACTGTAGCTGAATCCTGAGGTTGTCTGAAAGGCAAGCAAAAAGTTTTAGGTTATGTAATTCTTATAAACTGGTTAAAGAGGCATATTCTTTTGCAGTGACAGATTTTCCTGGGATTGAATTATATGAGGAATCTATCATGTGGAATCCTCTATATGTTTTGTTGGCTAATATGGTAATATGAGATAATGAATGAACAACCCCTCTTAAGCCTCAATTTCCTCATGTTTAAAAAAAAAAGGATGACCTCTAAGGTCCCTTTCTGCTCTGTATATAAGAGATTTTACTGCAGTTTCACAAAGGTTCAGTTAATAATGTTTTTATAGGGTGCTGGAGGGAAACATAGCTTCAGCTATCTAATCCAACTCTGTCATTTTACACATGAGGAAACTAAGGTCTAGAGCAGGTATTTGACTTGCCCAAAGTCACACAGATAGTAAGTATCAGAGGTGGGATATGAACCCAGATCCTCTGACTCCAGAGATTTTCTATTGTACCCCACTTTATCAGTCCTCTAGAAAGAACAAAGGGTATAATATTACTTTAATTCAATTATCAGTAATCACCTTAATTCATTATTTCTTTGGGGAGTTAAGATGATATGGTCTAAATTTATCACTTTCTGATGATATTGTATTAATATCGGCATAGAGCTTAGAGAACCACAGAGGACATTAGGCCTGAAACTTTTTTTTTTAAAGCAAGTGTTGCCAATATACCGATTTGGTGATAAAAGAAGCAATAAAATTTCCTCACCAGGAATGCTGCCGACTATCTGATGATTGTTAGACATATGCAGATAATAAGAAAAACAGAAAAAAAAAGAAAAAGTGATACAGTGCCCCTTTACGTTAGGTATCTTTACAGTACATGTTCCTTATTACTTCATGGAAGTGTTGAAATGTGTGTGATCAAGTTCTTGTGTTTTCATTTTCTCAATTCAGCATTCATTAAGTTCTTACTGTGTACAAGGCTGTGTGCTAGGCATATGAATTTGTGACAAAAATGAAACAGTTCTTGCCCTCAGAAGGCTTTTGGGGATATGTATGCCTAAATACAAGGTATATACAAAGTAATATAAATTAATTATTGAGAAAGATATCTTACAGAAGGGGACATGATCTAAGGATTCTAAGAATCCTCAGACCTTTGTGGGGTAACAACACATGCATATATACTTGAATACAAAATAACGTAATTTTTTATTGAGAAAAGCATCCTGATCTAAGGATTCTGAGAGCTAAATTAGGCATGTAAGATCACATAGTATGAAATCACAGAAGTGGAAGAATGGAATTTCATGTACAGGGAACTGCTAGCAGGTCAGCCTCACTGAAATAATAACAAGTTATAAAAGGGAATGATATGAAAGAAGATTAGGGAACCAGATTATGGAGAATTTACTCAGAATTTCCTCAAAAATCATGTGACTGGGAAAGCTTTTGTGGATTCTGTTTATAGAAGAGTAAACAGTGCTAATAAAAAATTGGCAAGTAAATCATGGCAGTGCTTACATGCCCTTAAATTCTATGCCCAGTTTTCCCTAGCGCTTAGGGCAGTTCCTGGCACATAGTTGGCCCTTCGTAAATGCTCATTGACTGAATGACTTAAAGCTATAGGGAGTGAAGATGTTTGTTGTTGTTTCAGTTGTGTCCACCTGCTCTTGACCCCATGGATTGCTGTCCATATGATCTTCTTGGCAAAGATATTGAAGTGCTTTTCCATGTCCTTCTCCAGTGACAAACAGAAGTTAGGTGACTTGCCCAAGGTCTTACAGCTAGGATGTTTTTGAGGATGGATTGGAAGTCAGGTTTCCTTGACTCCACGTCTAGCACTCTATCCACTGTACCGCTTAGCTGCCTCTTGGCATAGAAAATTGACAAATAAGGACATTTCTTCTACTAATGAAGGTCCATAGTGTTAGTCTTAGAAAGCTGTCTAGAGCACCGAGAAGTTGTAACTAACCATGATCACAGAGACAGCTCTTCTTGGCTGAGGTCAGTTCTCTCTATCCACTATTCCTCCACTACCACTTTGAGACAATAATATTTAATCCTAAAATGAATGCAGTCATTGTATAGATCAGAGGTATCAAATATGGGGCTGCACAGATTAAAATGTAATTAGAAAACACTTCACAAAATAAATAAAAATACAGTAGAATGTAGAAATTGTTAATATGTGGTTTACTAAGTCAATATGTGACCTGCAGGGGTCTTTCTGTGCAGTTTAGTGTTGGTTATACTTCTACATTTCTCATTGTATATAACATCCATTTCTATACTGTATCAAGGTTTTAACAAACGCCTTCCTTATAACTACTCTGTGAGGTAAGTATTATATATATTCTAATCCTCCTTGTAAGTCCACTTCTCTTTCCCTAGCACAGTACTAAATGTAGAGCAATGAGAACATAGGCTTGTATTATTAGTGTAATTGCTTCATTTTAAAAAAGTTGTACATAAGTCAGTGTGATTTTTTTTTTGTAAATGGTATTTTTAAAGTGCTAATAGGGCTCTCTACTTATCAAAAGGAATTTTCTGGTGAATATTGCCATTTCTACCATAAGTTGGCCAGTTTCTACTGAAATATGTACCATTTACCATTCTTAGCATCACATTGCAAGCAGTTATGAGGGTTCCATCCCTATTGGTGTAGTGGAAAAAGGGAATATTTTGCAAAATGTCTTGTAAACCCTTCAGAGATACTAGTACAGTTGATTAATCCTTAGCTTCCTTGCAAGGTGGTAAAATTCTGTTTTACAGTTTAGGATCAAGAGACTGAAATGGAAAAATAACTTGCCTAGGTTTTCATAGTTAATGATGTCAGAGGAGCAGAGGTATCTTTAATTTTCCTCTTTATTCCAGACCCACTCTTTAATCCCTATACATTATCACATCAAAAAAATTAACTTGAATTTTTATTAGGATTTTGATTCTTTTGTCAAATAAGAGATAACTATGCAGTAGTGTGAAATTCAGATTGAAAGGGCAGTCACTAATGTGTTCATATGGCCCTAAATGTCACATATTGACTTAGTTTTAAAATGTAATATTATCTTTGTTTTGTTTTATTTTATTTTTACTTACTTCATTAAATATTTCACAATTACATTTCTATCTGCTTCTGGCTACACTTGGGAGTGCTGCAGGCTGCGTGAGACTGACACTTCTGTAATAGACGTTGGACTTGGCATGAGGAGTTCAAAACTTGTCTGAGATACTTACTAACTGTGTGATTAATTAATTATGGAGTACGATAGTTGCGCAACTTACCACAGGGGTTGCTGTGAGGAGAGGCAGTATGGTACACTGGATACAGCTCTGACTTTGGAATCAGAGGACATGGATTCCTATCCCACTATATTTGCTTCCTACCTTGAGCAAGTTACGTCCTGCTTGGCTTCAGTTTTCTCATTTGTAAAATGAGGAGGTTGAATTAGTTGGCTTCTAAAGGCACTTCCAGCTCTAAATCTATCATGCTAGGAAGGTGTTGTGTACTTAAAGTGTTATAGGAATGTGAGTTATTTTATTTAAAAGGTATTTCAACAAAAAACAAGTGTTTTAGCAAGCGTTTATTAAGTGCCAACTATGTACTGAATGACTGGCTAGGTGGTGCAGTAGATACAGCATCAGAGCTGGAGTCAGGAAAACTTGAGTTCAAATCTAGCCTCATACCCTTACTGTGTGACCCTGAGCAAGCCACTTACCCCTGTTTACCTCAGTGTCCTATCTGTTAAATGAGCTGGAGAAGGAAATGGCAAACCACTCCAGTATCTGTGCCAAGAAAACCCCAAATAGGGTCATGAAGAATGAAATGCAACTGAAAACTTAACAACGATAGTCTTTGTCCTCAAGGACTTGACCATCTAGCAGGGGAGGAAAGCAGATTCAGCTATAATTTACAACAGAGCATGCTAAGATGTCCATGGTGCTCGTGGGTTCTGAGGTGGTTCCCTTGCAGCTGTGCTCTGATTTCCTTTTGCTGTGCACTGATTCCCCCCATAGACAATGCACTGTTTTGTCATCATATATGCAGGGATCAGTGAACAGATGGAAGGGAGGTTACGGTATTCCTCGTTAGTCAGCGTATCTATTGTATAATATTTCAACAATTAGTTGTTTTCCACTGGTAAGCTGCAAAATAGCACTAGTCATTTTCTCAGCTGCTTGGCTGACTAACTTCAGGCTCAAGAAATGAAGAAGGATGGTACTTAGTGGTGTTTTCCTGAGAATGTAAAAATACATAATGACCAATCAACCTATTAAGCCTTTGTTTAGGAAGCTTCTTGGCAGGGTTGCATATAAGCTTATGTAGCACTCAGATGAGGGGGATCTTAGAAAAACAAAGCATAGAGGGAGTGGGAAACAGTGGCAAGAGTCCTGGATTTGGAACTGGGGCTATGTATTTGAATCTTGGCTCTGCTGTATTCACATGACTTTGGACAAGTCACTTAACTTTTTGGTGTCTCAGCTTCCTCATGCATCAAATGATGGGGTTCTACCACATGCATGCTAAGATCCCTTCCAAGTCCACATCCTGTGGTACAGTTTTTTGTCATAACTTCACAAATCACCTTGTGTTGATTTTCTACAGATCTGTCTATATACTTGTTTTCTCCTTCTGTTAAACCAGAAGTTCTGTGAGGGCAGGCACTATTTTTGTATTTATCTTTGTGTCCTAGTAATTAACACAGTACCTGGCACACAGTACTTCAATTCAATAAGTATTTATTTTTATATAAGCACAATAAAACAGTTCTTGCCTTCAAGGAGCTTACAATCTCATGTGAGAAGGCTATACACAAAAAAGAAGCTGTAAAGTTGGAGAGAGCATCTGGTGAGAGAATGATATTGCAAGGAGTCAAAACCAAGCAGAGCCTCTGATGTAAAATAGAGTTACCTGGAAAGTTCTGAGTCCTCTATAGAGGAAGGTTTTAGAAGGAGTTTATTGCTCTGCTATCCCACAGTGGATAGAGCACCAGGCTTGTAGTTAGGAAGACTCATCTTCCTGAGTTCAAATCTGGCTTCAGACACTTACTAGTTATGTGACCCTGGGAAAGTCACTTAACCTGTTTGCTTCAATTTCTTTCCTCATCTATAAAATGAACTGGAGAAGGAAATGACAAATGACTCCTGTGTCTTTACCAAGAAAACCTGAAATGGGGTCACAAAGAGACAGATAGGATTGAAATATGGCAACAAGAAACCAGTCCCCTGGTCAGAGGGGAGAGGGGAGGATGAGCTGAGAAGGTATCGAGTATCACAAGCTAAATCAATCAGCCATGGTCCTTATCCTGGGAGAGTCTTAATGTTCTATGGAGTCAGCTAGCAGAGTCACTAATGGAAAATGAAGAGTAGTTGTAATTGTTTAATAAAAGCTTTTTGCTTGGTTAATTACAAGGGCATATTAGAACTGTTTGCTATGAATTTGCTTATGCATCAGGTATAGAGTACTGGGCTTACAGTCGGGAAGACTTAAATTTAAATACGGCCTTAGACCCTCTCCTAGTTTTGTGACACTTGGGAAAGTCACTTAGCCTCCCTCTAACTCAGTTTCCTCAACTGTCAAAAGGGGGATAATAATAGTACCTATTTCCCAGGGTCACTGTGAGGATCAAATGAGATAAATGTTTGTAAAATGCTTAGTACAGTGCCTAGCACATAAGTTAGTAGTCTCTTAAGTAAGAAAAATGAAATGTTTCTAAGGTGACACTTTTTCTTCGTAACCTTTGGTTGTCTATTTTTGGTTCCTGACAGCTGCTACCAGTGCAGAATTAGAAAAAAAAAGTCTGGCTGACTAGCACAAATTCTCCCTTAGATATGAATGATGTGGTTGTCCTTTCCTTATAGATAGGGTCGGACTCCACCCTGCAAAATTACCAGGACAAGTGACTGGCACAGGACTGAAGGGCATGAGAACTTGAATGCCATGGAAATCATTCAGTCTGGATTTGGCTTCAGCAGCCATGTTGTCAGCTGGGTGCCCTAAATACTGCTTTCTCCTTAGAAAAAGAAATGACTTCCTTTCATGGTGTGAAACCAGGGCTCCTACGTCCAGAGGTAGAGAGTACTCTTTCAGGGTTCAAGTTTTTGCTACCCTGTGCCGTTTCTAGCAAAACCCAGCTCGAAATTATGGTTAATTTTGTATTTAGGTGTAAAAATATGTTCTCCCTGTTCTGCTCCCATAGAACATTGTCCTAAAAAAGTTAGCCTCTGCTTCCTAGGCTTCCTCAACCATATAAAAGTTTATTTATATAGAAGAACTATTGAAGTAACACTTGATGGGAAAGGAAGAGAAGGGAGGAGAGAGACAAAGAGGAGGGAAAAAGATAATTTGCATAATCATTTAATCTTTGCTGAAGTTCTTAGAGAGATGTAACCAGAAATGACAGAGTGAGTGGAACATTCAGTATCAGGAAACCTGAGTTCAAACTCCTGCTTTCTTATTGTTACTTATGAGTATGACTTAAGACAAAGCCAGTCATTCTGCCCCCTCACGTTTCCCCCCACCCCTACACATACACTGTCCCATCTGTAAAATGAAGGATCAGAACCAGATTCTGCTCACTGGGTGATCTCTAAGACCATTAAAGCTCTAAATTCTATGAGTCATTATTCCCTATGTTTTAGAAATTCATTATTGCATCAAAATTGCCTTACTACATGCCATGGCAAAACTTTATTTGTAAGAATAGAGGACAAAGAAATAAACCTGCTTATGTAATGTTTATAGTTAAAAAAAACAAACAAACAAATAAACCAGCTACAACAGATGCCAACCCTGCCTGTAGCATGAGATAAGCCCTGGATTGGGAACCAGAATCCTGAGTTCAAATTATGGCTCTGAGTGACTTTGGGAGTCATAACTTGGCCAAGCCTTAGTTTTTCATCTGGAAAAATGAAGGGGTTTGGCCCTGAAGATCTACATCTGTGAAGTCTTTGAAAGGTGGCATTGCGCTATATGAGTGTGTTGTTGAATTTGTTTCTCAGGAGGAATATTCTGAAGAAGTTGACCAGAACGAAAGCATTGCTCTTATTTCTGTGTTAGCCACTAACACCACATATACAGTGAAGATGGCTGTTATCACCCAAGGTGGAGTTGGGCCTTTCAGCGACGCAGTGGAGGTATTCATTCCAGCTAATGGTAAGACCCAGTATCCTTATTGGGTGCCAGAAAGCAGTATTCCAGGTTGTGACCAGATTGTCATTAAATATATTATGGGCCTAGGGGGTGATCTAAGACTAAAGCCAATGTCAAAGTACTTGGGTTTTTTTTTTGCAACTATAAAATCAATTATTTTTCTTAGTTATGAAGTGCGATAGCATACTTTTAAATGGTCTCTGGTTGTTCCACTAGTCTCCAGAAGTATATGGTTCATTAGGAAGACAAATGCCTTCGGGATAGAAATTTTGGCCTTTTTCCTTGGATTTTATGACTCCTAGGGTTGGGGAAAAGTACTTCCAGAGATCACTGAATTTTAACTTGCTAAACCAGAATTGAGGGGATTGGCAGGATCTTTTAGTTGAGCAGGGAAGGGAAAGACTTACCCAAATATTTACTTTTGAGGTGGGTTTTGAAATGCTCCTTGAAGCTTTAATCCATTACTACTTCCAGTACTATTGCTGGAAAGGCCACCTGGCCTTTGGGTTGCTTGTTTTAGTGTGATACGCTCTCTATAAACAAGCAGATATGAAAATATCTCTTTCCCTATTGGACTCTGAAGAGTCCAATTATTGATTTAAGCCTGGTCCTCCGTAGAGGGGTTTTGGTGCCTTGTTTTTAATTCTGCTGGCATGGAGTCTTAATATTGTATCAAGTGACCTAGTAACACAGCCTCTGATTTCAGTTCAGTGGAGCCACTTTGGTTCTAACTCTGACCTGTCCTGGGTATGTTTAGATGTTTGGCTTCCAGACCCATTGTTATTGTGTTGTATTTGTATATATTGTGCAAATGTGGTGGTGCTAATCAATCAATAGGCATATAGGAAGCATCTACTATGTGCCAGGCATTGTTAGTTCTTGTGAATGTAAAGATTAAAATGAAGCAGGATCTTTCTTTAAACAGCTTACGTTTTACTGCAAGAGAGGGGTGGGGGTGAGGGGGCGGGGTGCAGGCTTGGGAGAGGAGTGATGGTGGCTTATAAAAGTGGTCTTTGTACCTGATTGCAGGGGTAGTCTAGGAACAGAGGCCTGAATTATCTGACTCTTCCTAGGGAAATAAGGACAAGGAAGAGGATCTAGTCATCCTTTCTCCACTTTAACATTGTTTTTAGGGTATCATTTTTAGGACCTTTCTTTAGGGGATCTAGTTTTTTTTAGGACTTTTTTTACAGGTTGTAGATTCTGGGGCATATCCTGAGCCTAAAGAGAGTTAGTTTAACTCAGGCATTTATTAAGCACCTACTGTATGTAAAGTACTATGGCAACTTGTAGGGATACAAAAATTCCCTTTAGGAACTTATATTCTAAAGAGGGGCAACCACCTGTACACAAGTAATTCACAAAAAGGGAGGAGAACAAAAAGCATTAACAAATGAGAGCATTAGGAAAAGCCTCACATAGAAGATTGTACCAGAGCTGATTCTTGAAGGGAGCTAGGGACTGGGGCAGGGAAGGAATGGAGAGAGAGAGAGAGAGAGAGAGTAAGCACATTGAAGGCATGTGGGACAGTCTGTGTAAAGGTGTGGAAGTGGGAGATGGAATTTCAATATAGGTTATAATAGCAGGAGGCTAGTTTGTCAAGAGATCAGTATGTGAAGGATAGCAGTAGGTATGGAAAAATAGGTTGCAGCCAGATTGTCAGGGTTATAAAAGACTAATAAAAGAGTCTGTATTTTAGCCTAGCGGCAATAGGGAATCACAAGCTTCTAAAGTATGGCAGTGATAATAGATCTGTGTATTGGAATTTATATTTTCATAGTTCTGTGAAGGATAGATTGGAGGTGGGAAAGATTAGAAGAAGGGAGACCCATTAAAAGGCTATTCCAATAGCACTTGTGAAAGATGGGGAGGGTCTAAAGTAAGGAGTGGTGGCCACATGAGTACAAAGAAGGGAATGGCTGGGAGAGATCTAATTAACAAAAGTCTTGGCAATTGATTTGATATGAGAAATGAAGAACAGTGGAGAATTGAGAATGACTCCAAATTTATGAATCTACATAATTGGATGGATACTCAATAGAATTAGGGAAGTGAAGGAGATTGGTAGACTTGAAGGATATGAGATGGGAATAATGTTTCAGATACTTATGAAACATCCATTTCATTTGAGAAATATTGTGTGCATAGGAAAGTTAGGAATGTGTGCCTACCAAATAGAAACATAATGTTCTGGACTTCTCCTAAAGAGACAGTGGCGGCCAGGTACAGATTAACTAATATGAAGTCCAAGAATGTAGGAGCGCTTATCTTCATCACACATGGTAAATTCCTTACTCTAAACTTACAAAGTTTTCAAGTAATTTCAGCTCTTTCTTATGCGATAAAATGAATAGATTCATTAAAGCCTCAGTACAGTTGGATACTCGTTTTTCACTTCTAGTATTACTAACAAACCAGGGTAATTGAGGACATGAAAAACTTAACTAAAAAAGCATAGCAATCCAACATTTTCCTGTCAGGGAAAAATCTGTGAACAAGATACAAAACCACAAAACTTTAGTTGTTAGAAGGGATCTCCAAGGTTGCCGAGTCCAATTCATACTTGACCAAGAATTTCTTCTTTAATATATCTGACAAGACCTCCAGTAAGAGAGAACCCTTATTTCTGGAAATGGCCCATTTCATTCTTGTATAGCTTAAATTGTTTGAAAATTCTTCCTTGCATCAAGCCTAAACCTGTTTCTTTGCAACTTCCATTGGTCATATTTCTGCCGTCTGAGGCCAAACAGAGCAAGTTCATTCCTTCTTATATTAATTACTACAAATTTTTGAAAGGATGAAGATGTAGGGGTGGAGGAGGGAGCAATACTAACTATTGTTTCCTATAGGTTTTTAATTTGAAAATGTCTTTCTTTGTAGGTTTAATAGACTTTGCTCCTTATTCAACTCCAGCACCGGGGAATACAGATCCAGTCATAATCATCCTAGGATGCTTTTGTGGAATTATTCTTATTGGACTAATTCTTTATATATCTCTAGCCATTAGAAAGAGATTACAAGAAACAAAGTATGGGTAAGTTACAGAGTTAAAATTAACTTTAAAACAAATGATATCATATAATAGCATATCTTTTTAAAATTAATTTTTAATCATTTCTAATTTCCTCTTCCTCCTTCCCTCCAAGTAAAAAAGAAAATAATATTATATATTAACACTTTATTAGTTAGTCATTTTGATGTGCTCCTGCTTCTGGTCTAATTAGTTGAGCCAAAATCATCCTGTAGTCTATGGTATAGTGATCTTTAGGCCGACCAATGTATCAAATCATACTAAATTGCCTTTATTTAGGCAGATTCTTAAATATTAACTTTGTTGTCATTGATTCACTACCACTAATTTTGGTAGAAAGAAAGCCTAAAAATAACTCAGAGACAGAGAATCAATAGTATCAATACTATTTAATGATCAAAAACCCAATTCATATTTCTCCAATTAGAAATCATACAAAAACAGTGTTAGTATAGATGTTTGTTCTTGTTGTTGGGTTGTTTTGACTTTTTGTGATCCCATTGGGGTTTTCTTGGCAAAGATACTGGAGTGGTTTGACATTTCCTTCTCTACCTCATTTTACAGATGAGGAACTAAGGCATTAAGGATTAAGGAACTTGCCCATAATCACATAGCTAGTAAATGTCTGAGGCCAGATTTGAATTCATGACCATGAGTCTTTCTGATTCTAAGTTCAATGCTCTATCCATTGCACTGCCTAGCTGCCCTAGATGTATATATAATTAATTTTCAGAAAAATCTAAAATACTAAATCATTTTGTTACAAAAACCAGAGTTTATCTCCTGTAGAGGTCCTAAATCTTTTCCTGATGAGAACTTTAAAAAAATATGTTTTCTCTAAGTATTATGCTCACTAATAGAGAAAGGAAGGAGGAAAAAAGATTTCAGTTATCAGTTAACTACAGTGAGTTCATTCCCCATTATACTGCCAGATACTTCTCTCCCCTAGCATTCTATCCCCCTGAATTCCCCAAAACTATGGGGAATGGGAAATGGTGGTGGCAATCAGCCTGCCCATGCACATTTAATATGACTCAGACATTAATTAGTAGCTATCAATTATGCACTTGGGAACCCCTGATTTGCTTGAATCATATTTGAATATGTGAACAATGAGTATATAATTTGACAAAGTAGAAAAAATCTATCTTTTGGTTGGATGATTTAACTAGATCACATCCCTGGGATTTTCACTTGTTGGGGTCCTAACTTCCTTGACTATGTTTTGTTTTCTTTTTATACCTTCATGTAATATGCAGAAGACCCACAAAAGTTGTGAATGTGGTACAATAGAAAACACACTGGACTGAGAATTGTGAGATATACCTATTAGTCCCAGGTCTGCCATTCACTGTCTGACCTCTGGGCAGGTTACAGACACTTGGGCTTTAATCTTTGCATCTGCTAAATGAAAAGGTTGGGTTACAGGATCTGTGAGGTACTCTGAACTCTAAAAATCAGTGAGTTTAAATTAAGAATTTTGAACTCTAATATAATCCAAAGGAATATGTTAGGTGCCTACCATTTGCATTGCTACGTATCTGTGCATACAAAGAGAAAATGAAACGGATCCTGTTTTTAAGAGCCATTCTGCTGGAGAATCTGTCATTGATTTAGGGATAGGAGCCCTTGTGTTTGATAGTCTTCAAGAATTTGTAGTTGAACAAAATGTTTTTTATTCCAACTGGGTGAAAATTTTTAGGTTAGCATCACAGCAGCCATCTGATAAATAGAAGCAATATTTTTCACTTTGTGATGATTAGATATATTTTTTTTGAGGGTCACCCAGAGTGAATGATCAGCAAATGCAGAACCAAAGAAATACAGGACAAATAAATTCTTGCACATAGAAGACACTCAGAGAAATGCTAGTTGAAAGACTGGATGCATGGCAAAAAGCAGGGAATACAGTTGTCTATTATCTTCTGGCACTCCAGGGGCTGTGGTGAAGGGCTTGAATTACTGTTGGAAATTAGACTTCCCTTTCTGGTAATCTCACAAATTCCTCACTACTTCCTTCAGTTGCTATCCTTTCCAATTCTATTTCCTTCCTCCTTTCAGAAGGAAATTTGTCATGTCTGCCTGTCCCATAAAGTTCCTCTGAAGCTTTTTTAGATCATGGACCCTGAAGCCTACGGACCTCCATTCTGAAATAAGATTTTGTTGCTTACATTCACAATCGAAGGAAATGCTAAATTTCCATCAGTGGTTAATAAAAGTAAAGATGTAATCTTTTTTCCATCCAAGTTCACATATCCCCTGAAATCCATGGCAGGTAGTCAGTCAAAAATGAAATTATTAGACATTTACTATGTGCTGAGTAATGGAGAGAGATGAGGAGGGAAAGGAAGTCTGTGAATCCCAGCTTAAAAATTTGTTCTAAAATAATCATGTTATATGTTTAAAAAACTTTAGAAATAAAGTCCAACTCATATCTCATTGAGTCACAGAAGCTTCTTGACACAGCACCAACATAGTGTTACTATTTTAGCCTGTAGGAACAAATCACCAAAAATACTAGATGTAGAAGAAACAAACTGGGGGGAAGGGTGTTACACATTGCCTAGCCAAAATTTTTGACCTGACTCATTACTTTCTGCTCTTTTTGGCTCTTGGAATTCAAACTGTTAGAATATTGCATTGTAAACTTGGAAAGGCAGTGGAAAGAAAATAGACAATTTTAATAGAATGAAAATACAGTTTAGCTTTGAGAGGAGAGGTCCTTTTAAAACAGGTGTTAACTAGAGGTCTGTAGATTAGATCTTTTTTTTTCTGTTTCGGTAAAATTGGTTTCCTTTATAATCAAATGTACTTTATTTTATTCATTTAGTAATATTATTCTGAGACAAGATCTAAAAACTTCACCAGACTGCAAAGGGGTCCATGACACAAAAGGAAATGGTTCCCTTTTAAAAGAATAGGCTGATGAGCAACAGTCATAGTTAGTTATGCATTTTTTTAAAACATGGATTAAGTACTTAGTATGTACCTTCACGTGAGCCAGTGGATAGAGTGCCAGGCCTGGATTCAAGAAGACTCATTTTCATGAGTTCAAATTTGGCCTCAGACACTTTTATAGCTGTATGACCCTGGGTAAGTCACTTAACCTTGTTTGCTTCAGTTTCCTCATCTGTTAAATGAGCTGGAAAAGGAAATGACAAACCACTCCAGGATCTTTCTCAAGAAAACCCCAAATGGGCTCACAAAGAGTTGGACACAACTGAAAAATGACTTGAACAACAATAGGTACCATGCCCTGGGGATCTAAAATCTAAACAAGCAGGCACAGTCTCTGCCATCAAAGAGCATACCCTTCTAACGGCAGAGGCCAGCGAGTAAAGGGGAATTGGCAGGGAAGTATGAAAGTGAGGGAAGGCATGGTACTGAGCAAAATATGGCAAAAAACTTCCCTTTCAGCTCCAGTATTTCAAGGCAATAGTCTAAGCTGATGGGTGGCATGGCGATTAACAGTAACATTTGCTATCTTTGTTTTATTAATTCAGTTTTTCAAAAGGATTATCATATCTATATGTATCTTTTTTTTTTTTTTTAAATTTAGGAATGCCTTCATAGAGGAGGATTCAGAACTGGTTGTAAATTATAAACCAAAGAAGTCTTTCTCTCGGCAAGCTATTGAACTCACTTGTAAGTTGACTGATATTTCATTTTCCCTTGGAAGAATTTTAAATTGTTTTCTGACTGGCACAGGCCAGTCAGAAGGAAGTCTGTAGGAGTTCTAAGAAATATCAGCTAAGTGGAAGAACAGCTGTGAACAGCATGGTGTAGTAAAGGAATAAAGTGCTGGGCTTGAAAGTAGGAGGACCTGGGTTTAGAATCTGATTTTGACACTTGCTGGCTGCATGATCCCAGAGAAGACTGTACTTTAAAGAACTTGCTAGGAATTCTCTACCAAATTGTGGACAGTTGAAATCTGCTCTCAGAGTTAGTTTAATGCACTGTGAATTCCAAGCACTAAAAATAAAAACTAGTAAGAGGAAGGGCTTTATCATCCATCTCTGTCTTGCACGTTCTTCACTAGTTGATTAGACTCGGGTCTGGAGGAGATGGGTTAATACACATGGACTTGTAGTAACTAGAAAACCAGAGCAATAGAATGAAACCCCAAAACTTAGTGCCAGCTTATGGCCAACTCTAGACAACCTAGTCAGCTGTCAAATGCTCTGGTGAAAGGAATAACCTGAAAGACTTAATCTCAAACATCATTGGAAACGTTGGTTCCTTGGTAACTGTTTTCAAAGCCCAGAATGTTGTTTGTTCTCTAGAGCAGCACTTTTTAAACTGTGGGTGGCAACCCCGATGGAGTCATGAAAAATTTGGGCACAATAAAAAGTTTCTGAATGCGCAACAACCAAAAGTTAATTCCAAATCAAACATGTAATGAATCCAAGGGGTTTCTGGCAGCATCTGTGCCCTCCACATCACCCACACAGCATCGACGAATGCTGCTGAAACTCGAAAAAGGGTCAAGTGGGAAAGGTTTAAGAAGTCCTGCTCTAGAGTCCTTTGTAAGAATTATCTTTTTTTCTTTCCTTAGAGCCCTTCCAGAGCGCTCTAATCTAATTAGAACTGGAGTGGAGGGGGACTTGACGACAGTGGCTGTGACTTACTTCTGAAATAGTGTAAAAGGAAACAAACAAATGTTACACGATATTTCTAGGTTTCAGTAAAAAGGCTGTCATAATGCAGTGATGGGGTCTATAGGTAAACAAAGTCATTTAGTTAACAAGTATTTATCAAGCACCTACAAGGAACCTGCGTACAGATACTGTGTAGGGGACATAAAGAAAGACAAAGCATTATATGTGTGTGTGTGTGCGCATGCATACATATGTATATACAACACACACATATGCATTTATACACATACTTACATATACACACATATGTAATATACATATGCCTGTGTATATATTTTATATGTGTATCTACATGTATGTTTGTATGCATGTACACACATATATGAATGAGAGGGAGAATAAACGGAAGGTTATCTTAGAGGAAAGACAGTAGCTGACAGATTAGAAGGGTACAAGGAAGGAGAATCAATGGAATGGGAAAAGCCTCTTGAAAGTGAGACTTGGGCTGAATTTTGAAGGAAGCCAAAAATCAAGAGAGAATGTTGAAGAGGGAGAGCATTCCAAGCAAAGGGGACAACCAGTGAAAATGCATGGAGTGAAGACAAGGAGTGTTATGTACAAGAAACAGCAAGAACTCAAGTGTTGCTAGATTGTAGAGTATGCAGAGGGTAGTAAAGTGTAATGAAACTGGAAAGGTAGGAAAGGTTCAAGTTGGTAAGGACTTTAGGCATCAAACAGAGGACTTTATAGTTATCTTATAGGTAATAGGAAGCCTTGAAGTTTACTGAGTAGGAGGGTAACATGGTTAGATTTGCACTTTAGGAAAATCACTTTGGTTGGATAGATTGGAGTGCAGAGAGACTTGAAGCAGGTTAACCAACCAGAAGGCCAGTGCACTAGTCCAGAAATTAAGTCATGAGAAGGCCTGTAGTGGTATCTGTATGAATGGAGAGAGGGTGATGTCTGAGAGATATATTGTGAGTGTAAATAATGACAAGACTTGTTAACAGTAAGAGTGAGAACTTAAGGATTATAACATATATAAAGTTCAGAAGTGAGGAGAGTTTGGGGAGAAAGAAAGCAAATTCTGCTTTGGACATAGTGAGTTTGAGAGGTCTACAGGACATTAGGTTCATGATATCTGCAAGGTATTTGTGATCTGAGCCTGGAGCTCATGAGAGGCATTTGCAACCTGATGTTATGAGGAATGGGTGTGGGGGGCAGTAGCATTCCTTCACATGGACACACCTGTTGTTCTAGTGGGGCATGAGTTCATGAACACACCCACTGTGCTAGTGGGGCAGTGAGGCATATGTGAGGAAATTAGGATATTGAGTCAGGGGGACACTGGCTAGGTAGGGACAATGGCTATATTGAGTCTGGGGGCAGTGGCTAGCTAGGGGCAGGGGGCCTGTCAATGAGTCCGGGGACCTGTGGTGTGGTTAAACCAGGAAATGCCTGTAGTTTAGTGAAGCCCATAAGGAAGTTAGAATATTGGGGCTTGGGGCAGCTTTATTAGGATTCCATCATTATTATGATCCTTATTTTTTAATTGAGGAAACTGAGGCCAGCAGATGTTAAGTAACTTGCCCAGGATCACACAGCTAGAAAATGTCTGAGGCCAGAAGTGAACTTGTCTTCCTGATTCCAGGACCAGTATAGCTGCTTCTTAACTTTTAGAAGGGACCCCAAATCATCTGGTCCATCACCTTTATTTCACTGATGAGGAAACTAAGGCTTAACAAGGTTACTTGTGCAAAGTCACATAAGAAGTAAAAGCACATATTGAGTACTCTTTTTATGTGTCTTTTTTTTGTCACCAGAAGTAAGCTTTTCATAGGCAGGGACCGTGTTTTATACTTCATTTTATAGTAATAGACACCAGGCCTTTCCTCTCACTTCGTAGCTCTGTTGTCTCACCCATTTGGAATTTGAGCTCTTTAAGAGCAAGCAGTACTGGGCATTTCTGTTGGCCTTCCTAGGGTTTATCACAGTGCTGGCACATGGTAAACACTTGATTCTGTATTGTTTCATACTAAGTGGCTAACAAATACATCGGCTGATCATAGTATCCTCAAGTAAATCAAAAAGAAAGCTTCTTCTTTATCCTCGGTTACTCACTACTACATTGTTATAGCCCAACATGTGGCCAATTAGACTGTTAACATTGAGAAACTAACCTTTCTCAGTGATCATCTGAGCCCTGAAAGAAGTTTGTTCCAATCATCTGAGTTGTAACAGAATCCACTACGATAATTATCATTGGCATTATTTCTGGGTAACAATGTCTGCGTCATGGAAACTCTTAATCCTTATCAGTCCTTCAGAGTCCTTTTTAATGTAGGGCTTTCCCTTTCTTAATTATCTCCAATTTATCCTGTATGTATCTCTTTTATACATAGGTATTTTCTCATGTTGTCTCCCCCATTAGAATGTAAATTCCTTAAGAATGTGGACTGTTTTTTGCCTTTCTTTTCATCCTTGGCAAGTTGTTTGACACATAGTAGGCACCTAATATAGGCTTGTTGAATGAACTGACTGAAAAAGACCCTTGTGATGTTGACAATTACTTTGTGTACTTCTCTTTCAGTGAGAAGTTTGGGGGTCAGTGAGGAATTACAGGATAAACTGGAAGATGTTGTGATTGACCGGAACCTTCTGACTCTTGGAAAAGTTCTGGGAGAAGGTAACCAATTAGGAGCCATTATTAAAAAGCAGAAAAGAGCATTTTGATGATTTTGAATAATGCGAAATGTCCCTGAGGGTATTCTCTAGCTCGTTTTTACTTGAAATGATAAGATTAATGAAGATGCTTGTCGTAAAGATTTGCTCTCTGGGGGTAGTTAATAAAACAAAGTGTTCTAGCTCGCAGTAGGGAGAAATACCGCTACTCTTACACGATTGAATATCCAGGAACTTATCAATCAGACACCCATCAATTTAGATTGATTTTCTAGTCCTTAAATATATTATTTCATTAAGAAACCTGGGTTCAAATTTTGCCTTAGGACACTTATTAGCTGTGTGACCCTGGGCAAGTCACTTCTCAGACCCTCAGTTTCCTCATCTATAAAATGACAAAAACTTTTTTTTGACCCGAATGTATCATAGAAATGTGCATTGTTATTCCTGGTGCCTTGCTAACTTACTCTGGTAAGAACTCACATGGTATAATATTAGAAAGGATGTGGATGTGCTGAAACCTATTCAAAGGAGGTGACTGTCATGATAACAGGACTCAAAACTAGGTTTCAAAGGGTCTGTTTCAGTAACCAAGTATTTCTAGATGGAAGAAGACTTGGACAGACTTGGGTGGGTTGAGAACATGGCAGCTTTCTTTAGATAGTAACGGAAGGGATTTTCTAATAAGAAGGAAGGATTGGAAATACCCTTCATTCAAGAGGAAAACTAGAAAGAATGAGCATAAGTTACAGAGAGACCAGTTTTGGCTCAAAGAAAGAACTTCCAAACAATTAAGAAATGTTGGAAAATGGAATGGAATACATCAGGAATGTGTTTGAGTGAGGAGGACGTTTGTCAGGGATGCTGTGAAGTATTAAAGCAGTAGAAGATATTCTTCCACTGAAACAATGAGCTAGACTAGATGGCCTCAAAAATCCTTTTCAACTATAGGATTCTATGTGATAAATAATCTTAAATTATCTGAAAACAGGTGGTATATCCATTTTCACTCTAGATCTTAGGCAGCATTAATTGAATGTTGTTTATAATATCCTTTTAATTTCTTAGATTAGTTATCATATTTAATAAACTAAGAGTCCCAATTAGATTGGATTAAAGGACTTGCTATTGCCTTATTTGATAATTCATCAGATGCTGATCATTTTCCTTTACTGAAATAATGGCATTAAGTTGTAGGTTCCCGGAAGGCATCTCTTTTTTTCACTGTGCCTTGTACTCAGAAGGTGTTTAATAAATTGGCTGGAGAAAAATATTATTGAATTTTTTCTAATTATATTAATTATAGCTATATTCTTTTATGAAAAAGTAGTATTCCTCTTTATCTGTAAATCATACCCTTTAATTGTGGGGGTTAGAAGCACCACGGAGTTATAATGGAGGGTATGCTAACCCTGAATTTCAGTGATCTTAGTCAACGGTTCTCAAACTTTTTGGTCCCATGATCCATTTACCCTCTTAAAAATTATTGAGGACCCCAAGAACTTTTGTTGATGTGAGTTATATCTACCAATATTTATCACGTTAAAAATTAAAACCAATATTTTAAAATTATTTTAAAACTAATAATAAATCTATTTGTATTAATATATTTTAATGAAAATAACTATCTTTCCCAAAACAAAGAAATTTAGTGAAGGGTGTGGCATTGTTGTACATCTTTTTGCAAATCTCTTTATGTCTGGCTGATTAGAAGAAAGCTAGATTCTCCTGTCTGCTTCTACGTTCAATATATTGTTTGTATATGAAGAAAATCTGACTGCCTACAGATGTATAGTTGGCAAAGAGAAGAGTATTTTAATAAGCAAATAACATCTTCATATTATTATGAAAATTGTTTTAGCCTTGCAGACCCCGCCCCCCCCCAAAGGCCTGATACCTCAGATTTCCCAGATCACATTTTGAGAATTGATGATCTGGGTTGAGTCCCAACCTTGTACTTGTTGACTGTATGAACTAATACTTTACATCTTTGAACTTCAGAATCATTATCTATAAAATGAAGAGACTGAATGAATTGATTGTTAGATCTTGAGTTCCATGAGGGTGAGGACTGTCTTTTGCCTCTTTTTGCATCCCCACTGCTTAATAGTTCCTGGCACATAGTAGGCACTTAATAAATGTTTACCGACTGACTGATCTCTAAGGTAATTTCCGACTCTTAATCCTATGGTCCTATGAACCATAGCATATATGAGGTAATGTGTTAACCTCCGCCTTCTTTGAGTGTGTTAATAATGCTTTTAACCAAATTGGCAAAAATTATTTTGATACTTTTAGGTCTCTTATATTTTTGGGATAATTTTGCATAGGGTTAATATGAACTGTTGTTTTACTTTCTAGGAGAGTTTGGGTCTGTAGTGGAAGGAAATCTTAATAAACAGGATGGAACATCTCAGAAAGTAGCAGTAAAAACCATGAAGTGTAAGTTTCCAGGAGTATTTTTTGTCTGTGCATAGTGAGTATGTGTGATGGGGATTCCTACTTTAAATGAGACACTCCTAGTTTGATCACATAAGTAAAAATTCTGCTTGGAAGAGGGAAGAAGGGGTGGGGGAAAGTTCTGCCGTTGGGGGAGAAATTGAGAGGTGAGGGAATAAAATGGAAAGGATTCTAGGTATGGCCCTCTCCCTGCCAGAAGTGTTTGGGTGCTTGTTCAGCCCCAAGATTAACCTGTCAATCAATGACTTCATCATCCTGGGATCAATACTCCAGTGCTTCAGTGGATCCATGATCACATTTGTATGAGCTGCCCTCTACTGATTAAAACCAATCCATGCCTTCTTATCCTGTGTGATTCTTGCCCATGTCTTTCCATAAATCCCCCATTTTGATCTACCCCACACAGTAAATGCCATCTTCTGGGTCTTTCAATATTTTGTATATACTATGATTATGTTATGATATTTCAAATTAACAATACTATTAGTAATATATAATATGATGATGTTTCTTATCTTTAAAATTTCATCAAGGCTCATAAAGAAAACTAACTTATAAGCCTGCTATTGTAGTATTTTTAATGGATCCACAATTAATACCTTCACCCTTTTCTTTTTCTTAACTGATAGCAAAATGGGAGTGGTATCTTTAATCAATTCTGTGGTATCTGTAATCAAAATTGAAAGGTAAATTAGATTCTTTCAAAATGGGACAACAGTATTAATTGGGCATGAGAAGGCAAACCAAAGTGCAAGAATAGCCGTTCATGCCTATACATATGTTACCTGGCAATTTATTTCAATAAAAAAGGAGTGGTCTGTTTTATTAACGAGTAGCAAAAATTGTTTCTAATTGTAGCCAAATAAATATGGACTGGACCTGAAGCATATATTAATCTCTCTTTTCCTTTTTATGATTTCTAGTTTAGGTTTGTGAGTATACTCTTCATGTGTTTACCTGTAGGAATGCAGTGTATTCTTCAGAATCAGAAAGAGAAGTGGGTAAAAAGGAGTAATAAATTATGGACAGAACTGCTGAAAAGTTTCTTGGTCATTATAGTTTTATGAAAACCACTTACAAATTGATTTAATTCCGGGAAATGGAAAGAAAAAGACTGATATCTTTAAAAAATGGAGCCCCTGACCCTCTGAGTGGGGCTATACTCCCTTTTTTAATACAACATTTTTGGAATCCTCTGCATCCTTTAAGACTTTGCTCAAATTTTAGCTGTTCCATGAAATTTTCTATGATTTCCACCCCCTTCTTCTCCTTTCCCAAAACAAGACATGATCTTCCCCTCTTAAAGCTTCCTAGAACATTTTACCTTTGCTATATATTTGGCACATTTTATTCTGGGTTTATTTATCAAGAGATGGGATATGTTATAAAGGGGATTCTTTTTCAAACAGAACAAATGGACACTGAAGGCCCTTCCAACCCTGAAAAAAGTCTGTGAGATAAAAAAAAAATCTGTACTTGTACATTTTTCTCATCTGCCCAAATAAATGGCAAACTCCTGTGGGTAGGGTATTTAGTCTTTAGATCTCTCTCTCTGTCTCTCTTTGCCTACTATTATTTCTATATCTAGCAGATATTCAGTAAATGTTGATTGAATTTGTTGAATTATGTCTTTAGCACAGACAAAAAATAATAGGGAACAAATCAAAGTGAATTTTTGTAGGGTATAAAGTGCTTCTCCTTTGCCGCCTGCCCCCTGTAACTAGGTAAAATAACTTTGATCGCTGACTTCTTTTTTTCAACTCTTTTTCAGTGGACAACTTTTCCCAGAGTGAGATAGAAGAATTTCTCAGTGAAGCAGCATGCATGAAAGACTTTGACCACCCCAATGTCATCAGACTCCTAGGTATGCAGACCATATGTTAGAAATGAGGCCTGAAAAGAGACAGACAGTTCTACCAAAATAGAATCACTGAAAGCAAATTCAGAGGAAGGATTTCCTTTTCACAAAATCTCACAGTTTTCTCCCCTCTAACTTTCTCTTGAGCTTAACCTTGTGGATATTTGAAGGCAGTGACCAGATAACTTGCATGTTTCTCCATTAGACTGTGAGCTCCTTGGGGGGCAGGAACTATCTTTTGCCCCTTTCTGTACCCCTAGTGCTTAGCATAGTGCCTGAACATTCCTAGAACATTTTACCTTTATTTATATCTAGCACCTTTTATTCTGGGTTTATTTATCAAGCAGAGGTATGTTACAAAGGTGCCACATAGAAGGTGCCTAACAATTGTCTATTGATTGATTAGTATTGCGCACAGTGTGGGACATAATAAGTAAATCCTTTGCTCACTCTCTGAGGTGCTCAGACTTTATTTTTCTTACTTTGAGTTTCCTGACTACCTTTATATTCCCTTTAATCCATCTTTGATTTCTCTTAGTTCTCTTTCTCTTACTGCTTTTGATCACTCTTGTATTTCTATGTTTCACTCTGTTCTTTTGCTTATCTCAGATCTCCCAGGTCTCCTTATGGCACACTTACCCTCCTGTTGCAGCTTACTCTGCCAGTAATAATGGTCTTGAACTCCACCTCCTTGGAGGGTTTGTTTTCTTATGTGAAACATTGAAGGAGCATCACCTACTGAAAATAGACTAATCTAATACTGCTAGAGGTTAGTTTTCCACTACCGGAGACTTTTATCATGTTTTGCTGGTGATGGAATTTGGACATTCAGGTCAACATCCTACATAGGATTGGCACAGTTGGGCACTAAAATGGATACTCTGGATTGGGGATTTTACTTCTTGGCCCAGTTTTGCCACTGATGTTCTGCACCATCAGCTTGAGTGTGGTTTCACCATATTAAGGGTTTTTTCCTCTCCCCAAAATAGCACATACTCTATGTATCATAGAGAAAGTATGAGAGGAAATCAGATACTGTCAACAGGGCATTTGGGACCAAAATAGTGAATAGATGGAAAGAGTCGTAACAGTTCATATTTCTGTACTGCTTTGTGGTTTACAGAGCACTGTTCTCCCAAGTCTGTAAGGTAGGTAGAGGGAATGTTATTTTCTGCATGTTACAGATGAGTAGCGGAGACTCAGAGAAGCTAAGAAATTTCCTGGTGCTTATAGGACTATCGTTTGTCAGAACTGGGGCTCAAATTCAGGTCTTCTGAGCTTAAGTTTGGGTTCTTTGAGTCACACTAGACTGTTTCCCCCATTTTACTCAATTGTAGATGCTGAGGGATAGGGACAGGGATTCAGATTGTTTCTGACTAAAATAACACATATCATTAATCTTTAGGAGTCTCTTCCTCTTGTAAGATTTGCCTTCCTAATTACATTTTTCTTAAATGAGTATTAAAACTAATTTTCATATCTTAAGTACATGAAATCGGAGAAACCAGTAGAGGCAATCTGTTCTAGGTGACTGGTTGAAACCAACCTACTTTTAAAATTAAGCCACAAAGTAATTCACTGAGTGTTAGATCAGTTACTACTTTTATGAACTTATAATTATCCAGACTGCAAATAAGTGATTACTGAAGCCAATAAATAGGAAATTTCCATAGACATCCCCTTAAAAACAAAAGCATATTAAAAACACTTAGTTGTATCTTCTTTGTTCTTTGGACTTGGACTTCACAAAAGGCAAAACATCCAATTTACTCTTTTACTAAAACATAATGAATTTGTCTTGCAAGGGTTTTTTTCTGAAAAAAGAAATCAAATTTGGGTGGGAAAGTATAAGAATGACTACCCCAGGAGGAAATGGTTCTGTGGTAACAGTTAGGAACTGAAAGTGAGCTTCCCCACAGGCAGTTTTCTGTGCTGTTGATCTTGTTTAGGCTGCTCTGGGACGTAATGGAGAAAAGTGTTTTCTAAGACTGGAAGGACTGGTTCCACCTGTTGAAACAATATGAGATTCCATTTTGACATTTGACAATACGTCCAAATAATGTCTCATGCTTAAAAAACTGCTATTAAAATAGTCAATGACTAAAGACGAGAGTTGGTATAGTTGGAAGGGCACCAAATTCAGAGTCTGAAGGTCAGAGTTTGAATTCTGGTTCTACCATTTCTTTCCTATGTGGTCTTGTGCAGATCACTTAACCATTCCATTACCCAGTTTTCTTCTCTGTAAAAATAGGCTAATACTTAACTCATTTAGCTGTGGGATGAAATGAAATAGTGCGTATAAAGTTACTTGTAAACTATAAAATACTATAGAAATAGCAACTTATTAATGATATATCTGAACCTAATTACCATATACTTAGCAATTTCAAAGTGTTTGTAAAAGAACTTTAGTAATATCTATTATCAGGAGATCATGTCATAGGCTTATCATTTTTACAATGACTTTCCTTTACGTAACATTTAAATTTCAAGGATACATTAAATGTACAATCTATGTTCTTTTATTCTCAAACCCTGTCTTTGTAGTGTACTTTTCATTCAGTTATTAATTTTTTTTTATGTGAAACCAAGATATCACTGAAAATTGCATGTCAGTATGCAACACAGCCATCATAGTAATTTATGTTGAGAAGTGTAGCATAGTGGATAGAAGGCTGTCTTGGAATCAGGAAGACTTCAGTTCAGATCCTTCCAGTGATTCCTTACTAGTGATGTGACCTCGAACAAGTTACCTTTCTGACCCTCAGTTCCCTCATCTGTAAGATGAGAATAATAATAGGTTGCAGGATTAATGTGAGTGTCAGTAAACTGACAAACCTTCTTTAAGCATTTGCCAAGCAAAATGCTAAATTCTGAGAATACACATTCTGAGATAATACACATAAATGGCTTTGCACACTTTATAACACTATATAAATGGCATTATATTATATTGGTACCTTTCTATAAGATAACCAGGGACTCTGCATAGCAATATTGTTTATCAATTTAATTTATTAAGTTAGATGATAGATAGACAGGCAGACAGATAGACAGATGGATATGTTGATAGATTGATAGACAGATACATAGATGCATAGATAGATGAATGTAATCTGGAATTGTACAAAAGAATTGGATGTGGTTTTCCTTTCTATTCTGCTCATGGAATTTATGTCCTGTGAGCCCTTTCATGAGACCCTTAGCAGGGATACATGATTTTTACTCAGGCAGTTATTTTTCCTGTATATTTCTTCTGAGGCTGTATAACAAAGATGAGTTGTATTGTACTAGTTCATCTTTTTTTTTTTAATTTATAGGTGTATGTTTAGAAATGAGCTCTAAGCGCGTTCCAAAGCCAATGGTTATTCTGCCCTTCATGAAATATGGTGATCTGCATACCTACTTGCTTTACTCACGACTGGAAACAGGACCAAAGGTAATTATCCCATCTATTTAACCACCACAGGGGTCCTAAACAGTCTTTCTCTATTCCTGACCCAAAGTGTTTGATTTCTATATTTTAAGCTGTTGTTCAGAAATCTAGATATCATTCTTAGACACCATCTTCTTAACTTAATGAAGATTCTTGTGAATAGTCATAAAAGATTATTATCCTCTCCTTCTAATTGTTGGAGTTAAGAGAATATTCTGCAGTGGATAGACTGCTGGGCTTGGAGCCAGGAAGACTCATCTTCCTGATTTCAAATCTGGCCTCAGATACTTACTAAGTTGTGTGATCCTGGGCAAGTCATCTAATCCTGTCTGCCTCAGTTCCTCATCTGTAAAATGAGTTGAAGAAGAAACTGGCAAACCACTTGAGGATCTATATATAACCACTGCCAAACAAAGCAAAACAAAGGCACAACCAAAATGGTGTTACAAAGAGACAGACATGACTGAAAAGCAACTGAAAAGTCCCTGCAGCTAGCATTCGTACTAGGTTTGCTGCAACTTGAATCCCTGGTATTTACCATATTGGCTTTTGAAATTTTAAATATATTGTAGGACACTGATCTGTGGTTTTACAAGAATACTCTGTTACCTCCAACAGTAAAATGTCCCTGTTCCTCAGCCCCTCCCCCAATCTTGCTGGAAACATTCCTTGAGGTCTTTTAAGCAGTCTATGGGTACCACAGTGGAATATTGTTACACACAGTTATCTCTTTTCTGTTATCCCTTGTTTTTACTAGAGGATAGACATTTTAGCATAACACAGTTATTTTGTAGTTTCTTAAGTGTTATTATTATTATCTGAGGCTACCTTTGTGATTATTTGGAAAAGATATTAAATGAGTGAAGAGTAAGATATAAAAGATAGTAAGTAGCCAGTAAAGAGAAAGCACATACCTATATTTCTTATGAATTTTCTTACTGTTTACATGTGATCCTCAATTAACCTTTAGGAAATTAAAGGCCAAAAGTACCCACTGTAAATGAAAAAGACATTTCTAATTAGCTTGCAGTTTCCTAGCAACCCTATTGCACATGAATAGATTAGAGTTGAAAGCATTTCATAATAGATACAATATGCGACTGGTATGTAAAATCATTCAGCTCAAGTCTGGCTTTGTGGGGAAAGTACTGGCATACTTATGTTCCATGGAAAGGAAAGTCATGGAAAGTTAAGCTCCCCAGGGAATGTTTTCGGGACACACATTATTAACCCTTGGATGTCTGGATGCTTTTAAATATGGATTCATTTCATTTTGGCTTCAAGTTAGACCTTTAGCAATTCAATAACTCCTCTATTTAAGTAGAAGGTTTTATTTAAATCACCGTCTGAAGGACCATATCACACAAACCTCATGTGTGTTTTATAAAGACATTGTGATGGATTCAGTATCTCTAGGGAAACAAATAATCATAGCATTTTTAGAGCTAGAAGAGACCTTAGATTTCCATGTGTAGCAAGTCCCTGATTAATGTGATTTCTATAGCACAGCTAAAATACTTAATTGCAAAGCATAGCATTAGGATCCTGGGAGGGGGGAGGCAGAAAGGAAGAAGAGATTGAAAGAAAAATAGTTCTTTTATGTGCTTGTGCATGAAAGTAAGTATTCATATGAGGGTAGCTATGTTTGGGGAAACTGCTTGATGTTGTAGTACATTTGATGGTTTACCATTACCCAGTGGCCAGCCAGCCTGTTAGTAATTGCCTTCTCTGTACTTAATTAGGAGGCTGGTCCTTAGAAAGCAGACATAGTCTGTCCCTGGCACTGTACTCAGAAGTCTTTCCAGAATTTGAGTTTTCCTGGCCTAGTCTTTGAGAGAGAAGCCAGGATCACCTCTAGGCCACAATGAGACAGCAGAATAGGACTTTTTTTGACATCTCACACACACATGTGTATGTAATATAAATATTAATATATAAATATGCTATAAATGTATGTTCACATGTCATACTACATAATCACATATGATAACTATATTCATAATGTGTAATATGGCAGCATATCTTAATATAAAAATACCAAAAAGTTCATTTGTTTGACCTACAGACCCTAGAGATAGTATTCTTATTCAACTGGCAGTCATTTGACTGAAAATAAGTTTCTGGATGTTTTTAGAGTATCTGATACAGTACAAAAATGAATCTATTTTTTTTAAATTAGGATACGCTAGGTATTTTAACTTCTTTTTTCTCCACTTGGATTCCTAATGCTAATTTCCAGTAGCAACATTTTGCCAGTTTCTCTCTGGTAGAAGAGAGACTATTTTTCAACACTGTTTAAAGCAAAAGTAAAATAAAACCATGTGGTTTCCAGGCACATATAGTTAATTGGAAACAGGGATGTGGATAAGGTTCTCTGACTGGTGAACATCAGATAGGACTCCTAGGAAGCCAGGCAATTTCAGGTTGGACAAATAATGAATTCCATTGTGCATTCTATCAGTATTTTCTTTCTACTATCTATTTGGTTACACAGTGAAAATACTATGTTGCCTCCTTATTTTATGAAGAGAAATCCAAATGGATAGTTACTTTGTCTTAACAATGACATGAAAACATTTTTTTAAAACAGTCAGCTTGAGTTTTTTGTTTTGTTTTTTCTTTGCAAGTCTTATTTATGATACCAGTAAAATGGAAATTAAAAGTCTGTTCATTTAGTTATTGTACTCATTTAAAAAACAGATACACATGCTAACCTTCATGTAGGTAGAACTATGCAAGTGGGAGGGCAGGGCTTTTTCTTGTTTCTTAATGATAAACAAAGCTAGGATATTTCTTAGTTCTTTATTTCTTCTTCCTTCAGCATGTACCACTTCAGACTCTACTGAAATTCATGGTAGATATTGCATTGGGAATGGAGTATCTGAGCAACAGGAATTTTCTTCATCGAGATCTAGCTGCTCGAAATTGCATGTAAGAATTTTAGTGCCATCTTCATCTTTCAAGTTTGTCATACTTCTTTATGATCCTTCTATCACACCAGGAGAGGAAATGATGATTCATTCCACTTTAAAAGTTGTTGGAAGAGGAAAATATCAGTATGCAGGGGAAGATAGATGTTTTGTGTTTCAGAGAGTAAACAGTACAAATTAAGTTTTGTGTAAGAGCTGACTTTTGCAGAATTGTAGCATCCAAGAGTTAGAAAGGCCTTCAGGGATCAGCCCAACCTATCCCTAAATGGTATTTGTGAAATGGTCATAGAACTAAGTCCTTCATACCCCTCTTTTCATGATTTATCATCAGGGGTTTTTAAGTTGCACAAATGAGTTCATATTTTGAGTCTCCTGCTATTGAACTTAAACTTTTTGCCCCTAGGTTGCGGGATGATATGACTGTATGTGTAGCCGACTTTGGTCTCTCTAAGAAAATTTACAGTGGTGATTATTACCGCCAAGGTCGTATAGCCAAGATGCCTGTGAAGTGGATTGCCATAGAGAGTCTTGCAGATCGTGTTTACACAAGCAAAAGTGATGTGGTAAGTATAAAATGCTGAAAGAACAGACAAAATGATAAGTATATAAAAAAGAAAATGTCAAGCAGACTCTTTTTACTATATCAAGTAATTAAAGACTTGAGAATGTGCTTTGATCTTTTGTTCATGATACCATTAGATATTTTAATTCATAAGAAATGAAGGCAACATGGCATAAAGTCAAGGACTTGGAGCCAGAAAGACTTGGGCTCCAGTCCTCCCTCTGAAACTTACTAGCTGTCTGACCCTGGGCAAGTCACTTGACTTCTCAGAGACTCAGGGCTGTTGTGAGGATCAAATGAGATAACAGATGGAAAACAGCTGGCAGACTTTGAGACACTATATAATTTGTCAATAAGTGAGTTATGTAAGTGGCACAGTGGATAGAATGTTTGACCTGGAGTCAGGAAAACTTGAGTTCAAATCCAACCTTAGATATTTACTAGCTGTGTGAGCCTATAAAGTCATATAACCTCTGTCTCCCTCAGCTGTAAAATGGGAATAATTTGTATAATTCTCAGGGTTATTGGTATGATCAAATGAAATGATTATGTAAAACAGCAGACACTTAATATTTATTATCTCCCTCCTGTATTGTAACCTGACATTCATGAGACCCAAACTTCTTTACTCTAATCACTCTTTATGAACTTAGATATGTTGCTTAAAATAAAAAGGTAATGATATTTAATGCTGATAATCTACCTCAGCAATGTTACACAAAGGAGCAAGTTAATCTAAGTGAAATCATTTAGAATCTTCAGAAGAAAGATGCCTATGTCTACATAATGAGTGCTATTCCAACTTCATTTCCATGTGATTAAGTTTTCTGGGAAAATCACATGAAAGGGGGCAGTAAACAAAACACTTCTGGGTGAACTGCTTCTGGATCTTTCCTTGTGAGGTTTCTTGGAATGACTTTATTAAAATTAGTGAGCAGTGACAGTAGCACCATGTTATTTCCATGTTGTGGGAACATAACATCCTTGATATAATTATCAACATTGTGCATGAATCTCACGTACTACAGGAAAATGACCTTTTCTGATGAAAAGAGTCATTCAGTCTTTCTTGAAATGACATTCTAATTTGCTGTTGCTTTGTCGTAGTGGGCTTTTGGAGTGACTATGTGGGAGATAGCCACCAGAGGGATGACTCCATATCCTGGGGTGCAGAACCATGAAATTTATGACTATCTTATTCACGGCCACCGACTGAAGCAGCCTGATGACTGTTTGGATGATCTGTGAGTATTGCTCCTCTTTTATTACCTCACATTTTTGCTATTGTCTTGAAAGTGAGTACTTGCTTTGATGCTCAAGTGAGCACTTGACAAGTCATATGGGGGGCAGCTAGGTGGCCCAGTGAGTAGAGCATCTGCCCTGGGGTTAGAAGGACCTGAGTTCAAATGCGGCCTCAGACACTTGACAAACTAACCTTGGGCAAGTCACTTTTACCTCAATTGCCTTGCCCTCCCCCCTCAAAAAAAAAAAAGTCAAGTGACATGTATTAGAATAAAAACTCAAAGCACCTAGTAAATAATGAACACATCTGAATGGTTTTGTTATCTCCCTGATGTGGGTACCCCTTCCTCTGATGCAGATCACAGCCCATCCGTACCATTTATCCTGTATGAGTCTTGTTCTTGTCCTCTCCTACATCCTCCTAAAAGAGCAGTCTACTCAACAAACTAACAGCCTTTCTCTAAGCCTTTTAACATTATGCAAGTACCATTACAACATGTTGTCTATTCGTCTTTTTCTCTTGCACTCAATCATGGCCAACCCACTTGCTTAGGTGATCATTTATTTCTGGGATATTTTTTGTATGCTGCACTAATGCAGAAAAGGCAGAATTTTCAGTTAATAGATGGAACCCAGAGATAGTTCATCTTAATTCTGGGGCCAGCACTTGACTCTGGTTCTCTTGTTTCCTCAGTTCTATACAGTACCGTCCTAATGGTGTCATTCTCCTCCCCATGCCTATCCCCCTATTTGTGTAGGAGGGAAACAAAAATATTTGCCTGCTTATAGAATGAAAAGGACAAATGGATTTACTAACTTGTCACAATAAAGTCACAGAGAATTCATTTTAATGAGTGTATGTTTTGAGTTCAATTAATATATTCATTGCACTCCTACAAAATATACTATAATATCCTGTTAGAGATAACAAAGATGAATAAAATAGAATCTGTGCTCTGAAAGAACTTAATCTGTAGGAGGGAGAGTTAAGAAAAGCACCAAAATAAGTATGTAAGACAAGACAATGTAAGTACCAGAAAAGAGATAAAACCACAGTATTCTGGAGGTTCAAAGGAGAGGAAAGAGATCATATCCAGTGATGAGAGCTGAAGAAAGACTTAATGAATGAGATAGATCTTAAAAGATAAGATAGAATTAGGACTGGTCCTGTGATTTTACTAGTATAGGGAACTCTCTGAATTTCAGGGTGACACCTTATCAACAACTTTGAGGCCTTAGAAGACTTCCTAGGGCATTAAGAGGTTAAGTGATTTGCCTGGGATCACATAGCTAAAATGTGTAAGAGGTGGGATTTTGAACCCAGGTCTTTCTGGATTAAAGGTCAGTCTTCTACCCACTACACCATTCAGCTTCTTAAAGAGGACTTGCAATAATCAATAGAATTTCTACAATGGGAAAAGGGAAAGGGCAGCATTCTAGCTGGAGAGAATAGCATGAGAAAGAACACAGACTGGAGAGAATAGCATGAGAAAGAACACAGGGACACTTAAAAGAATATTGGGGGTTCGTATGGATGCTTTACTGACCAGCTGAATACTAAAAAGCTTTATTACTTTTTTTTTAACCTTTAGGTATGAAATAATGTGCACTTGCTGGAGAGTTAATCCCTTGGACCGACCTACCTTCTCAGAGTTAAAACTCAGACTAGAAAAGCTCTTAGAAAGTTTGCTTGATGGCCAGGAAAAAGCAGATGTAATTTACATCAATACACAACTGTTGGAGGACTATGAAGGAATGGTAGAGGACCCTGTGTTCACTCAGATGGACATGGATATTGATCCCAATTATATCATTGCCTCCTGTGCTCCCAAGCCTGATTCTAGCGTGGTCACGGTAGAAGTACATGAGAATCATCTCAATGAAGAAAGATACATCCTGAATGGATTAAGTGAAGAATGGGAAACTCTTGCTTTGACTGCTCCCACATCAGTGACTCCTGAACAAATGAACACAGTTTTATTGGAAGACAAAGTTTTGAGGAATGGGGCAGCATGGTCACAGTCTAACACTCTGCCCATGAGTAGCACATTGCATGATCAACTGTTGTATGCAGATGATTCTTCAGAAGATTCTGAGGTTCTGATGTGAAAGAGGAATGGCAGCCAGACTTGAGGGGAATGATATAGTTCTGAAGGAGAAGGGTCTGTAAATATGATTTATTCTCTAAGATATTTGTCTTTCACCAAGTAAAGCGCCATTTGGATGTTGAATAGTTAAACTCAGCCATTAAAAATACATAATATATATTTGTGTAAAAAAATGTATGTGTATAGAAAGAGAGGCAAAGAGATTATATTTTAATAAAAGATGATCTATTTTATGTCACCATCTCTTGTAGATATGAAAATTTAGGTTTAAATAGTTTCATTTTGCCAACAGTTTTTTCTTGTTCATATCATGTATAAAGGTTTTTAAAGAGAAGCTGTTAATGTTTTCCTTTTCTCTTTTTGTAAATTAATAATGAATAAATTTGTACAGTGAAATTATAACTTTGAGTTTTCTTTTGCTGTCTATAAAACAATTCCTTCAAATTAATCATGCAATTGAGAGCATGTTCCTACTTAGTTCCTGAATTGCCTTCTTGGTCTGAATTTGTGTACGGTTTTGCTCTGTAGACTCTTTGGTTCTCCCTGGGTTCTCTGAAACATCTCCTTCCTCAAGGCACAGATGGGGAGGATTGTTAGGTCAGTATATTTTATACTTTGCTAGATATTCTCTCTCTCACCATATCTGATGTTTTAGCTTAAACTTTTTTTTTGTCACAAAGGAGCGTACAATCTGGAAAGAGGAAGGCTTGAAATGGCTGTTGTAAAGACAAATGGTATCAATAAACAATTTTTTGAAGGATGACTTTCCTTACTTTATCCCTGGCTGCCTTCTTTACTCTTTTAATGACTCTGTTCTTAGACCTAGCTGAGATACCAGGATATCAGTCTTTTATTGGCATATCTTTGTTGTTCAGTCATTGTAGTTGTGTCCAACTCTTCACAACCCCATTGGGGATTTTCTTGGCAAAGAGACTGGAGTGATTTGCCATTTCCTTCTGCAGCTCATTTTGCATATGAGGAAACTGAGGCAAACAGGGTTAAGTGACTTGCCATTGGTCACACAGCTAATAAATATCTTAGACTTGATTGAACTCACATATTCCAAACCTTTTCCAAGGTTTGGGAATATAAAAATAGGCATTTCCTGCTCTCAAAGAGTTTCTAATCTACTCAGAGAGCTGGTGCTACACAAATAAATATCTCAGAGATGAATAAGCAAACTCCTGTATTGTTTATCACTGGGTGAAGGAGAGATTATTTCTGGCTGGTGTGGGCATTGATCAAGGGAAACTTCTTGAATACAAACTAATTTTGTGATATGTTTTTCCTATTAAACAGATTTCTGGCAGGATACATTATAATTATTTCATATTACTTAGAGCTAGAAGGAGTCTTAGAAAATATCTAGTCCAACGTCTCATTTTTCATATGAGAAAACTTCTCCTTCCAGCAAGAAGTGACTTGTTCAAAGTTACACAGATACTCAATCTCAGGTCTTCTGAATCCAATTTTACCCTCACTTACTCTTGGTTTGAGTGTTCAGTCTCAGGAAAGACACTGGTTCTTAGAAATTTCAATTTTGTTAAAAATCAAATTTTCCCACCATTCAAGCCTGCTATGAGTTTGCCTATGTAGTCATCTTTGGCAATAATTAATTTTCCCTAGGTGACCTCAGATTTTGGAATGGGGTTTTGAGAGGGCTAGATTTACATCTCTTCTTTACTTTATTCCTGCTGGGAAAACAGGTTTCAAGATCCTAAAAATTGAGGATTGAGTGGGGTGACTTTCTATTTTGAATAGAGCTGGACACATTTTTTTCAAGCTGGATTGAGGAGGTGGCTTTCTCTTTATTAACAGGACAGGATCCCATCAATTCAAAACTGACTGCTACTGATACCTTTGGAAAAGGGAAACCACCTCCTGATTGATCTTCAAAGCTGGCAGATTCTGAAATATTTAAGATAGGAAATTGCTTCACTCTGAAAGGGAGGAGATGCTGAGGAACAAGTCTTGGATTTTAGAATATAACATGATCTCACCAGAGCAGCAGTGTCTTCTAGGCTTTTTCTCTTGACCTTGCTCTCTTCCTTCAGTTGAGTAAGTAACTTTGGTGTTACTCTTTCTGATCTTTTTACCTTGACAATTTTTCCTTCCTATCAAGTAATTAAGAGACTTGGCTCTGCTCTTGGACTTTCTTCCTATATCCTCTACCTGAGGACACAGTTGGCAGAAGCCTTGTGGCCCTGCTCTATGCCCTACCTCCTTTCCTTTCCTGTGATCCAGGATATCAGAGTTACCCGATCTCTTTGTGACTTGCTTCTCTTCCTGGAGGAGAAGCCTGAGAGCACCTTTTGGCTCGTCCCTGATTCTCAGGTGACCACATGGTAAATTGCACTAGGCTTAAGACAAGTAGTGATTATGAATCTATCGCTAACTACTACTCAAGAATATTTGTATCTTATATTCTTCAGGATTCATGTTAAAGATTCTATTTTTGGTATAGAGGAGGCATTTTAAATATATTTGTACAGTATAATTATACTTATATCAGAATTTCCCTTTATAGTCCATAGTCTTGATAGCTATCAATTTATACTGGATTCACATGTTATTTAACTAACCATTTCCTGTTCTTGGGCCTGATGAGACTTACTAAATGTCACGAGCAAAATTGCGTCTAATTTATGGGATTCAACTTCCAGGTTCCTTATTGGACAATGTCTACAACATCTCCAACATCCTGAGAATACTGTCCCTCAATAGATGACATAAGATGTGAGGATAGAGATTATTAAATATCTTCTATTCATCTTTCTCCAGAATAGTTGGTGAAGAAAGCAAGTAGGGTCTCCTCAGAGGTCTCCCTTTTCCACCCTTCAAATAGAACCAAAGTAGAAGATTAAATTCAGTATTGACTTCTTTCTTTTGAAAGGTCTGGATAAACTAGTGAGAGCTCAGAATAATTACCGAGTAATAAAATGAATATGGTATATGAATAAAGTTTAAATAAGTTAGGGGAGAAAGTTATGGTTATGTGATACATGGAGTTATGAGAAGTTATTGTTAGGGTGATATCTGATACAGGTACTTTAAACATTGGTAGATGACCAAGAAACACACTCCATTTCCAAAGATGATGGAAAAATATAATTCCACCGACATTTTTTGAGTACCCGCTATTTGCAAGGGCTGAATTTATATGGGATGGGAGGGAGGAAGCAAGACATTCACAAATAAGCATAAATGTCACATAAAGGGTGATAGATACAAAGCGGAGAACTAATGAATTTTTTAAAAATATTTGAAGAGGAAGACAATATATTCAGCTAGGGGTGGGTAAGAGAGTAGGCATCAGGAAATACAACATGGAAGGGGTAAATGTGAGCTGAACTTTCAAGGAAGAGGATTCTGAGCAGCAGAGCTAAGTGCATTCTAGGCATATGGGACAGACTGTACAAAGATACAGATGCAGACAATCAGAATAGTAATCCCGTGTCCTAGTTCTCAAAAGTAGCTATGGAATTGACAGGATTTCACAAAAGAATCATAAAGGTCAGAGATGCATACAGCAATATAGCTTTTATCACAGAGGGGAAAACAAAACTGAGAAGTGTAGGGGAAAAGGGACAATTGGAAAAGGGTACAATCAAGTTTAGTTATGACACAGTCCACAAAGAGTATATGTGTGTGGGGTGGGGGGAGTGATGGAGTGGATTCAGCATGCCAGTCTTGTTCTCATACTTCTAGTAGTCATGTAGAATGCCCAGGTTGTAACCGCCATTACACTCGGACAGTTGCCTGGAACCAATGAAGGTCCTGGTTTTACAGGCAGGTTGGCAGGTTCTTGCTACAACTAGTATGGTTGATGTCCTATCTCCTGTTTCACAAGTAGGAAATGCTTCAAGGCCCAGATAAATCACATATGGAAAACCACCATGGAATATAATGGTTACCAGAAAATGCCAGATCAGGGGTCTGGAGTAAGAAGACATATGCAGTGTTTAGTGAAGTGGTCTCCAAAATAGAAATGGGCCTTAATCCCGCAGGGACCTTTGGCCTGACCTCAAGGAAGTGAGTACCTACCTCCTGTCACTTACACCCCCTGGAGCAGCCACCATTTGGAAGACAGACTCTGTGACCTGTGAGGAAGAGTGCGCACCCTCCCCTTATCGTTTCAGGTGGGACAGAGTTGCATGGGATGTGCAAGCATAGATGGGTTGTGATCTGCATCTTAGATCTGATTCATACTTTTCTGTATCTGTCAAGAAAACCACCATCCTTCCATTCTCACAGGTTCATAATTTTAGTGCCTTCTTTTTCATCATTTCTTTAGTGTCATTCACTCTGTATACAGTTATGGCTAACATTCGTATAATGGTTTAGGGTGTATAAGCTGATTTGCAAATAATATTTCATTTCATTTCATTTGATCCTCACAACGATCTTGGGAGGTAGGGCTTATTATAATCCCTATTATTATATTATTACATATAATAATACAATAATATATTTATATATTATATATTATAATATGACAATATAATATAATAATATATTTATATATTATATTATAATATGACAATATTATAATATAATATATTAATATATTATTATTATAATAGGGATTATAATATTATTTGCAGATGGATAAACTGAGGCAAAAGTTAAGTGACTTGTTTAGGGTTAAACAGCTAATTAGTGTCTGAGTCAGGATTCAAACCCAAGTCTATCCTGATTCTAAGTCCAGGACTCTTACGCGCTGCCCCACCCAGCTGCCAAATCCTGTGATTTCTACCTCTACAATATTTCTTGCATCTGACCTCCATCTTTGCTCATAAGGCCATTACCCTAATTTGGACTCTCATTACCTTTTGCCTGGATTACTTCAATGGCCTTCTAACTGGTCTCCTTGCTTCAAGTCTTTCCCCTACTCCAATCCGCCTTCTGCATACCTGCCAAAATGATTTTCATTTTCCTAATGCTATGTCCGACCACATCAGTCTACAAGCGTTTAAGCACTTACTGCATGCCAGTCAGTATGGTAAGTGCTGGGGTATGAAGGAAAGTATAAATGCTGTCCACATTCTAATGAGGGAGACAACATGTAAATAAATAATAGCACATATAAGATAAATTCAGAAGAGATGAAAGGTAATTTCAGAGTAATGGCACTAGCACCAAGCTGTATCTGGAAAGGCCTCCTACTTAGTAAACTCTAGTGGCTTTATCAACAAATTATTATTAATAAATGATTGGCTTTATCAACAAATTCTCATTCTTTTTTATTTTTATTTTTTATATATTATGTAATATGTACATCATTAATATTTATTTATTAGAACATACATATATATGATTTATAAATAGGTAAATTATACAAATGTAGCAAGTATGCTCTGAGCTTACTACTTCATAGTCCACTATATTCTGCCCCTCAGGGCTTTAGAGGTACCACTGAGGGGTGTGGGTGCTTCCTCCACTACTCCCAGCTTGGGTTCTCATTTCAGGTGTTTCTCCCACGATTAACAGGCACTCTAATTCCATTTAGTCACTTAACATTAATTAGATTTTACAAAAGGATATTTACTTCAAAGATAAACCAAGAATAGATATACAAACAGTTGTACTTCTTCCAAAACTTCAAAAGAACATTCTCCCTTAAAAACCTTGGTTTCTGGGGAGAGCAGGATCAATCTTAGTTAAGTTTCTATAAAGCACTGGTTCCATTAGGTTCATGTTTGCTTGCAGGATCACTTCTGGATGAGGCCTCATCTCAACTACCCTCGGAACAGGGTCTAAAATTCTGTCTTCACTCCTTTGGGCGTTGATGATGGGACAGCTACAAAGTCTGGCACGGTCTTGACTCATGAACTCCTGGATACTCAAACTCTTGGACTCTTGGATCACTCATTCTCCTGACCTTCTGAAACTCACAAGGTCACAGCTCCCAATTTCACCTAAAATAAAACCTAAAACCAAAGAACACTGAGGCAGAGAATCAAGGACACTTACAGCGTTGTCTCTCACCAGACATCATCAGCAGAAGAGCCAAACAAAGAGAAGTCATCTAATAAAGGGAAGTAAAGGCCATCTAAGGTCTCTGGAAGGTGCCTCCATTTCCGATTTTACAACTGTAGCCAAAGAGGCTGCCATTCATGACATGGTTAGATCAGAACCAGTTACAGAATGTCTACGCATGCTCTGAAGTCTCTCCAGCGCACTTTCAGTACATGTCAGGGCAACTTTCCCAGAAGCAGACTTCTTAGTGTCTTCCATATGGAGAACTGCACCAGCTGAGAACTCTGATGAGTATACGACATTGACTTATAAGTCTTATTTGCCTCGTAAGTCCTTTGTTACATTCATATTGGTGTGCATTCTAAAGAATGTATTACTAATAGGGGTGTGCAATCAAAAAAGATTGGCAAGTATTGGTCTAGACCTGAGGGAGCCTCCAGCAAATGAGCCTTATGGATCTCAAAGAGGCCCATATACTCTAAATCTTTTTGGACTGCCTTATCCAGACTGAAGAGAAGCAATGTGAAATAGACTGCTAAGGCAGATTGGAACCAGCTTGTTGAGAACCCTAAATGAAAGTTGGTCAATAAGTATTGATAAGTGCCCACGATGTGCCAGGCATTGTGCTAAGTACTGGGAATAAAACGAATGGCAGAAGATCATCTTTGCTCTCGAGAAATTGAGAGTCTAATGGAAGAGACAACATGTAAACAACTACAGCTACACACAGTATCAATTACAGGCACTAAGATTAAGAGGAAATGATCAATCAATTAATGCTTATTGATTGAATCAGGAAAGGCTTCCTGTAGAAGGTGAGATTTGAGCTGGGACTTGAGGTAAGCCAAGAAAACTCAGAGACAAAGATGAGGGAATACATTCCATGCATGGGGAATAGTCAGAGAAAAATGCTGGAGGGAAGGGGATAGAGGGAGGGATGGAGAGATAAAGAGATAGAGACAGACACATAGAAACAGAGAGACAGAAAGAGACAGACAGACACAGTGACAGAGAGAGAGAGAGAGAGAGAGAGAGAGAGAGAGAGAGAGAGAGAGAGAGAGAGAGAGAGAGAGAGAGGGAGAGAGAGTTGTGTATGAGGAACAGCAAGGAGGCCAGTGTTGCTGGACTGCAGAGTACATGTATTGGGTGGGGAGAGGGTGATGTTGGGATGTAAGGTGTAAGAAGACTGAAAAGGATGTATAATAATTTGAATTTATGTAGTTTAAAGTTTATAAAACACTTTACATGCATTATATTAGAAGCATTATATATTTTTAACAACATCCCTCTAAGGTGGGTGCTATTATTATGCCAATTTTACATATAAGGAAATGGAGGTTTAGAGAAGTTAAATGATTTGATCAAGGCAACACAGCTAGTAAGAATCTTAGGTAAGATTTGAACCAATGTCTTCTTGACTCCAAGTCTAATGCTTTTATCTATTCCAAGGCACTACCTTTCTTGCTAAGGGGTTTGTGTTTTATTCTATAGGCAAATGGGTGACAAAGTATTTTTAGTAAAGAACTGACATGTTCATATTTCTGTTTTAGGAAGATTATTTTGGCAACTATGTAGAAGATATACTGGAGAAGAAGGAAAATGGGAGGCATTTGCAATAGGTTTAGAGATGATGAGCATCTATACTAGGAAGATGGCCATGTGAGTGGAGCAGGGAAGGACATTCAAAAGATGTAGAAGTAGATCCAACAAGATTTGATACCTGAATGAATGGATGTATGTGTGGCGGTGGAGAGCGGGGAGTGCAGGAGAGGAGAAAGTTGAAAATGGATGGATAATTATGAGGAAAATGGTGCCAGAAACAAATTAGGAAACTGAAAGGGCATTTCAGGGTGATTATTTTTAATATGTTGAGTTTGAGGCACCATTGGTAAATCTGGATATAGATGTCCAGCAAGAAGTTGGAGATATATATCACTGGAGGTCAGAGGAGATACAAGAGGTAGATAGAGATTTAGGAGTCATGTTTGTAGAAGAGATAATTAAATCCATTTGAAAATAGAAAGACAGGCAAGCCTGTAAAGACTCCCACAAGGAGGACAATGAACAAGTATAGAGACTGAGTAGGAATTCAAACAGACAAGGAAATGAGCTTCTAAATGTTTTTGAAATGTTGGTAGATATCTGAATACAAAATATTCAGACAGACTAATAGATAGTAAGCTAAATGACTGGTATAGACTTTTGAGGGAGATTTGGAACTCTTCTGAAGTGTTAAAAATTAACATGGAAAGTTTTCTAAAATGGTTCAGGACTAAATGCCCTCTATCCCATGGATTCACCTTATCTCAAACTAGCTCTATTATTAATTTGATTTTTACTCCTGGATAAGTCCCTTATAAATTAGGCAGAATTAACACCAACCTTATTGTAAAGAGAAACAAATAAAAATTCTTGTAAGGGGGATGGGTGGGGAGAAAGGGATGGGGAGAAGGTATGTGAAATAGAATGTGGCATAGAGAGTAAAGCCCTGGACCTGGAATCCGTAATATGTGGGCTCAAATTCCATCTCTGGTACTTGGTATATAAGATGCAGAGTGCTGTACTTGGAGTCAGAAAGATCTGGATTTGAATCCAGTTTTAGATACTTGGTAGCTGTGTGGCTTTATGTAAATCATCTGTAGAATGTGAGTAAAAATAATAATACCTCATAGGGTTTTTTGAGATTTTAATGAGATAATATATGTAAAGGGCTTTGCCAACCTTAAAGTCCTATATAAATACAAGCTATTACCACAGTCATGATTATCTGTGAGACCTTGGACAGTCACATAATCTCTTAAGTATTCTTTGAATACTTATTTCATTGAGTCAGAGAAGAGTTGTTATTAGAAATGCTAAAGCTTTCTGACAGTTCAGTTCCAAATTCTCTCTCTCCTTCCTCTTCTTCCTCATCCATTAAGAATTCAAGAAATCAGATACCCATTATACATAGGAAGTATGACAATATTTCTAAAAGGTCTTTTATGTAGTTGCCTTTTTGTCACTGAAAAGCCCAGATAGTCTCATTAACTTAAATATTTAATGAATGCCTACTATGTGCAAAATTTCTGATGGGTGCTGTAAAAACAAAGAAGAAGAAAAGAGGTCCCTTCAGGTAGTAATTCAGATAGCAGTAGCCTGAAGTGGTAATGAAAAACACAAAAAATGAAATACAATGCTCAGTGCTTCATGGCAGACTTCCCTGGCCTTCATTCCATTAAATAAAAAGGTTTTGTCATTTTTTTCAGTGCTGGTTCCTATAGGCCATAGAGTTTTCTGATGACTTACAGAATAAGACTTTAAATGGCAGTAACCTACTGATTGAACAGATCTGAAACCACCAGATAGAAAGATGAATGCAGCAAAGGTTAGTCAACCAGGGTAACTAGATTTTTCTTGAGATATTAAAATATACAAAAGAGAAACCCATTGCATCAACCATGTGGCATGGATTACATAAAGTTACTGACCAGAACGGGTAATTACCTTTTGGTTTCTACAACGTGAGATTTTTTTCACTTCCTTTTTACATGAAAAGAAAGAAGTTTGCATTTTATTTTTTGAAAATATATCAAGTCATTCAAAATTCTGAAACTGCAGAGCACTTCTCATTTCTACAGACTTAGTTTGAAGGTATTTGCAGTATGTATCCCTATACAAATAAACTTTATGTGTAGATGAACATAGATAGTCTAATTATTTTCTCAACTTCTAAACTAAAAAAGAAAATATTCCATTTTTCTTTCCATGTCTTCAACTTACTTCAGGAAGCTGGCTTTTAGAAAAAGAAAGCATTATTCAAAAGAGTTGGAAGGTGGGGTGAGGTGAGGGAGGGAATATATGATATAGTGATGAGAGCACTCAGTTTGGTGCCAGAGGACCTGGGTTTGACTTCTAGCTCCTTGTGTGATGTTGATGAAATCACCTAAAGACTTTGGACCTTAGTGTTCTTATCTGTAAAGGAAGGAGCAAAATCGTTCCTGCTCTAAAACTGACAAAATTTTGGAGGCAGCAAGGTAGCATAATGGATAGAGTACAAGACTGGTACACTTGGAATCACGAATATTCAGATTCAAATCCTGCCTCAGATAATTACTAGCTTGGTCAAGTTACTTAAGTTGACCTTTCAGCCTGTTTCTTCATTTTCTAAAATTAGGATCATAATAGTCCCTATTTCAAGATCAGATGAGATTATATACATATATATGTAGTAGACATCTTGGAAAACTTGAAGTGCTACATAAATATTTCTTTTATGTTCTGATGTTATGTTCTGATAATCCGATGTTTAAGGTGAATTGCCATATGAACACTTAGAATTTCTCTACCATGTGTTATTGTTGTTGCTCAGTAGTTTCAGTCATGCCTGACTTTTCATGACCCCATTTCGGATTTTCTTGGCAAAGATACTGGAGTGGTTTGCCATTTCCTTCTCCAGGCCATTTTACAAATGAGGAAACTGAGGCAAACAGGGTTAAGTGACTTGCCCAGGGTCATACAGTTAGTATATGAGACCAATTATCAACTCAGGAAGATGAATCTTCCTGACTCCAGGCCCTGAATTCTATCCACTGCACCATCTAGCTACCATGGTACCTCATTTGTAGAGGTGCAGCCAGTCCTGACCTCTAAGGATGAACTTGACTTAATTTAGCAAGCATTTAAACATTTATTATATGTAAGATACTGCGCTAGATGCTGGAAGTGTAAAGACAAAATTAAAAAGCAGTTCTTATTGTCAAGGTATTTATGTTCATAGGTAAGTGATGTAATGGGTAGAGTACTAGTCCTTGAGTCACAAGACCAAAGCTCAAATTCACCCTCAGACACTTACTAAGTTGTATTACTATGAGCAAAATCTCTGCCTAGGTGTTCTTATCTATATAATGGGGATAATATTAGTTCCTGCCTTCCAGGATTGCTGTAAGGATCAATTAAAATAATATTTTAAAGTGCTTTTTAAACCTTAAAGATCTATTTAAATGCTAGCTATTATTATCCTGGTTATTCTATCTCTAACACTCTTGGGGTTCTAGCTGATAGGTGGGTTGTGTCAAATGTTGATAGCTTTGTCATTTGGATTTGAGGCTGTGGAGTAGAGGTCCAAGTAGGATCTAGGAAAGAGATCTTGGCAGAAATGTAGCCAGAAGGTGGCCTTCTCCTCCTGCACAGACCAAAGACAGAAGAAGGGTTCTCCATGAGAAAAGCCCAGCAAGAAAATGCTTTCCTATCGTGGGTCAGTATGATACTGTCTAGAGATTGTGCTATCTTCAAGGAGTCTACATATATTCAGCTGAAGTCCAGGATATCTGCAAGCTTGTGGCAGTATGTTACTTATGAACTTTGTCATCCATCGGCGAGAAAAGCTGTTTTCCTCTTTTTGTTCATAAACTTTTGTGGCCTTTTAGTGACTTTTTTGGTCAAAGGTTAAAGCAAGTCAAAGCACATGGCTATTTACTGAGTCAATGAGGAAATGGTTTAAACAGGAAGAAAATAAATACAAATAGCAGTTTAACTTCTGTTAAGTGCTCCAAAATGAAAAGTATGGGAAAGGAGGAGATTTATTTTTTGGTTGGAGGTTTCAGTAATAAACTATGTTGGAATTCTGTTTCTCCAGTTTTGCTTTTTCTCTTCTCAAAGTTTCCAATAGAAATGCTATTATGTAAGACTCTCCCTTCTAATATCTCTCGCCAGAATAGACTGAAGTAAAAATATACATATTTTAAAACTAAAATACTTTTACTTGAAACACTTAGTAGTTCCTGCATAAAATGTCCCCATAGCATTGGCCTTCTTGCTGTCTCTCACACGTGGCATGCCTCCCAATCCCATGCCTTTTACCCTATGTCCCCATTCCTGGAATGCTCTTCCTCCTCTTGACTTCATCTAATCCATGTATGCAAAGTTAGCAAACTTTCCTCCTCAGAATGCCTTTCTAGTTGATAAGGGAGGGGAAGGAGTTGAAGTCTAGACCACCTGGACTTCCTAGCTGATTGGCTGCCCCAAGATGCCCAGCAACAATAATCCGATATAAGGACAGACACGTAAAGATCTGGGTTCTTGATGGAATGCCTATTCCAGTATATCTGCCTGTGCTATCATTGGGAGGATAGGGCTGGAGGCAAGGAGGGTGGGGGGAAGCCAGATTTACAGCTTGGGAGTAATAAACTACCTGACTTGTGATCCTTTGAGTGCCTGTAGGCTTTCTCAGTACCTCATCTACAATCTCTTCACTTTTTTTAGCTGAAAAACTGGGACCCAGAGAAGTTACATGATTTATTCAATGTCAACTAGGAAAGAAATAAGCATTTGTTGACTACTGTGTGCCAGGCACAATGCCAAGCATTTTATCCATATTATCACTTGATCTTCACAACAAGACTGTGAGGTAGGTGTTATTATCCCCATTTTATAGTTAAGGTAAGTGAGGCAGGCAGAGGATGACTTGTTGAAAATCAAGTGGCTAGTTAAATGTCTAAGATAAAATTCAAACTCAGGTCTTCCTGCCCCCAGGCCCAGAATTCTATCTACTGTACTACCTTGCTGCATCTAACATCATACACAATAAGATGGTGCCATAGAGTCACCTTATATAGGTAAGCTTGCTTTACCAGGTTTTTAATTTTCTTCAGGTGTTCTGGAGGATAGCTTATCATATGTGGTTCAATTGGTACATAGGATCACAAAGGAAACCAGTTATATTGAAATACATTTATCAAAATACTTTTTAAAACAAGTTCAGGAATCCTGTGTTAAGAACCTCTGACCTACAGGGTCTGATATCAGTCCACAGGAATTTAGATCAATTTGTATTGCTATATATAACAAATCTCATTACTATATATAACAAATCCATCTAATTATGTATTACTTTGTTGATATAGTACCCAGTTAATATATTTACATGTAGTTCCCATTTATATAACATGTTAAAGTTTTCAAAGCATTTTCTTGGAAATAGCCCCATGAACTAGTTAGCACAAATATGTACACTCCCATTTTAAAGATGAGGAAAACAAGGCTTCGAAAAAGTGAAAGTAACATATTAAAGACATTTCCATTTTTAAAATTCTCACAACCAACACCAGAGTTAGAGAGCTGAAATGAACTCTGCTCCTTATTATCTGTGACCTTGGGCAGGCAGCTAACCTCTCAGAGACTCAGTTTCCTCTCTGGGAAGGTTTGATTAGAAGATGTCAAAGGTTCCTTTTTATTTTATTGTTTAAGATTATTATAGAGGGCTTAGAGTCATTGTATCTTTGCTTTTCTGATTTATTGTTGGTTAGAGGACTTATTTGCATTCTTAACTAGGATCCCTAATTATTGCTTTGTGCCAAAGGGAAACATGATCTGCTTTCTAATGACCTAGTTTCTAATGAACTAAAACATGCTCTACTTTAAAACCCAGTGTAACAGAGCAAGCCCTTGAAGTTCTATGTAAAAGCTGAAATCCTCTGAAGTTTCAGGTGAATTACAGGTTCCTAATTTGGTGTTCTTTTCATAGCCTTGTTATTGTTAAGACTAGTTCCATAAGGCCAGAACAGGTTTTCCCCACATAAACGAATTACTGGAAGACCAATATGATTAGATTTTGTCACTGTTTATTAAAGTATAGTAAGTCTTATCACTAGCAGGTTTCAGCAACATGTATCTAAAGGAACTCCACAACTCTCCCAGGACCTGAAGATAGTTGAAAAATGCCTCCATAGACTTGCCCTGATCCATATGCTGCTGTTTGAGATACACAGGAAGTGCTTGCCAGTGCCATGCAGATCTCTACCAAAGGACTTGACACCCCTAAAACTACTACTATATAGGGTTTCTTTATTAACTTATTGCAACTTTGCTTGTTATGTTAATCTTGTGCAAGCTTGGACATGTTACCTATTCTGTAAGCTCTTCTTATTTCTGCTTGGACTGATGCCATTGTAGGAGATGAGGCCCATGGATTGCATGTTTGCTGGTCATAGTTTGCCCATGGTGTTTATGGAAAGGCCCTTCATGTGGTCTCTAGCTGTCCTTCTTGTCAAGTCTTAAGTCTTTGTGGAAGGAAACTGTGATAAAAGTGGGGGGAGTATGGGAGGGGTAAAAAAGTGTGCCCTACCACTTAAAAACAGAGTTATCATACTGAACTGCCAAAGTCTTTGAACTACAGATATATATTTAGGGTGCAGAACTTTTCAGTGGCTAAAGTATCTATTTATGAGGTTTTTTCCTTGTGTATCCTCACAGGACAATGTGCTGTTTATGTTTACAGTGCTTCCCTTGGTTCAAAAAACTGATCGCCAAATCAACTCCCACGTTTACAAGCAACAGAGACTGGGATATTGCAGTTCAGGATAGAAGCCTGATTTAGGTCTAATCATGGTTCTGCCCCATAAGTATGGTTAGTACCACAGGGGAAAATTACCAGTTTGTGCTGAGTCAGTAGAGATCCCATGGTTTCTAGTCTTGCTTGTCTTCTGGGTGTTAACCAGTGTGTCTGTTTGGAGAGGTGGCAGGTACTTTGATCCCATCCCCTTGTCTTTTGTCGAATCAGCTAGTCTGAAGGTGCTTTCATTCCATCTCCTTATCTCTACTCTCATTTCCTTGTAATGTGGCAGTAAGGAAGGAGTTGTGATGCTAGCCCATTCCCCTGTAGAGATGTGCTCTTATCGAGATTGTCTTTCCCCTACTACATCTATGAAAGGAGCACAGGGTTTGAATTCTGTTGCCTGGTTGCATACAACGTGTTTTTGCCATGGGTGCTACAATAAACTTCTTTAATTTTTCTTTACCTGAGTTTGCTTTATTATTGAGGGCAAAGGCCCAAACAAGGATCTTCTTTTAACACAAGAAAGAGGAAAAGAAATCACCTTTACAAAACTATTTATAGCAGCTCTATTTCTTATGGTACAGAACTGGAAACTAAGTGGTGGTCAGTAACAGGGGAACAGATAAATAAATTATAGCATGAGAATATAATGAAATAGTATTGTGCCATTAGAAGTGATGAAAGGAACATTTTCAGAGAAATCTAGAAAGACATTATGAATTGATGCAGAATGGAGAGAGATGAACCAGAACAATTTATATAATAAAAATGTTGTATAGAAAGCTTGGAAAGACGTAAGGACCCTGGCCAATGCAATGAGCAATCACCATTCCAGAAGACAGATGATGAATTCTGCTATCCACCTCCTGATAGAAAAGTGAGGTGGCAGTATGCAGAATGAGACATACATACTGGACACAGTCAATGTGGAAATAGGGTTTGTATGACAATTTGTTACAAGGGTTTGGGTTTTTGGCTTGTTTGTTACCAGGCTGATGGTGAAGGTCAATAGGGTTACCAAAAACAAACAAACAAAAAAAACAAAGATAAAGAAAAGCTGGTTATTGAAGTATTTAAAAAAAGAACATAAGAGAACAGAAAGAAGGCCTGAAGGAATTACCCACAAGCAGGACAGCAATGAAGTTACATGTTCAACTATCAACTTAAAAAGCAAGTCGTATATCATGGCTATGTAGAGTTTCCTATATGATCCTCTTTTTATATTCTATGTTATATGGGTATGCCTATTTTATCGTTGCTGTTCAGTCTTTCCAGCAGTTTCTGACTCTTCAAGACCCCATTTGGGGTTTTCTTGGCAAAGACATGGGAGCAGTTTGCCATTTCTTTCTCCAGCTCATTTTACAGATGAGGCAAACTGAGGACAAAAATATAGGAACAATAATGAAAGTTTCAAAGAGGCAAATGTAGTCTTGATGTCAGGAAAAACTTCTATCAATGAGAGGTGCAAAAGTAGAATAGGCTGACTTTGGAAGGGATGAATTTTATCATTAGCAGTCTTCCAGCAGCGGCTCCATGACCATTTGTTTCTATCAGTTATGGGCTGGGTTGGATGGCCACTGAGATCTTTTCTGACTCTAAAATTCTGTTTCCCTGTTCTCCAGGAAGTTTACAACAATCTAATTAGGGACATAAAAGTACGCAGGGCCTTGGTAAAATGGAAAAGTAGATGAAATTCATCTTTGGCAACCTTAGGAGCTTCCTTTCTTCATCCTTTACCTCCCCTGGGCATTCCCTCAATATGGTCCAGGTGCCCAGGGCTTCCTGCTCTGTAACCCCAGCCAGGTATGGCCTCCTCAATTCCTCATGCTTCAAAATGACCATTTCCTTCATCTGCCCTCCTCCCCTCAAAGGCCAAGTTGGCTATTTTCAAACAAGGTTAGGAAAAAAAGCAATTTCTTTCAATATTCCTTTTGATTTATTTTCTAGAGCACTTTGATCTCTTCTTCACCACATCATCATATGATAATAGTCAGGATTTACATAACACTTTAAGGTTTATAAAGTGTTTTACATAAATTATTTTATTTTATACTTACAACAACCCTGTGAGGGAGGTGCTATTATCATCCCCATTCTACAGATGAAGAAATTGGGGCATAGAGAGATTTATGTGACTTGTCCAGGGTTGAATAGCAAGGAAGTATCTTGAGGCAGAATTTGAACTCAAGCCTTCCTCATTCTAAATCTAGCACTATATCTACTTCTCTATACCTAGGTGCCTCATCCGTTCTACCTTATATTACACGCATACACACACACACGTCTTATTTTCCATAAAGTAATCCTCTTGAGGGTAGGAAGAATTTTTTTTTAATCTTTATCTTCAGCAATTCATACAGTGCCTTTCCTTTTTATTAGCACTTAATAAATATATGCTGAATGGAATAGACTTGGGAGTTTTTAAATTAATTGCAGTGTATGAACTGACAGACTCACTACCCTCTCAGGGGTATGTGCACATTAAAGAAGGTGAATCTAAAAGTTTCTAATTAGCCTTATTTAGGTATCATGACACCTATCATGACACCCCTCTTACTTGGTTCTCCTATCTCTCTGCCTGCTCTGCCTCCTTTGCAAAGTCAAAGTATAATGCCCCCAATTCATGCACATACTCCAAGGCTTCTTCTCTCTAGATTCTCTCATGTAGCAACCTCATCAGTTGCCATAGGTTTAATTACATCTCTATTCAGATCACTCCCAGAGTTTTCTATACTGTGTTCTAGTCCCACATCACCTAAGCCTACTGAAGAATTTGGTCTGGTAATCTTAAGTCTCAAACTCATGACAGAAATAAATTTCATTATCTTTGCCCCTATTTCTCCTTTCAAAAAACACATTTCCTTTCTAAAAAATTCCCTGTTTCTGTCAAAGCTATTATACTATCCCTCCAGTCACCATGTTAACAACCTCAGTGTCATCCTTAATTCCTTACTCTCATTTACTCTACATATCCATTGGTTAATTGCCAGAACCTGTGGTTTCCCTGCTTGCAACAACCCTTCCTCACTGGTACTGGTTTAGTTCCTTATCACCTCTTGGCTAAACTACTACAATAGCCTTCTAATTGAGCTTTACTCAAGTCTTTCCTTTTCCAATCTATCCTTAGCATAGCTGCCAAACTGACATTTCCAAAGCTCAGGTCTAACTATGTAACTCAATACACTCCACTGATTCCCTATTACCCTTAGGAGCAAATATAAATCCCTCTGTTATTTAAAACCCTTCACAACCTGTCTCGAGTGCACTTTTCAAGCCTTACTACGTAGTAGTTTCTTTCATGTACTCTACCATCAAGTAAAACGTCCTACTTCTCATACACATCATCTCATCTTTTCTCCAAATCTTTACAATGACTATTTCCCATGCCTGGAATGTACTCCTTCCTTACTTTAAACTCTTAGAATTCCAAAATTTCCTTTCAGGTTCAGATAAAAGACACTACCTTTGCCCACAACACACTACCCCCTCCCTTACCCCCTGTTAGTGTGTTCCCCTCCAAAGTAACCTTACATTTGATGCCTATATATCTATATGTGTGTAGATAGATAAGATAGATAGATAGTTAGATAGACAGAAAGATATATAATATATTTGTCCTTCTGGAGAGAATGTAAACTCCTTGAAGGCAGAGACTTTAATTTTTGTCTTTGTAACTCTAGTGCTTAGCACAAAGCTTGCCACAGAATAAGCACATAATAAATGCTTATTACTTGTTTGGAATTATAGAGAAGATTTAGGTTTGGCAAAAAGAAAAAATTTCCTAACAGTAAGAATAATTAAAAAGTGAAGTTGGTTGGTCCTGGCAAGAGCAAGTCCTCCAACGCTAGAGAAACAAAGGTTGGATGATCTTTTGTTAGGGATATTATCAAGGGATTCTTATTTAGATAGGGGTGGTACCTTCCAATTGTGAGATTTCATGAGTCAATGTGGCTATGTAGGGTATATGTAAAATACATTCTTCTAGTGCCACCTTCTGGTGTAATTTTGGTACACTCTAGAAACAGTTTCATTTTACTGCGTCAGCTAGCATATTTTTTTTTCAACATCCGAGAAATTACTGTTATTGTGATTACACAATTGCTTCTTAGGTCAGGGTACTAATTGAAAATATGCTATAATAAGTACAACTGCACGAAATCTGAGATATCATTGCAAATCTAAGAAATATCACCTTTATATATTATGCAGATTAGAAGTCATGGTCTTATAGAATGCTAACAGTGGAAAAATTTTTTGAGATAATCAGTGTTTAATCGTCTATAATTAGATGATGAATTCTGAAGAGGGAATTTAAGTAAAACTATAGTTTGACAGTTTTTATCTTAACTAAATGAAAAAATGTATCTTCTGTAATCTAGGTGTTCCTTTCCCTAGGTAATGTGGCTTGAGTGCTTCCTCCCTCAAGCTTACAGAAAGACAGCTTGTAATTATATTAATTATTCAGGGAGGGAAGGAAATATGTGAGTTGCCTACTAGAGAGTGACTGATAAAGAATAATTTCCCCTGAAGCTGCAGCATCCCTGCCACTGGTCACTAGAGGGTGCTCGACCTGAAAAATGCCTAGACCATTTCCCTTGCTGCTGAAATTTTGGCTTCAAACGGCAGTGCTGGCCAGGTCCAGAATTTAATAATAAAAGCTAGACTTTATGTAGCTTTTTGAGGTTTGCATTGTACCTGACATACTATTTCATTTGATTTAATCTATTTATCACTTTTAGGTATCTTCATTCAACGAAGTACTTTAAAATCAATAACAAAACATTAAAAATCATGTATGAGATATTTTAAAATTCTTACATGACTTTTTCCACAAGTACACCAGAAGCTACATATAGTTTGGTAACTGTGAACAATCAATTTCTTCTTAGTTGTAATTAAGTTCCCAAAAGCTCGAAAACCTTTTAAGGTTTCTGTGCAATTAATAAAACCACTTCCATCACTGAACAAAAATCAACATTTTTTAAAAGAAAAAAAATGTAACTTCCCATAGAAACTAGTGCCCATCTCTTTCAGAAGAGTCAGATCTAAGGATATCTACAATTAGCAGTATTAAATTGCAGCGTCTCATACTGCTCCATGTTCTTGACTATACCTTTGATCCAGAGGCAGGGGTAAGGAAAATCCGCTGCTACTCTTGATTTATGGTTGATGTTCATATTAGAGGTAACGAGATTTGCTGGGGAAAAAAATTTTAAAAAACTCTAGCCTGAGAACCTAAGGGTCAGTTTCTGGAAAGAATTTTGACCCTGGTTATCTTAATTTCCTGTACTTCCACTTCTCAATTTATAAGATAGAGACAATAATACTTAATAATACAGTGATTCAGGGAAAAAGAAATGCTTTTTATGCATTATTTCATTTGATACTTATAACAATGACCCTGTAGAATTGGTAGTATGAGTATTATCTCCATTTTACGGATGAGGAAACTGAAATTGGGACACATGAAGGCCATTTGTCCAAGGTTAAGAAGATGGGAGTTAAAATAAGATCTTCTGGCCCCAAGTTCAATGCTTTTCCTACAATACCACAATGCAGTTATGTATTTCAATGACTCATGATTTCACTTTGATGCAAACTGAAAAGCCTGCATACCTTAATATAGATGGTTTGATGAGCTGTTAGGGCCAAAAAATCCAAGTCCCTGCTATGTTCTTCTGATAACAGACATATCTAGTCTTTCATCAGAAACACAGTCAAAGCCTTTCCAGCAGGGTAGGGCCTAACGTAGAGTACACTTCATTGGCATATCATTTGAGGAACCAAGTTCATTTTCATAATAAAATGAAATATTAGAAGAGAATTTGAGCTATATTTTTAAAGAACTCATGAGCTCTTCCTCTGTCTATAGTTGTGGGAGGCATTTCATTCATTGCTCCTGCTTATTTACTATGGATCCTTTTATATCTAAGTCAAGCATATGGGGCAACTAGGTTGTGCTGCCCTGTTATCAGAAAGTTTCGATTGTTGAGTCATTTTTCAGTCATTTGAGTCTTTGTGATCCCATTTTGGGGGGGAGGGTGGCAAAGATACTAGAGTGGTTTGCCATTTCCTTCTCTAGCTCATTGTACAGATGAGGAACTGAGGTAAACAGGGTTAAGTGACTTGCCCAGAGTCACACAGCTTTTATATATCTGAGGCTAGATTTTTAACTTAGGAAGATGAATCTTTCTGAGTCTAGGCCTGGTACTCTATCCACTGTGCTACTTAGCTGCCCTCTTCACATGTATAATAGCTATCAGGTTGTTTGCTTTTTCAAGGTGGGGGGAGGGGGGAGAGGGAAAGAGGGAAGGAGAGAATTTGAAACTCAAAATTTTAAAAAAATGTTAATTCTTTTTACATGTAATTGGGAAATATTTAATGAAAAAAAGATTTTTTTTTTTAAAAATTCATCTCCTACCCATAGCTGCAAAAGACTCTTTTTTCCTAATTGTGTAGGTGATTTATATGTTGAAAAAGATGGTTTTTGAAGGAAGCTGGGAAAATTTTTTTATGAACTTAGGTAGAGAGAAGTGAGCAGAAGCAGAAGAATAATTTATTCAAGAATAACAACATTGTAAAGTAAAACAATTTTGAAAAAAAATTAAGAACTCTGAAAAATGGACTAGGCAACTGTCATTCCTGATGACCCAGGAAGAAACACGTTACACAGAAGAAATGAACCCAGTCACAACCAATGAGGGAATGTGTCTTTCTCGACTACACGTATTTGTTAGATGGGTTTAGTTTGTTAAGTTGTAGGGTATGAGAGTGGGAAAGAAGAAAAATGCTAAAACAAAAAAGAAAAAAGAGGGTCACTGAAGCATTTTTAAAAATATACATGCAAATAAAAGAAGGACCAGAAGGAAGTATAGATAAACTGGTATAGCTTTGAAGGGTGTGTGTTGAATTTATTATATGTTTAAAGGAAAATTAAGATTACTATGTGCCAGGCACTGCACTAAGCATTGGGGATACAAATTACAAATAAAAATATACATTTTCATGAATGATCTTTTTCTGTTCTACTTTGTATGTGAAAAACATCATTTTATTTGGTGTTAAACTCATAATATAAAAATAAAAATGGATGTTATTGGTAGAATACACCTTACATGTAGTCAATATAAACTGATGAAGTGAATTGATCATATTTTAAGAAGGAAGTTTTGTTAAATTGGTTTAGGTGGAAGCTAGAACACAAGTTTATAGAGGAAATGATTTGTTAGAAAGTGGATGAAACTATGGGACACTACTCTCAGGAAGTCTGGTGGTGAAGAGAAAGTAGTCTGTGAATGAATGAGAACCAGTTCTGGCAGCCAGATGAAAAGAAGTTTTTGTCTTTGTTGTTTAAATATTAGAGAGAGAGCATAATTAGTGGACTTAGGATGAGTCTAGGAGTCAGGGAGACCTGGGTTCAAGTCCTGTTTCTGACACATACAAGCAACTATTTCTATGAACAAATTGCTCAGGCAGCTCTTAAACTATAAATGACAGATGAATTGCCCAGCTATACCAGTGGAGAGGGTTTCTACACCTAGGATCCATAACACTAATTAAATCAGACAACCAGTTATAAATAAGTAGAACAAATAAACCGACCAACGAATAAATAAGAAAAACCTGAGTATGCTTTTAGGCTGAAAGGAAATAACCTTTGGAAAAGGGAAGAGGGGATAGTTGATGGAGGGATTAGCCTTGACATAGAGTAAGGAGTGAATGAAAAGGGTGGGTGGATGAAGAAAAGACATGGGGTAAAGGTAGGTGGATGGAAAGCCAAGCCTCTTTTGGTTTTTTTGGGGGGGTGTATGGGTGAAACTCAGCTATTTGTTTGAGGGTACAAGTGACCCTGATTACTAACATACATTTACATGTTTCTGCCCTTATTCAAATAACAAAAAGCAAACTTCACCAAAAAATCTAAATCAGTCCTATAGAGACAGCAACGTGTGGTTTTTCCTTCTGTCCCCCCCCCAGACTCCTAGAAGTGCCTTGGCACGTTACCTATCAGATGGCCCCTGCCGCGCTGGCACAGCTGCTACCTCTGCTTTCTAACCTCTCCCCTTTCCGCCCTCGGGGTTCAGCACGGGTCAGCACTCCGGCCATTCAGGCCCCCGGCAGTCCTCCATTTCCCTGCCGGCCCCTCCCCATCCCCGGCCGCCCGGACTATTTATTGTCCCTGTTTCCTTGAAATCCCTACGGAAATTCGACAAGAGCCTTTTCATGCTGGGGTAGGGCACGCCCAGTAAGACTCTCCGCGCAGGAAGCAGGTTTTGGTTTTTTTTGCGGTGACGCAGGTCCAGGCACCGGGAGACCGGATTCCGGCACTTTATGCAAACTCCGAGTGCGGGCTGGAAAACCTGTCACCGTCATTAGCATTCCTCTGACCACCACTACGGACGCCCCACGTCTGCCACCTAGAGGCCCTGAGACGCACTCCCGCCGCCGCCGCCCCGCCGTCTCATGAGCGCTCCACGGGCTGTCCCACAGGTCCGGGACAGACTTGAAGCTCTGGGAGCTCGGTAAAAGCAGCAGAGCCTTAAACGAAGCTCTGACCGCTAAAGCCCGCACTCAGGCCATCGGGACGCCCGGTATTCGCCGCCCCGGCTCTCCGGTCCCACAAACTGGGGCCTTTGCGCCGAGGCCCGGAGGCTGCGGGCTGGGCCGGGCCGGGCCTTCTGGGTGCTCGGAGGGCCACCATCCGGGGTCTTGTGTTTCCTCTACTCGCTCTCGAGCTCCCATCCGTCACCGAGGTTATAAACCTTTCCTAGAGGGCCCGAATGGCCGGGGCCTAGTCTAAAGCCGGCCCACGCACAGCCTCCGCCTCCGCCTCCCGTCCGCTGCCCGCAGGCGGCGGGCGGGTCAAGGGGCGGGGCCGCCGCGTGGCAGGTAAGGGCCCGAGAGGGGCGGGGTCGGAGCGGGAGTCACGCGGGCAGCAGGTGAGGCCTCCGCATCAACATGGCCGCCGCCTGCCGACACGGGGGGCCGCGCGAGCCCGAGCGGGCCAGCTGCGGCCCCCTCCCGCCGCCCCGCCGCCGCCGCCCTCCCCACCGGCCCCCGCCCGGCAGGCGCGGCGCGCTGCCGCTGCTGCCCTTGGTGCTCTGCTGGCTGTGCGGGAGCGCGGGGGCCGCCCCGGAGCCGGGGCTCTGGGCAGTGACCGTCAGCAACGTAAGTGGCGTCTCCGGGAGGCGAGGCCCGGGGCCGGACGCGGCGCCTTTCCGCCACCGAGTCTCCCTTTCCCCCTCTCATAACGCCAAGGCCTCCTGGTGGAGGCCCAACGGGCGGGGATCTACCGCAGCCTCCCCCTCGGACCCCGGCGGGTGGGCGCGGTGTGAGGGCGGGCGACGTGCCCCCCTAGGCCCCCATGGCCTGCCCACACCTCGACTTCTCCGAGTTGCCGGAGAAGGTGGCTGCGGCTTCCGCTCCTGAACGGGGTCCAGAGGACGGCACGGCCCCAGCCGGCGCTTTAAACCTGCCCCGGTCTCCGGCCACGACCCGAAGGTTTCGTTTGTCCTTTGCACCCAGCCCCTGGCGGCCAGCCAGCACTTATTGATCTACCTGGAGCTTACCTGGTGTGCTGAGTGCTGGAAAACAGAACCCAACCTCTGGAACCCCGGTCCCTTCCTCCCCCGGCGTGGGGCTGGACAACGGGCAGAGGACTAAGTACTCCTGGTACCTGTGGGTGTGTGTGATAGGTATACCGGCCGGATACACCAGAAGGGACTTGCGAAGGGGAGGCATTGGCAGCCCGGGGGAGCCCCGCAAGGCTGTCTGCCCGAGAAGGTGGACGCGGGGTGGAGTCTCGAGGTAACCGAGCAGTGTTCCAGGCCGGGGACACCGAGCTAGAGGGTGGACGGACACGCTGCCAGGACTTGGGCCAGCCGAGCTGCGTTTTAGAGTCTAGTGTAAGAAGAGGCAGCTCAGTGGGTAGAGCTCTGGGCCTGGAGTCTGCAAGACCCCAGGTCAGGCATTAGCTGTACGACCCTGGACAAGTCTCTTGACCTCCATTGGCTTTAATCCAGAGAAGGCAAACCACTGTGTTTGCCAACAGCATTCCATACAGGGCTATGAAGAGTTAGGCACTACTGAACAGAAATGTATTTTAAAGAGTAAGACCGCTGCAAGGGTAGGTGGGAATCCAAGCTAGGAAAAGCTTTAAATGACAGAGGATTTAGTATTTGGTCCTGGAGGTAATAGAGGGTCACAGGAGCTGGAGTGGGAGGGGAGAGAGAATGGGACCTGGAGCCGAAGATGAATGAGAGAAGGGGAGGCGTGTCATGAAGACTCTCACTTTGTGACCCTACACCGGTGATGGTGTCATAGATTTAGAATTGGAAGGGAACGTCAAGGCCATCTAATTCAGTTCCTGAATCTTACAGATGATTCACTGAGACAGAGACAGTTTAAGTGACTTTCCCAAGGTCATACAAGTAGTGGAACTGGGATTTGAATCTAGGTGCTTACTGTAAGTCTAACACTGTACCACAGTGCCTGCAGGAAATTGCATCGCCTCTTTAAGATTCCTTAGGAATTACTAAATTATACATGGTGGAAATTCTCATACTGGGAGTCATAGGATCATAGATTTAGAGCTGGAGAGGTTCTTGGAAGACATCTAGCTCAGCCTCATCATTTTGCAGATGAGGACACTGAACCCAGTGAAATGGCTTGCTGAAGGTCACACAGATGATAAATGTGAGGGATTTGAACTGGTAGGACCACAAATTAGCTTACTTGTGTATTTTCTACAGTTTCTGGAGCATAGTAAATGTGATTGTTAACCGACTTTTAATGAATGTATAATTTACTTCTAGATTGTGACCACATCACTGTTGTAGAATATACAAAAGCAGGGAAAAAGGTTTTGAGAAAGTGTTTGAAAGTTTGGGTTAAATTGTAGGGTTAGTAGGTAAAGTTAAAAAACCATAGGGAACTAATAGGGATGGATAGGAAATGTGTAGGAGGGTAGAAATTATAATGATTATAAAATAAGAGAATTTTATATAAATTTTATATAAAATATAAAATTGTAAAATATTTATAAAATTATAATTATATATTATATAATTATATATTATATGTATTAAATAATTATATATATTATATAAATATAAAATTATAAAATAAGAGAAAGGAAGGGAGAGAGTTATGCGAAATTCAGGAGAGAAGCAGACAGGGCAGGAGGAAAAGAGAGTTATCTTTTGCTTTTCCTGAATCAAATGACTGATCCAGTAGTTTGATGACAGTAGTATTTTCTCCATGCCGATGCATTAATGTGATGTTTTGACTTGATCTCTCTAAGCGCAGAAAATGATAGCAACATTCCTCAGCTAGACTAGAAGTTGGAAGACTTTCTTACTGCTTAAAGCTATCAGAGAAAAATTGTTATTGCATTAGAGAGGAGGAAGGAAAATGGCTCATGAGTACTCTATTTCTAGTTTTTATCTGCTTTTGAAATGTTTTTACAGAATTGTAAACTTTGTAAGGTACAGAGCACCACTTCCTGGTTAATTACTTCCTATAAGCCTGAGTAATTCTTAAAGGAGTATTAATTTGCCATTGAACTTTGGGGGAAGAAATTCTGTTCTTGATTGTGTTGTTTTGCCGTTTATATAACATATTAGAAATAGGGTCAGAAGTAATTTAATATTAAGTATGCAGTCACAAAGGGAAGGCAGCTCACTGAAGAAGCTGAAGAATCATTTGTAGATATGAGGTGCCTTCTGAATAAGGAGGGGAACTGTACTTTTTTAAGGTTAAAATTGCTATTTGACTTCCAAGGGATGATTCTTTGGTTCCAAAGATTGAATTAGATGTGAGCTCATTCAGTCTGGGAAGAAAACAATTTTGATTAATGACTTAATTAATGGGAGATACTGAGACAGGCCTTACAGAGCAGTAAAGAAGTTCTTGGCCCCTAGTCCAGTTCTTTGCTGCAGTAGTTCCCCTAACTTTAAAGTAGCCATACCATACCACACATAATAGTTACGTTTTAGAAAGAGTAATAGCTGCAGAGGTGCCCACAAGCTCACAAGAAGCAAAATCCACAAAAGAAGCAACAATAAAACACATGCATAATACTTTAAAAAACAAAAACCCCAATAAAACCCGTGCTCTGAGATATTCATACACATATGCCCAAAGTATTGGTAGCAAGAAAAGCAAATTAGAGATCCTAATATAAGGAGGAAAATTTGATACTAAACGTATCACTTACACATAGGGAACTTTTGACCAGAATATGGCTTTGGAAAGGTATTACTCTATTTCCTATTCAGCAAGAACAGGGTAGGCAGGAGTTTGAGTGGGAGAGTTGGTACAATACATATGTTAAGAGGACATATTTATGTAAGTCAGTATAGGAACTAGAGGCGATATGTAGTACAGGACATTTGGGTGAAAAACAGTGGAGGCAGAAACAGAAGAATGACATCATTGGGATATAGATTAGTGTGGGAAACATTGGTGATTGTCCTCCATTGAAGAGGACCAGAATGCTCTCCCTACTCTAGCGTCAGGTTACAGGGTGTCTGACTGTGGCTGATCACACCAGTATGAGCCCAGAAGGCTCTAGCACAGGTCAGGCGCAATTAGTCCGTGTGAACCTTTGGGGGAGATTCAGTAAAATTTATGCATCTTGCATTTGTTTTGAGCTACTTCAATTCTGATTTGCTCGTAGAGCACAGGACCTTCTTAGATGTGGGCACACTGTGCTGAGGGGTCCTGTGCCAGTGTCTCCCGTGTCCCACAATTGCAAAATTCTTCAGAGACCTTGAGAGTGCCCTTGTATCGCTTCTTCTGACCACCATATGATTTGCTTGCCCTGTGTGAGTTCTCCGTAAAATAGTTTTTTAGACAAGAGTATGTTTGGCATTCAAACAGCAAATGAAGCCATCAGATAGATAGGGATAGGGGACTTTAACTGTCTAGATAGCTATTAGGAGGTGTATCTCTGCCCAAAATAATAGCTAATAGTAATAGCTGATAATGACAGTGTATAGTGCTTATGTTTGTGAGTTGCCATGCTAAGAACTTTACAATTATCTCATTTGATCCATGGGACAACTCTGGGAGGTAGGTGCTATTACTATTCCCGTTTAACAGATAAGGAAGCTAAGGCAAATAGAAGTTGTGACTTTCTTAACAATAAGGATCTGAGGTCAGATTTGAACATAGGTCTTCCTGACTCCAGGCCTGGCATTCTGCAGGTCATGATTTGGTTTCTCAATGACAGCGTTAGTCTTCAAAGGATGTAGGAGTCACTAAGTGGAACTATTTTATTCTGAACTTGATTCGTACCAAGTAGATGGAACTTGAAGCTGAAGTGAAAATGTTGAGAACCCTTGAGAGGAATGACCATTCCATCTCAGAATTTGGGAGAGAACAGGAAAGCTGGGCAGTCTGACCTGTGTCCTTGGGAGAGTCAATTGGGTAGAATTCAGAGAGGAAAGAGAATGATCTCATGCATTAAAATCGTATGAGGCATATGGTCCAGGAACAGTGGAAACCTTTTAAGAGTGAGTTGAAGACAAAGATAAATGATTCCAATGAGGAAAAAAGAAGTTTTTATATAAAGAGCTTGGTTGGAGACTGTGGTACAGAGGAAGAAGTCCTTACTGGTATTAGAGGATCTAGTTCTGAAGTTTAACTACCTGTGTGGTCTTAGGAAGATAGGTCACTTAACTTTGTTAAGCCCCAGTTTCCTCATCTGTAACATGAAGTAATTGAACTAGACAGCCTCCAAGGTCCCTTTTTGTTCTCAATTCTTTGAAACTCATCAGGGCAAATGAGAATTAATAAAAAGTGTGGCATGTGTCTGTAAAAAATATTATTAGGATTGTTGAAGCTCAGAATTAGCTGTAGGTACTTAGAAATGCTGAAGATGACTAAGATGTCTTTAGTTATTTTGGATAAGGCTCTGTAGGAGAGAAGAAAAAAATGTATCCCGTGTGTCAAAAAGAGATAACAATTCAGGTCAGTGAGCTTGAATTATATTCCTTGAAAAATGCTGAAGCATATAATTAAAGTGTTAAAGTGTTTTTAGAAAAGGAAGCAGTGATCACAAGGAGTGGGATTCCAGATAGGAGTTCATCTGAAAAAGACAGAAGACTATTGGCAAAGATATGATATGGCCACCAAGTAGGAAGACCCTACTAGCAAGTGTGGTACTCTTACCATACAGTGCCCATTGCTAAATCATATTCATACTGTTGTTTTCAGTATTGGGCACTATTCCTTCCTGAAATGTAGGACTTTAAAAATGTGTAGGGCCCCAGAAGAGTGTAACCAGTTATTAGTCAGTAAACATTTATTTAGCACCTACTACGTGCCAAGACTGTGCTAAATAACACTGGTGAAGGATGACGAAAGGTATTGCCATCAGAGAATTTGTTGAAGGAATTGGGAATGTTGTGCCTGGAAAAGACTGAGGGGGCACATGGTAATTCTCCTTAAGAATTTGCAGGGCTTTTTTAGGTGGAAGATTCCTTTTATCTCTTTATATTCTGCTTGTGGGTGTTTCAGTCAACTTTGGATATTCTCTCATGCTTATTTATTAAATATTCATGCTCCATTGAGTTCCTAGCTTTTCTTTTCATCACTTGGAGTTGACCTTGTATTCCTGAAAGGTATTCCACCAGAAGCTCTTCTAGGTCCTTTTGAGGTTAAAGGAAGGGCATTCAGTATCATTGATCTGTCATGCACAAGCCTGCCTACTTAAATTCATTGTGGCTCATTACCTGAAAGAAGGCATGGTAGTATCTGTGGTGTCTATTTTTTACTGTAGCAGCAATTAATGTAGCTCTGTATTAAGGGGCTGAGGGATTGGTTGCAAGTGGAAAGAGTACTCACAATGATAAAATTAAGAATCTTTAATTGTGTTGAAGTATGCTTGGAGATACGGTAACATAAGTATCTGCTTTCTAGCTATATATATGCAGAAAGGGGAGATGAAAATAAAGAATGGAAAAGGAAGTTGTCAGTTTTTACCAGTCACATACATTTTCATAGAACCAGTGAAAGTCTGAAGGTAATTAGGTCGTTAGATAGCAAGTAGTTAGCAATTAAACCTTTTTTTTTTTTTAAAGTAGTTTGAAAGTTAAATCCATTCCTGTGGTTACTTACTCCCTTCACAAGTTTAGTTTCAGCTTCTCTAAGCCTTTAAATGACTTCTTGAGTTGCTCTGGACACACATTTCATCATTTGTTAGATAACCTTCTGATCAAAGATTTAAGGCTGGTGACTGTAGAGATCCAGTCCAACCTTCTCCTTTTATAGATTAGGTAGGAAACTGAGACCCAAAGTGGGTAAGTAAATTAATGTCAGCACATGACAGGACCAAATCAGAACTTGGACCGCCTGACTCCAAATCTCCAGTGGTCTTAGGATTGTCACCAAAAAATACGTGACTGATAAAACATTAACTCCGGTTAAAATTGGAGATTGTAATGGGGGGAGTGTGTTTGAAGAAAAGGTTTTTCTTAATATTTTGTCCCCTGCCATCCTGTTTCCTTTCAAATTCTCACCACTTTTCCTTTTTAAACAAACACAATTTCATAAACAACAGATTGGATAATAAAATATTCTTACGCTGCTAAACTAATGGAAGCTGAAATAAAGGATTGTAATACGGTAACTCCTTGAAGAGGGATGGAAGTGTGCAGCAGTAAAGCCTTTTGACTATCCTTAGCTTCACAAAAATTGTTTAGTTCTGATTTTGATAGGTGATTGGCTTCTTTAGATTGAGCTACACTAACTTTTTACCAAGTCACACTTGAAGCCTTTCCAACTTTGCAAGCCCTGGCACACATAGATAGATCGTTGTTTGTTGGCGTAGACTTGTAGAAAACTTAAGATTCTTGTGCTGGACTTTATAATGAAAAAGAAAACCCATACCATGCATTTCGATTTATATGCTAATGATCAATAAGGCAAGCACATAAAATTATGGGCAGAAAACTTGCACTCTGTCAGGGCATTAGATAATGTATGTATATTTCAGATGGTATACAATGAAAGTGTACTCTGTATGATTTCTCTTAAATCCAGGCTTCTTGGAAAAAATAACATTTAGTGCTTTAAAATTTGCAAAGCCTTTGATATACAAAGTCTTGTGCAGGATCCTTCGAAGGTGGTACTGCAGGTACCAGCCCCATATCACAGATGATGACGCTGGGGTTGACACGTTAATCAACTTGCACAGGTTCATGTGGTTAGCAAACGTGAGAAAAATGATTCAAACTCAGGTGTTACATTACACTCTTCAAGTTCATTACTGTATCCACTGGACTACTCTTGCCTTATCAAAAAAGAAGGACGTTTCGGTTTGTTACTACTTTATTGTGGCTTAGTCCGGTGTCACTTAGCCTTGTAATTATCTGAAGGAGATGGACTTTTACTCCAGAAAGTTTTTAGAACATGCCCTGAAGGTTGGAGAATTGGATTGTTGTCTGCTTCTTCACAGATAGGTCACTTCTCATTTGTCCGTGGGGCTCTTACTGACTTTTAGCTGGTAAACAGTTGAATTTGCTGCATCTCCCGCACGGTGTCTGACTCTTAACGATCGTTTATTGATTAATTGCCTGAGTTTGTCTCTGAACAACCTCTGAGGTAGCCGCCTTTTCTGTATTATTTCCTGATGACTTATTCATTTGTTTACTGATTACCACTTTGTATATGTTCTGTAGTAAGTAAAGTAGAGATGCTTTAATTTTAAGCAGTGAAAGTAAAGTCTAATATCCTCTAAATGTCTTTAAGATACAACATTTTTGTTTTTTCTTTGTAGGGATCAAGACCATTAATATTTCGGAAAACCATGTTTAATTCTACTGAGATCAAGCTTAAAAGTAAGTATAACAGTGAGGGGAATGACTTTTTTTTTCAGTAACTTTATGATGTTTTAATTTTGTTTGAAATCTTTACATTTGAAAGGCTGAATTTTTCTCAGTCACAGAGTTCCCATAGTCATAATCTCATTAGTTGAAAATATCAGAGATGACTTTTTTTTTTTTAAACTTATGTCCTTCTTTCAATTACATATTGTTAGGAGAGACAGCATAGCAAAGCCCCAGCCAGATTGGGAATAAGGAAAACTGGGTTTTAGTCTCAGCCTTGCCGTTAACTTGCTCTGGGATGTTTTTTTCAGCTGTAAAATGAAGAATTAGATAATCCCTAAGGTTCTTTTCAGCCAGGGTCTCTTGATTGCAATCCTCTATTTTGTTTTGTTCTACGAGGACTTAATGATATTTTTTCCTTAGTGGAAAGGAGCTTTGTGTTTTCTGCTATACTTCTTGCATCTTTACAGAAGAGAACGTAGAAAATAATTGTAGGATGATATAAGACTTGATGGATGAAATAGGTTATCCTTATAATAAGTTATACCTGTCACATTGGACCTAACAATATACATTAGGAACATTTAAGTTTTTGTAATATTTTAGTGAAGTTCTTAACTTTTTTGATTGAATAAATTCATTTTATTGAGTTAAAACATTAAACACTTCAAAATTACTTTAAAATACTAAATTTGAGTTTATGATTTGCATTTTGAATATAAAATGAAATTCTTTCTTTCTAAATAGTTAAGTCATTCAGCTGTCCTGAACCTGTGAATTTCACCATAGAGTGGCATTTGAAATATCATGCATGTCGCAATGAATATACTAAGTTGGAAGTAAGTAAAACACAAATGTCTTAAGGATTGTATTGCTAATTAGGGTTGGTGGGAAGCAGGAGTATAATGGAATATTAGAATATCAGATTAGGAGATAAGACCTTTACATATTTAATTTTATCTGGCAAACCCCTATACCTAAAAGATTTCCTCTTCATCTCTGCCTTTTTGGATCTTTATTGTCCTTCAAGATGGAATTTACCTGCTATAATTTCCTTAAAATTTCCCTGACTTCTCTAGTTCCCAGTTTTTACTGCTCTTTTCCTGCTTAAATTTCCTTAGGTATTCCTGATCTGTGTATGTGTTGAACCTCACAGTAAAATATAAGCTTTTGAGGACAAAGGAATTTTTTTTGTTTTTGTTTCTTTGACACCTAGCACAGTAGATGCTTAATAGAGTTTACATTACTTTCTCCATGTATCCAGTTTGAGATTTTAGATAAGTCAATTAAACTTTCTTTTTTGAATACACTCCCCAACTTCTTCACAAATATAACATAGGTGAGTTAAACTAATAAAAGTTTGAGAGTCACTTTTTCCCCAGACAAACTTTAAAAATTAAGAATGGAAATCATTAAAACTTTAGTAAATATTTCAATTCCATAACAGGACCCAGTTAAGAGAGAAGAAATTCAGGAGAAAGAAGAGAAATATTTAAGTGGAAAGGAGGGGGAGAGAGCTAGAGGAAGAATGAAAAAGGGATGGGAAAGATTAGCATTTCCTAACCTGCCTCACCCTAGATAATCTCAAATTCTTATCTGACCTCAAATCAGATCTTTTCTCTCTTTGACTGTACCCTTAAATTGATTCTTTTGCTAGCTTCTGCCTATTGCTATATTTAAATAATTTCTTATGACTGGCTTTGGAATTCCTAGTAAGTTTTTATCTTTCTGTTACTTTTAAAATATTATTATTAATATCTTCTGTTTTTAACATTGCTTGCTTTTCCTAATTTATATTGTCCCCTCTCCCCCAGCTTCCTCTGTGATATTTTTAAGCTCTATGTTTTTAATTTTTTCCCAAGTAATTCCTGTATTTTCCTCCATTTTTCTAAAATTGAATAAATGTATGATGGAGTTAATTTTTGAAATTTGCACAAGGGTATTGAATTTAGTTGTATTGTGACCACGGTGGTATATATAGAGGAAAAACTCCCTTTTTTGTATTTTAGCATTCTCCTATTCTGTGGCTTTTGGGAATAGTATCACTAATAACTTAAAAACCTGTTGCATTTTCATAACTAAAATGACTTTTGAGGAGAGAAAAGTGGTCCAGTAGATGTGTGACTTCAGAAATTTTTTTTAAAAGCTGCATTTCACTTAGCATTTATAAAGTACTGTTAGGGAGAATGGTTCTAACTGCAGGAGAACAGAAAGTTAATCAGTAAATGAACCTGAAGGCATATTCACCCATTAGTCTGACAATTCTCTATTTCTGATAGGTACTAATTGTAGTTAAGTATCATATTTATTAGTCATCTCTGTGTTTCATGCTTATATGGCATGCAGCAATGTCTGTCCTACATTATGTACCCTAGTGTTTTAATATTTACATTTAATGTGCATGATAATGTAAAGAATGATGGTTTTAATTATGTGGACTCAAATTCTGCCTCTGACACTATGTGACTTCAGGAAAATTAGTTACCCTTCCTAATCCTCAGTTTCCTTATCTATAGCAAGGAAATGGTATCTATAGCACTTATCTCACAGGCAAGGCAAAGCAACAAGCATTATTAAGCAGGGCCTGTGTGCCAAACTCTGTGCTAAGTGTTAGGGTTACAGATACAAATTTTTTAAAAGTCCCACCTTTTATAGAATTTATATTCTAATGTGGGGAGACAGTACATTAAAAAAAAGAGCTGAAGTGGGAAATGTGTGTAGTGGAAGGCATATGTATGAGGGTGTGATGGCAAAGTTCAGAAAGTCAGAAGCACATCTGGGAGGGCGTAAAGCAGGGCCAACCTGGGCCATTCCTGGAAGAAAAACTTCAGTGGGAGGAGAGGAGTGGCATAGTGAAGGGTTGTTCCTGGATGAGAGAGCCCTAGGTACTGGGGAAGGTTCCTAAATGAGGCCAGGGAATCATTGTAGCAATGAGGTCTGAACAGTCAGAATTCCAGCAAGGAAAGATTCAATGTGGTAATGTATATATAAACTACTTCATAAAACTCAGTGTACTATGTAAATGTCAGCTAATTTCTTTTTTATAGAATTATAGAATTGGAAGTGATTTCTTCTCAATGAATTTCCCTAGAAACATCACTCTCATTTAGAATTTATAAAGAGCAAAGTATTCCTCATAGGTAAAGTTTCTAGATGACTGTAGCTTGCCTTTCTAAAAAAATTATGGATATTTTTTGTTTGTCTAACAACTCAGTTTCTAAATTTCTACCCCTCTCTACTTTCCAGAGAGTTTTCCCTTTAACAAACAATAAAGAGAGAGAAACAAATTCAGGTCAGCCAAGCTAACCTACATGTCAGGCAGGTCCAACAGTACACGCAGAATTCCACACCCAGTGTCTCCCTCCTTTGCAAAGAGGGGAAGGAGACACTTTCTCATCCTTTCCTTGTGACCCAGCTAGATCACTAATTATATATTTCATTTAGTTTCTTGTTTTGTTCTTTTCATTGATGTTGTCACTTTTTTGTTTTCTCTGTATTTCACTTTGCAAGAATTTATCAATCTTCCCATGGTTTTCTGTACTCTTCACATTTATTGTCCATCCCATTACATTCAATATACCACAGTTTGTTTAGCCTATCTTAGGTCAGTTGGTGGACTTTCTTTCTAATTACCACAAATACCACTAATAACTACAAAATGTGCTGCTTTGAATATTTTGGTATATGTAGTCCCTGTCTTTCTAAATGGGGTCTGTCTAATTCAGGATATTTGCTTGGCAATGAGATCTCTGGGTCACAGTATATGAGTGTTTTTGTCACCTTCACATGGTTCCATACTGCTTTCCAGAGTGGTTCCACCAGTTCATAGCTCCACCAACAGCATCTAAGTGTCCATATTTCAACAGCCCCTGTCACATTAACTGTTGTATCTGAGGTCATCTTTACCAATTTTCTGGGTATGAGGTAAAACCTTAGCATTGTTTTGATTTATATCTCTTTTTTGGAGAAGTCTTTTGTATTTTTAGTAATTGGCAGTTGTTTTGAGAATGTCTGTGTATCTACTGGGGGATGACTTTTGGTCTCATGTGTCATGGCCAACAGACCATTATTTGACAGATTTTTTTCCCCTCAAACAGCAGTTTCCTTTGTTATTCTTGCTGGATTCATTTTTGTTTTGAAAAAGCTTTTCAGTTTCATGTAATCAACTATCTCTACTTTTTTGTGATCTTCTCTGTCTTGTTTAGTTAAGAATTCTTCCTTTAGCCATAGTTGCAAAAGTTAACTGCTGGGTGGGGAACTTGAGGGGAAAGGAGAGAATTTGGAACTGCAAATAAAATTGAATTATAACATTGTTGGATTGGGAAGGGGGAAGAGGAGGGAAAGAATTTGGGAGTTGAAAAAAAATAAAATTCAATAATTAAAAAGGTGCTTGATCTGTTTTTCTTTTTTTAATGTGAACATACATAAATATTGCATTTTCAAGTCAAAATTGAACTACTTTTCATTGTTGTTAAATTTTGGTGCATGATCATTTTAAATAATGTAAACTTAAAATACTTGTTTCAGTTTACCTATGTCAATAAAGTTTTTAAACAATTCTAAATTCTATTTGGTAGGAACTGTTGGACAAACACATACTTAGTAGTGATAAAGACTTCTGTGAAGATTATTTCCAAGGAAAACAATGTCACAAGCAAAAAAGTGAACGTTTAAATTGTGACAGTGATTTGCAGATGTTTCCTATGTTGAGTGTGAGTATGTTGTGAATTTCCTGAATATTATATAAGTATTTTCTTTACAGTTAATGCAAATGTCAACAAATTTGTATTAGTGTCAGAATCAGAAAGGGTTTTAATTTTCATAAGCTATTCACTTGAGTGCTCCTTTCTTACCACAACCTCCTTTACCCCTAATCTCTTCAATTTTCTACTTCAGCTAAGGTAATTCTTGGATGAGGTCTTAGAAGACTCTTGTTATTTTTGTTTCAGTCATGTCTGACTTTTCATGACACTGTTTGAGGTTTTCTTGGCAAAGGTCCTGGAATGGTTTGCCATTTTCTTCGCCTGTTCATTTTGCAAATGAGGAAACTGGACAGGAAGGGTTAAGAGACTTGCCCAGCTAGTAAGTGTCTGAGACCAGATTTGAATTCAGGTCTTCCTGACTCCAGACCTGATGCTTTACCTACTGTGCCACCTAGCTGCCCTAGAAGCCTCTAACCATCAAGAAAAAAAACAAAACCCAAAAAACATTTTTCATACTGCAGTACTTTAGACAGCAGCCTCTGTTAATTTTTTTTTTCAATTTATTTATTTAACTTTTTACATTCATTTTCACAAAATTTTGGGTTCCAAATTTTCTCCCCTTTTATCCCCTCCCCCCACCCCAATACACCGAGCATTCTAATTTTCCCTATCACCAATCTGCCCTGTCTTCTATCCTTCCTCCCTTCTCTTGTCCCTATCTTCTCTTTTGTCCTGTAGGGCCAGATGACTTTCTATTCCCCATTAACTGTATTTCTTATTTCCTAGTAGCAGCAACAGTACTAACCAGTTGAACTTTGAGTTCCAGATTCTCTCCATCCCTCCCTTCCCACCCATTCCCTTTGGGAAGGCAGGCAATTCAATATAGGCCATATCTGTGTAGTTTTTCAAATGACTTCGATAATAGTCGTGTTATGTAGGACTAATTATATTTCCCTCCATCCTATCCTGCCCCCCATTGTTTCTATTCTGTCTTTTGATCCTGTCCCTCCCCAAGTATTGACTTCAAATTACTCCCTCCTCCCATTGCCCTCCCTACCATCATCCCCCCCTTGCTTATCTCCTTCTCCCCCACTTTCCTGTATTGTAAGATAGCTTTTCATACCAAAATGAGTGTGCATTTTATTCCTTCCTTTAGTCAAATGTGATGAGGGTAAACTTCTTGGTTTTTTTTGCTCAGCTCTCCTCTTTTTCCTTCCACTAAAAAGTCTCCTGCTTGCCTCTTGAATGAGATATAATTTATCCCATTCCATTTCACCCTCTTTCCTCCCACTGCATTTCTCTCTCACCATTTACCTTAATTTCTTTTAAGATATGGTCCCATCCTATTCAATTCACTCTGTGCTCTCTGTCTCTGTATGTGTGTGCATGCGTGTATGTGTTTGTGTGTGCATGCATGTATGTGTTTGTGTGGTCCCACCAACTACCCAGATACTGAAAAATTTTAAGAGTTACAAATATTGTCTTTCCATGTAGGAATGTAAACAGTTCACTTATGGTAAGTCCCTTCTGACTTCTCTTTGCTGTTTACTTTTTCATGCTTCTTCTCATTCTTGTGTTTGGAAGTCAAATTTTCTTTTCAGCTTTGGTCCTTCCATCAAGAATGCTTGAAAGTCCTCTGTTTCATTGAAAGACCATATTTTCCCCTGAAGTATTATACTCAGTTTAGCTGGGTAGGTGATTCTTGGTTTGAGTCCTAGTTCCTTTGACTTCTGGAATATCCTATTCCACACACTTCGATCCCTTAATGTAGAAGCTGCTAGATCTTGAGTTATCCTGATTTTGTTTCCACAGTACTGGAATTGTTTCTTTCTAGCTGCTTGTAAGATTTTCTCCTTGAGCTGGGAGTTCTGGAATTTGGCCACAATGTTCCTAGGAGTTTCTCTTTTTGGATCTCTTTGAGGTGGTGATCGATGGATTCTTTCAATACTTATTTTGCCCTCTGGTTGTAGAATGTCAGGGCAGTTTTCCTCGATAATTTCATGAAAGATGATGTCTAGGCTCTTTTTTTGATCATGGCTTTCATGTAGTCCCATAATTTTAAAATTGTCTCTCCTGGATCTATTTTCCAGGTCAGTTGTTTTTCCAATGAAATATTTCACATTCTCTTCCATTTTTTCCTTCTTTTGGTTTTGTTTGGTGATTTCTTGGTTTCTCATAAAGTCATTAGACTCCATCTGTTCCATTCTAATTTTGAGAGAACTATTCTCTTCAGTGAACTTTTGAACCTCTTTTTCCATTTGGCTCATTCTGCTTTTGAAAGCATTCTTCTCCTCATTGGCTTTTTGAACCTCTTTTGCCAATTGAGTGAGCCTATTTTTCAAGGTGTTATTTTCTTCAGCATTCTTTTGGGTCTCTTTTAGCAAGGTATTGACCCGTTTTTCATGCTTTTCTTGCATGTCTCTCATTTCTCTTCCCCGTCTAACTTGCTTTTCAAAATCCTTTTTGAGCTCTTCCAAGGCCTGAGCCCACCAGACATCCCCCTGGGATGTTTGGGATACAGAGGCCCCGCCCTCCACATCTTTCCCTGATGGTAAGAATCCTTCCTCTTCATCAGAATTGAAAGGCAGGAACATCTGAACCCCATCAATGTAGCTTTCTATAGTCTTATTTTTCTTCCCTTTTCTGGGCATTTTCCCAGCCAGTTACTTGACTTCTGAGATTCCTGTCCACCCCCACCTAGATCCGCCCAGCTAGTGCTTGGGGTCTGAGATTCAAATGGGCTTTCCGCAGCAGGCGTGGCTGCTATTCAATGTGAGCTTAAGTTCTGGTGCTTGGGTCGGGGCAAGGCCGCCTCCCAGGCTCAGTTCCCTCAGGGAGTTCATGCAGAGACCTGAACTTCTGCCTGCTGCTGCCTGCTGTCCTGGGCCGCCCCTGCCTCTGCTGCTGCCTCTGCCACTCCCTCTGCTGCTGCCTCCCAAGGGGGCCCGAGTCATGGAGACACCTCGCTCCCCTCTCATCCAGCCCAGACGTCTCTCTCACTGACCTGTAGTGTCTGTGGGTGGAGGGACCTTCACAGCCGCCGGAGGTTCCATCCCTGAAGCCTGCTTGGATCTGCTCCTCTGGGGCTGCGGCCAGGGCAGCTCAGGGGTGGACTCCACTTTCCGGAGCTGTCCCTGGGGATGGCTCTCCAGGGCTCTCTGGAACGGAAATCTTTTCCACTGTGTTTCTGCGCACCTTGTAGTGATCCAGAATTTGTGGGTAGTTCTTCTTGCAGGAAATATATAGGCTGTGGGTTCGGAGCTAGCATACGTGAGTCTTTCTACTCCACCATCTTGGCTCCACCCCCAATTTTTTTTTTTTTTTTTTTTTACAAAAGATTTGTGCTGTTCTCCCCAAAGGTTAGTTGTAACCTAATACTTATCCAGGTACCTCCATCAGCAGCTTTGCAAGACTCATTGGGGAAATTCTTTGCTCCCTAAATGCCTCTTCTCTTGTCTCACTTTAATTCCAGCACCCCCAGCCAAATAGAGAGCCATAGGAGAGACCTTGGTCATCTCTTTGTCTTCGTTATAATTGAGTCTTTTCTTTCTCTTCCGAAAAGGCAGATCCACCATCAGTTTATAAATTAGCTTGTTTTTTGTGGGGAGGGGAAGAATATGCACATATACACACATGCATAGATTTATAGCTCTGAAGGTTTTAGTGTAAAAAAAAGGCATTTTTTCTTTATGTTCAGATTTTATTTCAGTATTTTTCACACAAATTGTGTGTATGTTATTAGCTTTTAAGCAACTGTAAGTCCATATTCTTAATCATTGTGTATTATCTTTTCTAAATGGTCCAAAACTCATAAAAGTTGCAAAAGAACTTCAAGAGAATGTATGATCCCTGCTCATCATCATTCCAAAGTCTCATAAGTGGAGATTGTTTTCCGTGAAAGGAATAATGGTTAAATCTAATGGACTATGGCATACTAAACCTCTAGTCTTCTCTTAAATGTTAAATCCCTGTTCCTTTAAAATTTCCTTATAAATTCTACCAATTCAAACTTGTTAATTATTTTAAGTGTCATTTTATTATTTTGCCCTGTTAAAATATGAGGTTTCTATAAAGCAGCTAAATAGTGCTATGTGTTATTAGGGAAAACACATCAGTTAACACATTTAATTGTAGGCTTAGAAAATAATAGCAGCACTTTATTTTGTCCTCTTTTATTTAACTTATCCTTTGGGATTCTTACATATTTTATACAGAGAGAGATTCCCCTTTTGGTATGTGTTATCTCTGACAACTGTTGGTTTTATTCCTTTCAGAAAGTACTGAAAATAGTTTTTATTTTGGGTTGGCCTTGTCGATCTCAATCATCTGTTCTCTTTTTTAGAGTAAAGAACAGACAGTAGTAAATATGAAAAAACTTCCAGCCTTACAAGGATCAATGGTAAATTTTATTTTCATTTGTTCCTAAACCAAAGATACAGTGCAGTAGGACTCCTAGAAAAATCTGGTACTGATAGATAGTTTCATTTTGTTGAGTTGTAATTATATGTGTTTGGGGTTGAGGAGGCAGAATAACTGGTTTGCAAGTAGAGTTATTAGAATTGGGATGATTTAAATGAAGATGTGTTGTATGTATTATGTCTACATCAATCCCACATTCTTTTGTGTATTGTTTTAAAACCATCTTTAAAGTTTCATTTGATGATCTTTCTCTGATTTCTATATTGTTATTCCCTGCCTTTTACCTTGTGCTCATAAGGAATAGAGGAAAAAAATATAAACCAGATGATGGAGATTGTTTAAGCTCATAGGAATGGATCAGAAATGGCAGTGAAGAGAAGAGAGGGAACAGAGAAATGGAGAGTTCAGAGAGAAGGGGGCCAGGAAAAGTAATCAGCAGAGCGGTGATTCAGAGAAGGGGAAGTGCAGGAGAATCTTGTAGCCACGAAATTCAGAGCCAGAACCAGGACCTTGGAGAGCATTCTCATCCAGGCCTTCGTTGTATAAATGAGACCCAGAGAAGACACAAGATATAAAAAGTTATTAACGTAACAAGTGGTGGACCTGAAATCTGAGCCCAGTTTGTTGTGGTTCCAGGTGCTGTCTTTTCTACCGCGCTCCTTTTCTTAGAGTAAAGTGTGTTTGTCATTTGCCTTTAGTCTAGATAGGTTCTTCATAAATTCTCTGAACCATTTTTTAAAAAGGCATGTTTTAGAAAAAATACGTGTTGACAATAGCTGCCAAAAAAGGAGGTATGTATAGAAAGATGGCATTTAGAGAAAAAGCTTTTTTGCTCAGTATGGTAGTAAAGAATTGGAGCAAAGATTTACTTGAATAAAACAGGTATTTGAGATTTTCGTCATCAGTCTAGCTTTTACCCTTTATGTTTGCTACACTAAAAGCAAATCCAACCAAGAGCTAATAATTGTTTTAAAAGTTAAGGAGCAAATAGTTGCCATTTTAAATGGTCATTTCCTTTTGCCATAAAAGGATTTTTTTCTGTTTTATAGGATGATGTTGTAGCCACAACATGGAGGGATGGACCACATCTCTTTATTATTTCTTTTAAAACAGAAAAGGAAGACACAAACTGGAATTTGAATGGTACAGTTGTTTAAAAACTTGTTTCTTTGTGTTTAAAATATTCTGTTTCTTAATTCTAAGTGTTAGTAAAACACCATTTAAAAGTTATTCATGCTTTAGAAAGTGATTATTGTTTTTGGAATGGCTTTAAATTTCTAAGATGAAAGTCTTATGCTTTTCCTAAGAGTAAATTTGTATTATATTTTAAAGAAGTATTTTAATTTATTTTTGAATTATCTAAGAAACTTAAATTTCCGGTTAAAAAGATAGTTTAAAATTTAAAACCTTATGGTCAGCTATTAAGTTTAGTCCACACTTGCAAATTTCAAAATTTTTAATGAAAATAGTATTTTGGAGAAAATTGTCAGATATTATGAGATCTTCAAAAATTTCAAAATTTTATTGTATTGAACGTTTCTAGTGGACGTCATTGGGCCCTTCAATAGTTTTGATTTCATAGAAATTTATTTGGTAAAGAAACACATTGACTTCTACATGAGATTTTATTTCCTTTCAGCAAGCAGTTACTGGAGGGAGGTAGGTAGCTCTGTGGATAGGTTTAAGTCTGGCCGCACATACTCACTAGCTCTATTATCCTGGGATACTCATTTAACCTCTGTTTGCCTTAATCCACTGGAGAAAGTGATGGCAGACCCCTCCAGCATCTTTGCCAAGAAAACCCCACGGGGCGGAGCCAAGATGGCGGAGTAGAAGGACGCACGTTTACGAGCTCCGAAACCAAAAGCCCATAGAATTAATGTAAAAAGAGTCCCCCATAACTTCTGGGTCAATACAAGGTGTGCAGAAGCAGAGTGGAAGAGATTTCCGTTCCAGGGAGCCCTGGAGACCCGTCCCCAGGGTCCGGCGCGCCCCAGAAAGTGGACCCCACCCCCAGCGCTGCCCTGGCCACGGCCCCAGAGAAGCTGATCCGAGCAGGCTTCAGAGATGGAAGCTCCGGCAGCCGGGAAAGTCCCTCCACCCACAGAAGCTACAGGTCAGTGAGAGAGTAGGCCGGGCTGGAGGAGAGGGGAAGCAGGGCGTCTCCGTGACTCGGGCCCCCTCGGGAGGAAGCAGCGGCGGCAGAGACGGGGGCAGGAAGTGGCGGAGGCAGAGGTGTGGGCAGAGGCTGAGGCGGCAGCGGCCTGGGACTCAGGAATCCCCCAACAGCAGGCAGGATCTTCATTACGGAAGATTCCCGCATAAAACCTGACGGAGCTGAGCCTGGGAGATGGCCCTGCCCCCACCCCGCTCTATTACTGAAGGCTTCAGCTCAAAGCCCCCAAGGGAACTGAGATTGGGAGGCGGGCCCCCCCCACCCTGCCCCAACCCGCTCCATTCCTGAAAGTCTCTGCATAAAGCCCCTGAGGGATCAGAGTCTGGGAGGCGGCCCTGCCCCGACCCCAGCACCTGAACTAAAGCTCACTGATTGACAGCCAGCAGGAGGAAAGCCCATTTAAATCTCAGAGGCCAAGCACTAGCTGGGCAGATCCAGGCGGGGGTGGAAAGGAATCTCAGAAGTCAAGTAACTGGCTGGGAAAATGCCTAGAAAAGGGAAGAAAAATAAGACTATAGAGAGTTTTTTCCAACAAATGCAAATGATCCCGACCTTCGGATCTGATGATGAGGACGTATCCTTGCCATCAGGGAAAGACGTGGAGGGCGGGGCCTCAGTACCCCAGACACCCCAGGGGGGTGGTGGGTGGGCTCAGGCCCTGGAAGAGCTCAAAAAGGATTTTGAAAAGCAAGTTAGACAGGTGGAGGAAAAACTGGGAAGAGAAATGTCAGAGATGCAACAAAAGTATGAAAAAACGGGTCAATACCTTGGTAAAGGAGACCCAAAAAAATGCTGAGGAAATTAACACCTTGAAAAATAGGCTCACTCAATTGGCAAAGGAGGTTCAAAAAAGCCAATGAGGAGAAGAATGCTTTCAAAAGCAGAATGAGCCAAATGGAAAAAGAGGTTCAAAAGTTCACTGAAGAGAATAGTTCTCTCAAAATTAGAATGGAACAGATGGAGTCTAATGACTTTATGAGAAACCAAGAAATCACCAAACAAAACCAAAAGAAGGAAAAAATGGAAGAGAATGTGAAATATCTCATGGGAAAAACAACTGACCTGGGAAATAGATCCAGGAGAGACAATTTAAAAATTATGGGACTACCTGAAAGTCATGATCAAAAAAAGAGCCTAGACATCATCTTCCATGAAATTATCAAGGAAAACTGCCCTGACATTCTAGAACCAGAGGGCAAAATAAGTATTGAAAGAATCCATCGATCACCACCTGAAAGAGATCCAAAAAGAGAAACTCCTAGGAACATTGTGGCCAAATTCCAGAACTCCCAACTCAAGGAAAAAATCTTGCAAGCAGCTAGAAAGAAACAATTCCAGTACTGTGGAAATACAATCAGGATAACCCAAGATCTAGCAGCTTCTACATTAAGGGATCAAAGGGCGTGGAATAGGATATTCCAGAAGGCAAAGGAACTAGGACTCAAACCAAGAATCACCTACCCAGCTAAACTGAGTATAATACTTCAAGGGAAAATATGGTCTTTCAATAAATAAATAAATAAGGAAATAAGTAAGTAAGTAAATAAGTAAATAAAAAAACTGAGGCCCCAAAATGAGAAAAGACACACACACAAAAAAAAAGAAAATATGGTCTTTCAATGAAGCAGAGGACTTTCAATCATTCTTAATGAAAAAACCAGAGCTGAAAAGAAAATTTGACTTTCAAACACAAGAATGAGAAGAAGCATGAAAAAGGAAACAGCAAAGAGAAGTCTTAGGGGACTTACCAGAAGTTAACTGTTTACATTCCTACATGGAAAGACAATATTTCTAACTCTTAAAACTTTTCAGTATCTGGGTAGTTGGTGGGACCACACATACACATGTACACACATGCACACACATACACACATGCACACACATACAGAGATAGAGAGCACAGATTGAACTGAATAGGATGGGACCATACCTTAAAAGAAACTAAGGTAAATGGTGAGAGAGAAATGTAGGGGGAGGAAAGAGAGGGAAAGGGAAGGGGGTAACTATATGTCATTTAAGAGGCAGGTAGGAGTTTTTCTTAGTGGAGGGAAAAAGAGGAGAGCTGAGAAAAAAAACAAACAAGAAGTTTACCCTCATCACATTTGATTAAACGAAGGAGTGAAATGCACACTCATTTTGGTATGAAAACCTATCTTACAGTATAAGAAAGTGGGGGAGAAGGAGATATTGCAGGGGAGGGGATGATGGAGGGGAGGGCAAAGGGAGGAGGGAGCAATTTGAAGTCAACACTTGGGGAGGGACAGGATCAAGAGACAGAAGAGAAACAATGAGGGGCAGGTTAGGAGGGATGGTAATCCAGTTAGTCTTACACAACAGGACTGTTATCGAAGTCATTTGCAAAACTACACAGATAGGGCCTATATTGAATTGCCTGCCGTCCCAAAGGGAATGGGTGGGGAGGGAGGGATGGGGAGAATTTGGAACTCAAAGTTTTAGGAACAACTGTTTAGTATTGTTGTTGTAACTAGGAAAGAAGACATACAGTTAAGGAGGAATAGAAAGTCATCTGGCCCTACAGGAGAAAAGAGAAGATGGAGACAAGAGAAGGGAGGGATGACAGAAGAGAGGGCAGATTGGAGATAGGGAAAATTAGATTGCTTGGGGTATTGGGGTGGGGGGAGGGGATAAAAGGGGAGAAAATTTGGAACCCAAAAATTTGTGAAAATGAATGTAAAAAATTAAATAAATAAAATTAAAAAAAAAAAAAAACTCCACATGGGGTTACAAAGAATGACTGAAATAACTGAACAGCAACAACGGTGATGACAAAACATTTACTAAGAACCCATCACATATCGATATAGTTGCTTGCATGTGGCACATGTTTAATAAATATGAGCATGGATGAAACATAATATTATCTCTGTCTTCAGGAGATTTCTAGGCTCGTTGGGGAGATCAATTGGTTCAGCAAATAACTTTACTGGGTCTCTCATTTTATAAATATTGGTACTACTTCCAGCATAGCTAGAATATCTTTCACTTTTTTATCCTTTGTGATTTTTGTCCATATCTTTTTAGAAACCTTGCATGTCATATATATGCCTGATTGCCTAGGGGCCTTCATCTTGTCCTCTTAATATGTTATGAGTCCTAGTAGAGCATTTGGGCTGTCCAGATGTTATCCTTCATTCTTATTTTATAAATTTATGTCCAGTTTAATAATGTTTGCCATAGCTTATGTCCCATTGGCATAGACCTTCGAGAAGCCACAATTAACTCCATGTTACAGTGAGACAGCAGTAATATGTCTATGGAGTAGAATTACACAAATGAGAATAGAAATGCAGAAGAGGGGTTGTAGAAATTGAGTTTAGAGAGGAGTTGTTTCCTGCTTCTGGTGATGCATGTAGAGCATACCACAATGCCATTAGGAATCCAGAAGGAATTGCTAAGGATTATAAAATTTTTGCCAAGAAACTGAAGACTTTAGCACCATAAATGGGGTTTTGTTAGTGCTGCTAATCTAAAGCTTTAGGAAAGTTGAAGATTTGGGAAGTGAAGATCTAGATAAAAATATGGATTTGAGAATGTGACTGAATTTCTGGTCACTGGTTCAAAATACAGGAGTGACTAGTTCCTGGTTCCGGATGGAGTGTACCTAATAATACCTGCTAAAAATGGATCCACTTGTAGTCTTATAAATCTAATCACAAGGGCTTTAAACTTAAATGGAGTAGGAAGAGAGAGAATTACCTTCATAACCACCAGCCTTATACTTTGATCATTTCTATAATGTGAAAAGAAAACTAGTAGAGATACTCAGAACTTCATAAAAGACAAGCCAAGAAAGGAGCCAGAAATAAAATGTGTGGCTTTAGATTACTATTTTGTATAAAGTATGAGAACAAGGCAAGGTAGAAATTATAAAATGAGAAGGGAAATAGGGCATCTTGAGTATTTCTGAGATCTGGTAAGATGAGACCTATAAAAGGATATCATTATGGACGTGTACAGTCAAACTATATGGAAGTGTAGAAGAAACTGGGTAAGGAGCAGGGAACACAGATATAGGAAGTGTACTAAAGTGAGGGAAACCTAGTGATCAGATAGAGGGAAGCAAGGAGAAGGACATTTGGATGAATTTGAAAAGAGGCAGAAAAATAAAGAATATTGTCAATGACCAAACTGCAGAATGCCTGGAAAAAATATAGCTAAAGCATTTTGGGAATCGGTAATCAGGCTTTTCTGGGAGGCATGATTTTTTTGTGATTCAGAACTACAATTATCTAGATATTTATTGGAGATCTACCTGCCTTCAACAGTGTAGCTAGTGATTCCTTGGAATGCTTTAATGATAATTCCATCCATCAGAAGGTGGATGAGCCCATGAGAAGAGCTTCAGTTCTGAGCCTGATTCTTATCAGTAAGGAAGTGTGGTAGCTGGGGCATGTCACAACTTTACCTTAAAATTTGTGACAAAGAAAGAGGAAAACTGCGTAGTCTGACATGTAACTTAGGCTTTTGGAGATCAGATTTCAAAGGTTTGGTAGAATCTTATGGCCCAGAATTTTCTTGAGGTGGTACTCCTAGGAGGGGTGGAAGGTTCTCAAAAGTGAAATTCTGAAGATTTTAAAGAGAAACAATTTTAATGAGAAGGAAAGGGTAAAGTCCTCTAAAAACACTAATGTGAATGTCCAGAGAACTCACAAACCAACTTAGGTTTTTAGAAAGATAAAAACAAGGGAAAGTCAGAAAAGAATGAATATGGAAGTGATCTTTGAGAAATAGTGTCAATATCACTTGAGCTCAGGGTGAGCTGAGGCTCTCAGAAAGTAAAGGAAAACAAAAAGGGTAGGAACAGAAAGTAGAGGAGACTGCAAGAAAGGATAGGAACGCTTCCCTAGTTGACTGAGGAAATGATAGAAATGGTGATGAAGGATCAGGTCAAACTCACTTTTGTTTTTACTTTCTCTACCAAGGAGAATAATCTTTGGATGGAAAACGACAGAACAAAAATACCTGATAGAGAATTGAAACTCAAAATAAATGGGAAGGTAGTAAGAGTGAACGTATTTGTCTTGATGAATTTGTCAGCAGATTTAGATGAACTGCGTGTGTACTAAAGAAATAGCATATAGGTGAGAGCTATTGTCCGTTGATCTTTGAAACATTTTATGGGATTAGAGAAAAACAAATGTCCTAATTTTTTTTAATGGAAAAATTGTATACAAACTGTAGGCTACTGAACATGCTTTTGATTCCTGTCCAAATTCTTAATGTAGCAATAGGATTTAATTTGTTCTGCTTGGCTTCAGAGGTAGAAACAGGAAAAATAAGTAGAAGCCACAGAAAGGTGTATTTAGGTATGATATAAAGAAAAATCTTATTAACAGAATTGCTGAAAAGTGAAATATGCTACCTCTGGAAACAGTGGATTCTTCCAAGGCTGAATATTGTAGATGCATTCTTTTTCAAGTGTAGGTGATACCAGTATGACTCTGAGGTCTTGTCCATCTCTTGATCCTGTAATTGTGAGAGAGCCAGAGAAGGAGAGATCACATCTGCCTTGGAGGAGCAATGAACACTTTAATGGATGAATTGACATCTAATTCGATCTGAGCTTTCAAGCATGAGAAGACTTTCAGTGGGTAGATATTGGAGTGTGTAGTAGAGACAAAGGGTAGAAGCATAACAGCAGCAAAGTATTGGATATGTAGTCAAAAGAAATGTGGTTTGTTCTTTTGGTTCTAGCATGTAACATGAGAAGGAAAACAGTGGAAATAAGGCCAAAAAGTTTATGAGAGGCTTTTGTGTTTGGTTGAGGATTTGGGACCTTATTTGGTAGATAGGGAGGGTTATGCTATTGGAAGTCTTTAAGCACTACTGTGACATGATTAGAACTATCCCCTAAGAGGAGTGTTATGAGGAGTAGGTACATTAGATTGGCCCAGGAAGGGACGAGGGCTCTGGAAACTAGTTCAGAACCAAATGCAGTATTCTAGATGAGATTTAATGGGTTAATGTGTGTGTTCATCCTTCGTTGCTGAGGAAGACCATGCCATCATAGAAGTAATAACATGACTTGCATTTGTTTTGAGTGAGGTAGGGCTGTGCAGGTCACCAGCCTCACTTCTCCTCCAGAGCCATCTGAATCCAGTGACCAGATAGTCATCAGGATGCTGGAGATGACCCCGGATGAGGCAGTTGGGGTTAAGTGACTTGCCTAAGATCACACTGCTAGTGAATGTCAAGTGTCTGAGGTGAGATTTGAACTCAGGTCCTCCTGACTCCTGCACTAGTACTCTATCCACTGTGCCACCTAGCTGCCCAATGGGTTGTAATGACAGTGGGAATGGAAAGGAAGGAACAGATATGAGAGATGTAGTAGATAGACCCAACAGGACTTGGTGACTGACTGCATTTGGAGAGGGAGAAGAAGTGAGTTTTAAGCCTGGATGATTGAAACTATGATGCCATCTGTGGAAATACTCAAGTTCAGAGCAAAGCTAAGTTTTGGGAAAAGATCATTTGGTTTTGGACATGCTTGGTTTGAATTAGGTCCAGGCAAGATATCAAAGTCAAGATACCTAGGAGGCAACTGGAGCTTCTGGTCTGGAGCTCTAGAGAGAGCTTGTGACTGAAAAGTCAGCCCTCTTGAGGTATAGAAAAGAATACTGAGGATGAATCCTTTCAGTGACACCAACATTTAGTGGTGGAACAGGGGAAAAGCAACCAGAAATAAAGATAAAAGAAGCAGTCAGAGCAGATGTGGATTAAAGCCAGATCATGAGTCTGAAGAGGAAGTAGATAGTAAGAAATTAAAAGCAGCAAGTATAAGCTAATCTTTTATAGTGAAAGGAAGGCAAGAAATGAGATGAATGAATAAAAAACTGAAAGAATTAAGGAGAATGAGTAAATAGTTTAACATTGGCTCTTCTTGCTGCTTCTTTACTTTGGGATAGGAAGGAGTACAGTGTTAAAAAATGAGTGAAAATTGTGGTCTTTGAAGATTAGAAGTCTTTCTGCTAATTCTAGCTCCTCTACTTCAGTTAGTTTTTTAAATATTTATTCTCTGTCACCTATCCTCTGCCATTAAATATTCTAAGAGTAGGAAAGCATTGGCAACATTATATTAGCTGTTGGGAGAGATCCAAAAGGATAAGACTAAAAGCTTGGTCTCATCATTTGAAGAAAAGGCATAGACGTGAAATAGATAACTCTAAAAACCTACTTTTCTTGGATTTAGGCATGCAGAATGCATGATTATTCTTCCTCTTGTAAATGATATAGCTATCTGGTTATAAACAAATTTGACCGAAGTCAATTGACCTAGCATGGGTCGGATTATTGAATTAGTCTGTCAAATAAGTAATTGTCGAATACTGTATTGTTATAATTACCATTGTGTTAGATGAAATATAATATAGGTTTTCATGCATTTGAATGAAAGAAAAAGTATTACGTATTTGTTACATGCCAAATAATGTGCTGGTTATAAAGTTAAAAGAGCAGGATAGTCCCTCCTCTCTGGGAACTCACATTCTCCTTGGGGGGATCATAGTGCACGTAGGAGGGTGGAGCTACAGGAAGGAGGATGTGCAGGGACTTAAGTCATCTGGGAAATGGGTTTGTTTTAAATAGCTTAATAAAAGAAACTGATAGAAAACCTGTTTGTTTTTTTTCCCCACTAGTTTCTCTTTCGATGGTGGGCCTTCATGGATATATCTCTGCATCAGAGTGGCCTTTAATGATTGTAAGTAGGAGAGTAAATGAAAATCAACAAATGGTGGAATGTTGATGTTAGCAATAGAGAGGTAATCACTGACCCTCTCTCATTTTACAGATGAGGTAGTTGAGATCTTGAGAGTTGAAATGGCTTTCCTAGAATCTCTCATCAAGTGTCTTATTTTGTCAGTACTCATCCATCTTTAGTTCCAAAGTACCAAAAATGTAGCAAATAACAGAATGATATTTGAACACAGAAAGCCAGCCTTAAGAGAATTAAGGCTTACACGATCCTTTTCCTTCCTTTTCTTTCTACAGTTTTACATGGTGATGTGCATTATTTACATTTTATATGGTGTCCTCTGGCTAATGTGGTCTGCCTGTTACTGGAAGGATTTATTAAGGATTCAGTTCTGGATTGCTGCTGTTATTTTCCTGGGAATGCTGGAAAAAGCAGTATTTTATGCGGAATATCAAAATGTCAATACCACAGGACTGTCTTGTAAGTTGCTGATCTGTTACATAAATGATATATGAGGTATTTGGCTGGGTGGATTCTAGAGACCTTCTGACTTCTGTTAGTCAACTATAACAAGTATGGAAAAGGAGGGAATTGAAGGGGAACCATGTGGACCTTTGAATAGAAGTTGGATCTATGGTTTCATAGGTTCCCCACCATTGTAATTTTCTGGCAGAGCTTGGTTAGCCACTTGTTGGGTGTGTTGTGGTGGAAATTCTTTAGTTATGAGTTGGATTAGATGGTACCTAAGTTCCTTCTAATTCTAAAATTCTAGCATCTTATGATTCCTTTATTATTTCCATCCTTTAAATAAAATTCTAGTTCACTGTTATGGATCCCAGAGTAACTTATTAGCTAAAATAATTTTTTGTTGGTGAAAATTAGAGATTTTTTGAGTCAGTGACCTTCTACTTCTACTTGCTTACTTTTCCCTTTCTCTTTTCACCATAACAAGGAATCCACTTTATTTTAGTAGCATTGTAACTGTATACTATTCACATGCAGCCAGTTTTTCAACTTTTGTAAGGGTTACTGTACCCAGGAGGGCTCACAGATGACAAATCTCAGAAAGACTTGACCAAATCTAGTTGAAGAAATAGGAATTCTTGAATATGGAGAATTGCTTCTCGTTCACTATTTTGTATCAGAAGTGATTTGTTTCCTTTTCAGCACAAGGTTTATTAATGTTTGCTGAGTTGATTTCTGCGATTAAGAGGACGCTAGCACGGCTCCTGGTTATTATTGTGAGCTTGGGCTATGGCATTGTGAAGTAAGTAATAGGTGTTATTACGACCATCCTGCCTCTGAATTTTCCATTTAATAATGCCTGCACTTTTCCAGTCAGACTTAAATACTTCACTTTTTGACTCAGCCTCCCTCGTCCTCTAATTCATTTCCAGTTCTATTGCATCTGCCCTTCCTTTTCACTCTCATTACTGCTCACCTGTTTTAGGATTCTTTCCCTCTGGCTTGGCCATTTGCAGTTGTTTCTTAACTGATCTTCCTGCTTCCATATTGCTAATATTATCTTCTTAGATATAGCTTTGCCAGAGTAACGCTCTCCTCAAAAAGCTGCCATTCATTTTGTAAAGTCTTACACGTTGTTCTTTGATATATATTTGCATGCCTGTTTTAAACCATGTTAGTTCCAATCCTAGGGCAAGGATAATTTTTCTTACTTTTTTTTTTTGCCTTGCATCAGGACTTAGGCCTTACAGCCTCACATTACATTTGGGAGAAAAGGATTCAGCTTCTTCTCCTAGGGAAACAAGTGTTAGAATTTTATTGATTCTAAAAAAGATAGTAGATACCTTAGATACTAGAAGATACTTTTTTGCATAAATCTCTTCTGACAGTTTGTATTCACCTATTTAGAAGTTGGGTGGTGGTTGGGTTTTTTTGTCGTTGTTTAACTGGGTCTGTGGTTTTATTGGTGCGGGGAGTTCTCAGGCATCTCCTTCTACAGTAGCAGTTCGTAATGTTGGAGCTTTCACTAGTGCACTGAGAGGTTGAGTGATTTGCCCAGGGTCACAGCCAGTAGGTGTGAAGAGGTAGTATTTGTGAAGAGGAAGACTCAGGTCTTCCTTTATAAGTAGAGAAGGGTTCCATTCTCTCTGTATCCTCAGGGCCTCATGTACTACTGGCACATAGTAGGCTCTTACTCATTGCTTATTGATTGATTCTTGACTGAGTCTGGCTCTATCCATTATGCTATAATTATGCTCTTATAAAAAGTCAGAGCAGGAAAGGAATTTGGGTTATTGAGGGTTCCACATTAATTTGGATCCAGGTTATCAAAACCACTGTTAAGTCACTTGAAATTATGGCTTCAGAGTTCTAAGCTTGAATATTATACCATTTTGGATTTTATTTTTAACTAATTTTTTTCTTAAAATGGATTTTGGTAGTTTGCAAAACACTTTTATTTCATATAAAATAGCCCTGATGGGTGGGTGTTGAGTGTCCTGAAACTATGAGTACCATGAAATTTGTTGATTCAAGGTAATTGAATTTAATTCTTCTTTTACAATTTATTTGAATTTTCTTAAGATGCCATGATTCCAGTGATGGACTTAACGTTTTAATTTTACTCTGCCCCCAACTCATGTATCTTGGGGAATAACCAAGAAAATCAAGCCTTTTATTGTTCAGTCTCTGCAGATTGCTGAGATGAAAGTGCTTCTATAACTATACACAACCATAGATTATAGCAAGGTGTTTTCTACGTATATTTTAAAACTGGCACTTCAGCATTTCCTGTTTTTTTTTTTCCCCTGCCTCTTCCTTCTTTTCTGGGGAGTGCTGCATCCTGATGAGGGCAGTAAGGTTCTCCAGATTGTGAGACCTTGTAGATAATTATGCCCATTGGGAAGTGTGTCTGCCATAGGAATGTGGAAACTGTGGTCTTTGTGGTGTTGTGTTGTTTCTCCAGTTACTGCGCGGCAGCTAAGTGGTGCAGTGCAGGAGTCAGGAGGAACTGAGTTCAAATCTCACCTCATTTGACACTAGCTGTGTGACCTCGGGCAAGTCACTTAACCCCAGTTGCCTCATCCTGGGTCATCTCTAGTCATCGTGATGAATATCTGATCACTGGATTCAGATGGCTCTGGAGAAGAAGTGAGGCTGGTGACTTACATAGCTTTCCCTCACTCAAACAAAGTCAAGTGCAAGTCATGTCATTATTTCTCTGATGGCATGGTCTTCTTCAGCAATGAGGGATGAACGTACTTGATCCAGTTATATCCCATTGTCTTAAATGTGAATGTGAGGAATGGATTGAATGTTTTTTCCCCTCATTTCCTTTGGCCCCTCTGATTCTCTTAAAAGAGGTGGCATATTTGGATTTGGGTTCAAATCCTGCTTCTGCTGCTTTACTACCTGTGCAAGTGAATTAACAAGCATTCTGTGTGCCAGGAGCTGGAGCATTCTCATAGGAATAGGCCTCAGTTTCCTCATTTGTAAAATGAAGTCAATGGATATGTCTGATCTCTCATACTTCTAGCCTTGAGTCAAGAAGAGAGTGTGGTACAGGGGAAAGAAAGCTGGATTTGAAGTCAGAGGACTTTGATTTGAATTCTGCCTCTACTACTTACTAACCTGTGTAACCATGTACCTCATCTTAACCTTAATTTTTCATCCATAAAATTAGCTCAGGCCCAGACTACATGAATCCTACTCACAGTCTTCAGAGATGTACCAAGCCTGCTTCTACTTAACAGTAAAATTGTAGCCCATCTTATACGGATAGCTGTTGCTTTGGTTTTTTTAAAATTTTCACTTAATCTGCTTTGAAGAGTGTTTTTTAAAAAGCACAGACATTTCATTGCAATCATTCTATTCTTTGGTCATTTTTAGGATCTGCTTTCTCAATCTCTAGAGCTGATCTGCATTAACTTTTTTCTTTTGCTTCCTTAACTCATTGGGCCTCCATTTCAAAGACTTGATTGCCATCTATTGCTGAAAAAGGCAACTACAGGAAGAAAATAATTGGGAGCTGCTTATATATGATTAGATAATGACTTGTTACTAAAAAATTGTATCTAGTATGTTTTCTAGTATGTTACCTTACTCATGCTTTGTTTTTCTCTTGTTTCATTGATTCAGACCCCGTTTAGGAACAGTTATGCATCGAGTGATTGGACTGGGTACTCTTTACTTCATTTTTGCGGCTATTGAAGGCATTATGAGAATTATTGGGGTAAAAAGTGGCAAATTTTTATAAAATTGTTTTTAAGATGTTTTGTTTTATCACATCTTTTGGTGAGTTTCTCTAGAAATGAATTTATATAGTTTAATATTCTTTTTATGTGTTATTGTATAAGCTTACAAAAAGTTTCATCTGGATTAACTAGACATTTCTGCTTATGTGACATTTTCATTTGAAAAAATCTTACTATTTTTCCTGAGCATATGAAGAATAGGATTAAAGTACTTACTAATGTAGAACATAGTCTAGTTTGAAAGTTTTTATAGGTACAGATTGTACGTATTTGATGTGTATCTGAAACACCCCATATTCTTTTGTTCGAACTTGACATTTTAAAGACTACATAACATGTTTTGTTTCTCTGAAACTTTTACAGTGTTTTTTGATCAAAAGCAATGGAAATCTGACCAACTTGTACTTTAAAAAACTTCATGTGAATTGAAAGCTTGTATAAATACTTTTATCCTTGTTAAATTTTATCTTTTTAAATGATCCTGGCCTACAAGATCTTTATATACTCTCCACATTTGATAAGCATGCTATTAATTCCTTTATTCAGATCATTGATAAGAATGTTGAATAGTACAGAGACAACTGCTCCACTAACCATCCCCTTCCAAGTTGACATTGAATTGGAGCCATTAATAACTACCTTTGGGGATAGCTGTTCGACTAGTTCTGTAGCTGCCTCATTTGTGTTGTCACCTTGCCCATATTTATCCACAAGATTAGCGCGATAGACTTTTAGTGAATTATACCTCTAGAATTCCTTGATGGGCCAGGGTAGTTAGCCCTCCCACAGAAGGAATGGTGTGGCATGTTCTTGGTGAAGCCTTCTTGTTTTGGAGGGCTCATCACTTCATTTTCTGTGTGTTCACAGGCCATGTCTTTCATATATTCTAGCATTTGGTCAGGGAGAGAAGTCATCTCAGGGGCCTATAGTTTTAAGACTCAAGTCTCTTAAAATCAGGATGGTATTTGCACTTCATTAGTCCTATGGCAACTGCCCTTCCTGCAGAGATCACTGACAAGCAGCCCTTCAGAAATTTGCTAATTATTTAGTTCCTAGGGATGTAGCTCACCTGGGCCTGGTGCACTGAAAACATCACATGCAGCTAGGGCTCCTTGACTCTTTAGCCTTTCAGTACAAAGTATATAAATAACTCCTCTGTGCAATGTTCATTCATTCATTCATTTGGAAGGCATTTGGGTTACATAGATAAACTGAGAAACAGTCTGCCCTCAAGGAGCTTATGTTTTACTGAGAATAAAACATACAAATATGTAAGTATTCATGTGATCATTTTGGGAGGAAAGTGAGTGTCAAGAAGTGATTCCTGTTCTTTTTATGCACTTTATAGTGCAAAGAACATTCTTCTCAGTAGAGAAAAGATATGCAGAAGGACTGGAACTCCTGTGATTTTCTTGGCAGAGAAAATAAAATGAGAGTTGAATGGCAGTGATGCTTTCCTTTCTTCCAAAGTGGTAGCGGAAGGAGCACTGGGCCTAAAGCCAGGAACACCTGAGCTCATGTAGCCTCAAGCACTTCTTAGCTGGGTGATCCCTGGGCAAGACATTTCACCTCTGTCTGCCTCAGCACTAAGATGGGAGTGATGATAATAATAGCACCGGCCTCCTCAGGTAGTTAATGGTGATCAAATGAGATATTTGTAGTGCACTTAGCCTAGTCCCTGACGCATATTAGGTGCTTTTTCCCTTCCCCCTCTCCCTTTTCTTTGGTCTTTCTCTTTACCTGGTGGGGGAAAAAACATCCATTTTAATTTTTTAATAGTCTCAGCTTATTCTGAATTCTAATTTTCCTGACATTGTCACAAGACTGTGTCGTTTTTGTGTTTATCCTCTATTACCTGTCTTGACTTCCATCATCTGTACAGTTTTTAAAAAATTTATGTTAATTGGTGATTAGTTCCCTTTGTATCTGAATTGGGCTCTGTATAATTTCCCCTCTTTCCTCCTTATCAGAATTGCTTTCCCTTCCTTTATTTCTCTAGTGTTTTATTCTGGAGTTTCCTTACCTCATTAGTAGAATGTGAACCTCTTGAGTATAGATACTGTTTTGCTTTTGTATTTGTATCCATAGTGTCTACTATTAGTAAATTCTTTAATGATTGGTCCTTTTCAGACCAACTCTTGACAGAGCCTCTCTGTCTTTTCTTTGTCACAGATTTTAAGATGAAATGACCACATTCCCCCTGTAATTCCCAACTAGAAATGAGTTCCTCCGTATTGGTGAGAATCTGATGCAAAATCGATGTTTCCTTCATTGGTTCTTTGAATTTTTAACTACTCTGCCTCTGGCAGAGATGGAGCTCTAGATGTCCAGATAATTTAAGTTTAAGTCATTATTAAATCATACCCTAGAGTCATGACCTTTTTTGTTTTTTGAACTCTGTTCCCCCTTCTCTCTTGGTGCTCATTAACATCTGGACAGCATTGTTTCTGTTTCTACTTCTCTTCAGAGATCATCTCTTCAGATGCTCTCTACTGTATTTTCCCTTCTGGTCCTTTGGATTTCCTTGACTGGACACATCTTTAAACAGACAGTGCTACTCTGCACCTTTCCTGTTTCCTCTTTACTTTTTCCTTTGAATATAGTACAGAATATAGTTCAGAGCCATATTCCCATGTCTTTTACCATGATTCAGTGATACCTGTGGTGTCAAATTTTCTTTTTTGTGCTAAGCTCTTTAGTTTACCTTGCTTGTAACCCGTACCTTGGACATAAAATAATATTAATAGCTAGCATTTATAAAGTGCTTTAAGGTTTGCAGAGTGCTTTACAAATGTTATCTCCTTTAATCCTCTCAACAACCCTGGTAGGTAGATATTGCCATTAACTCTATTTTACAGTTGAAGAAACCTAAGCTGATAAGGGTAAGTAATATGTCCAGGATCACACAGATATAATAAATGTCTGAGGCTGGACCTCGGTTCAGTACACTAACCACTGTGCCACCGACCTACCTTATATGCATAGACGTCTGAAGTCATTAGTTTTAGTGTGGGCTTTTTTCTTGGACTTTGCTCCTATGAACTTCTAGACATCTTTATTACTTCTTCCTGTCTTGTACCTATTCTTTATGTTATCTGTTTTGGTAGATTTTCATAAGCATTTTTTCTCATCCCTGCTTCCTTGTCTATTTAAAAAGTTTTTAATTAACCATGCAAGAGTCTAGGTGCTTAACCTGGATCTTTTTGGTCAGAATTTTTGACCAGGAACCTGTCATGCCTGTCATTTAAGCCATTATCTATGCATATAAAATTTATATTCTCACGTGGCATCTTATTAAGATGCTTCACAAACTTCAGTTTCCCTTTGAAGCTTTGACTTTTACTTGGTATCAATGATGAAAACACCATCTCTATCCCTAAGGTTTTCTTGCCTAAGAGTCTAATCCTAAGTAAGCCTTTCTGGATACCTGTTAGTAGGGTCACTTATGCCCCTCTAAGTCACCAGAAGGTGAAATTAGCTGTCCGGGTTGCTGCACCCAGAGAAGATGATAGATCTTTTTCTTGGTTAGGTGCCCCAGAATCCAGAGGAGGCAGTCATTCACCCTGTGCCTAGCCTTCTCTGATCTTTGCTGGATGGTCTCTGACCCAACAAAATGTGTGGATGGGCATCATATTTCATGAACAAGTAGGTTTTTGATTAGAAAGTTTAGGTCTTGCAGGTGGAGCTTCAAATTCACTGCTCAGGGAAGAAGGATCACAGAACACTTGTATTTTTCAACCTGGCATCATATTATTCTACCTTGGACATCCTGCCACACATTGGTATTCCAGCTTGTTTCTTCAGATCCTTTTTGCTTTCAAGCTGTTCTTTCATTTTTTTTAAAAGAAATACTTTATTCTTCCTGATAGTAAAAGTGTCTTTTTGCACTCTTTGACATATATCTTGAACACAGGTAAGTTAACTGGGCTGTGGTAGAAAGATCATAGAATAGATCATACATTCTGTGTAGTAGGTCACTAAAGAGTTTTCCCTGTCATCTGTACTCTGGAAACAAGATCCTCAGTTCTTTGTTCCTGTTTATAGCTCTTTGGGGATAGAATGCTAAGATTTTGGTAACAGTCTTTGTCTTCATGTTAGTCTTGTTATAAGTAACATTCTGAATTAAACCCAACTGATGTTTTTACCTTTCAGGTTAAATTTTTCATTTAAATTTTTAGGGAGAATTCAGGCGTGTGTGTGTGTGTGTGTGTGTGTGTGTGTGTGTGTGTGTGTGTGTGTGTGTGTGTGTGTGTTTTAAACTGTCTCAGCTTATTCTGAATTCTAATTTTCCTGACATTCTCACAAGGCTATGTCATACTTTTTGTGTTTATTTTGTGTGTTGCCTCACATTAATAACTAACTTGGACGTAGATTTTAGGACAGCTAGGTGGCACAGTGGATAGAGAGTGCAGGCCTGGAAGTAGGAAGACTCATCTTCCTGAGTTCAAATCTGGCCTCAGATACTTACTAGCTGTGTGACCCTGGGCAAGTCACTGAACTCTCTTTCCCTTAGTTTCCTCATCTGTAAAATGAGGTAGAGAAGGAACTGACAAACTATTCCTGTATCTTTGCCAAGAACATCCCAAATGAAACCATCAAGAATCAGACACAAATGAAACTACTGAACAAATTATATAGGTTTTAAGATTTGCAGATATCTTATATATCTTCTTTGATTCTTACAGCAGTTCTATAAGATATTATCAGATATTATCCCCATTTTTTAGATGAGGAATCTCAGTCCTAGGGAAGTTATTTGACCTGTAGTCACATAGTAGTACATTTTAGGGGCAGGGTTTGAACTCAAATCCTTTATAGCAGAAGGATCAGACTCTCTTAATTGTGGCCACAGAACTCCCACGTTCCCATTTAAACGTGATTGGAGAATATTTAACAAACTAAATAAAATAGATAATATTAGTCTGTGATTTTCTAAGTCACTATACTTGGAATAGATTAATTTCTACTTGACGCTGCTATTTCACAGCGAGGACTTGCAAAGAAGAAGTGGCATAAAAGAGGTCCCTCCTCAAGTTGACACTGTTACGTAGATAGAGGCACCGCCACAGTGCTTGTGGCATACTTCCTGTGGACTGTTACACATCTGTGGGAAGGGACCTCAGTGTCATTCTGGTTTGACCCATACTTCATATCACATAGTAGGAATCGCCACAATACACACATGACCAATTATCATCCAGACTTCTGATGGAAACCCTACAAGCAGAGGGATCTCATCACCTCTGAAAGAACATTCCTTTTTTCAAGTTTTCCGGGATCAGATGTAAGACTAGTTTTACTCCTCCTGCCCTCCCTCCCCCAATTAGAATGATCATTTATATTGTTCTGTGTGATTGTAAAATCTTGGTACAAGTGATTTTTCCATTTTTTTTTTTAGGGTTCTAGCCATGTGGCTGTTCTCATTTGTGACATTATTTTAGCAGTCATTGACTCCATTTTTGCTTGGTTCATATCCTTTACTTTGTGTTCTCTTTTTATAAAAATTAAAGAGAGGGGAGAATGTGATATCTAATGATCATGAAAATGAGATTGTAATACCACTTTAGACTTAGAAGGAATTTCAACAAAGCCAGGCCACTTTTAGGAGCTGAATGTAGTGGAAGGTAGAATGAAGATGTTTTGCTCTGAAAAGGAAGTCAGTGGGTAGAAAGATACAGTTTTAAGGGTAAGAAGAGGTTTTTGACAAAGAGGTTAACAAGGGAAACTGTAAATTCCTTGCCTGAAACATTTTAGATGTAGAATTATCGAACAATAAGAGCTGATATAGCCCTACTTGGAGACAGAAGGTTGTACTGCTAGGTTATCCTTTGAGTCTCCTTGAGCTCAAATCAGTGGATTGTGAACATTGAAAACAACCATGGAAAGGAGGGTTAGCTTCTGTCCCGCCTCTGCCAAAAAGGGCTGTGTGACCTTGGACAAGCTAGGGAGCCTCTCTTTTTCCGTTTCTTTATCTAGAAAATTAAGAGATTTGGGTTAATAGAGATCTAAAGTATCTTTCTATTTCTAAAAATTCTGTGATATAACAGAATTCCTAGAGTAAATCACAATTTCTGAATATTTATTTCTTCTTATTGATTTTCTTTAGGGTTTTTTGCTGATAAGAAATTTACATGTACTCATGTTCCGTTTCCAAGTACTTGATATGGACTCAAAATTATGTTTACTCTCTTTTTATATCAGTAGTCCGTGCCTGTTTTGGCTCTTTTTTTAAATTTCTAACCTGTGAACCACTAATGTTATATTTCTGGATTTCATAAGTGGTTCTTGAGTTTTAAGGAATTAGAATAATTAAGAGAATAAAGATTTTGTTTGAAAAATCACAGATCTCTCTCAAATCCCTCCCTCCTTGTCTCAGACGAAAATAACTTGTGACTTTTCACTAAGTTTTTAGTGCTTTGTCAATTGTAGAATTTATAATAAATATGGGTTATTATTATTTTCTTTTATCTAAATACTATATTTTTTCTGTGGTGTCTCATTATGTAATGGAAGTGACCCTATGTTATTAAAATCTATGTGAGCAGGCATCATTTCTAGCAGGGCCTGCCAGTCTGGAGAGACTTTGAATATGGGTTCCATGATCCTCTGTGTGTCATGCAAGGATTACTCGGGCATAGTACAGAGAGGCATATTACCAGGTTGTCTGAAGGATGAGGAATTTTTGAGCCCTAGCAATGTCTGCTAAATCTAAATAAAAGTAGCAAGCTACTAGTAAAGGATATACCTTCATTGGCAAAGTTATGTGCCCTTCAGTGATTGAAGTAAAGAGGTGAATTGACCTACTTATGTACAATTCAGAGCCTCTTGTATAAAGATGAAGTTGGGTGAAACTTTCATAAGTAAAAGATTGTGATTGTTGCTATTTTTTTTTATCAATGATGAATGTTATTGGAACTTATTTTCATGTCTAAAGGGAATCTTTTCAGATACCAGTGTGATTCAATACCCTACTTTAATTTTATTATTTCTTTTATCTAAAAATGGTAGATATTTATGACTTTTCACTGCAGCAAAAATATTTTGCAGACATCATTTGATTCCAGGATGCTATGAAATCATAAGCTGGTATAACTTCATTAATTAGAAAAGTTACCCAGCTTTACATATAAAGGAGAAAAAAGGTCAACATTTGTAGAGTCTTTAAAGACAAAAATCTTTTGCAGATAAGTCTTGTTGCTGCTTTGGCTGTACTCAACAAATCTTGAAGCTTTTCATCTTTCCTCAATATAATTTTGTACTAAAACTTGTCCTTTTTTCAAATCTCTCTAGTCTTAAAGTAATACACATATTCAATATTCAGAAGCTCTTTAGGGGAAAAGTAGGCAGTAGACCTAAAGGCTGTTTAATCTGCATGACTTCTTAAGGAGAATTTTACAAGGTTGAACTAGAAATTTAAAAACAAACTACCCATAAGGTAGTACTAACAGGGAAAATAACTTTCATGCATTTTGTCAGAAAACTTGGACCACAAATTCTGATAATTATAATTGCATTCTGATGTTTTAGACAGGATTATATACTACCTTCATGCAAAGCATAGATATTCTCCCATTTCAGAAAGCAATGTATTAAACCTGATGACTCAGATATCTTAGTTTGCCCAGATAGTTTTTCTAACAAGTATCAAAAGTAAGAAAACCTAATGTGTAAATTTATGTCACACAGGTGGTTATAAAAATGAAGACATGGTTATGAGAAACATCTGGCAATTAAAATTATCTTGAGTTATTAAGTAGTACAGAAATCCAAATTATGATCCTGGATTTCTAAAATGCATATTTCTGATTGGATAGATAATTCTATTATCATTATCAAATATTAAAGTTACACTTTTATCTTTACAGAAATGGATATTTTATTGTATCATTGTAGAGAACTAATGAAAAATGGCTATGAACTATAAAGTGAATATTGAATATTTTACATCTAGAATTAAGACTAGGACAGATAGGTGGTGCAGCAGGGTAGAGTGCTGGGCCTGAAGTCAAGAAGACTCATCTTTGTGAGTTCTGTTCTGGCCTTGGACACTTACTAGCTGTGTGTTCTTGGGCAAGTCACTTCACCATGTTTGCTTCAGTTCCTCATCTGTAAAATGAACTGGAGAAGGAAATGGCAAACCTCCAGGATCCTTGCCAAGAAAACGCCAGCTGGAGTCATGACAACAACGACAAAGAGTTAAGACTGCTGGGGAAAAAAATATAACTCAGCATACCTGAGTTTGAGTTAATGTTAACAAACGCAGTTTAGTTAGTAGCTGGCAGGAAGAAAAAAATGCTGAAAAAGTCAAGTTAATGATTTTAGCACGTATATATTTGTGACTCCGACTTCTGGCTCTTTTGATGCAGGCAAAAGAATCTGATCTTGTTCCTCTGGCCAGCATCCCTTTGGCTTTGCTTGATTCTGGCTTATGCTGGTGGATATCCTTTTTCTAACTACAGCAAGCATGTTAATATGAATTATTGCTTTGTGTTTATTGCACCAGCTTATTTTCTTCCTTTCACTTGACTTTTGAATAGTGTCTTAAATTTTGTTCAAATACCATAACTGCTTAATGATAAATGCCTTTTCTGCTAGTTTTCAAATTTGGATTAAATTACTTCTCTTCTTATATTGTCATATGCCCTTTTAGTTCCTGATAGACCATTCTGAGGTGTGTTTAGTCAGCTCCTCCACTACAGATGTTTAGAAAGTCTATGGTATATTGGGGGGTGTTATATTGTGTGGCTTTGGTGTAAGTTGGTTGACACATAGAAGTAAAGCTTAATTGATTTGTAGTTTTGCCTTTAAAGTATGTTGGTCCTTTAACATAGTAAACATTAGTTTTAGGCATAGAGTAGAATATGAATTTTTTGTTTGTTTGTTTTGGGGTCTAAATTAACTACTTTGTGATTTTATCCCCTAAAATTGTCTTTGTAGGAAACATTTTAATCAAGGTAAATGTAGCGTATCCCAAAGTCTTAGTGAAGTTTTAAGCTTCAGCAACTTAATTTGGGACATCTTGTATTTATATGGCAAGTGAGTGGTTCATACAAGAAACTAATGTAACCTATTATAAAAGGACATGGTCTGGGAATTAGAAGATCTGGGTTCTAGGCTCAACTGTATCTTTGATATTTGGAAAGTCACTCTATATGTATAATTATATGTATCAACAGAGATAACATTTGACCTGTTTAGGACAGACGGGTAGTGTGCAGATACACAATTGAAACTTTGAAAAAAATTCTTCGTAAATGCCAAGTGATGCTGTCATGTAAGGGGAGTCAGATCTATTTTGGATACCACGCCATAGTGCTTTTGGCATGTTTCCTATAGATTGTTGCATCTGTGGGTACAGCTTGTGTTCAGAATCGCAGGATCCTTGGTATCATTCTAGTTTGAGCCATACTTCTTGTAACATAGTAGGAATCCCCATGATAACATACGTGACAGGTAGTCCAGGCGTACTGGAAGACACACGAAGGGGTCTCATCTCCTCAAGGAAGGATATTCCACTTTTCAAGCTTTCTAAAAGTGGCTCCCTCTGGAGGCCATGTTTTTCCCCTCTTTGGATGTCTTCAAGTAGAGGATCGCTGTTCCTGTGGGATTTCCTTTTGTGTGTGGCTTGGATTAGAAGGTTGAGGAGGTCCCTTCTGTCTCTTAAATCTTGTGGTTCTGAACATGAGCTGTGCTTACATGAGTATAGCCTTTTTTAGGGAGTGCAGCACTTGTACCCAATGACTCTACAAAATAGTCCTAATTCTGGGTAACAAAATCCCCTTACATTTACATAGTGCTTTATTTCTCCCAAGACAAAACATAAAAATATTCAAGAATGTGGTCATAAACTTTATTCATTTCATATCTTTAAGAATGTTTTTTTAAAACTGCAGCGAATTATACATCAACATATGAGAAAACTGGAGTTGAAATAGAATTACTAATTTTAATGCAATTTCCTACATTTTGCTATTAAAAAACAGTTTAATATAGGTACTTTAATTTGGGATTATTTTAGAATGGAATAAAAGTAGAAATTTGAATTTTGGCTTACTTGCTTTTTCTGTTATTAAAACAATTACTTTCCTTAGTATCTATATGTACATATTTGTAAGTTTGGCACAAACAATGAAGACCCTAAAACTAAGAAAGAACACAGTGAAATTCTCACTCTACAGACACTTTACCAATACTCTGATATTTGCTATATTGGGTAAGCTATTTAATTAACTTATTATGCTTATTTTTTTTTTTTTTAGCATTGGTCATTCTTTTAAAGATAACTTTTCTTTGTTTCAGCTTCTATAGTATTTATGATATGGACAACTAAAAAGTTTAGATTAGCAGAATGTCAGTCTGTAAGTATAATTCTATTTAAGTACTATGTTTAATTGCTAAATTATAAATTAATTTTTAAGAATCGGATTATTTAAAGGTATCCATAGCAATAATGTCTTTGGAGAATTGCATTTTAATTTAAGTGTTTGACCCAAGGCTTTAGTTTTTTTTATTTTGAAGTGAGCCACTGAAAAAACATTTCTCACTCCTCCCATCTCAACTCCTTAACTCCTTTGTCTTTTCATTTTTCTTTAATGGTTGTGATTTCCTTGTTTATTGTAGACTAATATGGAATCTTTTTCACTTTCCTCTACATTAAAGTCTCTTCTTACTTATTACACTATTGGTAAATGAGAAGTAGCACCTAATTTTGATTAGCTAGCATGCAGCTAGTAGAGTTTTCATGCGTCTTGTAGAAATGCTTAATCATATTATTCGAAAGAGCATGCATATTCATCATTGCAGCTTTAAAAAGCATAAATCTACTGGCTTAATGAATCCATAAGCTTGCAGTATTAAATGTTTTTAGGTTATTCAGTTCAACAAATATTTGTATTTATTACACACTGTGCTAGGTACTGGGGACTTGAAGACAGTTAAAATTGTTCCTGTGGAAGCTAGATAGTCTAGCAGATAGAACCCTGGACCTAGAGCCTGGAGGGTCTGAGTTCAGATCCTTACCAAACAGTCAGTTTAGTTTTGCCACTTGAGATTCAGGTCCCTTAACTTCTGCCTGCATCAGTTTCCTCACTGTAAAATGGAGATAAAATAGCATCTATCTCTGATGGTAGGATAATCAAATGAGATAATATTTATTAAATACTTAGTATTGTTTTTGGTATGTGGTAGGTGCTTTATAGATCCTTCTCTCCCTTTCTCCATCCCTTCCTCCCTCCTTTCTTCCCTTCCTTCATTCTACCATAAGAATGCAACATTTATACAGGTAATACAACTTGTCGGAGCTGTTAAATAATTTTTCTACTAAGGATTTGTATCTGATCCAAATAAAGAAGTTGAGAAGAAGCCCTTCAGAAATTCTCTTGCTTATTAGCAGAGCAAGCTAAATCTTTCTGAAATTCTTTCCCTCTTCTGTATGCTCCAGGTTTATATTTTCATTTAAAATTTTGAATTTTTTAATAGTAGATTCCATTCTAAAATAATTCCAAATTAAAGTACTTATATTATTATTACTCATGGTATTGATGTTTGCAAAGCCCTTTACAAATATGATCTCATTTGATCCTCACTACATCCCTGGAAAGTCATTACTGTTACCCATATAAGGCTAATAGGTTAAGCAACATTCCATGGGTCATGTGGTAAGTTTATTAGTCTAGATTTGAACTCAGGTCTTCTTGATGTCAAGTTCAGAGTTTTACCCAATTCTCCCAAACCAGAGACTTTTACAGCTATAAAAATAAAATGTAAATTTGCTTTATGCTTTACATCCTTTTTCTTCTTTGATCCTAACAACAACTCTATGCAGTTGATAATTGCTAGTTTTATTATTTTCAATTTATAGTTGAGGAAACTGAGGCTCAGTTAGAGTAAGTGATTTGCCCAGAGTCACCAGCTGCCAGCAAGGAACAGAGCTAGTGCTGCAATTGCTCTGCTGTTCCACACAGCTTCTTACTTAAAGGCTCTTAAACACTGAAGCTAGAATGCCTTGGGAAAAGGTTTGCAATTAGGAATTTTGTGTCAGGGATTGAATCTTGATAAATGATAATGCTTAGATATAAAATGTACTTTAGATCATACCCCTATAATTTGGAGCTGTCAGATTTCTGTCCTGGGCCCTCTCTTTCCCCTTTTTGTGCTGCTTCAGTTGGTGATCACATTAGCTTCTGTAGATTTAATTACCATTTCTATGCTGATGTTTCTCAGATTTACCTGTCCTGCCTCAATTTCTCAGCCGATCTCCAGTCTTGAATCTCTGACTGCCTTTCCTACATCTTGAATGTCCACTAGACATCTTAAACTCAGTATGTCCAAATCAGAATTATCTTTCCCCCCTAAATACTTCCCCATTACTTAGAGGGCAGCACCACCTCCAGTCCCTCAGGCTTGCTATATGAGTCATCTTTGACTCCCCATTTATCTCTCACTTCCTGTATTTTGCCAAGGCCTTCCATAATCTCACCCCCTCCTACCTTTCCTGTCTTCTTAGATCTCACTCTTCACCATGTGCTTTTTGATCTGGTGACTGGCATCTTGGTTGTTTCATGAACAAGACTTTGCAGACACTTTTTCTGGCTGTACTCCATAGCAGGAATGAGTGCTCTGTTCTCAGCTCTACCCATTGACTTCTCTGGTTTCCGGCTAAAGTCCCATCTTTTATGCCAAACCTTTCCCAGTCCTTAATTCTGGTGCCTCCCCTCTGTTGATTATTTTTTATTTATTCGGACTGTAGCATTTTTGTATATGTTTGTTTGCCTGTTGTCTCCCTTGTTAGACTGTGAGCTCTCTGAGGGCAGACTGTCCTTTGCCTTTTGTGTATCCCCACTGCACAGCATGGTTCCTGGTAGATAGTAGGTGCTTGATGTCTGTTGATTGATGTGCTGGTATAGACCCTGTTCATCCACTTGCTTTCTCTGTTTCACCTTGGGCAAATCGCTCTGGGCTAATGTACACTCTAATGGAGAAAACTGTTTTATTTTCATGTAGCATACACTAGTAACAGTAAAATACTAACCGGTTTCTTTCATAAGTGAATTAATTTCCAGGTGAATTAAGTTGCTTGTGTTTTTGAACCTTGTTACAGGATTGGATGGAACTCTGGGTTGATGATGCATTTTGGAGATTCCTTTTCTCTCTCATTCTTCTAGTAATAATGTTTTTATGGAGACCATCAGCGAATAATCAGAGGTACTTGAAATATGCAAAAGTAGTATATTTTAGCCAGATGTTTTACAAAATCATATCCTATATGTAGTAGGAAAAAAGTATGTGTTTGCCTTCAGAAAAATAACTTTTACTGTCACTTGTCACTTCAGCATTTCATTCTTTGCCACCAGAAGAGGTTTATTTATCTCTCAAAAGCCTAAGGCTACTGGCAATGGTCTGATGAAATGTCTGTGTATCAACACAAAAGAGAACCTCAGAAAAGCACACTCTTCTTTCTTTTTATGAGGAAAAAAATTAATTAAAACAATACAAAATAATAAGCATTGTAGAAGACCCTTTTTTGTCTTTAAATTTTTTATCTTATTTTTATTGATATTTTTTGTTTTTATATCACATTTTTTAAATTTGCTTTTTCATACTTTTTAATTCAGTTTTATTTTTTTTAATTAACACATTTTTATTTTTATTTTTTTTCCACCATCTCTCTCTTCTACCTCCATAGGAAAAAAAAGAAAGAAAAATGAAACCCTTGAAAGAAATGTGCATAGTCAAGCAAAAACATATTTTAAATTGGTCATGTCCAAAAATGAATGCCTCAGATTCAGTATTTGAATCAGTTTACCACTTTGTCAGGAGGTGGGTGGCATTCTTCATTCTGTGGCCTCGAATAGTGGTTGATCATTATGTTGATCATAATTAAGTCTTTCAAAGTTAGTTTGTTTTTAGAATGTTATTGTACATATTGTTCTGCTGGCTCTATTCATTCCATTCTGCTTCAGTTAATACAGTTTCTGTAATTTCTGTAAAATTCCCTCTTCAGTTTTTCATATACCTTTCATATACCTTTCCCCAATTGATAGTCCATAATTTCCAGTTCTTCAGAACAACAAAAAGAATTGCTGTAAATATTTTTGTACAGATATGAGTCCTTTCTGTGATCTTTTTTGGGGCATAGGCCTAGTAATTTGTAATCATCTATAGTGACTTTGGAACTTTTAGATTTTTGCAACATAGTTCCCTATCGCTTTCCAGAATGGTTAGACCAATTTACAGCTCCACTTAGAATGTGCCTGTCATCCCACAGGCCCTCTGCTCCACCCTAGCATTTGTCATTTTCCCTTTTTGTCAACTTTGCCAGTTTTGTGAGTAGAATCTCAGAGTAAAATTGCATTTTGTGATTTGGGACTTTTTTTTCATATGACTATAGATAGCTTGAATTTCTTCCTTTGCAGACTGCTTGTTCATAATCATAGATCATTTATCAGTTGGGGAATAGCTCTTATTTCTAAACATTTGATTCAGTTTAGAGGAATTTTTTAAGGAAAAAAAATGCCTGAGATAAGATTTTGTTATCTTTCCGCCAATCTTTTGACTGTTTTTACTAACTTTATTTTTCTCACTGCATGTTATCTTGATTTTGCGATATTGAAACTTAGAAATATTGATTTACCATTAGTCAGACTATAATGGTTAGCTTTTTCCTTTATTTCTAAGTTTGATTCAATTCAGTGTCTTCTATTTTTGAGGTACTTTGAGTTGTTGAAGCCTCCCTGAGTTGCTTAGTTCTTAACTAAGTCTTAGAGGATCTAGTTATTGTAGCTAGACTACTCATGCTAATTAAAGGGAGGTGGTATTGTGTAGGGAAAAGACCACTAGACTCTGAGTTGCAGGAGGCCTTGGTTCTAATCTGCCCTGCTAATTTACTGGGTTATATTTGGTAACTTCTCACCTCTTTGCGTTTCGGTTTTCCTATGTATAAACTAAGACAGATTGGATAATCTCTGATGTCTCTTACAGCTCTAAATACTTTTTTTTCCTTCCATGGAGAGTATCAGTCTGGTATTTCTGATTGTCTAGAAAGATTAATACTATTAACTCTAGCACCAGAGTTCACAAATTTTCTGTTTCTCCAACGTAACAGAAATAGGTTGAAGAAGTTATTATAGCATCTTGATATGACAGAGCTCATAAAACATTTTTTTTTCCCCCAAGTTGAAAAGTGATGCTTTTTCACTATCATTTCCTGGGCAAAGTACCAGAAACCTAGTGGTCCAGTGGCTGATTTCTTAAATCAACAAATTAATTTCTAATTTCTCTTCAGTCATCTGTAGTTTTTTAAAAGAGCAGTATCTGGATAAATCTGAACAAGATAATACTTTCTAACAGCTTGTTAGGTCATTCTAATGTTTTAGGTTAGTTTTTTTTTAAAAAAACCTTTTTTTAAAGAACTAGTGTTTTTTATGGTGAGAACATTTTGAACAAGAAATATTTTGAATAGCTATAAACTAATAAAAGCACAGTACTCATATTGCTCTTGGCTCTTTTTGTGTAGATATGCCTTTACACCCCTAATAGATGATTCAGATGATGAAATTGAAGAATTCACAGTGGTGTCTGAAAATTTAGGTAAGTTTATTCATTTTGTGGTCTTTTAAGATACTTATTGAATCTGATCTGTTGATGCATCTTAATCTGTAAAGCAAAGCATGAAGATTTTATTTTTTAAAAGGTAGTCCAAGCAAAGTTTTTCCTATGTGTTAAAAAAAAGCAGACATCATACAATTATTTTAGATATACTTTATGGTGGGGGAGGGTCAGAGGGGAATATATGGTACGTAGAATATATGAGATTGATCTTACTGCAATTGAAACTTTTATACCTGTTCAAACATATTCTAGGATTCAGAATTTGTCCAGAGTGTTTTTCTGGGTTAATAAAACTTTCAGAGACTATCAGCAGCCACTTATTAACCTGGATTAGCCATTATATTGTACAAATCACTCACAGTGACTTGTCTTTTTTTTTCTAGGTCTTATTCCTTAAAACTTCTCATTGTGATATCTTGGGCATTTTATTTCTCTATGCTACTTAAGTCCTAGTCACCACCAAAATAAAATTTCTACTTCCTTGTATTTATGGATTTTGTCGCTTTTGCAAGTCATTGTTTGAAAGTTTTTCTTGTTAACATCTTTTAATGCTTACACTTACAGCTTTTTCTGTTCCAGCTCTTATTAAAGCACTTACTTAAGTAGTTTAGAGGAAGTACAATTTGAAAAGCAGTATAATTTTCTGCTTTTTTCATTTTTGTCCTACTACTCTTAATTTGCTTTCTCTTGTTTAATAATGCGTTGGTTTTTTTTTTCTGGTAGGTATTCACTTCTCTATATGTTCTTCTATCTTCATTTTTCCCTGTAGATGTCTAAAAATATTGAAAAACAAGTAGTTTAACCAACCTAAAATGATAGGTCTCAACTACATACAGTTATGTCTTATAATCAGGGAGAATGTGGGCCGTGTTGAAGTAACGTTTGTCTGTGTTCTGATATTCCTTATTCCTTTCACCTCACATTTTCCCCCTAAACACCTAGAACAACAAACAGTCCTCTGCTTCCCTCCCTATGTTTCCTGCAACTCAGGAATAAAATTGATTGTATTAAATAATTCACAATAACGGATTAGGGTCTTAATGTGCTACCTGTTTGGGGCTTTTTGTATTTGTTTTGATGTTTTATTGATGTTCTTGGTTAAGCTTTCCAATACCTTCCACCCCCTCCCCCCACTTGTAACAAAAATAAGTTACGTAAGAATAATTGTAGCAATTACATTTAATAGCTTCTACAACATTCTATACCTGTAGCCTACTACTTCTCTACCAAGAAGAGTATCTCGTCATTTGTTGTTTCATTTAAGATATTTGTATTTTAAGAGCATGCTTCGAAATAAATTGTTTAACTCAGTGGAATGAAACCCCGAGTAGTGAGGTTTCAGGAATCACTAGACTGAAGTACAGCATAGCTCAACCTATGTGTAAAGCCAATCCCATTTGTAGCATATTGGCTTATAATCACTGTTTAGACTAATACCTATTCATAAATACAACATTTCTGTCGGAGTCATTTGAATCAACATACATTTATTATATGTAACTTCAGGTCCCTGTTAGGTACAAGGCCTTGTGCTAGATTCTGATGATAGGAAGACCAAAAACAATAATATTCTGAAGAAAGTTTTAATAATCCATGGTGGTTTTCTACTTCCTGAATGCACCAGGCCTAAGTGTCTACATTTTATCTAACAAAAAAGTTTAAGAATGCACTTACGGAGATTTGTTTTGATTCTTGAATATCAAGCTCAGATGCTGTGGGCATTGTTTGTTTTTGCTTTTCTAAAATTAAAGTGTGTAGTTCTAGGTAAACTTTAGATTATTGGAGATTCGTGGTTAGAAAGAAGGAATCATAAAAAAGGCAGTTAAGTTGTTTTCTCCAGCCTGTAATTCAAACTAGCAACTTGGGAAACATGAGTTTACTAAAAGATGCAAAGAAGATTACTAAGTAAAACCAATCATGTTATTTTGCCAGTGACACAGTATTAGAAAAGCATCTGAAACTAGTTCATATGTGGTCAACTGGACACTTTTGCTATTTTATGTAGTGTTCTGCTGAAACAGTCACATATGCATACAAATATACACACACATACATACATACATACACATCCATCTGTGTGTGTGTGTGTGTGTGTGTGTGTGAATACACAGATATATATTAAAAGTCTTTCCATTTTCCTTTTGATTTGTTAGGTATGTGGCTTCAAAAAAGGGTACCTTTTTATAAGATTTTATTTATAGTTTTTCTTCTGTTACAGCTGAAGGCATAAAGCTAAGAGCTTCAAAAACTATTTCCAATGGAACAGCTGTACCTGCTTCTCCTAATAACGTTGTAAGTATAATTTAAAAAAAATAAAAACAGGTGAGAGTATTCTAGTATTTGTTAGGATGCAAATGCATGTACATTTCATTCTACAGCAATTAATTTAAGTTCTGGGGGGGTAGGGATATGGGTGTGTGTTTACAAAAAAAACAAAATAACCAGAATATTTTGGTTCAGGATATGGAAGATATCACATATAATATGTAATCATTTGAGATTTTTAAGCAAAAATTGAAAAATTCTAAGCATTTAAAAATGTGTGATTGCCTAAGATTTTTGAATTCAGCTAAGATGATGTCATATATTAGGCAAGATGTTATCAGCTTTGCATCAATATCATTATTGCAATATAAATGCATTATAAAAATTGAATGTAATATTAATATAAATAAAAAAAGGAGCAGCTATTAAGCTCAGTAGATAGAGCACTGAGTCAGGAAAACCTGAATTCAAATCTAGCCTTAGAGACTTAATGGCAGAGTATTTTGGACAAGTCAGTTAGCCATTTGCCTCAACTTCCTCAGCTGTAAAATGGGGATAAAAGTAGTATCTACCTCCCAAGAAATGTCATGAGGATCAAATGAGATAGTAATTATAAAGCACTAAGCACAGTCCTGGCACGTAGTAGGCACCATATAAATATATTATCATTATCATTACGGTTTGTAAAAATTTACTTTAAATTTAGGTTGGAGATGAGATGGACAGCTACATTTTTATATTAATTATTTCATAGCAGTTGGAATCTATCAGTTATAATTACCTGGCAAAGTCTTACCACAGAAAGTTGGCTACTAGGTGATTTTGGGGGGGAGCATAGCACTCACAAAAACAGCTTATGGGTTGTCATCTGCACAGTTGGAGAAAGTATACATACTGATGAAGTCAGATCTTGTGAAATATTAGACTAATCTGTTTTTAGAAACTTATTTCCTAATGCAATGTTTCTAAGTTTATTTCTTTTTTTTCTCCTAAGTTTATTTCAAAGTATTAGTTATCGTAAGGGAGTATCTTTCTTTTCCTAAATTATAAAGCCTATGCTTAACCATCAAAGTAGATCTAAAGCAGACCAATATTGTTAGGTCTTTTCACAGCCATATCATACTTTGGGCTCATTAAACTAGAAGTCTTCTAAAACATCCAAGTTCTTCCCCAACCCCCCCAGATTTGCTACTTAATAGGCATAGCTTCTCTGTTTTAAAGGGATATCAGAAGGTAGCTAGTCTAACTAGGCTAGAGAGATGGAACTCATTACCTTACGTGCTACTTTTGAATGGCTCTGATTATTAGGAAGTTTTCGTTGCACCAGGCTTATGTCTACCTCACTGTCACTTCCACCCCTTGCTCCTAGTTCTACCCTCTAGGGCCAAGCAAAAAGTCTAGTCTCTCTTTCACATGATCCTTGTTGACAGCTTTCTAGGTCCTCCTAAATCTTCTCTTGAGGCTAAACACCTCTCCTTTCCTTCCTCATGTGGTATGACCTCAAGTTCCTTCCCCATCCTCTGGATATTTTCAATATTCTTCCTAAAATGTGGTTACCTAGAACTCAACACAGTACTTGATATATGGTATGAACAGGTCAGAGTATTGTTTACCTCTTTAGTTCAGCATTTTAGATCTCTTAATGTAGCACAAAATTCATTAGCAGTTTTGGTTACTGTAATCTGTATTTAACCTGCAGTCCACTGAGCCACCTTATTTTTTTGAAATGAGGATCTACTTTTTCTCTTTTTCACCTCCCCTCTTCCCCTACTGAAAAAGCAAGAAAGGTAAAACCACTATTATAAACATGTATTATCAAAAAAAAGAAACCCCAAAACCTGCAGAATTGGCCATATCCAGAAGAACATATCTCACTCTGAGTCCATCACCTCTCCATCAGGATGCAGGCAGCATGTTTCAGGGTGTCTTCTCAAGTTTGTTGGGCATTGCATTGATCAACGTTCCTAAGTCTTTCAAATACAATATTTACAATTTACAATTGTACAAATACAATAATTTACAATTATTAAAATATTATAATCAGTTAAACAGTTTTTATATCTATGGGTCATTTTCCTTTTCCTTTGATCTCTTTGGACCTCTGTTTTTTTCAGAAAACTATCTAGTTGTATCTACTTGTGCAATTTTTTTAGACTTAAGTGCAAGACCATATTTATTTACATCAATTTCATATTTCTGGATTTTATTGTTCCAGCTTGTTGAAATTTTGGGAGGTCTAATTCTTTCATCTAGTATATTAAAGGTCCCTCCCAAATGCATGTCATGGTAAATTTGATGAGCATTCCATTTATATCTCTCACTGTGTCATTGATGCAAATGTTGAATAGAACAGTCAAAGATAAAGTGACATATAGCAGTACTCTGGAGACATCCCTCCCCCTTGATATTGATCGATATGAATTCTCATACTTTGGGTCTGCCTGACTTCCAACTTTGCCTAACTGTACTGTTATCTGATTCACAACACTCAGTCTTATTCTTTTGAGTGCGATGTTAAAATCCAGGTAAATGGTAAACAGAACATACCACTTATGGCCAATGTAGTAACTGTCAAAGAAATAAGGTCAGTTTGGCTCGACTTTCTCCTGCAACTCAGTAATTGTCACATCTCTAGTTATAGGATTATAGACTTTGGAAATTATCTAGATTAACCACCTCTCTTTGTGCAGGTGGGAAACAGCCCCAGTGAGCTTTGTGACTTCAGTCACAAAAGTAGTAAACGCAGAGTCAGGATTTATTTTGATATCCTCTTAATTCTAATCATAATATAGGATTCTGCCTCTGTTGTGCTGCTTTTGTGACACATCTTCTGTTTCCTGTGATTGACCAGAGATGCTAACACAGTGATTCATGAATCAGATCCACAGGTTGTCAGTGCTTTGGAATGGAATTCATCCTGGCTAGGTGCTTGAACTCATCTAGGACAGGTAGAGGCTGTCTTATTGTTCTTTCACTTAACTTGGGTTTATTTCCCTGTTAACCACTTGTCTTTCCGAATCTGAAAATCATTATTCTTAATAAAGTAGAGGCAAAGTAGTGAAGTGGTTCATTCTTCACTGTCGGTTATCTTAAGCCATAGAAATATCCTGCTCTGGGGAACCAACCTGTTGTCCAAACAAATCTAAGATGGCCCTTTTTGTAGTTTTGCTGTTTATTATCATCCACAGCTCTTACGAAGCTTTAATATACTTTTGATGTTCCTCTTGCAAGACTGTGCCACTCTTATATTGGTCTTCAGTTACCTGCTATCTCTTTCATCTCTTAGACATGTTTTTAAATCTGATTTGTCATTGTGATCCCTGTGTGGCTCTTAGCCTTTTTTTTAGTTTAGACACTTTGTTCTTTCTTCCCCAAGAGGAAAATTTATGAATGTGAAATCGAAATGAATTCTTAAGAGATACATTCCATTTGAATGCATTTCTCTTTTAGAGATTTAGTCTGTGGGATCCTACTGAATCTGTCTTTGAAATCTATTAATGTATAAGCAGCTGTCAGATGGCCAGCATTCCTTTGCTAATCTCTTTTGATCTTTGATACTGTTCCTCTTAAGGTTCCTGTTGCTTCATTTCTCCAATAAGTTCCTCCATTTTGTTTTTCCCTCTACTTTCTGAATGATGATATTATCATTAAGGCAGGTCAAGAATTTATTAGATTCTCTACATTTAGCAGAGACATCACTAGTAGAGAGTTAAAGCCTTCCACTATCATGTATCTTTCCTCTGTGCTGGCTTTGCTGTGCATGTGGCACATCATATTAAAGGTTTTTTTTAACCCAGATGGTTGCTGAATGTGATTCAGAATTAAATTATGAAGGTTATTAGAATACCTTACCAAAAGGGGTTAGGTAAAGATATTGTGTATGATAAATTCTGTGAAGATAAAATGTTTGAACTGCTCCTGATAGATAGTATTTAGTAATCTTTCTCCTCTTTTCAGGATGAAGACTTGAAATGGGTAGAAGAAAATATTCCTTCTTCATTCACAGATGTGTAAATATCCTTTGTTGTTGTGCTTAAGATGATTTAAAGGACTGGTTCTCAGATTTTCATCATATGCTTCTCTCAGTGGGACTCATAATCCCTCATATGCCCTATTTACATAAAAATTGACTTCTTGAATGACAAAACTCAATTTCTTTGGCAGGAGCCCCCATCAGTGAATTAAATTGATTAGAAGTAGTCTTTTGGTTCCTTAAGACTCTGAAGTCTAAGAGGTCTTTATGGTCCATCCTTCCTACCCATTCAGTAGGAACTCAGCAACTTCTGCTGTTTCTAGGTTATCCAGACTTATTTTTGAGGCCATAAAGAAAGGAATATGAAAACCAGAATGATTCTTGAGATGTTTGGGGGTCTTGTGTTGGCCATTTGTAAAAAAGTCATAGAAGAATGGTGGAGAACTGTAATGAAACTCTTGAAATGTAAGCAGCACTGATTTTTGCGTTGATGATTAAAAGAAGCAGGCAGCAAAGGTAGTGTTTGTGGGAACTCTCCAACCTTTACAGTTTCCCATTAATCCCAGGTCCAAGCAATTTATGACATCTTTTTATGACACTAGCACTGTGCCCCTGTATTGTGCTAGTGACTTTAGTGGTTCTGTGACAAAAAGAAGGTACCTGGGCTTTTTCCTTCTCTAGATTTATCATTTTGCACATCACTTTGTTCCCAGTTCCCCTCTGAGTTACAGAAACAGTCATGCCAGCGCTTCTACTTTTACATAACAGATTTTCCCTGGAAAAAATTCAGAGGATTTTCATTTTAAGCCAAGGGTGACATACCACAATTCAGTTCTGCTTCCCTCCCCCGCCAAATACAACTTCACGTACACTCTGTTTAATATTGGGTTTGTTATGATCAAAGGAGCTATGATGGAAATATATGAAGCATGATGGAAATATATGAGCTACTGTTATTAGTTCTTTTCCAGTCCCTTACTAGAGGGAAAACATCATAATAGAGTGATGTGGTGATGTAATGCTTTCAGCATTAACTAAATGGTCATACAGGTTAATTTTTACTTAATGTTAGACATTGATCTCAAGTTGAGTCCAACATGTGCCTGAAGCATGAATCCTCTCAATGACATCCCATATCATCTGTTTGAAGACCCAGGAAACAAGCCTTACTCTTAGGCCTCTGGGATGAAGCAGAAGGAGTGTCATTTCCCTTCCTTAGTTAGGCTCTAGGAGAGTCTTGATTTGTTTGCATTGTGATTCTAATCTTTTTTTCTTGTTTCAGAGCTCTTCCAGTGTTAGTGGACTCAGATGAGGTAAACTATATTTTTACATATAGTTAGATCTATTTTTCTGTATCTGGAGCTGCCATGTGCATACACAATCTGAACTGTAGAAAAGGAAGTTAGAGAAATTCTGAAAATGATTGCAGATATAATGGCAGCCCAAGCCCTTAGAGGATGAATTCTGGTAAAAATAAAAGGAGTTTAATGTACTGCTTTCAAGGATTTGATCATGGTTACATGATTACTATAGTGTCTTAGAGAATATACTGTTCTTAACCTCTTTAGTAGGGAAAAAAAAAATCCCTAAAATTCTCTGAATTTTTCTGATAATGTTTTACAAATTATTGGAGCGCAAGAGCTGTATGGTATTGTAAAGCAGTATGTATATTAGCCAACTTGATGCTTTATCATGGAATTTCAGAGGTTGAAACTAAATGAGCAATTTGAATAAGATTCTGCTAGCAATGTTAAATACTGACATATTCCTTCTTTCATTCAGGAAATAATGATGACCAAATATGAAAGGTCACAAAGAATGTTATCTTCAGAAAAGATAATGTAATTAGAGCCTACATGAATGGAAGACTAGTTAATGGCAATGAATCCTTCTCACCCAAGCTCTAAGAAATCTTCACCAGCTAGCATATGTGTTTATACGTATTGTTAGTGTCCAGTCATCTGACCTTTTTGTTTTGCATACGTGAAACTCTCATCTCCTGCTTCTCTGCTGTGCCATTGAGCTGTCCCTCCACACCTGGAATGCATGTCCTTCAGTTACAGTACAGTACTGGCTTTCTTCAAGACTCAGCTCAAGCAACACCTGCTACACAAGGCCTTTCCTGGTCATCTGTCCTGCCGAGCTACTAGTGCCTTCTCCTTAGATTACTGGGTATCTCTTTTGTGTGTGTGTGTGTGTGTGTGTGTGTGTGTGTGTGTGTGTGTGTGTATGTATTTATATATATTGACATGTGCTTGGGGGTTTGTGTGCTTATTTCCTCTAATAGAATGTAAACTCTCTGAGGGCAGGGACTGTTAGCTTTTTTTTGTCCTTAAATCCATAATGCCTAATGAAGGGCTTGGCACACATATGAAGCACTTAATAAGTCCTTATTAACTGATTTTTTTTGTTATATTATTATGGAAGTTTTACATATTAGTATGAAATGATCTGGTATTGGGAAGGAATTTATAATTTTTTTAGAGGTGGCTCTTGAATGTTGTCTTAAGTGTCAATTAGTTCTAGTTCTGGGAGTAATTTGAAGTATTACATGCAAAGAAGTGCATAAAATATGTCCTTGCTTAGTGGATATTACATATGTACTGTTTTGAAACTATTTTCTTTGGAGTAAAAGTTTGATATTTCAAGATAACTATTTATTTTTTTAGCTTTAATACAAACACTCGTTCTCTGATTGTACTTTTAGAAAGAATGTGAGTCTTCTGTGGTATTGCACAACCGTATTTTGTTCTCTTGGGTTTATGCTTTTTTATTTGATACTTTTCTTTTTTATATATAAAAATGATTTATATTAAGTAAAATATGGAGTAAAGTTGAAGTGCAAGTATGTTTATATATTTCTTGATTTTCTTTATAAGTATTTTTACTAGTATAAAAATGCTTATCTCAGTTTTCTTCTTTAACTCTGGGGATGGTACAAGCATTATGCCATCTCTGGTGTGGAGAGGAGGTGAAAATCCTCTTTTCACTTGCATCACACCATCCCAAGAGGATCACTCAGATGTTGTTGTCATTGTGTAAACTAACATGTGGAAAATTGAGACTAAGGGGAGTGTACAGAACCCTGAAAAACCAAGTTACTCAGATGCAGGACTCAGGGAGCAAGCAGGCTGAGTGGCCATTTGAAATACCTTCTTCCCCCGTGGCTTTCTGACAGCCACTTAGTCTGTCCCTTGGAGAAGATAATCATGCTTAATATGCTTGCTTTGCCAAGGAAAGAGCAACCTCATTTTGTCCATAACCTTAATACGTTTTCTGTTTAGACAAATATTGTGGCATTCTGTGACTTGAGTTTATCATTATTAACTTCCTAAGTGTTAAAGCCTTCTTATTCCATCCTCAGCATATTTATATATCAGTTTTTATATTATGTATTTATAACTTGCAATTCTAATGCATAATTTCACACTTTTAGTTTTAATATCTTTTTATAAAATATAAAATGTTCTAAACATTAAGATGAAGTGAGTATATAGTATGATGAAAATGTGAATCATCTTTAAATGCTATTAGTGCTGCTTTTTTAACCAAAGAAGGAGAAGGCTTTAACCGATATTTAGAATGGAACTTGAGCTGTTTATCTTTTGAAGGAGCTACATTGACCTGGTGAGTTTACGAGTTACTTAAGAAAATGTAGGTAAAACTAGCTTTAAAAATCTTAACTGCTTGCAAATATTTGTGGAATTTTGTGGGAAGATGAAGAATTTACCTTTCCTCTCATTAATCCTTTCCTCTCACTAATTTGTCTCTTGTTAGATCCTCTTATTTACTACTTTCAGGCATATTTATAAGGAAAATTAATTCTAGTTTCTTCATGTCTGTTGAGTAATAATATCTCAAAATTATTGATCTCTTGTATTCAACAATTTAAAAAGAAAAGAAGCCTTTTGAAAATGAAAGGTTTTCATATGAATGTAGGCCAGATATTTTAAATGCCCTTAAAAACCTTGGTTTTGAAGACATGCCATTGTGTTGGGACATAGGTCTTAGAATGAAAAATAATAAACAGGGATGTGAGCTTTCCTTACTTTACTTTTCACCATGCATAGGACAAATTTATCCACTACAAAAATGATCCATAGGTAAATGTGTTAGATTCAGGTGTTTAAATTAAGCACAGTTAGATGTGCATAGGACAAAAACATCTGTCACAGAAGTTACTTTTCAAAGAACTGAGATGATTTTCTACTTTCTGGTTCCTGGCACTTTACATTTAACATCTTTCAACCCTGGGAGGGGTGAGGGGTGGAGTGGAAATAACACTGTGTATTGTAGTATTCTAGTGAAATTTGGAAATGCAGCATTCTGGGCTACCTGAGTGCAGTAGCTCCAGGGTGCTGGTAGTCTTGATGTTGGTTGTGAAGAATAGGGAAAACTACCTCTAAATCAACCTGACCTCTTTCCTTCCATAGAGTTTGTAAGAATACATACTTTTCCTTCTCTAATCAAAATCATTTAAGAAATTTTTTGACTCAAAAACTTTTTCCCCACCCTCAGAGAAGCAATATGTCTTTGCCTCTATTGAGATGTAATTTTAGATATGTAATATGAGAGCTTATATTTTTAAGGAGATGCAGCTCATTAGTGAAACAGAAAATACACATAATTATTGGCATACGTGTGCTGTAGGATTTGTGACAGACTCCTGCATTGGTCATCCTCAGTGTAATGGGGCTGAGAATTCCTTTAAGGGTTCCTAAGTAGCCTCATACTCACGGGGCTTCATGGCTCTCACACTGAAAGTTAGTTGGCGTGAGGACCAGAGGACCAGAGCTTGTAATGAAGCAGTTTGAGGGGAGTCTCTGTGCAGGGTCATAAATGTCAGGGCTGTTGATACTGTTTTAGTTGCTGTTGCCTATGGCTTTTTCAGCCTGTGCCTTAATGGTATAGGATAGAACCTTCTTCTAAACTCCCAAGATAGCTCTTCTTGATCAGGTAAAAGGAGGATAATTTACTATTCAAGAAGTCTGTTGATTTATATAACTGTTAAAGAGAGAATCTGAAGCGGTGTAATATGGAATCTTGTATTTTGTCCTGTATGAATGCCTCTTTCCATATAAAGCATTTAGAACAAATTTGGATTTTATTAAATGTACACCTTTTTAATCTTTAAAGTGATAACCCACTGTTTTGAGGTAGAGTAATGTATATTTTATTTAAAGGGCAGTGTGTTCATTTAGTTGATCAGAAACCCTAAGAAACATGACTTTGTATTATCAAATAGATTGTTGGACAGAATCTTGTAAGACTTACTGTTAGTGCAGATAGTTTTTAAAAATTATATCTTCATAAGGACCCAGAATATTTCCTCTGTAATACACAAAGTAGTTGCTGATTGATGTATAGTATTTGCTATATTTTTGTACCATTGTAATGTAAAGACCTTGTATATAAATATATATACGAGGGTCATAATTTTATACCCTTTATCTTGAAGGAATTTTGGTCTGTTGTGCCAGATTACAATTCACTGTATAGTTGAAGAATGTTATACTAGATTTTTAAGTTAATATTTCTGGTTCTTTTGTGTAATCAAAACCAACCAAGTAGCAATAGAAAACACAGTAAGCCTTAAATTAAAAAGTTAATTTAGCCACTTAAAGTTCTAAAAATATCAAATGCACATGTATAGTAAAATGAGTTTTTTTTTTTAAAGGGAATGTTTTTAAACATGTGAGAGCAAAATTGCATTGAGTTCCAAAATTAGGAGAAATGCATTTGAGAATGAAGTTAAGCTGGGATGCCATTTAATATTATGGTATTTTTGTAATTAAAGAGTAATGATGTTGTCATTAAAAGGTTGATTTGAGAGCAAAGAATTTTTGTTACTTGAAAAATTGATGTGTTGCTGTGCCTTAATGTTTGTTCTGCCTTTTAATAAAATAATTTCTGAAATTGTGAATTATCCGCTTGTAAAAATATCAAGAGTAAAGAAAAGGTTTGTCATCTTTTGCAAGAAATTAGTAAATCATTAGTGAATTGAGGTGCTAGCCACACCAAGGTTCCATCAGAAATTCACAACCTGTCAGCACCTCAATTTCCTCGTAAGTATCATTTCTTACAATGTGGATGAAAACAAAACAATTCCTGAGTTCCTTTAGGCACTAGTGGACTGTGTTCTAAAATATATTAGCAGATTTTCATGGTATAAAAAAGCATAATGATATCTGCTTTATAATTTCATGTTACATTCAGTTCAACAAACAAATCCATTAAGTGTTTAATCAATATAAAGTGTCTTGGGGCAGAGCTGATTCTGGATCAGTCAGATTAAGATATCTTCTCCAGACACTGAGCATTAGAAAGTCTCACTTGGTAATCAAAGAATTTAGAATTTGTAAGGAATCTCAGATAACTGGCCCCAGTATCTCAGGGTCTGATTGGAGAGGAGCATGGGCACATCTAGCACATCTAGACAATCACAGACACCACTAAGTTGTGTATATAAGAGAATAGAAACAAGTTTAAGATTGGGGCTGATGTTGCCTTGTAATGAAGCTCCACCTGCCTTCTCATATATTGTCTGTTCTCTACCAGGTTGTGTTTTATTATTTTTTTTTTTACACCCTCTGTAGACTCTCTCTACTTGCTAACTGCTTGATACTCATTTTAGCCAGATAAACATGCCGGGGGTGGCAAGGGAACAATCCATAAAGTATGACATGCCCTCAGTCCCAGTACCAACCTTAATGGCCCTGTTTATGGGATCTAGAAGAGTCAGAGGAAGACCAGTATGATGGTACATAGGGTCTCTCCTTCAGTTATTTTCCTAAAGCACAGGTCCTATGATCACATGCACACACATACCCCCTACTTAATAAACTCCAGGGCTCCCTATTACCTCCAGGATAGAATACAAAATCGTCTGACATTCAAACCCTTCATAATCTGGTCTCCTCCTTTCTAATCTTACACCTTATTCCCTAACCCATATTCTTCAATCCAGTGTCACTGGCCTCCTTGCTGTCTCATGAACAAGATATTCCATCTTTTTAAAGACATTCTCCCAGGTATTTTCTCTTGCCGATCCTTGTACTTGGAATGCACTCCTCATGTATACCTACTGGCTTCTTTTAAGTCCCAGCTAAAACCCACTTAATTCTAGTGTCTTCCCTTTCTTATGTCCTACTTATCTTGTATGTAATTGATTTGTGCATGTTTGTTTGCTTGCCTTCCCCTATTAGATTGTGAGCTCTTTGACAGGGACTGTCTTTTGCCTCCTCTTGTATGCATAGTGCCAGGCGCAGAGTAGGTGCTTAATAAAAGTTTTATGATTTTGACTCAGACCTGCACCCCCCATCTCAGGAAAATTCCTAATGTAATCAGGGCTGTCCCCACATATAGCTTGGGTTATACTTTGTGGCTCAAAGAGAAGTAAAATAAACATCTCTAGCCTCTTCCCATTTCTCTCTGAGGGAGACTTTCCTGCCAGAGGGGAACCAGGAGATTGGGATCAGAAGCTTGGCCACTCTTCTTTCCTCAAAGAGAGAATTTGGCCAGAATTAAACCTGTCTGATCTTTTAAACATTGGTAGTCTAGGGGAGGAGGTTTTCAAGTTTAAGCCAAACTTCTAATTGCTGTTATTGCGGGGGAAAGGAGGACCTAAGCTTTATGTTCAAGGCTCGACCCTTTCCCACTGGATGCTAGTTCCACAATGAACACACAAAGGAAATAGCAAAGAAATCAGAGAAAGTATACATAGGAAAATGCACCAGACAAAACAGCGAAGGGAGTGAGCTAACAGCTCAACCAAGAAAAGAATCCTGGATCTCACCCAAGGGGAAGTTTCCTGAAGTCTCTAGGGTAGAGACTGCCATTTACTCTCCTGTCAGCTTCTTCCCAGAGTCTCTTCCTTCATTTGGAAGCCAGAAACACTAAAATCTAAAGAGTCAGAAGAGACTCCAAGAGATTTGAAGATCCTGGAGATCTCCTTTCTCCCTCTCCCCAATTCCATCCTGCTGCTCATGCAGCTTCAGGCATTCATCACCAATAAATGAGAGATTCCCATGTCAGTGGACTTGTGAGACTGGAGTTTCATGAACATCCAGATAATTTATATGATACATCTTTAGGGTCCTTTGCTCTAATATCCTTGTAATTTTATTTTTTTCAACTACTGAACATTTACTTTCTTCCTCTCCCACCTGCCCCAACTTAAAACAGAAAAAAGAAAACCTTTGTAACAATTATACCTATAAAATGGAGTAAAAAAGACTGAGAAAATAGGAGAAAATGTGAAATATCTCATGGAAAAATAGTTGACTGGAAAATGGATTTGAGGGAAGATAATTTAAGAATTATGGAAATACCTGAAAGCCATGATCATGAAAAGTCATATTTCAAGAAGTTATCAAGGAAGATTTCCCTGATAGCCTAGAACCAGGAGGTAAAATAGAAATTGAAAGAATTCACTGATCACTTCCTGAAAGAAATCCAAACTGAAAACTCTTAAGAAATAATTACATTTAAATTCCAGAGCTTCCAAGTCATTAAGAGATACTTCAAGTAATAGGAAAAACAACTCAAATACTGTGGAGTCACTATCAGGATCACACAAGATTTAGCAGCTACTGCATTAAAGTAGCAGAGCATAATATTGCAGAAGGCATTACAACCAAGATTAATCTATTTAGCAAAACTGAGTATTTTCCCTTTGCATCTTCTCAGAACTCTATCATTATTGGGGTAGTTAGAACAATTCTACATAGAAATAGGTTGCCACAATAAGACGATTATGTTGCAATGTAAAAAAGGAGGGAGGATGGTCAAGAAAAAGGGATGCCCTGGAAGAAGGGGAAGAGAGGAAGAGTGGGAAAATTATCTCACTTAAAAGAGGTGCACAAGAAAGAGCTCTTATAGTGGAGGGGAAAATGGTTGGGGGGCAGGCAACTCTTGAAACTTCTAAATTGGTTCAGAAAGGGAAAACACACACACACACTTAATTGGTAATAGAAATCTATCTTTTCCCACAGGAAAGTAGGCAGGGAGAGGATGAAGGGAAAGGAGAACAACAAAAAGGGCACTGCACCACCCAACTGCCTGTAAATGCATAATCAGTAAAAGAAAGACCAAATCGGTGAGTTGGGCCTGCAACGTAAAAAAACACTAGAAAAAGAGCAAATTAAAAATTCTTAAACACCAAAATGGAAACCCTGAAAATCAGAGGAAAGATTAGTAACAGTGAAAGTTAGTAGACAAAACTATGATCTGGTTTATTGAGAAAAAAATTTTTTTACATGTAATTGAGAATAATAAAAATGATTAAAAAAATATTTTTTAGTGTTTAATGTTTGAGGCTTTCCAGCAGATGGTGCCAAAGTAATTGCCTTTTGTGGAGTATCTCTTCAAAGACTGATTTAGCTAGGAGTCAGTGTAGGATTTAGAACAGAAAAGTACCTTAGCAATCTTCTAGGCTAAACCTAGAGTCTGTGAACTTGGTTTTTAAATATTTTGATGATTGTATTTCAACATAATTGGGATTGTCATCCTTTCTGTTTCGTTTTATGTATTTAAAAACATTATTCTGAGACAGGGGCCAGTGGGTTTCACCAGACTGCCAGGAGGGTCTATGACACGCACAAAAAAGTTAAGAACTCCTGGGCCAAGCCAGTCTTCTCATTTTATAGATGAGGGAACTAAGGGTTAGAGAGGAGAAATGATTTGGTCACGGTCACACAGTTAATTAGTAGCAAAGTAGGAACTAGAATTCAGGTGTTCTGACTCCCAGAATTGTATTCCTCCCCCTTTACCCTTCTACCTCTCACATCTTCCCCTTAGGACAAAGAACAGATTAGATGAACTTGGAAAGGTCAGCTATGCTTCAAAATTGAACTGACTTTTTAATTTGAGATTTAAATTCTTAGCTTTAGCCTACTCATTTCACTCTGTGAAAATTTGCTTTCCTTTCTTTCTTCCTAGTTTACAGATTCTTGTGGCTTCTACCCTTTAATTTCCATCCTCATTTTCTCAATCTGTTAAGCAACATAACCCAGCAGACTAGAGAGGATTGGAATCTGTAAGGGATTTCAAATTCCAGCTCAACCACTTCCTTTTCTGTGAAAGTCACTTCTACCTTGTAGATACGGTCGAAATAAGCTTATCTGTGTATCAATCACTTCCAGTTTTCAAAGAATTCATTTTATAATGACTTTTATATATGAACTGAATGAATGATTTGTCTTTCCCCCTTAGATCAGAAGACATAAATTACTTAGAGTGTATGTATTCTTATGAAACAAGAAGTTCTTTTATAAAAGGACCTTCCTTTTTACAAGAATATACACATTTTTTTTTTACTTTTTAACTTGTGTTATCTATTTTCATGTATTTATTATCTTTCCCTCCCAATCTCCCACCCAATTGAACAATAAAATAAAAATTAAAGCCTCATAACAAATATGCATAGTCCAGCAAAAATAAATTCACACATTGGTCACATCCAGAAATGTGTGCCTCATTTTGTATTTTTATGTCCATCTCTGTCCAGTAGGAGGTGGATAGGATACACTCTTTTAAAGGGAAATAATATTTGATTAATATCTTTTGTTTTAAAATCATCTGTATTTCCCAGAGTGTTCTCTTCTCTCTTCCTTTCCTAAAGAGTCATTACTTACAAGAAAGAATAAAAAAAAGGAGGAAAAATAGTTCAACAAGAGTAATGGAAGATATGGGGGAGTGGACAACTTGACCTTATATAAAGTATTTCACACCCATTACTACCTGTCTTTGCAAAGAAGCTGGGTGAGGTGCCTTCTTATAGCTTTAGGGCTAAACTTGGTCATTTGGGTTTCTCAGAACTTAGTTTTGTTATCCTTGTTCTTCCATTTACATTGTTGCCATTTTTGTATATTCTGTTCTTTCTGTTTCATAGTATCAGTTCGCTTCATCCACTGCATTCACAATGCATTCATCATATTCATCATTTCTTACAATCTTTTATTAATAAAATTTTATAGCATATTATCAATGAGAAGGATCAGGGCATAGTGGATTGGGCAAGGATTGGCCTTGGACTTAGGAAGTCCTAGGTTTAAGTCTGAACTCACCACCCCTCTTGACTGAATGACCGCGGACACCTCAACAAATTTCCAAGCTCACCAGATAACTCTTGAACATTGTAAGCTGCAGAAATAGTTGCTTATCAGCACTTTACCTCGCTTTCTTTACAAAGGGAAACAGCTCCCTTTTTGGAGCACAGACCTACTCCAAAAAAAACAGACCAAAAAACCCGAATATGATGGAAATGCAGTTGATCAGTTAGCAAGAATTTGTTAAGCCCTTAATCTGTGCCAGGCACTTGTTACAGGAGGTACAAAGACAAAAATGAATAGTACCTTTCTCAAAGAATTTATATTCTGTTGGAGGGAGACCACAGGCAATACACACACACATACCCACACACGACTTGCAATTTCATTGGTGTGGAAAACTCCCTCTACCAATGTATGTTGATACCTTTTGTAACTTACACACTTGATTCCAAGAGAAGTTGTGTCTGACTCTTTGTGACCCCAATTAGAAATTTTTTGGCAAAGATATTAGATTGGTTTGCCATTTCCTTCTCTTTTTCATTTTATAGATGAGAAAACTGAGGCAAACAGGACTAAATGACATAGCTCATAAGTATCTGAGGCTGAATTTGAACTCATAGAGATGAGCTTTTTTGATTCCAGACCCAACACTTTATCCGCTGCACTACCCAGCTGCCCCATTGTTATACATACATATATACAATATGTACATACATTGTACATATGTGTGTACGTACATATACACGTGTCTCCACAGCAGCTAACAAGGTACTATTAAGCTAAGAAAACAGGAGCTGATGGCTCTCATGACCTTTGTTAATCGCTGTCTTTCACCTGCTCCTATTAGTCCTGGAGTGGCCTGTCCCTTCAATGGGGGGAACTAGGTTCTAGGTTCTTTAGTTCCATTTCCATCTCAGATTTCTGAGGAACAGTTTTCTTGTTGGCTCCCATATAAGGGGTACTCCTAAGCAGGGGTTACAGAGGAGGTGTACAGCATATAAACATGAATCAGGTATGGAACAGGAAATTTTATTTCCATACTGAAAGGGAATGCTAAACATTAAAGAATGACAATTGTAATCATGATTGCAATCCATTGAGAGGTATAATACTCTAATCGGGATATTTGCAAGCAACTTTGTTGTGAAAGTTGCTAAGAATCTGTTTTACATTTTACCTCTAAAGAGCACAGTCTGATTATCACCAAGTGGGCTACTTCTTTCTGTTGTCTCTCTTTCCCAGTAGGAGATTCTTCTTTCCATTGGCCTTCTTCTGCTGTTTCTGTGGAAACTTCCCTGGTAGCCAATACCCCTGTTGCTTTGGGGCCAGGAAAGGGGAAGATGTCAGCTGCTTTTTGAAATCTCACTAGGCTCTATACCAAAGGAAAAAAGATGCAAATGGGGCAGCCCCATCCCAGAAATAAGCTTGTCTAGGAATCCATGAGCTCATGACTTGTGGTCCACTGGGGAGAAGGGATACCTCCATGACCCTTTAGAGCTGTGAGAGCTGTCCTAACATTTTGAAGTACTCAGGGAGAAGAGGACTGAGGAGTAGAGGTCATCCCTTTTAGACGAATTCAGAGTTCTGACTCAGCAGCCAATTAAGAGTCATGGCCCACAGAAAGCAATCAGAGGATATCTGCACCTGCTCGGAAACAGAAAAACGCCCATGCACACCATGTCCCCAAGGAGGCAAAACATATATATGGATTTTATAAAGTGAGGGAAAGAAGGCCTCTTTGGCTGAATCATACAGTAAATAAAGAGAGAAATGTATAATTACCCTGGAGCAATATTTCAGCATAATATACCTCTAATTTTCTGGGGCATAATTTTTATATCATTCTGCATAAATAATTTAAGTAGTTCTGATGCATTGAAAGTTGGTTACAATATTTTATAAGCAAGTAACATTTCTCTGAGGCAGCTAGAGTCAGGACAGCCTGAATTCAAATTCCACCTAAGACACTAGGTGTGTGACCCAGGGAAAGTCATTTAACCCTGTTTGCCTCAGTTTTCTCATTTGTAAAATGAGCCGAAGAAAGAAATGGCAAATAACTCCAGTATCTTTGCCAAGAAATGCCTAGATGGGGTCAGGAATAGGCAGACACAACTGGAAACAGCTAAACAATAACAATGAAAAACATTACTCTTATTCATCATTTTAATGGTAGAGAAATAGAGCCCTAGATGTGAAGTCAGAGGCCATACATTCAAAGCATCACTCTACCATGTTGCACACACAATCTTTTTTCGTGAGAATCATTGCCTCTCCATTTTTGTATGTGAAGGTTTTTTTAAGTCAAATATAGGGTTTTCCATTTACCTCTATTCAATGTCATCATAATAGATTTGTCTGAGCATTCTGGCTTATCAATATATTGTTGGAAGCCGACTCATTCGATATGTTACATTATCCTTCCCTGCTTTGTTTCATTGGCAAAGTTGATAAAATTTGTGGTCTGTCCCCTCATCCAAATCATATAATTGTATACTGCCATCAATCCAATGAACATTTATCATGGACCTATAATATGCTAGGCACTATCCTTCATGGTAGGGATACAAAGCCAAAAAAAAAGAAATAGTTCTTACCCTCAAGGAACTTACCTTCTATTGGAAACATACACCATGCTCACAGATAAGTTAGATTGTGACAAGGCAAAGGAGAGACCTGGACAAAATGCTCTAGGAAAGTCTGAGCAGGCAGAGAACCCTTCCAACTGAAGCAGAGGAAGGGGAATCAAGAAAGGCTTCTGGGAGGAAGTGGCATCCAAGTTGGCTTTTCTTTAGTTAAGATTTTTAATTCAAGGTTACAAAAAAATATTTAGGTAAACAGATCAAAGCCTATGTAATCTTTGAACTCCTTGGATTTCTTTTTTCTTTCCTCTTTCTCCTCCTCAGCGGGAGCAGCAGGGCTAGCAGAAGCGGTACCTTCAGCAGGGGCAGCATCACCAGTTGCTGGGGTAGGTCCACCAACTCCTACATTGCAGATGAGATCTCCAGTGTTTACGTTGGATAGGGTCTTTGCAAATAATCCAGGCCAGAAGTGGTTCAACATTAACACCTGCTGCTTTAATGAGGGCGCTGATTTGAATGCCAGAGGGAGGAGAAGTGTATTTCAGGCATGCAGGAAGGCTTGTATTTTTTCAGTCATATTGTCTTAATTATTGTGTTCTCTAATAATTTCACATGCATTAATTTTATATTCCCAGTTTGACTGTCAGTGGTATCTAGAGCACTGCTAAGCACCTGACAGGTGCTTAAACAATCCTTGGATAGTTAATGTATTAGTTGCTAAGTCAGTGGAGTAGACCCCTCCAAAGGATTTATCTTCATTTAGGGTAAGCTGAGCCTGTTTCCTCTCAGAACAGAAACTCTTCTGCTACTTGCCAGAGTCCTAGCTTTTTTTAAAACAAAATAATGCTTCACATTTATTAGAGAAATTCAAATAACTCTGAGGTGCCATCTCATACGTATTAAGTTGGCTACCATGAAAGAAAAGGAAAGAGATAAATTCTGGAGGGCATATGGAAAAATAGGTACACTAATGCCCTGTTGGTAAAATTATGACCTGGTCCAACCATTCTGGAGAACAGTTTGGAACTTTGCCAAAGGACTATAAAACTATGCATATGCCTTGACTCAGCAATAGCATTATTAGTTCTGTATCCCAAGGAGATCAAAGTAAAGGGAAAAGGACCTAGATGCACAAAATATTTATAGTAGTTCTTTTTTTGCAGTGGCAAAGAACTGGAAATTGAGGGGATGCCCATCAACTGGGGAATGGGTAAACAAGTTATGGTATATGATTGTGATGGAATATTATGTGATAAGAAATGATGAGCGAGATGGTTTCAAAAAAACCTAGGAAGATTTATATGAACTGATGCAAAGCAAGGTGAGCAGAACCAGAATAACATTGTACATAGTAACAGCAATATTGTAAGGATGATCAACTGTGAAAAACTTGTCTATTCTCAGCAGTACAATGATCAAAAACAATTCCAAAGGACTTACGATGAAAAATGCTATCTACCTCCAGAGAGAAAACTGATGAACTCTGAATGAAAGTTGAAACATACGTTTAAAATGTTCTTTTCTTCTTTTGTGTGTATTTTCTTTTGCAACATGACTAATATGGGAATGTTTTGCATGACTTCACATGTATAATTGATATCATGCTACTTGCCTTCCCACGGGGTAAGGAAGCAAGGAGTGAGAGGTAGGGAGAGAATTTGGAACTTAAAATTTTTTTTTTAAAAAGAGTTATAAATAAATAATAAAAAGAGTATTTCAATTTCCTCAGCTGGAAAATGAAGAAGTGGGTCTGTGTCATCTCAAAAATCCCTTCTAGCTCCAAAGTTTCATGATTTTCTTTTATATATCCCTGGCCCCTCTTGCCATTCTGCCTTAGATATGCACCAAGGAAGCAAAGAGAAACCAATTTTTCCATGGGATGCTAGGAAAATATGGGAACATTTTACATTAGGATGTAGTGAATTCTTTTTCATACAATGTTTTCAAGTAGAAAAGTAGAGGGTGTAATGGAAAGGGCATTGAATTTTGATCAGAGAGAGCTGGGTTCAAATTCTGTTCTACCAGTTGTGTGACCTAAGACAAGTCATTTAATCTCTGTTGTCTTCAATTTACTCAGCTCTACACACTCAGGAGGTTGAACTCATTATATAACAATAACTGGTATTTACATAGCATTAAAGTTTACAAAGAAATTTAAATATATTATATCATTTGTTTCTGTTAGGTACTACAAGTATCATCCCCATTTTGTAAATGAAGAAACTGAAGTCTAGAGAAGTTAGATGACTTGCTTTCCATGGTAATGCATCTGGTAGGAATCACAAGCAGAATCTGAACCCAGGTCTTCCTAACTCTGTCTATGTTACATTACCATCAGGTTCCCTACAGCAATGAATCTTTGGTTCTAAGGAATTGGGTGATCATTTTTCAGGATGTCCAAGAAGGGAATCTTATTCATGAATTGGTTAGACTAGAAGGTGTCTAAACTTCCTTTTAACTCTGAGATTCCCTGGGTGTGGAGATTTTGGAGTCTGGGCTAACAATATTCTCAACTCATGAAAGATGAACTACAAAAAATAAAATTGATTAAAAAGAATATGATAATTAGAGCCTCATAATGAATTATATCACACACACACACAATTATATCACACAGCTCCATGGTATGGTTTTTTTTTTCTTTAGGATGATATGATTTGAAACCATATGGAAAGCTATTGATTAGAAATATTTTAAAGCAGATAATTAACCAGGAATGCCAGATCCTGCTTTAACTAGGATTCTGCTTTGTTCTGACTCCTTTACATTTTTGGAAAGCACTTGGCATAACAAATCACTAAAATAGTGGTTCAATGGGCAGAATTTTTAAAAACAATATATTGTGAATTTGGAGCTCATGAAATAATTAAAGGATGAAAGAAGAACCTACTGTAAGGCTCTATAATGTTGTACTACCTTGCTCCAGGATTTCAATACTTCAATGGATCTATGATCTCATCAATAAGGGTACTCCCTTCAATGGCACAAAACGTAGCCCATTCATACTTTCTTATACTGGATCATGAATATGCTGGAGCCAGAGTGAATGGGCTTGTGACACTTCTCAGATATCAGATATTGGGGTTTTTTTCTCAAAGACTATAGAAGCTCTAAACTTTGTGACCATACAGTATAACAAGGAGAACATTTGTCTTGAAAAGATTTCAGCAGGATGCAAGTGAGCAATGCAATAGTTCTAAAGTATTTTCTTTAGTGATTAAGGCATTTTATATTTTAATTTTTTTTTACCAATATAGAATATTTCTCTGGTCAAAGGAAGGGATTTAGGATGGCATGTCAAAGATAATAGAGCCCAAACTCTGATTTTTTAAAAATTACATAATACCCTACTCACGATAGAGACACAATATGTATTTGTTGGTTGATTTTTTAGTTTGCCATCATTTACCATTAAATTCATTGCAGCAGGGCTATGATATAGTGGAAAGAGTACTGGATTAGGTTTTAGTTTTAGCTCTACCTGTAGTCTACATGACTCTGGCCAAGTCACCCCATCCGTAAATCAGCAGCAAGACATGGCAGCTGCCAAGAAAGCTGAGGATTTTCTAGACTGCATTAATAATAGCTCAGATTTATGGAGTACTTCCTATGTGCCAGATATGGGGCCAAATACTTTATAAATATTATTTCATTTGGTCCTCCCAACAGCCCTGAGAGGTTGGTACTATTATTATCCCTATTTTACAGAGGAAACTGAGGCAAACAGGTTAAGTGACTCGCCCAGGGTCACACAGCTAGTAAGTGTCAGAGGTCACATTTGAACTCAGGTCTTCCTGACTCTAAGCCCAGCACTTTATCAATTACACCACCTTGCTGCCCCTGCACTAAAAGGAGGCTGCATTCAGGATTAGGGAGGGGATGGTGCCCTGAGCACAGTACACCTGGAATCCAGCACTCAGCTTTGGGCACTGTTCTGAAGGGATGAAAACAACTATAGAGTATATACAGCAGAAAGTGATCAAGAGGATAGGGAGAATGGAGAATGCATCACATGAGGATCAGCTGAAGGAACTGGGATATTAAGCCTGCAGAAGAAAAGACTTAAAGGAGATATTATTATATTTATCTTTAAGCATTTGAACAATTGTCATGTGGAACAGTTATGTGGATAGAACGTTGGGTTTGGAATCGGGAAGTCTCATCTTCCTGAGTTCAAATCTGACCTCGAATGCTTACTAGCTGTGTGGCCCTGGGTAAGTCACTTGACCCTGTTTGCCTCAGTTCCTCATCTGGAGAGGGAAATGGTAAGCCACTCCAGTATCATTGCGAAGAAAACCCCAAATGGGGTCACAAAGAGTTAGACATGACTAAAACAACTGAACAACAACATGTGGAATGGGGCTTCAACTTGTTTGGCTTGACCTCAAAATGGTTGTAATTAGGCATAATGAGTGGAAATTGCAGAGGCAAGATTTTTGTAATGAACAATGGTAGCTATCCAGAAGCAAAACATGCCTCCTTAACTCTATGGCTTTTTCCCTCACTAGACATCTTCAAGAAAAGGCAGGGATGTTGTATGTATGTTTGCTTATGTGTGTGGGGGGGAGGGAAGGTGGGATTGTGTAGGTACAGGTTAGACCAGGTGACCTTGAACCAACTCCTAGAGCATGGTATTCTTTGAACTTTGGTTTTCTTATCTATAAAATGAAAGAGTCAGACTAAATGATGACCAAAAGGATGGAGTAGGTGAGGGAGGAGGATGACCAGAGCACCAATGTCTACCCAATTGACTGGAAATGAGATGAGAGGAGACTATGATCTAAGGATGAGTGGCTTGCCTCTGACTGTCTTTTGAGGTTTTTCATTTACTCGTTTATTTAATTATTCATTCATTCATTTATTTACTGGTCATCAAAATTATTTTAAAACAAAATCTGGCTTGACATTTCCTGTTCTTGGCTAGTAATTTTCTTGTTCAAAGAGATAATGAATTTAAAAATGTAAGTAGAAGATCACAATTTGGACAATTCCTTTAATGTATGTGTCAGCCTGTCTTGTGCAGTTATAGTTTACTTTATAAAATAGGGATGTGCTTGAAAAAATTATATAGAAGCAAACGTTGGCTGAAGAGAAAAATTAGGAAATACGTAGTTTAATTTATACTTCTGTTGTAAGATATCTTGAAAATACAAGTCAGAGAAAGAAGTGAACCTAATCCTCCCACTGTAAAAGAGGCAAGATGGTGTGATGTAAAATATGGAGAATTGGGCACCAGGAGATTGGTTCTAGTTTTGATCTTGTTACTAATTAGCTGTTACCCAGAGCTCTAAGGGTTAACTTCTCATCTCAGAGTTAATCAACTTCATAATTCTTCTTCGCTGGCATAAGCATTTACTAGTGTTGGGTCATGCCAATGCCTAACACAGTGCCTAGCACTTAATCGACTTTAAAAGGACCTTAATAATTGTTGATCATTTGATTAACTATAGCATTTCACTCAACATTTATTGACTTCTTCCTCCTCCAAGATACTTTCTCCTCCCTGATTTTTTGTTACACTACTCCCTCTTAGCTCTCCTGCCCATCGGCTGCTTCTTCTCAAGTCTCAGTACCCTCTACTGTAGCTCTTTTCTGTTCTTCCCTTGCACACCATTTCATCTTCAATGCTGCCGCCCCTGTGCAAGCTGTCTCCAAAGTTTTCAACGCCCTCACAGAATTAGGTTCCTTCAGGGTTCGGCTTAAGTCTCACTCTATAGGAAGCCTAAACAAAGTTCCCTAGTCTGTAGTGCCCTTCCCCCTGGAAATTATTTCATATTTACTTTCCATAGATTTTTAAATTTACTTTCTCATGTACCTTTTCACTTGAATATAAATTCTTGGAGATCATTTGTATCCTTAGTACCTAATGCACATTGTAGACACGATGAATGACTGCTGAGTGAATGAGTTCTATTTTCTGAGGATGTTGAATTAGAACAGTTTGTTTTCATCCTAAAAAAAAAAATTTAAGACTATGCTTTTTGACCTTCAGTATAAAATTGACTGAAAACGTTTCTAAGAAAAGGTTTTTTGGGATCAGATAGAATGACAAACATGTAGAGTATCTTTTAAAATCTCATATTAAATGGAAATATTTTACATGTTCGTACATGTATAAACTATATTAGATTGCTTACCATCTCAGGGAGAGATAGGGAAGGGGACAGAGGGAGTCATAGAATTTGGATTCAAAACTTTAAAAAAATCTTTAAAATTATTTAACATGTAATTGGGAAAACAAAAATTTTATTTTTATGTATGAAAATCTTATATTAAAAATATTCTTTGGGTAAATTATTAATAATCAATCAACATAAATATAGTTTTGTTTACCTCAATAACAGAAGAATAGGATGGAGAAACAAGGAAAATAAAAGAATTAAAAAAAGAAAACATCTAGCCTGGTAGCTTTTGCACATAGGAAGAACTCAGGAAATATTTGTTAAATGGATGAATATTTTACTAAACTCTTTCTACTTCTACTAAATCCTAGGTCCCCACCTCTGTCATTTGACTGTAAGTTCACAGATAAGGTCATTGGAGTTAGAGCTGGAAAGGACCTTGGGCCCCTCATTTTACAATTGAGGAAATAGACTCAGAGAGAAAAGACTTGTCCAGCAATACAGCTAGTAAGTAGTACAAACAGGACTTGAACTCAGTGGTTTGGATTAAATGAACAAAAGAATGAATGAATTTTTTGTCATGTCCAACTCTTAGTGACCCCTTTTGGTGGCAAAATCAAAAGAGCAGAGGGCTGACAGGTTTTCTAGTTTTCCTAAATAGAAATAATAATAATAGCTGACATTTACATTGTGTTGTAAAGTTTGTAAAGAGAATCAGCTGCATTATCTTATCTGAGTGGTTGGCCATGTCCTTCTCCAACTCATTTGACACATGAGGAACTGAGGCAAACAGGGTTAGCTGAGTTGCCTAGGGTCACATAGCCAGTAAGTGCTTGAGGCCAGATTTGGACCCAGGAAGGGGAGTCTTCCTGACTCTACGCCTGGTGCTTTTTCACTGTGCCACCTAGCTGTCCTATCAGAGGCTGTATTTGGTCACACAGCTAATAATAAGTGTCTGAGATCAGATTTGAACTCCTGAACATGATTCCAAGCCCAGTGCTCTATCCCCTGAGCAAATTTTTTTATAAAAGCATTTATTAAGTGCTTATTGTATGTAAAGAACTATGTTAAGTATCAGGAATGCAAATAAAAAAACATGACAGTCTCACAGGCCATCTCCCACCTCCAAGTAGCTATGTAGGCCATCCCCCTGACTTGGATTGTGCTTAAGAAGCTCACATGCTGAGGGAGGCGGAGCCAAGATGGAGGAGTAGAAGGACGCATGTTTAGGAGCTCCGAAACCAAAGCCCATAGAATCAATGTAAAAAGAGACCCCCATAACTTCTGGGTCAATACAAGGTGTGCAGAAACGGAGTGGAAGAGATTTCCTTTCCAGGGAGCCCTGGAGACCTGTCCCCAGGGTCCGGCATGCCCTGGAAAGTGGACCCCACCCCCAGCGCTGCCCTGGCCACGGCCCCAGAGAAGCTGATCCGAGCAGGCTGATCCGAGCAGGCTTCAGAGACGGAAGCTCCGGCAGCCGGGAAAGTCCCTCCGCCCACAGAAGCTACAGGTCAGTGAGAGAGAAGGCCAGGTTGGAGGAGGGGAGCGGAGCGTCTCCATGACTCGGGCCCCCTTGGGAGGAAGCGGCAGCGGCAGAGATGGGGGCAGGAAGCGGCGGAGGCAGAGGGGTAGGCGGCGGCTGAGGCAGCAGCGGCCGGGGACTCAGGAATCCCCCAGCAGCAGGCAGGATCTTCATTACGGAAGGTTTCTGCATAAAACCTGACAGAGCTGAGCCTGGGAGACGGCCCTGCCCCCACCCTGCTCTATTACTGAAGGCTTCTGCATAAAGCCCCTGAGGGAACTGAGCCTGGGAGGCGGCCCTGCCTCCACCCCAGCACCTGAACTAAAGCTCACTGATTGACAGCCAGCAGGAGGAAAGCCCATTTAAATCTCAGAGGCCAAGCAGTAGCTGGGCGGATCCAGGCGGGGGTGGAAAGGAATCTCAGAAGTCAAGTAACTGGCTGGGAAAATGCCTAGAAAAGGGAAGAAAAATAAGACTATAGAGAGTTTTTTCCAACAAATGCAAATGATCCCAACCTTCGGATCTGATGATGAGGACGTATCCTTGCCATCAGGGAAAGACGTGGAGGGCGGGGCCTCAGTACCCCAGACACCCCAGGGGGTTGCCGGGTGGGCTCAGGCCCTGGAAGAGCTCAAAAAGGATTTTGAAAAGCAAGTTAGACAGGTGGAGGAAAAACTGGGAAGAGAAATGACAGAGATGCAAGAAAAGTATGAAAAACGGGTCAATACCTTGGTAAAGGAGACCCAAAAAAAATGCTGAGGAAATTAACACATTGAAAAATAGACTCACTCAATTGGCAAAGGAGGTTCAAAAAGCAAATGAGGAGAAGAATGCTTTCAAAAGCAGAATGAGCCAAATGGAAAAAGAGGTTCAAAAGTTCACTGAATTTAATAGTTCTCTCAAAATTAGAATGGAACAGATGGAGTCTAATGACTTTATGAGAAACCAAGAAATCACCAAACAAAACCAAAAGAAGGAAAAAATGGAAGAGAATGTGAAATATCTCATGGGAAAAACAACTGACCTGGGAAATAGATCCAGGAGAGACAATTTAAAAATTATGGGACTACCTGAAAGTCATGATCAAAAAAAGAGCCTAGACATCATCTTCCATGAAATTATCAAGGAAAACTGCCCTGACATTCTAGAACCAGAGGGCAAAATAAGTATTGAAAGAATCCATCGATCACCACCTGAAAGAGATCCAAAAAGAGAAACTCCTAGGAACATTGTGGCCAAATTCCAGAACTCCCAGCTCAAGGAAAAAATCTTGCAAGCAGCTAGAAAGAAACAATTCCAGTACTGTGGAAATACAATCAGGATAACCCAAGATCTAGCAGCTTCTACATTAAGGGATCAAAGTGTGTGGAATAGGATATTCCAGAAGGCAAAGGAACTAGGACTCAAACCAAGAATCACCTACCCAGCTAAACTGAGTATAATACTTCAAGGGAAAATATGGTCTTTCAATGAAACAGAGGACTTTCAATCATTCTTAATGAAAAGACCAGAGCTGAAAAGAAAATTTGACTTTCAAACACAAGAATGAGAAGAAGCATGAAAAAGGAAACAGCAAAGAGAAGTCTTAAGGGACTTACCAGAAGTGAACTGTTTACATTCATACAGAGAAAGACAATATTTCTAACTCTTAAAACTTTTCAGTATCTGGGTAGTTGGTGGGACCACACATACACATGTACACGCATGCACACACATACACACATGCACACACATACAGAGATAGAGAGCACAGATTGAACTGAATAGGATGGGACCATACCTTAAAAGAAACTAAGGTAAATGATGAGAGAGAAATGTAGGGGGAGGAAAGAGAGGGAAAGGGAAGGGGGGGTAACTATATGTCATTTAAGAGGCAGGGAGGAGTTTTTCTTAGTGGAGGGAAAAAGAGGAGAGCTGAGAAAAAAAAAAAAAAACAAGAAGTTTACCCTCATCACATTTGACTAAACGAAGGAGTGAAATGCACACTCATTTTGGTATGAAAACCTATCTTACAGTATAAGAAAGTGGGGGAGAAGGAGATATTGCAAGGGGGGGGGGGATGATGGAAGGGAGGGCAAAGGGAGGAGGGAGCAATTTGAAATCAACACTTGAGGAGGGACAGGATCAAAAGACAGAAGAGAAACAATGGGGGGGCAGGTTAGGAGGGATGGTAATCCAGTTAGTCTTACACAACACGACTATCAGGGAGGTCATTTGCAAAACTACACAGATATGGCCTATATTGAATTGCCTGCCGTCCCAAAAGGAATGGGTGGGGAGGGAGGGATGGGGGAGAATTTGGAACTCAAAGTTTTAGGAACAACTGTTTAGTATTGTTGTTGCAACTAGGAAAGAAGACATACAGTTAATGAGGAATAGAAAGTCATCTGGCCCTACAGGACAAAAGAGAAGATGGGGACAAGAGAAGGGAGGGATGACAGAAGAGAGGGCAGATTGGAGATAGGGAAAATTAGATTGCTTGGGGTATTGGGGTGGGGGGAGGGGATAAAAGGGGAGAAAATTTGGAACCCAAAAATTTGTGAAAATGAATGTAAAAATTAAATAAATAAATAAAATTTAAAAAAAAAAAAGAAGCTCACATGCTAATGAGGGAGACAACAAATCTGGGTGTTTTTATTTACAAGTCAAATGGAAAACTCTCATCCTTAAGGTACAAGAGGAAAATGTATCGTGATGCATCTTCTCTACAATCATTTCCATTGATATGATCGTGTCTGTTTCTGATACTGAGCCATTTAACAGTGCCAAGGCCTTTAGAGGTAAGAACTTGGATATCACTAGACCAACCTGCCTCTCAAAGGTCTGGGCAGTAGAGGCCTTGGTATAACCAATATTCATGTAGCATTCTTTCTCTATGGAGCATCATCATGTTGCTCTCAGATTCTTAAATTAGCAAATATCCACCAAATAATAATAATGGCTGATATTTATATTGTGCTATGAAGTTTGTAAAGAGGATCAGCTGCACTGTTTTATTTGACCTTTGCAACAACTCTATGAAGTTGATGATATTGGTATAATTATCTTTATTTTAATGATAAGGAAGCTAAAACTCAGAAGAGTGAGATGAATTACCCATGGTCACACAACTGGCAGATGTCAGAGGTCAGACTCCAAGCTAGGCATCTTCTGGCTCCAGATTCAGTATGCTTTCCACCAGTCATGTTGCCTCATAAAAAAATGAATATTTTTCTTCCCTGCCCCTCTCATAACTTTCTTCTTCTGACTCTTTAAATTTGGAATCATTGGGGCTGGAGATAAAAGAGAACTGAAAGCTAATCTTGAATCGTCCTCTCATTTTATAGATGAGGAAACTAAATCTTAGATTGGGAAGGAATTATCCAAAGTCACAATTGGCAGAGAGCTAACAGGTTATCTTGTTTTCCTAATTCCCAAACTAGGTCTCTCCACTATATTCTGCTTGATATTGTCATTCTTATTTAGGAATTTACATACATATGGGAATATATACATATACATATATAGGAATATATATACACACCATATATATAGGAATATAGGTACATATATGTGTACCTGTGTAAGCATATATTTACACATACAATATACATATGTATGAATACGTATACATGTGCCTTGTACACAGATATCTATATATCTATGTCTATCTATCATCTATTCACATCTATATCTGTAGGGCAGATGGGGTGTTCAGGGGAGATTAGCACCTCTGATGGGAGGGCAGCCTTTTCAGGGCTGTTCATCCACCTTTGGTGTCCACCTTCCACCTATCTCTCCCTTGGGATTCCAAAAAGCTATAATATGTTTAGCAGCCACACCCGAGTAAACCATCTCAGCAGATGGGCTAAACCAGGTTGAGGGTAATTGACAGACCCCAGACCTGTTGGTGAGTTAGGGGGATGTCTATCCCCAAGCACGCGAAGACTTCTCCCTGTGGAATGGGTGGATACGAACGAATTATTCCAACAGCCTTGAAGGCAGCTGAAGCAGGCATTGCAGAGCATTTGAGCTTGGTCAGACATCAAAGACAACAAGGTCATTTGCTACATATCACGCTACTGCTGGGTCATCTTGACTTTTGTCTTGCCTCTGGACTTTGAGGAGTCTGAAAGAGACAGTGAGGCTGATGACTTTGTGCAACTCTGCCTCACTTAAATCCAATTCACATGCCAGTCAAGACATCATCCTGTGATGTCACTGGTCCTCTTTGAAAACAATGGACAATCAGCAGCCTACATCTATATCCATCTATCTTTCTATTTACCCATCTATCTATCTATCTATCTATCTATCTATCTATCTATCTATCTATCTATCTATCTAGCATCTATCTATCTAGCATCTATCTATCTATATTTTGTTGTCTTTTTGTCCTGGGTACCAACACAGCTTCTAATATTGCAATGGATCTAGGATCTCCTTAATATAGGTTCTTCTTCCCTTACATTGTGCTTATTTATGTGTGTCACAGCCTCTCTAATAGAATGTGAGCTCTTTGAGATCAGGGTCTACTTCATTTTTGTATTTCTAACCCTGGTATTGATTTCTACAGGTGCTGATGGCTTTACAAATTGAGTTGAAGTTTTATTAGTCACCAGATCCTTCTTACCAAAAAAGAGAAAGTGATTTTCTGGATGATTCTTAGCTAAGTAAATCCCCCTTTCTTCAAGGTTTGATTACATCGTTCTAATTTAAAAGGGCACTGCTTTAAAAGCCATACATGCCCACTCCTAGTTCTCATAACTTCTTGAGTACTGACAATATTCTCTATTAATCACTCTATGAAAAGGATCCTAGCCAGGTGCTTTTGGAAAATATCTATCTCAGTGAAAGAATGCTGTATTTCCAAAGAAAGACAGAGTGAAAGAGGAGCTTTTAACATCCCTCACTCTAGGAACGACCTGACCACCCCAGAAAAATCACTGTCTTTTGGGTTTTTTTCTTTTCAAAATCAGTAGAAAATGACATTCCTCTGCTTTCCTTATTAACAAACACAATTGTGCCCTACAGTCCAGACTGCCCTGTACATCTGCAATCACTTACTCTTTCTTCAGGTTGTCATTGTCTTTAGAATAGTCCTTCAATTATGAAATCAATGCTGGGGCTTGGAGCTTTACAGAACTTCAGTTATTTAGCCTTTTCTCTCGGGCCCTAATGATCAATTCTTTAGTCATCATCATGGTTCTTTCTATATCCCCAAAGAAATCACCAACCGGCATGACTTTAACAGCCAAGAAGGACATGTGTCCCATTCTCCCCTGAGAGATTTCTATCATCTCTTTTTATCAGAGGACTAAAGAATGCACTGGTTACTCTCCGAGGCATTCTCTGCAGGAGTAGCCCTTCTCTTTTGGAAGAGACAAAGAGGAAAGGAGCAATTCAGCTCCCTTTGAAGCCAGTGCAGGCTGCAGTAAGGTCCCATTTGCACCGCCCCCTTATCCAGGAAAGGGCCTGGGGACTCAGCCAGCAATTTGGCAGGCAGAGACACATGCTGGTGCTGTCCTCTCCACCCCTTCTTCCCCCCTGGATCACAACTAGAGAACTGGCCTAGGTTTTGCTGGGTATTTGAGTGGGAGGGATGGAATCAGAGCCAAACCAAGCCACTTAGGTGTTAGCTCATAAGCCCTCAGAGCAGCAGCAGCAGCAGCAGCAGCAGCTGCCGCCACCACAGCCTCTGCATCTGGGACAGCAGCAGCAGCAGCAGCACCGGCAGCACCACAGAACTGGGTGTACAGAAGGGGACTTGTAAGAGCAGGAGCAACCTGATGCCTCCCAGCCTTCAACGTCATTAGCAAGCAGTTTGACTTCTCAAAGGCGTCCCAAGCCAGCACACCGCTGGATTCTAATCGTTGTCAGGGCTTGTCACAGTTCTAAGACAATATTGAGGGTGGGTAGGGGAAAAAAGAAGTGTTTTTCCTCCCTGAAAAGAAACTCACAAATTATCAAGATGATTTCAGGATCTCAGTGTGCCTTGTTTTTTCTCTTGTCCTTCATTGCCTGTCAAGGATCCCCCGCATCTCAGGTAAGATAGTTTTCCATGGACTGTACCACTGGAGGATTTTATGGCTGAGAGTCTGGTGTCCACCTGCCTTTCACAGGTGGAAGATGCTAGCTCCAAATGCATAAGCCCCTGGGTTTTTTTTACAATTCCATATTGGTGCTTTGGTTGGGGGCTGAAGGGATGGGGCAAGCTAGAAAAATAATTTATTACAGCGTGTCTTTACAAAAGCTTGTTTTATTAGATTTTTCAAAAATATGTCCGATTCTCATTTGGGACATAGGTCTTGCCTAAAGGTGGGTAGAACTATTTGCCAACTATTAATCAATCAACCCTATGAAGAAAGTGACTTGGAAAATGCTCTCACAAACATAGAAAGATGCCTACAGATATGATGAATTCTCGGAGATTTATAATTCATTGTCCTTTACAAGGTTTCATCAGAAATCCTGTCCTTTTGTTAAACTTGAAATACTCTCTATCCTGGACAGATGTTTGTTTCCTACTGAAAATACTGTCATGAATACTTTTTCCTCCTCTTGTGAGGGGAAGTTTGGTAGAGTGGATGAAGAACTGGTCTTGAACAAGGTCATGAAGATCTGTGTTCAAATTCCCCTTCTGATATTTACTGGCTATATGACCCTGGGTAAATCACTTAAATTCCCAGTGCCTTAGGCAAATTTCTAAGGCTATAAATTGCAGAGGAAATGTTGACCTGTACTAATAGAAAGTATTTTCCAATGGAGGCAATCCCTATACCAAGGAAAACAAATTTAGTTCCTATTACCTCCCCAAAGTAACGTCTTGTCTCTGTGTGTCACATGCAGAAGGATCAGAGAGAGGTGACTAACATTTTCTATGGGGCCATTTGGAGTTTGGGTTTGGATTTTATTTCACATGGAGAAAAGGACAATTTGCCTTTTTGATTTTCCAATCTGGCTGCTTTTGGTCATTGAAATAATTCCAAATGATCATGCCATATTTAAAAAAGAAAAGTTTCTTCTTCTCCTCCTCCTCCTCCTCCTTCTTTTTCTCCTCCTTCTTTTCCTCTTTCTCCTCCTCCTTCTCCTCTTCCTCTTTCTCCTCCTCCTTCTTTTCTCCTTCTCCTTCTTTTCTTCTCCTCCTCCTCCTTTTCCTCTTCTTCTTCTTCTTCTTCTTCTTCTTCTCCTTCTCCTCCTCCTCCTCCTCCTTCTTCTTCTTCTTCTTCTTCTTCTTCTTCTTCTTCTTCTTCTCCTTCTCCTCCTTCTCCTTCTTCTTCTTCTTCTTCTTCTTCTTCTTCTTCTTCTTCTTCTTCTTCTTCTTCTTCTTCTTCTTCTCCTCCTCCTCTTACTTCTTTTTCTCCTCATCCTTCTCTTCTTGTCCCTTCCCCTTGTTGTTCTTCTTCTGACTTGGTTTGATAGTGCACAGTGGGGTTCACAGATTGGGATAAGATTGGAACTTCCTTGTGTGCACCTGAGCGGTCAACTATAGGGATAGGAGGAAGGAAAGTTAGGACAGTTTTCAGGAACTAAAGAGCTTTGCATGATGGACTTTAGTGAACTTGGGAGACTGGTGGCTATTGCTGCACAAATAGGACAGTTTTCAGGAACTAAAGAGCTTTGCATGATGGACTTTAGTGAACTTGGGAGACTGGTGGCTATTGCTGCACAAATATGTTGGTTATAATACTGGGATATTAGTGTCTCATCTGTCATTACTCTGGCAAAATTTTCTATGTATTGGACTGGATCTCTGCAGTAAGAGATCCACTGGCCAAGACTAAGTACATTGTTTTGACAGATACATCAACATCTTTGAAACATTTAGGGACGATGAGTGCTAAAAGAGGGGCAGGTTACTAAAATCACTGTTTTTCCCAAGGAATTACTCAATAGGATCATAGAATTTCAGAGTTGGAAAGGACCTCAGTGGTCTGACCTGTGACCTCATTTAGTTCATTTAATCTCTCTGAGCTCTCTCTCCCATTTTGCAGGAAGCAAAAAAGTCAAGTCAGCAAGCATTTATTAAATGTTGACTTTGTGCCAGGCACTACAAAGAAAACTAGTATAATTGGTAAAAAATGTCTTGGAGCAGCACCTAGGACTTGGACCCAGGGTAACTGGTTGCCAATCCTAGCTCTGGCACTTACTAGTCATATGGCCCAGGGTAAGTCACTTCTCATTTATAAGAGAATGATAGCATGCACACTATCTATCTCAAGGAACTGATATGTGGAAAGTACTTTGGAAATGCTGGAGAAATGTGAGTCATTATTAGATGAAAAAGGAGAAGTTAACCAGACTTTGCTTCTTGGCTCTAGATCCTAGGCACACTTTATCAGATCATACTGGCAAGGTGTTCTGAGAAACTCCCAGAGAATCCTGGTTTCCTGCCCCAGATTATGGAAAGGATGAGTAGAGATCCAGAAAGGATCAGTCTTCAAGTGGTTATTTATTTAACCCAATAGAAGTAAGCTCCTTGAGGACAAAGGTTCGATTTGTTTTTGTCTTTGAGAAGTGGGGGTATAGAAGCTAGAGAACCAGCCTTGCAGCCAAGAAGAACTAGTTTCAAGTCTCTTCTCTGATGTGTACTGGTCATGTGACCCTGGCAAAAGACATTTAACCCCTCAATGCTCTGGGTGCCTCTTGTGTTGTAGAAAAATTACTGACCTGCATTGATAGAGCGAGTTCTATCCCCTAGGAATTTTCTAGATTAATTAAATCATAGTTTCAGGCCTTATTCTGTCTTCATACCCAGTGTGTGGCACATAGTAAGTATTTAATAAATGCTTATTGATTAAGTTCCTATAATTAATGCAGTATATAGGGGGCATAAGAGAAGCAAAAGGTTGCTTCAGTGGTCTTAGACCATTCTCCACTGAAGAACATTGGGTAATTATATAGTGAGTGGGTGAGGAAGGAAGAGAAGGATGACTGTCAGTCTTGATGGTAGCAATCTGCATAATTAATTTTATATTGTTTAATGTTATATTGTTCTTCATTCGCTATGTATTATAGACATGTGTCAATTAAGTCATCTCTTAGAGTTAAATGCATCTGATAAAAGTGAAGAGTGTTGCGAGATGGCTAGGAGGATCTTTTCTTTCTTGTAGGAGAGTTTTATTGGTTGGGATGGAGTCTAGTATGAGGTTAAGGAAAAGGAAAGATAATTGATTTTAAAAAAGACTGGAAAATTCCACTCACCTCCTCCTGTCCCCACCATCATTTTCCAATTGTGTTTCAATTTGAAAGAATTTCCAGGTTGGCCTGGATCAGGGCAAAGTTTAATAATTAAATTGTAGAGATGCTGATGGTTTGGAAAAGTGATTTCAGAAAGGTTGAAGTGATTTGTCTTTGTGTTAGCACTAGGATTTCAACTCACTGCTTCCAAACTAGGTAGCATTTCACCAAGCTATTCTCCACTGCTCTGTGGGAAACCTGTGATTTTTATTCTTATTCTTAAGAGATTATGATATTTCATTTTTTGCAGCCATACAACATCATTGGGAAAATATTGATATTAGAAAATATGAATTTTTGCACAATGTGGCAGCTTGGGATTGTAGAAGGCCTTGTGGAAATTCTTAAATGCAACTTAATCTTCTCTCTTCCTCCCTTTCCATTTTGGGACTAGATCATTGTCTAACTACAGCAACCATTCAGTACATATGCATCAATAGATTAACTCAATGAATTGGCAGATGATTATAATAGTTTGCTAAGCACTTTACAAATATCTTGTTTGATCCTCAAAACAATCCTGGGAAGTAGATGCTATTATTGCTCCTATTTTATGGATGAGGAAACTGAGGTAAATAGGAGTTAAGTGACTTGCCCAAGATCACACAGCCAGCAAATGTCTGAAACTGAATGTGTACTCAGGTCTTCCTAAGTCCAAGCTCAGTGCTCTATCCATTGTGTCACCTAGCTAACATTTAGTTGTTCACATACAGGTCATAGTCTGGACAACAGGTGCTACTCATCCATTTGCTTTTTCCTATGTGAATGGTTAGGCCTTCTTTTTTTGAGTGACCATAGATTTAACTGAGGAGGCCTGGTGATATTATGGGGTTTGATGGATAGTGAACTTTCTCACCAATAAGAGATACCTTGCCTGTTTGTGGTCTACACCAAAAAATGTTCCACGCCAATGAAAAAACTTTCGTGAGCATGTGTCTCCCTGTTCTGTGCTTGGTATTGACAGTCAAAGGATCACTGAACAAAGTTATTATACCAGTAGTTGCTTCTCTCAAAGAATCTGAAATGGTCATAATGGGTGTGCGTGGAATCAGGACCACAGGTCTGCCTTACTTTGTCATGTTTCAAGAGAGCCTGGAATCACTATGATGCCTGTGACTAGACCAAATATTGTTAACATGAAGAAACTATAGGAAAATGTATGTGTTGTCTTAGGAAAGGAAACTATCCTTAAAAGCAGGACAAGCGGAAGCACCTACCCAGTTTTCAATACTTGTTCCTAGATTATACTTTGGTCACTGTCCCTCTATCCTTATTTTCATCAGTTTCCTCACTTTTTTAACCTCCTTCTTCCAGAATTTTTCGACACCTCCTCATCCCCATCCATTTTTCAACTCTCAATCATTCCCAATCTATTCTTCATCTCTTTGTCCCACTTAAAGCTATAAGTTGACCAGTTGTACTCCAGGTGGTTGAGGCACTTGACTGTGAGATTTCCTTGTCTGCCCTGGTCTAACTCTCCTCATGAGCACACAAGTAATGACAATCCTCAAGTGAAACCAGGTAAATGCAGAAGACTGAATAGTTTCTGTAACACATGGGAGACATCTTGTTGAAGGATAACCCTCAAAGCTACATCTTGTGCTGTTAAGTTAAATTCTTTTGTTTTTTTAACAATCAAAGACTAAACAGATTGGGATCTTATATTCATTTCACTTTTCAATTGTTTGACTGTAAAAATGTGCTCTCTATTAGAATTGCCTGCCCCTATGTTCCTTTCTCAAATTTTTATCAATGATTTGTTCAATATATGTATAGAACAGTCATATTTTATCAAATGAGAAAGTAGGTCACTGATGTCCTTATGAACAATTTTAAAGATTATTGATACTTTCTATGATTTTTTTCAGTCATTTGGTAAGGTTCTTCCCTTGGAAATTTTGAGATCTGTATCTCATTAGTAGTTTAAAAATTGTATCAGTTCCTGGAGAATTTCTTCTGTTTACATTTGATCTGACCCAGTTGCTCATCTTTATTTTATCTAAGTTGTGGAAAACAGATTGTTATAAAAACATTACTTTTTTAAAAATGTATTTGTTATTTTTCTTTTTCATCTCTAAGTGCTCTTGGAATGATCTGGCTTAGTTGAATTTCATGCTAAAATTTATATAAACTAATTTCTGACCCTATTGTCCCATTGATTCTCTGACTTGTAAGTTGATACTCCTCATAATCTTCTCCTGAAATATTTCACAAGTGTGTTTACTTTCTAAAGTTATTTGCTATCTCTTTTTTTTTTTGCTTGAAAAGAGCAAGCGTTTGCTGGTTCAAGTAATTTCTGATATATTTTTGCCTCTTTATTTTTGCAATTGCCTTACATTGGCTAAACTGTAGGAAACACAAAAACAATTGTCTTTTGCTTTATTCATTTCTAATTATTCAGCATAGGTAGCTTGGTTTCCTCAAGCTATAGTAAAAAACAGATTGTGCCTTTGAGTTGACTTTGGGGCTGATGGGACAGGGATGTAGAAAGGAAGAATGTAATGAGTTTTGTGAATTTAATATTCAGAAGGAGAAATTCCCAATGGTTCTCAATTGGTATTAGCAACAAATTTCCCAAGGGAGCAACTGTGGAAAATTTCCTCAGAATCTTTCTGTTTGGGGGCTGATGAATTTTTTCCATAACAATAGTGACAAGTGGAAATAATAACTAAAATCACTTTTCTTTTCATTCAGATTGAGAAGTTGCTTTTATTAGGGAACTGAGATTGATTGTCTTTGTAGAACCTCCTAAAGTCTTCTGTTGCTCACTCTCTACCACATGCGCCTGTGTATTCCTCATCTCAGAGCTGTGACTGGGAATTGTTGCACTTGGGTCAAGGAGGAGGGGGATGGTTCCAGAGTGGGAGTGTGGGTTGGGGGCCAGGGTTGTGGGGAGGGCAAGGAGAGCAGAAAATGTGCCCCAGATAGGTTTTGTCAACACTCTGTTAGGGCTTTCTCGTTTTCGTCTCAATCCTATTTTTCGTATCATCAGCTGAAAGAAAAAGCTGCTGAGTGTTAAGAAGGGGGAAGAAACAAATGTCATTAAATGAGTAATCCAAGGGATCCTCTCTATTCCAGTCCTTTTGAGTCACTGCTTCATAGGCAATGGGGAAAGTCACCAGTGAATCAGGGTGAGAGAAGTGGAGCAGAGGCTGATTTAGAGTCAGGGATCTAGGTTGCTGTTGAGGGCTTTTTTGATTTTTTGTTTGTTTGGAGGCAATCAGAGTTAACTTACTTGCCCAAGGTCACAGGGCTAGTAAATGTCTGAGACCAGATTTTAGCTTCCTCTTCTCTCCAAAGCTAGTGCTCTATCCACTTCACCATCTAGCTGTCCAGCTGTTGAGGACTGTTAAAGTCTAGGGGGAGATATTCCAGTGGCTTTCAGTACCTTGGGCAAATAAGCAAGTCCCAGAGTTCTCTACCAATTGAGTTGCGGGACAAACTTTTAGATTCTAACTTATGAGGTGAATAAACATCATAATAGCTTACACTAGGTAGTACTCTATAGAATATGAAGTGGACCTGGCATATTTATTGATTAGCATTGCTTTTGAAAATAGATTTTATTTGTATCTTTTATTTTTACATTACCTATGTTTTCCAATTGGCTTCCCTCCCCCTGCCTTATAACAAATCACCAAAAATTAAAAAAAAGAGGAAGAGAAAACAGGAAGGAATCACTTTAATTGGTAACACCTTAGGATGAAGGAGTTTATCAGATGACTTTCCTTTGTAACTTAAGAGGAAAACGGGTAATGTCACAACACTGAAGGTATATATACAGAAGACTGAAATGGGGGTCAGAGGAAGCAAAGATAGTGGAATTGTAGTCTAAAAATTTGCCTCGTTTACAATTTTGCTTAGGTTCAACCTCCCACCTTTCTGGATCTCTTCTTTTCCAGCTCCCCAGCTCTCTGAATATTTTGAGGTTATATTCAAGGGGTTATCCTTGCTGAACCACTGTGGCATTTTTCCTTTTCTGCCAGGTCAGAGTAGCAAATTGGGTGCTTTCCACCTTGATAAAAAATGATCAATCAATGTTCTATTTGCTTGAACTTCCTCAGCCCTCTTTAGATTAGGGGAAATTTTTGGTGATGGATTGAAAGACAGAGACTGAGACAGGGAGACAGACAAGGAGAGAGAGAAAGACTGAGACAGGGAGACAGACAAGGAGAGAGAGAGAGAGAGAGAGAGAGAGAGAGAGAGAGAGAGAGAGAGAGAGAGAGAGAGAGAGAGAGAGAGAGAGAGAGAGAGAAGGAAAGCATTTATTAAGCACCTACTATGTACTAGGCACTGCAAAGGAGTAGGGATACAAATACAAGCATAAAAAGGTCATCTGACATGCTCACACATTACAAGAAGGGGCTGGGTCTGGAGAATGAGGGAAGCTAAAAAGATCAAGTGAAGTTAAGTAATTTGCCCAAGGTCCCCTGGTGGTACAGAGCAGAGCTGGGATATGAACCAATTTCTATATTCTTTCTATCACACCACTAGGCTTGTCAAGGGGACACATAGCCCAGTCTCAGAGAGCCTCTTACTAGAACCTGTCCTCGCCCTTAATCATCAAGCTAAATCCTGACTTTTGCAGCAGTCTCTTGTCCTAGCTGTTGCATGGTGGGATCTTGGTGAAGGTCCTCTGAGCAAAACTTAGTCCTCTAACAAAGAGCTTTCTATAGAAAAAATTACATTGAAGGAACTAAAGTAAACATCTTTGCCTTCTTGCATGGTCTACACTCCTCACCTCACAGCAGGTGGTGTGCCATAACAGAGATTCTTTCTAATGAAAATTTATCAAAGTGGCAGAGATGCAATTAAAATTAAAAAAAAAAACAAACCAAAAACACCCTCTTGCAATGGAAGAGAATTTCTTGGCTTAGGACCAGGATTCTGGAACCCGTATAAGCAGGTCTTGAAAACCAGGTATTTGAAAACAAACAAGCTGATTGGTTGTTGTCCTTCATTCTCGAAGAGGACCAAAATGACATCACCATGATAAAATGAAGTTTTATCATGTACGGCTGTGGCTGATCAGACTTGGAATGCTCTGCCACAGATTGGGCACAGACAGTCTGTGTGAATATTTGGGGTGGTTACTCCAAATTTGCACATCCTACGTTTCCTTTGTGCTGTTTCAATTCTGCTTTGCTCATAGAGCACAGCACCCTTTTTCATGTGGGCATGCCATGCTGAGCAGTCCTGTACCAGAGTCTCCCATGTCACACAATCAAATTCAAAGTTCTTGAGATAGACCTTAAGAGTGTCTTTGTATTGCTTCTTCTGGTCATCATGGGATCTCCTGCCCCATGTGAGCTCTCCATAAAATAGTCTTTTTGGCAAGCGTATATTTTGCATTTGAATAACATGGTCAGCCCATCGGAGTTGCGTTTTCTGAAGCATAGTTTGAAGCAAGGACCTCGGTGTCTGGTACCTTATCCTGCCAGGTGATCCTCGGAATCTTCCTCACATAGTTCAAATGGAAGCAATTTGGTTTCCTGACATGGCTCTGGTAGACTGTCCATGTTTCACAAGCATACTACAATGAGGTTAGCACAATGGTTCTGTAGACCTTCAGTTTGGTAATCAGTCTAATACCTCTTCTCTCCCAAACTTTTCTTTGGCACATCCCAAACACTGAGCTAGCTCTGGCAATGCATGCATCAACCTCATTGTCAATGTGTACATCTCTGCAAAGTACACTATCAAGGTAAGTGAATTTATCCATAGCATTCAAAACTTGTAACCCATGGTTCCACATATGGATGGTGTGATGGTGGCTGATGGAGCACCTGTGTTTTCTTGGGGTTAATTATTAGACCAAAATTAGCACAGGCAGCAGAGAATTGATCCATACTTTGTTGCATCTCAGCTTCAGAGGTTGCACTGAGTGCACATTCATCTGCAAACAGAACATCATGCACCAACACTCCCTCCATTTTGGTACAAGTTCATGAAGAAGGGGGCAAGTATTTGGGTTGATGTAGCTTGATAGCAGTTGATAGCCATGAATCAGAGAACACTAGGGGAAGGAAGAAGTGGGCATGCCCTGGGCATCTGTTCACCAAATGGAGGAAGTGTGGGGGTTCCCCTTTTACTCAGCAGAACACCTCTTCTGCAGGGGTCCAACCGCCATCATGGCTTTTGCCCAGACTCACCCAGGGCTCCTGGGATCAGCAACAGCATCATTAAGGTGCTAGTAATCAACATTGGCCATAGGGTGTTCTAGAATCCCTTCCCCCTGCCAATCCCTTGTGCCAGAATTTCCAATTATGGCACTGATGCCCAGTGCCCTCATTCTCTTGACTAGTATGATAAACATATATGAATCATTACTCCTAATGTCTGGCATAGGCACAGTGCCACCCAGGCAGTTAAGTGTGGATAGAGTGCTGGCCCTGGGGTCAGGAAGACCTGAATTCAAATCTAGCCTCAGACACTTACTAGCCACACAACCCTGGCCAAGTCACTTAATCCCTGTCTTCTTCATCAATAAAATAGGGATAATAATAGCACCTAATTCCTGGGTCTTTGTAAGGATCACATGAGATTTGTAAAGTACTTAGCACAGTGGATGTAACATAACAGGCATGTGTGTGTATAAGTATTGAAGTAGGAGGCAGGGGTGGGCGGGGGTGGGGGAAACTGGGCTTTCATGTTCCCCTGAAATGCCTGAAATTTCTGGCTAGTAAACCCCTTGCATAAGGGTGAAGGGACTGGAAATTCCAGAGCTAGGAGAGAAAGACCCAGCTCAATGTAGAGGCAGCTAGATGTCATGGAGAGGGAGTGGTGAAGTACAGGTCCTGGCATAGGCCTAACAACATGAAATATCAGCATAGCCCTGATCACTTGTCTCCCCATTGTATACATGGAAAAACTAAAAACTTTCACAACTGATTAAATGAGATAATGCTTAAAGGCATGTGACATACTTTATGTGTGTTATTTACATGCCTAACTTAATCATTATCTTTAACTCCCAACCTACACCTCTCCCCAGCTGCCTTATTTCTGTCCAGGAAACCCCCCTCCTTCTATTTCACCCATGCTGACAAGGTCACCTTATATATCTGATCAGTGGCCAGATCTTTTTGTTTGACTTTCCTGTCCATGCCTGTCCATGCCTGTCCATATCTCCTCTCCACTCCCACAGGCGCCATGCTGCTTCATCTCTCACCTGGATTACTGCGATAATGTTTTAACTCAACTTCCAGACTTAAGTATCTACCCTTCAATCCAGTCTCCACACAGCTGCTCAAGGAACTTTCTTAAAGTACAGCTCTGGTGCCGTCCTCAATAAACCCCAGTGGCTCCTCAGCTCTAGGATTTAATAGAAATTCCTCTGATATTTTAACTCTTCACACCCTGGTCCCAATCTATCTCTCCAGCTTTATTCTACATTACTCCCCTTAACTGAATCGATGGTCCAACTGAACTGACCATCTTACTTTTCCTCATGCATGGCATTGTCCCTCTTGCCTCTTGTATAGAATGTCTGAGATGTCCTCATTTCAATTTCCTTGCATCCCTAGATTTCTTTAGGGTTTAACTTGAGAGCCATCATCTGCTAAGGCTTCCTCCAGATCTCCTCTCCCTGAAATTACCATGCATCTATTAATCTACATTTTCTCCTCTGACAGGATGTACGTTCCAACAGGATGTAAGTTCCAGCAGGAACTGTCTCACTTTTTGTGTGTGTTCTCAGCAGCCTCCTCATATATCTGTTTTCATATTTAAATGTTTCCTTTAGTTCTTGTAGCTGTCTATGGTCCTCGGCAGTAGGTACTTAATACATTACTGTTGATTATCTCATTTGAGTCTCACTATAGCTCTTTGAGGTAATTACTAATATCCCCATTTTATGCATTAGGAAACTGAGACTCATAGATGCGAAGTAACCTTAATTCTAGTCAGAAGTGAGATTTGAACCCAGGCCATCCTGACATCTAGGACTAGAACCCTAGCCTCCATACTGCCTCTCCCAAAGTCACTCAGAAATTCCTGCTTGTTGCTAAGGCGTTTCATGATTACAGTTATTTCCAAGACTTAATCAGTCACAGATGATCCATAAGACCCCCCACCTACCCACTGAGATCTGGAGAATGTGACTCTGTTCACTTGAGCCACCTTATCAATGTCTTAAGAAATTAATTATATCATAATAAGTTTCTTACATAATATTCCATCAAAGGAAAAAAAAAACATAGCATCATCAAGCTATCTTGAGAGAAGTTATCTAGCCCATCCTTCCACCCTTCTAAAGCATCCCTGACAGAGTAATTCATTGGACTTCCAGCATCACTAAATCAATCTCCCAGAAGTGGAAGGCTTAATGAAAACCATATATCAGTTCCCCCAAACCAAGCCAATAAGAACTCTGAACCCCTCTCCCATTTGATCCATTGCCAGTAGACAGCCCCATTTCCTTCCAGTCCTTTGGCCTGATTCTTTCTATGACTTCTTTCTAACCATCTGTATTTCCAAGTACAGCTTCATGAAGATAGTGAATCACACATATTTGGATGCTAGAGAAGAGAAAGGTTATTTGTTCTTATTGTTTCCAGCAAGGGAGAGATTTACCTTATATCAACTCTATCCTGAAAATTGTATAATTTCTCTTTTTTGTTGTTCAAATATTTCTGGCAAGATCTGTTCTTTAGAAACAGCTGTTGTCATTCATATCCCAGTTATGATCTGGTTCTTGTCTTTGTTTTTTCCAAATTCTTACTCAAATTCTGACCATGTTCTGATCTGTGGTGTTGAGTTGTGGCAAACAAATAATACTCTTTGCTAATGTAGAAAGACAAGATTAAAAAGAAGCTAATAAAGCTGTTTACATGGTGGAATGATCATGCCCAGGTGCTAATGAGGAGAACATCTTAGAGTGGTTTGAAGAAAAGCCAGGCTTTAACTTAATCCTTCTAAACTGCATTTGAAACCAAGACACTACCATGATCAAAAATCGTACATAACTCTCCATCACTGACAGAACAAAATCCTTAGCTCAATCAGCAAGTCTTTCCATGATCCATTTTCAGTTTTATTTTTTGTTGTGCCCTTCCATGCCCCTTACAATCTATATTTCTTCCAGTTCTCCCAGTGTATCCTGTGCTTTACCACTATGAGCAAATTTCAGAGGGCTCAGATCGGCAGGATTCCTTGGTGTAGAATTCTTCAGGGGAAGCCAGAGATGGATGGTTGGTAAGCTGGGGAGAGGATGAAAATCTGCAGTCACAAAGAGGAATAATTCCATTGGGCAGGAAATAAGGGAATTATCTAAAGAGGTTGATGTGGATGCACAGGGCACCCATTGATCAGCTTAGATTTTTAAAAGATGTGCTGGAGATAGAAGCAAAGATGGGTAATGGATAAAGTCTACAAAGTATTCTTACCATCTTCTGAGAAGAGCATCAGAAACAGCAAAGTTCAGGATCGGATGAGGTTAGAAAGGAAAGTGAAGGATAAAAAAAGGGAAAAGAAAGAGGATGGATAAAGGAAAAGACAGAACTAGGGGTAGGTGGGGTGGAAATGCTTGAAGACTGAGAGAAGACAGAGATACTCTACATAATTTTTTTACATTCATCTCCTCTGCCAAGAAGAGAAATACTAAAAGTTGGATAGGACAAATAAAACATGGTTAGTTGATTCAGTCAGTCAAGGAGCATTTATTAAGCACTCACTGTATGCCAGGTATTGTGCTAAGTATTGGAAACACAAAGACAGGCAAAAACATGATCCAACTTCAATGAACTTTATGTATTAATGGATTTGATACTAAAGATAAGTAGTGGGATTATAGGAGGTAAACAGCTGCCCTGGGTGCTTCTGAGTGGGATGAACTCCATCCCAGGTCACTAAAAGAAGCAACTGATGTGACTGCAGTCTTTTGAAAGATCATGGCAAAATGGGGCAGCACCCCAAAATTAGAGGACAGATGATATTCCAATTTTCTTTTTTATAATAACTGACATTTATATAGGGTTTTAAAGTTTTCGAAGCACTGTGCCACATATAAGGTAGGAAATGCATCTACTTTTATTCCCATCTTACTGATAAATGAAAGCAATTGTTGAGATTAAAGTAATCCACAGATTCTTGTTCTAGGTTTGGTAAATGAGAGTTTGTTTCATTTTAGCATAATGCTTGGCACACAGTAGGTGTTTAATAAATGTTTGTTGACTGATTTGTTCACATGAATCCAAAGATGAGGCAGATATCATTTTCAGGTGTGATGGGCTTCAGCCCTTCAGTATTTCATTAGCAAACATAATCTACATGGTGGTGATCAGGTGGATCTATCAAGGCGGTCCTCTGATAACCTTCTGGACTTATTTTTCCTTTTTAGAAATTTTGTTTATTAAGGATTAAAGGATGGTTATCTTGCCATAGGAAACAAGACAAGAATGCTAGAGTTGGAGTCAAAGGACCTGTGTTCAAATGTGAACTTTGCTACTTACTGTGATTTGGAATCACAAAATTTCATATTGAAAGAGACTTAGGTGGTGATCTTGCTTATCTCATGCCATAGAGGCTTCCTCCTCTACAACACACCCATCCTGTGGTCAGTCCTCCAGCTTCTATTTGCAAATTTCCAAGAAGGAGGGTTCCACGCCCTCCCAGGGCAGCCCTTTCTACTTTGGGACATCTCTAATTGTTAGGAAGATATTTTTTGTTGTTTTTTTCTGACATACTTTCTTCATCTGAAATTTGTACCCATTTCTCCTAGGTCTGTCTTCTGGGGTCACACATTATAAATCTAATCCCTCTTACACATGACAACCCTTCAAATACTTGAAGATAGTTATCATGTGCCTCCTAAATCTTCTTTTCTCGCATCTAAATATCTCAAGTTCTTTCCCGGACTCCTCATGTGACATTGCCTCAAGTCCTTTCTTTATCCTAGATGCCTCTCTCCTAGACACTCCCCAGTTTATCTGCTGAGTCTGACCATAGAAGGACTTATAACAAGCAAATCCTAAGTGCCTACTATGTGTCTGACCCCTGTGGTGGGGTTACACAGAAAAAGAAAAAGCAGTCCCTGCTTTTGTCTCATAGAGTGCTTGCTTTTGACTCAATCCATCCATCAACTAGTCAAGAAACATTGACTAAGTGCTTCTGTGTTAAGTACTGTGGCTTCAAACACAAAGAATGAAACAATTTCCCTCTGCTCTAAGAGGCCATATTCCAACAATCACCTTCTTAATCCTGAAAGCTCTGCTTTCCAGTGCTACCCCAAATGGCATTTCCTGCTGACTCATTGCCTTTGACTTCACTTCACCCCCTAGATCTTTTGCAGACTAAGTGCTGCCAAACCAAGCTTTCCCATTCTATACTTGTGAAGACACAGATGAATAAGACACATGTTGTATACTTGAACCCACATGTAAGACTTTACATTTACCTCTATTGAATTTCATCTAATTATAGTCTAACCAGAGCTCCAGCCTGTTAAGATCATTTTGTAACCTGACTTTGTTGTCTTTGTTATCTAATTTGTTACCTATCTCTCTCTGCTTTGTGTCATCAGTAAATTTTATAAACATGTCACCTATACCTCCATCCCATTGAAATATATATTAAACAGCATAGGCTGGAGTACAGATCCCTGAGACTTTAATTAGTCTAACTTCACCTCAAGTCATTTCAATCTCTCTCTCTCTCTCTCTCTCTTTCTCTCTCTCTCTCTCTCTCTTTCTCTCTCTCTCTTTCTTGTCTTCAGGCACTACACTTTCTTTTTATAATTTTTTTAATTTAATTTTTAACTCATGGAATAAAACAAGCATTCCTATAACAATATAAATTTTTTTAAAAAGGATGATTACACATGAAGCTGCAAATCTATTATGTACAACTTGCTATTCCTTTTAAATACATAATAAAGTTATCATGTAAATTTCTTTGTTTTCCTTTTCACTACCCCTACCCCTGGTCCTAGAGATGGCTACCCTTAGACCATTATACTTTCTAATTCTAAAGTCAATGATCTTATGAACAATGATACAAAGGAGAGTATAGTTAAGCGCAGGGGGAAAGGTCATATTAAAAGAGGTTGTTTGTCTGCGTCATGTCTCATTGGTAACTCTGAGTTAGTAAAATGTATTTTTGGATCTTTGACTCTTGACCAGCCCAGGTCTTTGCCTCTAGTCAGTGTTTCTGAAAGTAAACAACACTCCACTTTTATTTTTACCCCCAAACATAGCCTGTTGGCCAAGACACAAGAAGTCATTATGAGCATTTTAGCTGGACCTTAAACTTGAATCCCTGGCGTATTTACTATAGCCCAGTGTGTGAAAAAAAAAAAAAATGCATAGCACAGTCTATGGAAGGTGGTTTGAATCTTAGCTTCGAGCAGAGTGAAGTTTCCCTAGAGACTTAATGGCATTTCTCTCACAGGAATTGCCTTAAAGGGAAGTTAAACTTTAGGAAAGGTTGTATTTTTCCTCCTCTCTACCTCCCCCAAAGCCAGCATTGGAAATGACAATCAAGGCCAGTTTTTGTCCGACCAGAACTCTTAATAAAATGGCAAGTAGGCAAAGCTCTTTGCAAGCCCTTCTCCATGTAATGGAAAAATCTTAGAGCTAAAACAATGCCTGGCAATTTGAAGCAATGGAAAGGATACTGCATTTGGAGGCAGAGGAGGACCTAGGTTTAAATTCTGGTTCTGCTCCTGGTCATGTTATTTAACCCCTATTATTTCAGGTCTTGGTTTTTCTCCTATGTAAAAGGAGGGTGGGTGGAATAAATAATCTCTTTGGACTAGAAGACTGAAACTCTGACAAATGTGTCCATCACAGGAAGATCTCAGTGCTAAGCCTGGCATGCTATCATTGGTTAAGCTCATTGGCTTTATAGTTTGGATAACTAAGGTGAGTGGTGCTCTGGTATTTACAGTTTTATGACTGGCTTTTCCCCCTCCCCCTGTAAAAAACTCTGGATATACTCTAACATTTAATTTGCATTGTTAACATTTTCTTCATCATTTTCTTAAGTCTGGATAATCAACAAAATAATAAATCTAGCTGGATCTAGAGCATTTGATTTCTGAGGTGTTAATGCTCACATTGAAATTTTAACCATCAGTTATTTCTCCTGGAGCTGACTCCAACATATTCTTGGTTAAGGTCATTTTCTTCAGAGACAACAAGGCTTGATCCAGGCAGAGTGAACATCTGCTCCTCATTTAGAGTTTCTAAATTTCTTCAAGGGCCAGTGGTGTCTCAGAGGGCCCTGAACATGTTTCACATGCTCCCCACCCGACTGATGCTCAAAAATGGTGCTCTTCTCTCTACCTTTTCTATAGTAGAGGGATACTTAACCTGAAGATTGTAGACTTGGTTTCAAAAAAATTGGCGGGGTGGGGCGGGGGTGGGGGGAGGAATCTCTATTCCAATATAATCTATTTCTTTTGTAATTCTATGTATTTTATGCATTGAAACATGTCATTCTGAGGAGAGGTTCATAGACTTCACCAGCCAAAGGGGCCCATGATTCATGGGTTAAGAACTCCTGTTCTAGTGGGGAAAGTATTGAACTCAGAGTCAGATTATTTGCCTTCAGGTTCTAGCCCTGGGCTTTGTCAGCAGGGTGACCTGGGGCTGTACACTTGATCTCTTGGGCATCTGGTCCTCGCCTGGAAAATGGGTTATGGTGAGAGTCAAAGGAGGCAGTGTATGTATAGTTCTTTGTATGTGAATTGTAACACACTACATGGGAATTCCTTTCCAGCGCCTCATATTAGCTGAAATGATATACACATCTGCCCTATAGCCTCAGAACAGAGAACCTGCTTGCTTCTTACCACTACTTGGGACATCAAATCCAATAGTTTCTAGGTAGCAGATCTATCTATTCTCTCTTCTACTCCCAGTTGATAATTAGGTTTGAATTAACAAAGGAGCATCTTCTGATTTACATTGTCACTTTGGTTAACCAGAATTCTGAGGGCAGAGCTGGGAGTTTACAGGCTGCCTGATAAACCTCTTCCATTTCACCTTGCAAAAATCTGTACCTTCTTTTATGTGGGCTCTCCCTCTCCTGTGTAGACCACAAGACACCCGAGGACATAGCTGCATGAATTTCCATGGCTGAAAAAAAATAAAATTCATCATTTCTATGTCAACTTTTTGTTGAAGATGCTCCCTGAATTCAACACGGCTTGCCCTACAACAATAAACACACAGACTAACATAAAACCCTGTTTGCTATTGAAAGATCTTCATTAACTCAACCCTCTTCTACCTACCTTGTTTTCTTCCACAAATTATATAATTCATTTACATTGGCCTCTTGCTGGTTTCTTGAACACAATGTTCCATCTTCCCTCTTGTTGCTTTTGCATTGACTTGCCCCCATGCATAGAATGCTGTGCTACCTAACATATGCTGCTTAGTTTCCCTGGCTTGCTTGAAGGTCCAGATCAGATCCCACTCTCTGTAGGCTCTTCCCCCTAACTGCTAATGTCATCTCCTTTAAGATCACCTTCATCAATGTGGTCTCCCCATTAGAATGCACAGTCCTTGAGAGCAAGCCTTTTTTCTCCCTTTCTTTGTATACCTAACACATGGTAAGCACTTAATACGTGCTTATTTACTGAATAACTTACCTTAATTTATTTCTTCTTCACTTTTCTTCAGGTGTCTCAAGGGCCCTTGGGATCTTCAATAATTATCCTGCTTTTTCTTACATCACTCTCTAAGCTTCAAAAGCATCCTTCTACTTTCTCCTCTCCTTGCCAGCCAACACTCCCATTCCTCATTTATCTGGCTGATGTCAGAGATGAATGGTTCATAGACAACCCTCAAAGGACCTATCTGTGCTTTAAAAGGGGAGCTTGGTACTTAGTAGAAGGCACAATGGAGATAATTTTGAGCAGTGACTTCTTTCTGGTTCCCCTTATGAAGAAAAGGAGCCAGACGCTCGGTCTCATTTTTGAGAGCGAGCCCTGGCTTTATGGGCACAGGAACTTTTCTAGAAAGCTTTGTGAACCTCAGTGTCTTTGCGTCCTTTTAAGTGTCTTCCTTTTCCCCTTGTGACTATTTCTGACTCAGACAGATGCTGCTGGGTGAAGGATGAAGGGATGAAACCCAGACAGGCTGGTTGAGAAAAAGGAAAATATAGATCAGGCCAATTCTGATGCTAACCACACACAAAAAATTTTTTGGATTATTTCAAACCAGAAATCCAGTCCTGTCCTGAATATCCTCACTCCTAAAAGCATCCTTATTGGACATCAGAGATGTTTTTTAAAAAACAAAGAGATATTTATATCCATCTTGTAAATAAGCAAATTGAGTCTTAGAGAGGTTAGATGATTTGCCCAGGGTCACAAGGAGACAGGATGATTTAGTAGATATAAGGGTGGCCTTGGAGCCAGGAATCTAAGCATGGGCCAATCACTTAGCCTCTTGGGGCTCTAGCCTAGGCAACTCTGCCTCCTAGGTGAGGAAGTTGAAATCACAGGTCCAGTTCTCATCCATATATTATAGCTCGTGCTACAGAAGGACTTTGAACTAGAGTTTCCTGACTCCAAGTCCAGTAAATCTCATTGTCTTTTATAAATGGAATATGTTCTCAACTTCTCCCTCAGCTGCTGGTTAATGCCACTATCCAGTTTCCCATTTGGATCTGATCTCTCCACCACGCTCCCACTCTTTCCTGCCTCATTTCCTCTTTCCCCATTCAAAACTTAATTGCCTTATACCATATTCTTTCCGGGCTCTGCCCTCTGTAACATTGGCTTAACTATATAAACTCATGATAGACTATAATGTATATATTATTTTACCATATAATAATAATCCTTACAAGCATGCTGATAAATAGATTAGCATATGTTTCATTCAAGTACAGGTAAGACTAGGTAAACAGAGCACGGATTTAGAACTAGAAGGGATCTTTGCTGAATTTTTGGTCCAAATCGCTCATTTTATCAGAAGAGGAAATGGAGACCTAGGGAGGAACCTCTGAGATTCTCTGATCCTACAATATTAATCAGAGAATTGGACAAGACTGAAATGACTTAACAACAAATGACTTAACTGATGATAAATTAATATTCCCTCACCAAATAACATGTTTTCCTTTTATTTAAAAAATTTAATTGATAAATTTTGGTTTCATATAATCTTTATTTCCCACCCCTGCTCAGAAAGTCATCCTTTACAACAAAAAGTAAAAAGAAAAAAAAAAAGCAAGTCAACACAATTATTCAACATATCAACCAAGACTAATCCATTTTCATTTTAATGGGACTTTTGAGAGATAGGATTTTTCTAATACTAATTTTAGGTCCTACAAGAGAGATGGTCTTTCTGTACTCCCCAAATTACCTGAAACTTGATACTTATTCCTACCAAGGCCTAGAGAGAGGGCCAAAACCATAAATAAGGATTCTTGTCTTGGGCAAAATTCAGTACAGTGAAGGAAGCAAGTCAGCAAGTCTACAATTGTGTTAGAAGAGGAAGCTGCCTGTCCCCCAGGGTCCTGAGGCCCTTATGGGAATTGGACCAAAGGCAGGCCCTCTCTCCTTGAGAGAGGTTGAGCCGAGGCCCCTAAGTGGTGGCACAGGGGGAAGAGGGAAGAGTATTCCATTATATGCTGTTGTAGGCTGGCTGAGGACCATGAGGTCCTCATGTTGTAACAGTGGTTGCTACAGAAAGGAAGTGCTGTTGCTTCTCCACTTGTATAGAAACTCTACTTTCCCTGTGTTAGTTGTGGCTTTCTTTGGACTCTGGATTCTTTTGTATGACCTGTCAGATAGATGGAAATAAATCCCTTCATGATTAGGATTCACATTGTTCACACAGAGTCACAACTGGTTGGGGTAATAGATGTACCCTGCACAAAGACAGACTTGGGTATCGGGTTGATCAGAGCCCTTTGATGACACTTATTAAAATTGCCTAGAGATAAGACTATTCACTGGCTACAAGGTGAAGAAAAGTGGTGGCTATATATATACATATATATATATATATATATATATATATATATATATATATATTCTGTACTTAGTGCTGACAAAAGTGTGTTTTAAAGGAAAAGTGGGGGGTGGGGGTGGTGGACAATAAAATAGTCTTTCCCAACATAAGTCTTAATGTTCTAGGCAGGAGAAGGATTAAGTAACTACAGGAGCAAAAGAAAAATACCAAACTGGAAAACTGAGACAGTGCTGACAAAGTGCGACATGAAATCTCATTAGCTCATCACCAGCATCTGGGGAATAAGGCATTCTCCTGCCTCGGATATTCTTTTCTCCTTCTTTGAATAGTGAGTAACTACCCAACTCCATCAAAATAAACACATTTTTATTAAAAACAACCCATGGTTTGGCAGGAACCAAATGTATCCATTTCCAAATAAGTAAAATCTGCATCCCAAAAAATTAATCTTTTTTTCCTTGAGTGCACTCAGCCTCGTGTGTGGGAAAATATGTACCCATCTGGTTGGATACAGATAGATCCGATTTTTCCATTCTTGAGATGAAGTCATCCTTAGATCCTTTATGGAGGGGTACTTGGTGAACTGGGGTTTGGAAAGACTTTGGGGTTAAGTGACTTGGAAGAGAGAGACCTACTTTTTGGGAAGCATTTTAGCAGCTCATTCCTTGCTTTTCAGGGGAACTGGAAGCAAAGAGCATGGTCTGGGCCACATGAGATAGCATGCAGTCAGGATATCAGGCCATTGAACTGGTAAAGACAATTGAGATCCAAGAATGTTCTGACCTAGTAGAAAGGACTGTATGAAGGAAAAGTGATACTGTGGTCATGGTGGGCCCATGAAATTTTTGAAGACCCTGAAGTCTACTCCCTCTCCTTACCCCACAAATATTCTTGTTCTTTTCTCCCCTCATGCTAATTATTGGGGGAGATAAAAGTTTAGTTAAGACCTACTTCCTGTCAATTCCGTTCAATTCACTAATTTATTGGTGCTGTGCTATGTACTGGGAATTTTTTTTTAAATTACTGTCCTCAAGGAATTTATATTTGACCTCAAGTAGCTTATGTGCTTTTCCTTTTGCCTGTAACTTCCTTTTCTGAAGCACACTCTCTAGACAGTAACTAAAATACTCTCTTTACCATTATTACTTGGTTACTTGCTAACGAATCCTTCCCAAGTGCTGTATACAAAAAGAATGCCAGCTTTGGGCTCACAAGGCCTGCTTTTAAATTTTAGTTCTATTTCTTACTGACTTGACCAAGTCACTTTCTGGGCTTTAGTTTCCTTAGGAATAAGACGAAGGGGCTGGATTTCATGATAGTATAGATATTTCTGATCATATGAAGTCATACCTGGTTTATATTATGTCCTCCTGCCTCCTACAGTCACAGGTGAAGCCTACTCAGGTCACTTTGGAGATCATAGGATCCATGTAGAACTGGAAGGACCTTAAACATGGAGTCCAAGTCTCTTGTTTTACAAATAATGGTCCAAGAAAGATGAAGCAATTTGACTGATGTCACACAGGTAATAACTAGTGGTGCCAGGATTCAAACGCAGGTACTCTGACTCAGAGTCTAACGCTATTTATTCATTTTATTTATGTTCTTTGTTGCCCATTTTGCCGGCCATCACAGTTTCTTTCCCGTCTCCTTAACCTCTTCCTTCTCATCTTCTCCCTATACCCTGTAAAACAATACCACACTTTTTCTCCCAGAGGCTCATTTCCATCTATCACTTAGGAACACTTCCTCACTTTGAGTGAGGAAGGCCTCAGTTCAAATCCTTCCTCAGATATTTACTGGCTGTTTGACTCTGAATAAGTATTTAGCTTCTTTGTGTCTCAGTTTCTTTATTTGTAAAATAGGGGTAATACTAGTACTAGTACCCTAGGTTATTATAAGAAACAAATGAGATAATATATATATAGCGGTTTGCAAACCTTAAGTTGCTATGTAAAAACTAGCTATTATTTCTATGATACTATTTGTACCCGTCTACATGTTATAGAAGAGGAAACAGAGGTCATACAATTAGTAAGTATTAGTGCTTGAAATGAGCCCAGAGCTTCTAATTTCAAGTAAAGTGATTTTTATATTACGCAGAGATGCCACTTCTAATATCCAGGTGTCCCCAGCCTTTTAACAGAGGTGGTATTGTACAGTGGGCAAAATACTATGTCAGAATAAGGAGACCTGGATTCCATACCCACAGCTACCATTGACAAGACTTGTTAGGCATTTAAATCACCTCCCGTCCATGAGACCTCAGTTTCCTTTCCCCTAAAACGAGGGTTGAGGAGGGGAGAAAGAAGCCCTAACAACAGGAAAGATGATCTAAGACCTTCTATGAGAGATTCTAAGAGGTGGAGGTAAGGACTGACTTGCGTACCAGAAATGGGGTGCTGCTCACGCAGAGAGCTAGGAGACAGATGTCTGACGTGGTCAGGTGTTACAGATCAGGGATTGTTTTCCTCGAGTTGTTCCTTTCCAAACTGATTAAGTTTCTTGAGGGTAGGGAGTACGTTTTAATAATTTGAATTAGCTGTCCCATTCTCAATCTATGTTTGTAGTATTCTCAATCAATGTGTAACAGGGGCATTGAATAATCAATTTCCTTCAACGAGGAGTCTTATGCAAATGAACTCGAACCCTGGTTACATTTGTCAGATGAATCTCACTACTCCCTATGTCTCCTTCCTTATCCACCTACTACTCAATCTCCTAAAATTTGTTTTAAATCCCCACTAGGCAACTAATATTCTTTCTAAGGTCAGCAATGACTCCTCAATTAATCAATCCAATGGCCTTTTCTCAGACCTTTTTTTTTTTTGGTCTTTCTGTAGTATTTAACCTTTCTGTTCACCTTACTTCCTACTCTTTTTTTTCATTAGCTCATATTTGCTCCCAAATGCCCCCCTCTTCTAGTCTCACTATGCCCTAAACATCAGTCTGAAGTCCTCTTCTCTTTTCTCTGTTCAGTCTCTTAGTTACCTAACTCATCTGCTCTAAAGACTTCAAATTTTACTTCTGTGGACCTAAATGTTAGTGGAACAGGATTAACTTGAGTTACTTCCACACTTTCACACCATCAACTGGTTCTGCTGTGAGAAAAATGATACAGAACAGAACTGGAGTAGATTGAATTTAACTTTGCCCCAAGGCAGACTGATCTGGGACCCTTCTGTGGGTCTTTTGGGGATGGAGCTTCAGAATTCTGTTGGGAGCTCCTTGGGACTTCCTTGTGGATTGTGTTTTATTTTGTTGGAAGTGGATGTTATTTCTTTGTGGACTGCTTTTGCCTTGGGGTTACTGAATTTGTTTTTTACTAAAGGAATCACATATTTGAACTCTTAGACTTTGAGTGGTGTATTGTACCAAATAAGGAGCCCGGACACTCACTTTCACGTAAATCTGCATTTTCAGCTCCCTTGAAGCCACAGTCCTGTGTTTCCAGCTACTACTACAATAATATCAGAACCTTCATGTGCTTCACACACTTATATTTAGTTGATCCTCATAACAACCCTGTGAAATAAGTACTACAGGGGGCATTATCACCCTCATTTTATGGAAATTGGAAAATGAGGTGTGGGAAATTTACAGTTGTAGAACTAGTGTCAAAGAAGGGATTCAAACTATAGCTTTGAATTTACATGTGTGTGTGTGTGTGTGTGTGTGTGTGTGTACACACATTTGTTTCTAATGATAAACCTCTCTAGGTGGGGAAGGGGAGAAAAGGAAAAAAATTACATGATAATTCTATTATATATTTAAAAGTAATAACAAGTTGTACATAATAAATTCACAGTTTCATGTGTAATTTTCTTTCTTTTTCTATTCTATGTTATGGAAAGGATTTTTTTGTTTATTATATCAGAGTAAAATAAATAAAATTAAAAAGCAAAGAAACACACATGCCTCTCTTGACTTTATGGCCCCTATGCTGAACTTCATCTGTTCATTCTCATTTGGGTGTTACTTTGACTCCTCAAGATCAACATGTCCAAAGTGGGACTTGATCTCACCATAAAATCTGGCACTTCTCTTGATTTCACTATTTCTGTTAATACAACCATCGTTCTTCTAGTTACTTGGACTCAGAACCTCCATCATATCTGACTATTCTCCCTCTCTGTATCCATCAGTTGCCTAGTCTGTTCTAGTCTCCATCCATTCTCCCTCCTCTTCGTCTTCTCTCCATTCACACTATATGTAATTCAGGCAGGCTCTCATCACTCTACTCTCAACCTCCAGTCTCTTTCCCTTTCCAATCCAACATTACAAAGCTACCAGATTAATCTTATTAATACAAAGGTCTGATCTTCTATTTCTCCTTTCCTCCCTCCTCCTACTCCTTCATCAATATCATCCTATCAACCACAGAATCAAATATAAATTCCCTAGCCTAGTACTTAAGGTTTTCTGTGTATTGGGGTCTTACCAACTTTTCCAACTTTATTTCACTCCTTCCTCCTCCATGTAATCTCCATTCCCAACTGGACTCTATTGTAATAAGAGCAGAGTCATGTAATGAAAAGGGCCCTAAATTTTGGGTACAAACATTTTGGATATGAATTCCAGCTCTTCTACTTATTAAGGTGGCAGCATGGGATGGCTGTGAAGACTTAAATACAAGTCCTCCCTCTCAGACATAGTGACTACCTGATCCTGGGCAAATCACTTAAACTCTCCCTATTCTTGGCAACTCTTTAATTCTCTACTTTTTTAGAAAATGTCAGTCTGCATTGGTGGAAGTAGTTTCCTAATCAAGGAGTTCTCTATACTCATGAAATCACTGGTCCAGTCACCATACTTCTACTATTTACTACCTGTATCACCTTGGTCAAGTCACTGTACTCTCTGTGGGTCTGTTTCCTCTGTTTCTGTAAAATAAGAGAGTTGAATTTTATGACTTTTAGTTTTCTGGTTGATCTTTTTGAATTAAGTCCCTCTTGCCTTCAGTCTGTCTTCTACTCAGCTGCCAAAGTGATATTCTTACAATACAGGTCTGACTATATCACTCCCCTTCTCAACAAATTCCAGGAATCCCTATCACCTCCAGGATCAAATATAAAATCCTTTGTATGGCCTTAAAGTCTTTCACAAACTGACCCTTTTTTCTACCTTTCTAATTTTCTTGTATTTTACTCTTCTCCACATATCCTATGATCCAGTAATGCTAGCCATCTTGTTGTTTCTTATACATGACACTCCAACTCCCAATTTTCATTACTTGACCCCCCTCCCCCAGACCTGGGATAGTCTCCCTTCTCACTTCCACCTCTGCTTTTTGATTCCCCTGACTTCCTTCACTATTCAGCTCAAATCCTACATTCTGGAAGAGGCCTTTCCTGGTTAGAACACTCTACTCCCTCCCATTCAGTGCCCATCACCTCCCATTTACTCCCTTTCTCTTTCTTTCTCTGCATATATGTGTGTGTGTGTATCTATATGTATATGTATACATGTATGTAGATATAGATGTGTGTACATGTATGTTTGTAGATGTGTGTATATGTATATATACCCAAATGTGTGTGTCTATATACATAGACATAAACCATATATGTGTGTTTATATATATATGTGTGTGTGTGTATGCACTCCCTTTCAAATGGGGAGATAGCATGCAAGCAACTATGTACATGTATATATACACACATAATACACATTACATATATGTACATTAAATATACACATTTTTATAATACTTGACATATACACAGTATAAATGGGAGGTGATATATCTGTCTGCACTATAACTAGGAGGCAATCCATGGAATTGCCTCTCTATCCAAATATTGTACATACATGGTGGCTTACCTGCTAGCTCTAAAAGGGAGGTTTCCTTTCTTAGTGTGCGCAGTGCCAGGCTTATAGTTAGTAATTAATTATGCCTGTTAATTGACTGACTTTCTTTATAACCTTAAATCTGTGATCCTAAATATTCTTGAATTTATCCCTTCCAGTGACATTAACCAATGAAAATAAAAGCAAAATGACAGAAAACAAAAGTCGCTCATTGCCTTGTCTTTGCTGTCCTAGGATTCAGTGGCTCTTGGCTAGAGAGAAATGACAGCATGATTTTAAAAATGATTTAGTCATTCCTGAGGACCCATTATCAACTTAACGTTATCAGCTGCATTCTATATCTGTGAACTACATACACCCCAGCGACAACCCTGCAGACAAGTCTTTGTTGGCTAGGGCTCCTACCAAATAGACAGACACAAGACCCAGGAGTCCCAGCTCTCTAGGGACTTGAGATAGAGAGAGGGTAGAGAGTGGAAGGGAAGAAGGAGCATGTGTTGAGTCTGTTCTGTTAGGGAGGCAAAGGTGGCTGGTTTGCAATGTGTATATGCTGCCGATACATAACTAATCATTTAGAAGGAACTTAGATGCTCATGATAATGATGTGGTTGCCAAAGGCATTCCTTAGGAGCTGGCACAAGACTTGCAGCAACAAGAAAAAAACCACAAACTTAGTAAATAGTAAGTTGAAAAGTAGATGCTGATGGAATAGATTGACAAAAGAGATGTTCTAGGCGGACATTTACCTTCTTAATTCATTCAACAGATATTAACCAATTGCACATTACTCAAGATGTGCTCTGATTGGGAGAGAATACAGTGGGATTATCATTTCCCTCATTCTGGACACTATAGCTTTCTTGAGCACTGGACTTGAGATCTGGAAGATCTGGATTCAAATCCTGCCTCAGACACTAGGTGTCATGCTGATCAAGTTACCTAGCCTCTCTGTATCTCTGTTCCCTCACCTGTGAGATGAGGGAGTGCATTCAATGACCTCTAAGGTCCTTCCAAGTTCTAAATCTATGTTCCTATGAATGGAGTGTAAGATTATCTCTCTCATTTCCATGACTTGTACAGCTAGGTGGTGCAATGTGGAAGTTGGAGTCAGGAAAACTGGAATTGAAATCCTGCCTCTCATTTCCTAACTGTGTGACTCTGAGCAAGTCACTTAACTTCTATCTGCTTCAGTTTTCTCATCTGTAAAATGGGGACAACAATAGAATCTACCTCCCAGAGTTACTGTGAGGAATATTTGGAAAACATTTTGCAAACCTTAAAGTTCTACTTAGGTGCTAGCTATGATGATGGTGATGATAATGATAGAAGATGAAGATAATGATGTTTTCTCTGCCCTATACTTGGGATGTACTTTCCCTTCCTAAACAGAAAATTGAAGCAACCATCCACAGAATTCAGGTCTACAGCACTCTGAAGATAACCAGAGAGGTGAGGGAAAGGAAAGTCCTTTGTTGGCTTGAATTAGCCAAGCAATTTTCTCCGTTTTACACTTCAAGTTTTTGATTTATAGAAACATCCTAACCTATACAATCCTGCTCTATCCTATCCAAAAGTGACTATCCTATTTCTGAAATCTGGAGTTCTTAGAAGATGAAGCCCAGTTTTTTACTGGTTGATATGAAGGGACTGGGGGGCTAGGGAGCCCAGTTAACTGTGTCTACATGGTCTCTTAGTCATTGGTAGGGAATTCTTTCTGTAAAGGATACAGAGGAATTTATTTTTATGTCAGGATCACAGATTTTGAGCTAGAAGGGACCTTAGAGGTCATTTATTCCAGTCCTGTTTATCTGAAGATAAGGAAATTGAGATTCAGAGAAATATATGACTTGCTGAAGTAAGTAGCAAAGCTGAGATCTGAACACAAATTGGGGGAATGGGGAAATTCAGTTGGAGAAATTCCCTCATCAGGACTTTCCTATACTCATAAAATCAGGTCCAGAATGAAAAATATTATAAAATTAAAAAAAAAAACAACAAAGCAACCACATGTGAGACCTTAGGTTTGGGAGGTCCTAAATGGTGGGAGAAAACAAAATTTAGATCTCCAGAGTACCAATTTGTAAACCTTCGGTATTTTTCCTCTTTTAAGGTAAGATGCCCAAAGTAACCAATCTCTAAATCTCTGGTGTTTTTCTTCTTTGAAATATGAAATTGTATTTATGAAGTTTATTTTATAACAGTTTGTTATCATTTTAAAGATAAGCTTGAAATACAGCCCAGAAACGTTTTCTTTAAATTAAAAAAAAATAATGCTTTTTTATTTCATCACAGTCACTTCCAATATGAGTCCTCAACCCCCTGCAGAAATTTTCTTTGTAACATGTAAGTACAGTAAAACTAAACAAATCAACATGTTTGTCAGGTCTGAAAATGGATAGCTCGTTCTGCAACTGTATTCTGCCCTCTCTGCCAAGACCCAGCTTCATACTTCATTGTCAGTCCTTTGAAATCACATTTGGACAATATATTGACTAGAGTTATGATGTATCCAGAAATATTTTCTGTACCACCATAACACATTTTTAAAACTATTTTATTTTTTCCCAATTACACATAAAGATATTTAAAAATTCTTTGAGTTCCAAATTTTCTATCCCTTTCTACCTCCCCTCTCTCTGAGATGGTAAACAATTTGACACAGGTTATCTATGTGTAATTATGCAAAACATATTTCCATATTACTCCTATCATCACACATTCTTGAGGATTTTCTTGGCTACCATCATTTTATAGATGAGGAAATAAGATGCAAACTGTTGTTTTCTGATTTCAAATCTAGAGTCCTTTCCACTTTACCTCATTTTCTCTTCATTTCTGGGCTTCAGAATCTTAATGGACAAAAATAAATGGGTGGTTGTGGGGTAAATCATCTTTGTGAGAGTATTGTGAGAAAGGTATATTAGAAATGAAGAGAAATCTATGGAATAAACACATAAGTTTTATTGTTAGGCAACATGTCAGTTGCGTGTTTTCACCAAGATTGAAATAGGAAATAGTGTCAGTCAACAGTCAGCTATTCAGGACCAGTAGTATGCAGGACCCCCAGGCAAAGAGTGAACACTTCAGTCAACCCGTTAAAAACAAGTCAATCTTTTTCTTTTCAGAGAAGGTCTGTTTTTCTGTTTCTTTTGAGTGGGGGGTTAGGGAGGAGTTCTGTGGATTCTGGAAGTCAAAAGGAAAAAGGGAGATGTCTGTGTTATAACACTTCTGGTTTAGCAGTTTAAGAAAGAAAGAGAGGGAGAGGAAGGAAGGAGGGAGGGAAGGAGAGAGGGAAGAAAGAAAGAAAGAGAAAGAAGGGAAAGAAAGGGAGGAAGATAGGAAGAAAAAGAAAAAAAGAAAGAAAAATCTCTTCTAGGGAAAAGATGTACAATTCTTACATGATTCAGACTCCAAAGTCTTTAAACCCTTGGCTTCAAGGTAGACATTTTGTGAATGCGTTTGGTACTTTAAAAGAATACCAAAGGCATCGAAACATCTGTTTTCCCATTTTTTTAAAATAGTGAAATGAAATATAGTTCTACCTTGAAAAATGCCTAGCATGAGTTGTGGGCTCTGATCCACAAACTTGTGCTACAAAGGAGCTGCAAAGTGATTACAACTCTTACCTATAGTCTCGGAGGTAGTATTACTCCTTTACAAAAAATGAAAGAAATCTTTGGGAAATCATGAGGCAGTTCATTATTTTGGATCTCTCAACTAAGTCATGTGAAAAACCCAATATATACTTAAATCTTGGGAAGTTTCAGAAGCCTGGTGAATTAGTCCCTTGGTGACTTTATAAAAGCTTTGTACTGTTAGGTGATCATCAGAGAGTTCGCATTTTGTACAGTAAATATGAGTCCTGTGATTTCAACAAAATGTGCTTCTCCTTTTTGTTTTTGGTTTTTTGGGGGTTTTTCTGAGACTAGGTCTCCCTAACTCTCCCCTGGCTGGAAATTTAGCTGCTACTCATGGACCCGATCCCAATACTGATAAACTGGGAAGATTTTTCCTGAACACTTGCCTGGTGGCCCCTCCCCTTCTTGCTCCCTTCTCTAGGGGATCATGTACTTAGTACAGACATCGGTTCAGCATTAGCCCAACAGCAGCTCAAAACAATTGAAGTCAATCAATCCATCAGCTCTAACATCTCCAAAGCAGGAATTATGGGTACACTTCCTTTCTTGAGCCACATTTATCTACCTCTACTGCAACAGGAAGAGTATATAAACAGTAAAGGGTGGGGATGAGATGTTAAACAGCAAAGGTAATCTGGAAGGAAAATAGCTGTTCCTTGGTCCCAGTGGTCATGATGTACATGTGTGTGTGGGATAAATAGCTTTTAGCTGACAGAAAATCCTTTTCAATGGAAGCCACCTGGAACCCTCCTCAAAGCAAAGAGTATTTCCTGGCTTAGAAAAGAGAATAAAAAATTTCCCATTGGAAGCCATTTAAGTAGATTTTGATGGCAGGTGGATGAAATGGTTTCATACCTTTCCTAACTCTAACATTCCCCCACAGCAGCATTACCCAGCATTCTTAAATTTATATGAATGGAGGCTAGAGGCCTAAATAATGATCATGCCAAGCCTTCCATTCCTGGATTAGGCAACAGAAAAGTATGTGAGAGGGCCAGCAGAAGTCATTTTCTATGGTGGTTAATGCTTGCTTGTTGAGAGAATCTTCCTGAAGAGATCATATCTCTAAATCATGTACCTTAAAAAGGATCAAGTCTGACTTCCCAAGTAGGCTGATGCATGTATGGTAAGGAGAAGCCTGGCCTCTTGAATTGGGTTCTCCCTCCACCTGTGTAGACCACAAGACACCTGAAGATATAAACAATAAAAATAATCTGGAAGTAGCATAATCAACAGCAACTAGGCTAGAAAGAAAGAAAGAAAAGCTGTTCCTGGGTTGCAATGATCACTGATAAAACCACCAACTAGCCAAGCCCTGAACCAAATACGAGTCCATATCTTTCCACTTATTTGCCAGAGGATTCACCCAGTGCATAATAATTTGTGTATACCAATAAAGTATTCATGTTACATGCTACTCACCTGTTATACTTCATTCTTACTACATAATTAGATTACTAACTCCACGGCCCTCCTCTACTTCTCCTGATATACGTGCCCTGATGATGTTTTTTTACCACTTTGTGCCATAGTCTGTTAGCTGGGTGGTACATTGGATAGAACACTTGCTGACTTGGAGTCGGGAAGACATGAATTCAAATCCAACAGCAGACACTTCTAGGTGTATGACTGTAGCTCAGTTTCCTCCTCTATAAAATAGAGATAATAATAGCAACCATGTCATAGGGTTGTTGTGAGAATTAAATGAGATAATACTATAAAGCACTTTGGAAACCTGTATAAAGACTGGCTATCATGATTCTTTACAAGTCATCATAATCTCTGGAGGCTTCTTGTACAGATTAAAATGGTCGAGGAGTTTTATCCCATATTGATTCTAAATCAGCCTTTGTGTAAATTCCATGAATTGTTCCTAGTTAGCCTCTATGGGGTTAAGCAAAGGCAAATTCGGCACCTCAATCACATTACAATTCTCTAAATAATGAAAGATGGATATAATGTCCTTTCCCAGGTCTTTTTCAGATGAGCTGTTGTCTAGCCCCATCTTTCTTATATTATGCTGGAGCAATTGGTTTTCCGAACTCGGGTGTAGGAGTTTATATTTATCCCTATTAAATTTCTTTTTCTTAGACTTGTCCCATTGATATGGCCTGTCAAAGCATTTGCAAAATGTACCAAACTTACCCACTGGACATATGCACTAAACTCAAACCATGTCAGGCATTGAATTTGTGAAAAACTCAATTAAAATGGCTATTCTTACTAAAGAGAACCTGTTATATGTGCAAATGTCCTGACTTTCCTGTTGGGTTTCCATCTTAAATGTTCAAAGTGCGATTGTTTTTTACAGCACAGATTATTGTGTCATGAGAAATGCCTGTTTAAGGATAGACGATCTAATCCAATTCCATCCTTTATAAATGAGGAAAAACAAGGTTCAGAGATGTGAATTGTCTTACTCAGGATGACACAGGGAGTCAGTGGAAGAACTGGGTTTTATGCTCAGATCTTCAGAAGCCAATTCCCGTGCTCTTTCCATTGTATCAATATGCTATGAGGCCCAACATCTCAGAAAACACGTTGGTATCCAAACCTAACCACCTCGTTCTTGATAATAAAATCAAGTTGTTGCAATATAAGCTTGAGTTTTTAGTTTCCTTCCAAAAGACTCTAGCTTCCAGATACATTGGTTAGAAGTTTATGCCCATCAAATTTTGTTCTTTCAGGTTATGTGGCAACTTGCCCAAGACTTTTCAATTCTCACTAAGCTCTCTGGGCTCAGGGAGTAACAAGTCTCATCACAGTTGCTGCCAATAATCATCCCACAAGAGATCTGAAAATTCCTCATTGGAAACCCCCACGTCCTTCTCATTTCCCTGGCAGCCTCACCCTGATAACTGGCACCCTCCCTGCTCAGGGCTCTGCAGAGCTGACGTGCATCTTTGGTTTGTTCTTTAAACAACTGATCTGCATGGTTTGCTCATGGAACCAGAGTAACTCATGTCCAGAGAGATGGGAACAGAACTTTTGCACCCTCTGACCTTGTTAGCAGTGTATTTCTCTAACCTTTCCTCTGACTATTAATGTGCCTCTCTTTCCCAGTGGGAATCATAGGATTTGACTTGATTTCAAAATTCTTTCATCAACTGTCTGGTGAATACTTTCAAGATCTTGGCATCTCAAATATAATACATAAACCAAGAAACTATGTAAAGAAATATTTTCTAGCTCTGAAAATAGAAACTAATAATTTCTTGACTTGTCTTAGTGATAATTTCATTCTTCTTTGGTAAAGGAAACAGCAAGGATAACTTCCATTCTGGCTCAGATAACCCAGCATGGCTTAGTGGATAGGATAGTAGTCTTGAATTCAGGAAGATCTGTGTTTAAATCCCACTGTAGATACTAGCTTTGTGACCCTTGGCAAGTCACTTGAATTTTCTTTGCCTTGGTTTCCAGATTTTTTGACCTCTAAGACCCCTTTCATCTCTAAATCGATGATCAGTCTAGACCAGGAAAAAACTGGTTCCTATGATAGAAATGATGAGAACCTTCTGAGGAAGAGATCATCATCTCTTAAGTGTTTTTGATAACAAAGGAGAGGAAAGTTGGACATGGTATGACATGCACCATAGATTTGGAGAGGGTAGAATTAAATAGTTTGGGGAAGACAACTCAAGAGGAATGAGAGGTTTTCAAGAATGAATTTATGGAGATACAAAAAAAACCAGTTTCCACGATGGAGGAAAAATGGAGACATCTAAAGAGATGTGTAGATACAGAGAAAACAACTTTTATTTTTAAGAATTTTTTTAAAAATGGGATTAACTTGAACTCAAAGGCAGCTTATGTTATCACCTACATAATATTCATTATCAATTCCTCATTCCTTATTTTAAGCATTCCATAGGAATATATACACACATAAAATTTTCTTTTATTTTCATTCTGAATTTGCCAAATAGAATAAATTGAGCATTTCCCTATAGAGTGTAGAACAGAAGGCTAGGACTGTAAATGTAACTGTGGATTTCTTGTGGAGAGCTTACTTTCCTTTTTAATTATGATAAATTCAACATGTAGATTTTCAAAGTCATCTTGCTGTCTATAATTCCTTCTCCTAAGCTTTTGTATCATTCATTCTCTTTACCTACCCTTGAAGTGTTCAAGTTATCCTCAGATAAGCTTCATCCCAGGGCACTTAAAGAATTAGCAGTTGTGATAGCTGAGTTGTTTACAGTTAGCAAGGCACCATGGTAGAGATGAGAGGGCGCTGGACTAGAAGTCAGCAAGGCCCGGGTTTTAATCCTGTCTCTGATACTTACTAGCTGTATGATTCTGGGAAAGTCACTTAACTTTCCCAGAATGCTTCAGTTTTCTCATCTATAAAATGAAAAGGATTGGACTTGATGGTTTCTAAGGTCCCTTCCAACTAAATCTATGACTTTCTGATCATTGAAAGATCACAGAGAATAAAAGAGATGCTATAGGAGTGGAGGAAGGCAAATACTCTCCTCATTGTCACAAAAAGAATTCTGAGCACTATAAGCCAGTAAGCTCATCAATATATGACAAAATTCTAGAATTATTATGTAGATAGCTAGTAAACATCTAGAAGAGGAAATGGTGATCACAAAGAGCTAGGTCCTCCTGACTCCTGCACTGTGCTCTATCCACTGTACCACCTAGCTGCCCCTCTGGACAAGATAGAGAAATGGGGAATAAATTACATTAGTTAGGTGGTTTGGGATATGTGTTGAAAGGTCAGATCCAAAGATTTGTCATTAATGGTTCAATGTCAACTTGGAAGAAGGTCTGCAGCAAAAGTAGCAAAGATCTGTGATTATTTATAATTGGGACTGGTCAACATTTATATCAATTATTTGGACAGTAGCATAAGTAGCATCCTTATTAAATCTGCAAATGATACTGAGCTAGGAAAGACAGTCAACACACTGGGTAATAGAATCCAAAAGAGATTACAACAAATCATAATAGAATCCAAAAAAAGATCATAAGAAACTAGAGGCCATCTAATTCAATTCTTTTATTTCATAGATTATGTAACTGAGGCCTAGAGAGGTTAAATAATTTGCCAGGGGCAAATTTCTAGTGAAGTGGCAGACTTGAGATTTGAATACAGGTCTTCTGACTCTAAATTCAATATATCACGATGCCTCCCATAAATCGAAAAGGATGAAATTTAATAGAAATAAAGAGAAAATCAAGTTACCAACCACTTATTAAGTGCTTACTACACACCTAGCACTGTGCTAAGCAGGAGGAATGCAAAAAGAAGACAAAATTAGTCCCTCCCCTCCGTCATTTACCTTTGGTTCCATCTTCTTCAGTTTTCTTCAGCAGATTTCCCCCACTCTTATCCCCACCCTCTCTTATCGTCAATCTTTCTCCATCTAGTAGTTGCTATATAAGCTTCCTATAAGCTTGCCTATATCTCTTCCCTCCTTAAAAATTCTTCACTTGATCCTCCTCTCTCTGTAAGCCATTGTCCCGTATCTCTTTGTGGGTAAACCCCTGGAGAAATCCATCTACACTTGATGCTTGCTCTCCCTCTCCTTTCACTCTCTTCTAAACCCTCTGTGACTTGACTTCCAACTTCATCATTCAACGGAAACCACGCTTTCCAAAATTACCAGAGACTTCTCAATAGCCAAATCTAATGGCTTTTTTTTCCCTCTATTTTCTTCTTGACTTCTCTGCAACTATGGACAATATAGATCACCTGCTTTTCCTGGATACTGTCTCTTCTCTAGAGTTTTTGTGGTGTTTTCTTCTGCTTTTCCTATCAGTTCTCCCTCAGCCTTCTTTCTTGGTTCCTTATTCATGTATTGCTCATTGATCATGGGTATCCCCCTTAGCTCTGTCCTCAATTATCTTCCCCTTTCACTCTTTATTATCTCACTTGATAATCTCATCAGTTCCCATTGGTTCACCTACCATCTCTAAAGATGATTCCCAGATGTATGGATCCAGCCCTAGTCTCCCTCTTGAGTTGTAGTCTTGTATCACTATCTGCCTTTTGGGTACATTGAACCTATGTTTGTTAGGTATCTCAAACTTAACATATCCAAAATGGATTTTAATGGCTTTCTCTTCCAGCACACTCCTAATTTGGAACTTCTCTATTACTACTTGGATCACCACTATACTCCCAAGTCACTCCAGCTCACAATCTCTGGATTATTCTTAATTCCACATCAAAGTCATCCCACATATCCAATCTATGGTCAAATCTTGAAATTTCTACCTTAATACAATATCTTTTAAATTCCTTTCTCAACTGTCACCTAGTTCAGGTCCTGATCTACTCTTACCTATAATGTTGCAAGAGCATTGTAGCTGGTCTCCTGATCTCAAGTCTCTTCTCATGCCAATCTATCCTCTAGTCACCTGCCAAGATGATTTTTCTTAAAAAAAAAAAAAGAGGTCTATCTATATCACTCCCTTGCTCAATGAGCTCCAGTGTTTCATATCACCTGAAAGATCAAGCATACCATCCTCTGTCAGTCATTTAAAGTCTTTGTAACCTGGCCTCTTCCTACTTTCCCAGTCTTTTTACACTTTATTAAACTCTGCATTCTATGATCCTGCTACACTAGCCACTTGCTAATCTTCAAACATGATACTCTGCCTCTTAGCAACCTCTGAACTGGCCACCCCCCATTCCTGGAATCCATTCCTTCTTCATCTCTGCCTTTCATTTCCTTGACATCTTCCAACACTTCCAATGCTCAGCTCAAATCCTATTTCTAGACCACCTTGCTACTAGTGCCTTCCTCTCCCATGTTATCATCCATCTGTTCATACCTAATTTTTTACATATTGTCTCTATCTTTAGAATATGAACTCCTTGAGAGTATGGGGCTATTTTTTGCCTTTCTTTGTATCCCTAGCTCTTAGCACAATGCCTGGAAAATAAGAGGTGCTTAATAAATGCTTTTTGACTGACTATAGTGGGGGAGACAGTATACTAATAACTAGATGCATATAAAATCTCACTTTTTTTTCTCTCTCCTTCCTTCCCTCTCTATCCATTTTCCTTTTTCTTCTCTCACCCTCCCTTTCTCCCTGTCCCTCCTTCCTCCCTCCTCCTCCCTCTAGACCTTCCAACCATCTTTCTCCCTCCCTCTTTCTTTTGAAGCTTGTCCCCTTAGTGATTTCAAAATTATGTTACCACCAGCACAGATTTCTTATGTGTTCTGATCTAGCTATTATTCATCAGAGAGGCATCATGGCATATAGGATAGTGTGCTCTTTAAAGTCAGGAGGACATGGATTTAAATCCCACATCAGACACTCTCTGCTGGACAGGTCACACGAACACGCTGAGCCTCCGAATCCTTATCCATTAACATGGTGGCAGCAATAACACCTCCCAAGGCTGCTGTGAAGATCAAATGCGCTCATGTATATAAAGTGTTTTGCAGGTCTTAAAGCACTGTGGAAAATGGAGCTACCATTGCAGTCTTCATCTTCTTAAGTCTTATTTCCACTTACTTCAAGTACGAGTTTTGTCTTTAAAGATGAAAATAGTTTGCCGTGAACACACTGACAGATTGGTTGTATTTGCTGTCCATTTGTGGGTTTCCTTACAGTTTTTTTAAATTGGTTTGAAATGATGTAACTGAACCTCATGTCAAATTTAGAGTAGGCTCCTCCTCTGTACCCCTAATGCTTTTTACTGTTTTATGAGGTGACGTTGAACATAAAGGATGATAGTGACTTGTCCCTGAACCATATCTATTTTTATTCCATTGAATATAAGATGGAAAGAGAAAAGGATAATAATGATAATGATGATGATAAATAATAATACTAAGTAATAAATAACAGTAATTTAGCAAATTCAACCTGATTACTTCAAATGAGCTATTGGTATAAATAATAGGGAAATCCACCAATGCAAAGATGTTTACTTTAGCATAGTTACTTTTTAAAGACTATTTATTATAAGACTATCAGTAATCACCACCATGAGGGAGATGGAAGACACCATTTTAGTCAAGAAATAGTGGGTGAGGAAACATTTATTAAGTATGTGCCAGGCACAGTGCTAAGTGCTGGGTAAGGAAGCATTTATTCTATTTGCCCAATGGAGAAATATGGTGGTCAAGGACAGTGCTCACTTCCAGGATAAACAAACGTGTAAAAAATGATTGAGAATAGTCTAAAAATTGTGTTCATTATCAGGACTATTTTAAGGTGAGGATCAAAGTGAGCTCATGAACTAATGAATATGATCAATAAATATAATACAATATAAAAATAAGGAAATACAACAAACATTTATTAAGCAACTACTGTGCGCATAGTATTGACCTTAGCTCTGGGGGAGATCAATATTTATATGGAACTTGGCCATGAAGCTTATGGTCTAGTAGACTGTCCTGGTGTGGGGGCTTTGGCTTTAGGAAAGTCACCAGTTATATCAAGCTTGTGACAGGAATGTGATGGAGCCAGTTCATTCCGGCTCCCTTGAGTTGATTGTTAAAATTTCAAGGTGAGAATTTACACTTTGGAAATTAGATAGGATTTGATTTAATGTTCTGTTGGTTGTTTAGACTTAAGGAAGTGATAGAGAAAATGTAATTAATACAGATTAAACTTAGACATGTGTCCTACATATTTTTCCCCCAGAGAATCCATTCTTAAATATTTGCCAATACATCACTGCTTTTGGGTGATGCACTTTAAGGAAATGCCAAATTGCTATATGGCAGACCATGGATTGACCAGAAGCCCTTAACCTTTTCTCCTTTCCACTTTAGGGGCAAACATTGGGGGAAAAAATCTACTATTTTAAATGACCAGAAAGTAAAGAAAGGAAAAGCTCATCTCAAATCCAATTTTCAGAATATTAGGGTAGGTTGAAGGAAAGAATATGGTGTCATTGACATATGAAAGTATTTATTAACTTGGATTCAAATTGATTCCCAATCACCAAATATTGTTGTATGACCAGCTTTGTTTATTTCCTTTCCCAAGATTGGTAAATTTTTTCTTGGAAAGATTAATTGGAGGTAAAATATTTACAGAAATTATGTTCTGATAGACACTGGAACCAGCAGGAGCTGTATAAAGGGAATATAGGTGCACGTGAGTAACGTCAAACCTCCAGGAGCTGTGGTCATTGTAGTTTGGGGCTGTACCGGCTACAAATAGGGCCAGATCACTGAGGGGATACTCAGAAACAGAAACATCACATGACTATTGGACTGATCCAAATGCTTGGGCTTTTCCTTTTGCAGAACTGTCTCAATAAACAGCAGCTCCTATCTGCTATCCGTCAAATGCAACAGTTGTTAAAGGGCCAAGAGACCCGCTTTACAGAAGGCATTCGCAACATGAAGAACCGGCTGACCATGCTCCAGAATTCTGTGAACAAAGCCATTCCAGATGTCCCACCAGGTAAGATGGCAAACCAGCAACCAGCTGCTACAAAGCAGAGAAGCTAGCATCTGTGACTTTTTTCCAATGATAACTTTAATTATGATTAAATATGATAACTTTATGATATAAATTTAACTTGATTGATATGATAACTTTAAATTTATTTTTCTTTCCCAAGGCAGCCTATGTGGTCCTTGATTACAGTGACCCAATTTTAAAGATGCTGCCAAATAGCTCTGGTATAGAAAAAAGATCAACGGATCTTAAGATAGGAAGATGTGGATTCAGATCCTAGCTTTACTCTTTCTTAGCTATGTGAGATTTATTGAAAGGAAAAAAAAACCACCCAAAACTGTGCCTCTGTCTCCCTATCTGTAAAATAAACAAATGATTCATGTTGTTTGTTTTGCAGGGATGTTGTAAGGAAAAAGTGTTTTGTAAACCTTAAACTGTTATGCCAATATGTTATGATAATTATTGTTGCTGTTATATTTCCATAGGCCTTTAACTTTCCAAGAAGAAATGATACGATGAAGAGAGCACTTAGGTTTAAATTTTGGCTCTCTTACTACTTGTGTTCCTTCCAGCATGTCACTTAATCTCTGTTGACCTCAGTTTTCTTATCTGTAAAATGGAACAGTTGTCCTATGATCTCTAAGATTCTTTAAAGCTCTAATGTATGACCTCTTGTCTAATTTGCGAGAAGGTATTAGATGTTAGCACATCAGTTCTCCGGTGTCTTCTTCCCAATGGATTTAAATAGCTTACTTGTCCTGGAAGTGAACACACCCATTGTTGCCCTCAGCAATGGAAACATATCATTATCTAGAAAGATCAGGGGTTGGGAAACTATATAGTAAATACAATGAAATATGATAGAATAATATAAAAATACAATAAAACATTATTAAAAAAATAAAATCCAATATAACAAAATATGATAAAATGAAACTTTATTTTAAAAGTCAAAAACTATTCTTAGATCATGGACTGTACAAAAAGAGGTGGCAGGACAGATTTGACCCTTGAGTTTACCAACTCCTGATCTAGATGCTTGGCTGATATAGCAAATACAAGTGAATAAAGAAGCAGGAAATAGGAAAGGGAAAAACTCTAGAATCTGAAAGTGTCCTGTTTCTATCATCACAGATTCTATGCTATAGACAGCATGGTTTAGTGGAAAAGTCAACAGGTCTGGGTTCAAATTTGAGGTCTGTCAATTACTAACAACCTCTCTGGACCTTATTGTCTCTTTCTGTATGTGGTCATTGGAGTAGATAACTTCTAATCCTTTGATACTTACTGGCTATGTGACCATAGTCAAGTCACTTAACCTCTGTTTGCCTGAGTTTTCTTAACTGTAAAATAGGGATAATAATAGCACCTCCCTCCCAGGGTTGTGGTGAGGGTCAAGTGAAATAATATTTATAAAGCACTTAGAATAGTACCTGTCACATAGTAGGTAATATATAAATTCTATCTATTTTATTAACTTTAATAAATAATAATAATACCCTGTACATAACTATACTACAAAGGTCCTTACTTGGTTGTTGGAACTCCCTCTACTTCCGAGATCATAAGCTCTCCATGTTTATGAATTGGGCTGGCTGAAAAAAAATCATCTCCCTTAGGCTAAACTTCCTGTGATGAGCCTCTATGAACTTAACTAGAACTGGTCCTTGTATAGCAGGCATGAAGGAGCAATGTACTTGACTTTATATGTGGCAGGGTTAAACAGGCTCTGGGGTATGACCACCTTCAGCCTGCCATTTGACTCATAATTATATAGCTTACTTTATTCTTTCACGTTATCTAATTGGAATCTGTTGTAAGAATTAATTTCTTCTTAGTAACATTGAAATCTTTCTCATTTACCAGTTAATCAGCTTGAACTCCAGTTCGGCTAATTAAATATTAATTATTTCATAAAATGGAGAAAATTCCTTTCCTAATACTTACCTATAATTGAATAAATATTGAAATTACTGAATATAGAAAAGTTATAAATGGGTAAAAGCAATAACAAGAATAAAGACATATATAACTATTTATAATATTTTGATGATGACCAATGTCACAGTTAGTCATGCTTTCAGTATAACGGTAGTGACATGTCTGGAAATTCAGTTTAACTTCATTCATTAACCCGCACTAATAAAAGTCTCTAAAGAATCTTAATATTTCTATTAAAGATTAGTCTTTTTCTCTTTCATCTTCTCTTCAGTAATCATAGAAAAAATATTTTAAAATATGTTGTAATTGTCATTTCCTCAAGAACTCTTCATAGAATTCTTTTTATAATTTTTTAAACAATGCCAGTTAAAGTAGTTACGATAAGAAGGAAGTTTCTCCTCATCTCCTTCCTGTCTGTCTTCACAGATATCTCACAGATCCTCATGCATCACAGATCAAACACAATCTTATCCTTGATTCCACAGAGAGAAGTACTTCCCATTGAGTTATCTACTTGACTGTCACTTTAAGACTGACAGCACAAACTACTTTTCTTGCAACAATTCATATGACTTCAATACTCTTAATGAGATAATAATTGCATCTCAGTTAAGATAGGCATTCAAAAGAGGAGTTATACTTGTATGACTCCAGTCTGTCCCCAGGACTGAGTTTCCTAACAGAAGATCTGTTTGGACCTTCCAGAACTTGGGCTCTGTTGGTATAGGTGACTGAATCTCAGGTGCCCACACCCCACTGAGACTGTAGAGGAGGATTTTAGGGTAGGCCTTGACATTGTGGGTGCTTAAAAAAATCAAAATAATCTGTAAAAAGGGATGAGATGATCTTGAAGGTCTCTTGTAGTTCTAATTCCTATTATCTGATGATCCAATAGCTCTGTGACTAATGGATTAACTCCCCATTTTAACAACACCTTTGAACTCAATGGCCTGCTGTCACAATGACAACCTCATGGGTTATGGCCCACAATGGGAAGAATCCTGGGAAGAGAAGGCCCTTTGGGTATGAGAATGGCAACATTTTCCCAGTGCCTTTCCTTCCCCTGTATTGTGGTTGAATTGTCACAGCTCCATTCCCACCCTTCCCCTTGGCGTCTTGTGAACAGTAATGCAGTGTGGAGTATGTGCCCACAGCATAACCAAGCCAACGGGACACTTTTTCCTTTGGCGCAGTTATGAGCAGGTGCTGGTACATGATGCTACATTTTCTCTCCTGAGAATTGAGTCATCCTGTAATGCTCTGGCTTATTAAATCAATTTTTTTTAAACAGGCTTTTTTCCCTAAGCTGAAAAAAAGTAATCTTACTGATGTGATAGTGACCAGAGAGAGGCAAGTGATCTGAACTTTAGAGAGCATGACAAAACCAAGTTCTTTTTCTTTCAAAAACAGAAATGTTGGGGGATAGAATCATTGTGTACTCTAGCAATTGTGTGATTGCAAAGGTGCAACTTACCCTTGGCTCTGATTATAAGCAAAGTCCCTTGCAGTGGTACTTTGTCTTTGGGGATCATGAAAATACAAGGAAGCTCCTAAATGACTACCAGTGTGAATGTTCAGAAGCTTTGACACTTGTCTCTGTTTAATCTCACATCCCAACATTGAAATCTCAAAAATATCATGGAAAAATGTTTCAGAGATTCCAGTGCTGGAAAGCCAGAGCAAATGGATACAAGAGTCATGACTTTGGATTGTCCAATCTCACGGAATCAAGGACTTTTTGGTTGTTTTTCTGGATGTACACAGCGCATTTCAAGCATGGAAAGTCCTTGCTGTCCATTCCAGTCATGGATTTCATGACTGAGATGGGACTAGACTCGATACAAAAAGCTATGACAAATTAAAATTATAAAAATAAGACAAAATAATGGGAAACAGAAAAGAAAGGAAGACCATTAAACCATCAGAACTATGTAATTATCTTGGAAGTTTTACCTTCCCAAAGAGGATGGATGGAAATTTTCTAATAAGGAAGCATTTTCCTTTTCTTCACAAAATGATGAGGATTATGCATAGGTTCATCTTAGAGACAGTATCTTCTATCAGCGAAAGGAAAAAGAGATAAATAGTGATAGTTAGCGGCTCCTTGCTAAAAGTTGTTGACATTGTCGTATGATATGAACAATGAGGAGAGGTACATTTCCTGGGATCTGTTTCTATGATATAATGAAGACCTTTTCAAGACTTAGTATGTGTGTGACCTTGGGCAAAGCACTTAGCTGCCACAGACCTCTGTTTCTTCATTTGTAAAATGAAGGGGATTTGACCAAATGGACTCTAAAGTTTCTTTCATTTCTGGATATGTGATCCTGTGAACCTACTGTATAATTGCCAAATCTGAGTATTAATGCTCACTTCTGGGGATCTCCTTGGGGCAAAAGAGACTAGCAGAAGGGAAACTCGATAGACTCTCTAGGGATTATGAAGTCCTGGGCAAAAAACCTTTGGAATACAGGTGATGTTTTCACTGGGGCTGCCAGTTGAAGGTACTGTAGGAGCCTCAAAACAGAAAGGTATATGGGAAAGGAATAAAATGATTAAGAAGATGACGTATAAGAAAAGGGCCTGGATTCCTGGGTCAGGGCTTCAGATAGTGTAGTGATAGCAGTTGAGGGTGCTGGACTCAAAGAGTCCTTCCTAAGGGCAAGTCTGATCAGGTTACCCTTCCCTCCTATTCCCTACTCAATAAATTTCAATGACTCTCCATCACCTCCAGGAACAAATGTAAAATCCTCTGTTTGGCCTTCAAAGTCTAACCTGTCTATTCTCCTTATGCCTTATACCCTCCCCACCCACCCCCACCCCCCCATGAACTCTGTGATCCAGTGACATTGGTCTCCTTGTTATTTCTTGAATAAGATATTTTTGCTGACTTTCAACCATGCTAAAATTCCTCATCTCAGACTGTGGGCTTTCCAGGCTTCCTTCAAGTCCCATCTAAAAATCTCATGTTTTTCAGATGAGAAATGGGAATGGTGAGATTTTAGCTTGTACTTCATAATTTAGAAAGGCCATAAAAGTATTTTTGCCTGGTTAACTTGGAAATCAATTTTCACAGCTTTGTGGAGAGGACTCCACCTTTCCATTCCTCCTTTGCATCGGTAGAACTCATTTCAGACCTGGTGTTACCCTACCTTCTCTTGGGGCACAGATCACTGCAGTAACTTCATCTCTGTTCCCTTTGTAGTCTCCTGCCCTGCACTGGAAGCTCCACCCAATGGGAGGAAATTTGGCAGCAAGTACTTGGTGGAACATGAGGTCCATTTCACCTGTAATCCTGGCTTCCAGCTAATTGGACCCAGTAGTCTTCTCTGTCAGCCCAATGGCAATTGGACAGGTGACAAACCGGAGTGCAAAGGTATTTATTGTTCTCTATCTTCTCACGGATGGGGTGTCTCATGTATGGGTTACTCTCTCGCAAGCTCAAATGTGACTTTAGAAAAGGTAAGTTGTATGGTAATCTATTCTAAAGTAGGAATCGATAGTATTTGAGGTGCTAATAGAATTCCTTTTTTGACTTTCAAATCTCCTACTGAAAAACTGTGGTGCTTTATATAGATTGCAGACAGAAAGAGAAAGGGGTACACATGTCTTTGCTCTTTTTTTCTTTCCTCACCTTCCTTCCATTCCTGCCCCTCAAGGAGCTTCTATAAGAGACAAATGCTCATTTGATTTCCAGTTTGTGAAAGAAAGAATGAATAACAAAAAAATTTATTAAGCACCTACTATGTATTAAAGCACTATTCCAAGTTCTGGAGATATGAAGAAAAAAAAAGGAGATAGTCATGCTCTAAAGGAGGTCACATTGAAATGACAAAACATAAAAGAAAGTTTTAGCTGTCTATGGTCTTTATCCCTGGGATGGTGGGAAGATTCCCAAGACCTTGTGATACCAATTTGCTATGTCTTTAGGCAGGTAAATCCCTGAAGAAAACATATGACTCCAGAAGCGTATATGAAAGTGGGCGTGGAAAAAACTTCTTCCTTCTTTCCTCTCTGCTCAAAGGAGACAGAATACTCTTTTTGGAGTGTGCTAGGGAGAATCTACCTTCAAAATGGGAGTCCATTTTGGATGGACCTTCTGTTTAGCTTTCAAAGGACCAGCAATTAGGTCTGCCAACATTATCACCAAAAAATACCTGCAGAGAATTTTCTTCCATGGGGACTATTGGGTATGACAAGGTTTACATAGTTTTGGTTTGTTAGAAATGATCTCAACAGAGAAAAACCTGATAAATAGAAGTTTGTGTAGAATAATTTTACACACATATGCCTATTTGTGTCTTATGGTAGCCATCTGGAGGGGAGGAAAGGAAAAAAGAAATTTACATGATAGTTTTGTTGTATATTTGAAAGGAATAACAAGTTCATAGTAGATTTGCTGTTTTATATGCAATCATCTTTTTCATTGTACTGTTTTGGAAATGTTTGTTTTATTCCATAAATTAAAAATAAAATTTTTAAAAAACCAGCTTACAAAAAAATGTAGTAGAGTGAGACTAATAGCTACATATAGCTGTGACAAATGACTGTTGATTAAATTAAATTATTCATAAAAAATTTAGAATATGTAAATAAATTTAATTCATATTGATATATTTAAAACTTCAGGTAGGGGTTGTATTAATAACCTGCAAGTTCCCTTCCAAATCTTAAATTCTTAGGTCATACTTGTATTTATGGTGCACCTAAAGACAGTAAGAGCTAACCAGTTAACATCAGCAACAAGGATTATAGCATTGAGTAAATTTGTGAATTAAGGTTCTATTTATCCTTTTGGGAAGGATAATAATTTGTCGGTTGAGCACTGGCACTATCTACAAAAATGTTAGCTGACTTGAGTCAGTCTTTTTAAAAGTCAAATTGTTAAAATTCAATTGTGCAGAAATTCAAACACATTTTAATTTATTCATGACCACAATCAAAGTTAAATATCTACTTAAAATGAAGGATTTACATTCAAAGATAGGGATAAACAGAAGCCCCTAATTTAGGAATTTGCTATTTTTTTTTAAATTTTGTGCAGATTTAAGTTTTTGTTACATCTAAATCAATGGTTCTTAAGCTGGGGTCCACTGACCCCATGAAGGAATTTATAAACATGGATGGGAAAAAATTGCATCTTTATTTTGTCTTACCTCTGACTTTAATTTAGTAGTTCCTACAATTCTTTAAAAACATGATTCTGAGAAGTGATCCATGCTGCCAAGGGAGTACAGAACAAAACTGCAATGATTTATAACCATTACACATACACGGAAGTTAGTATCACATGGTTACAATGGAATGGTGTGGGTTAGTGGATGGGTTTGTATTAAGATAATGTCTTCTTCCTCAAGTGTGATTAACAGCAGACAAGAATCCTCAGAGGTGTACTCTTAGATAAGATCTGAATTCTTCTAGTCTAGTCTAGGGTCAATACTCAACAATAGTTGCCAGTTTTTCTAGTCACCCAGTTAGAAAGCTGACCAACTTAGGACACGCCCTTCCTGCTCACCCACAGATCAAAACAGACCTGCAGAACTTGGGTTTACCCAGCATCTATTTCTCACCTGGAAACAAATGGGCAGAATGTGAGGACTTGGGCCAGTTCCAAATGGACTGTTTCTAAGGGAGTACATAAATTGATGTCCAAGATTAGAAAGGGGTGGTAACCCATAACACAGGAAACAGAAGATTCCCTGCATGCCATGGCCCTACTTAAGCTTCCCACATGTGAAAACACACAGAATTTTTGTGATAATAACTTACCTCTGCAAAGGTGTAGTGAGCTGTTGTTTGCCTTTTTGTTGCTGTTTTGAAGAAGGCAGGAATACTTGACTACCTATCATTCTCCTGACAATGTTTATATTTCTAATTTCATTCTTAAGCCTAATGGTCAGGGATAGGAGGATGAGGGGAGGGGGTTTCACTGCTAAGTAGCCCCTAGGAATCCAAGATTTAACTATTGCATTAATCTTGTTTTCTGTATTGAGTTAACCCTAAATGCTGTGCTCAGGAACTTCAGGAGGAAAGCAAAGTGATGTTAAATCAAATAATTTCAAAATTAATCAAAATTAATTTCATAACCTATAATGTCAATGTAATTGAAGAAACTGACAAGACACATAAATACAAAATTGCCATACTCTCATCCTGCCCCCAAATACCTATTTGGAAAGATGCCTCTCTGTCAGCATATGACTGATCCAACTTGGCAGGGAAGAAAATTACATATAATTATACTCTGTTAAAAATAATTTAGTGGGCAGAGGTTGGCTCCATGATGGAGAACATTCATTTGGCATCTTAAATGCCCACCAGACTTTTCCTTCTTGTTCGTCTGGAAGTTATGTTTGTAAAATTTCTAAAACTGATGTAAAAGAGCCCTAACTGCTGTACCCCTGAAAACATGACAAACCAAGATCCCCGCAAAAAATACAGGCTGAATCTCCTAATACTGCGTCATTTCATTTAAAAATTCCGTGCTGGTCCCAACCCCAGCCCCAACTTCTTTTGTTTTCTTTCCCAGGGTGCCTTTCCTTCTTTAAACATTAACTCAGTAAATGTTTATTATATATCTACTTTATTATTGTTATGAGAAAGCATATGTATTAAATACCATGGAATCAGTATGGTATAAAGCCCTAGGACTTTTCATTCCCAAATTCCCAATTCTTTGTGACTCTCTTTCCATTCATTCAAATATATTCCTTCCAGGTGATTGATATAGCATACTCCCTCTAATAATTGCTATTTTGACTTTATGGAGAGTAAAGAATAGAAGAAAGATGGAATCAGGAAGGATTTGAATTTAAGTCCTGCAAATCATAATGTCTAATTTACAGCAGGGTTGTTGATCTACGTTGGTGAATGGATTTTCCATACTCAGAGTTCCTTGCTCTAATAAAATCATGGAGCTAGAACTTCTGCCCTCCTCTAAAGTGAAAATTTTTTAAAATAGTATTTTATTTTTCCAATTACATGTAAAGACAATTTTTAACATTTATTAAAAAAAAATTTAAATTCCAGATTTTCTCCCTCTTTCCCTTTCCTTCCTCCTCCCTACGGGAGTAAGCAATTTGGTATAAGGTATATATATGTGCAAGCTTACAAAACAGATTTCCATATTGGGCATGTGAAAGAAGAAAGAGACTGAAAAAAGTGCAAAAAAAATAAAGTGAAAATAGTACACTTTGATCTGTATTCATATTCCATCAGTTTTTTCTCTAGTCCTTTGGAATTGTCTTGGATCAGTGTCTTACTTAGAAGAGCTAAGTCATTTATAGTTGAACATCACCTTGTATTGCTGATACTGTGTACAATATTCTCCTGGTTCCGCTCTCTTCACTTCCTATCAGTTCATGGAAGTCAAAGTGAAAATTTTAATTTTTAGAAATTTAATTTTAAGAAACCAAAGCCCTTTGATTGACTCTACTTCAGTCACTGGAGTAGATATGTGTGTATCAGGTATTTAAGTACCTACTATGTGCCAGGAATTGTAATAAGTGCTGGGGATGCAAAGAAAAGACAGCCACACAATTGTTGATTTCAAGGAGCTCACAGTCTAATGCATAAGGCAATATGAAAAGAGCTATGTCCAAACAGGATATGCGGGGAGGAGAAAAAGAGCAGGGAGGAAACTTCTTAAAATATGAGAACCATTCAAAACAACAGCAGCAGTGAAACATCACTGTGTCTCCAACATTTCAAGGAGCTGTGAGTTCATCCTCTATAGCTGCAGATTGCAACTCCTCCATACTTTTGTACATAGTTTAATACTGAATTTCTGCACCTCTCTCTCATCTCAAAAAAAAAAATCATAGTCTGATGGCCAGTTTTCTGATGTCAAACCTTTCCAAATTCAGTTAGATTGGTCTTCTGACAGAAGACACTTCAGTCTCTTCTCAAGCTTGTGTTTGATGACCTCTCAGCTATATAATACCTGCCACAGATTGTATTCCATGGGCATAGACTTAAAAACCTAGGGCAACCAAGCATTGGAGAATATGGTCAATGGAATGCAAAAGATGCAATTAAATAAAATAATTCAAAAAAGTCAACCATGCCACCAGACTACTGCTCTTTTGCTGTCTTACATACTGAGTTTAGTACTCAGTAACCTGCCAGATTCCTGTGCTATTAACATTCAACTGTCCATCCAGAGAATAAGGAGTTACTTGAGATCTCTAAAACTGCTCAGTATTTTGCCACATCCCACAGTCTTGTCTTGTCTGACATGGTAATGGGATAGCTTAACCAGGCTGCAGAGACCTGGAACTTCCTAGAGCTGCTGGAGAAGAGTGGGGAGTGGAGAGCGGGAAGGGTAAGAAAAACAAAAGGATTATATCATGTCTACTAAAAAAGCCAGAAGCTAAGAGGGACTTATGGACTGAGGTCAGTGGGCCATTAAATCCTCCCTGACTCCTTAGCAAGATAAGGAATAATGGGGGCACTTATGATGACTTTTATGAAATGAAAATTCTTGGCAACCAACTCCAGAGAGGGAAATATTATATTCTATCCCCAAACACCTGTGCAGGTGCTCCTCATTGCATTCCAACGAGGAGCTGGCAATTATCTGGCACTTGGCCCTTCATTCAGATGCGGTCATGGCTCCCTGCTTTCACCTTAGTCAAAGCAAGAAAAAGAAAGTGGATTGGGGGTCAAGTTGAAGGACTTTGGGGTTAATACTCTTTGGCTTTCTGTCAATATCTTCATGGTCTAGTAGGTGGCCAGTATTTAAGCTATGCTATTAGGAAGTATAAGGGTAGGAAAGGAGGAATTCCTAGTCTGTGGTATTTGCTGACTGTCTTCATTGACATTCCTTGGAGGTGGTGATTTGGTAATATAAAGCACAGGGAATAGATTAAGCTAGGGCTTAGGTTAATATGAAGTTGAAAGCATTCTTTCCAAAAAGATGAGTATCCAAGCTAAAAACAGGTTTTGGAATTTTTTTCTTTCATTATTAAAAACATCAACATAATTTTCTTCAAAATTTAGATAAAGATTAATTCACTCTTTTAGATTTTTACCAGTCTGTCTTCTATGTGAAGTCTTTCTTACTTCACCTTAATACTAGTATTTTCTTCTATTTTCTCCAACTTATGCTTTATATATTCCATTCATAAGCAGTTGTTTTCATGTTATCCTCTGGTCTTCCATTCACTCTTTGAATTTCTGTTTCTTAGCACCGAGCCTGCTACATAATAGGTACTTAAAATGATTATTGACTGACTAGCTGAATCCATATAAACATCAAGGCTTTCTTAGCAACTGGTTAACAGTGGATAATCATTTCTTCCTTCATGATCCTTATAGGACAGGTGTACTGAGGGAGCACAGACTTTCAGTCAACATGCCAGGCATGTTGTGCTCAGTGCTGCTTATAGCATAATACTTTTCGATTTAAAAAGGAAAAGGGAATGAAAGGACACAATTTGGCAACAGGAGGCAGGATAGGACAATGGAAAGACCTTTGGCTTTGGAGTCACAGTACCTGATGTACCTAGCATGAACTTGGGCAAGCTACTTAGCCTTTCTGGGCCTCAGTTTCCCCATCTAAAAAATCTCACTACATAAAATTTCTGAGTTGGAGAGGGTTTGAGTCATGCCTGAATAATAATCCCCTCCACAACGAACTCCATAAATAATCTGGTGAAGGAGAGCCCACTACTTCCTCAGGTAGTCCATTTCCAATTTTGGATGACTCTAACCAGATATTTTTATTTAAAACCTAAATCTGCCTATTTTTGCCATTTCTGTCCATTTCTCCTAGCTCTAATATCTGGACCCAAATTCCCTTTCTACCTGATAGTCTTTCAAAGACTTGAAGACTTTCTCTTTCCCCCATCAATTATTCACTTCTCCAAGCTATATATTCCTGGTTCCTTTAATCATTCCTGGCTAGATCTCATGGGAAATTGAAGATAATAATAAAAACAAATAAATATAATATGTAAAAAATAAATGACTTCCCCATGTTCAAAATGAAGAAGTTTAACCTTAAAGTTCTCTTCTGGTTCTAAATCTGTGATCCCATGAGATCTAGCCATAATAAGGAATGGCTAAAGGATCAAGGTTATTACAGATGGTCAAGGTTATGCAGATAATAAACAGCAGAGCTACGACTTAAACCCAGGTCCTCTGACTCCAAGTCAAGTGCTTTTCCCATTATGCCTTGTTATATCCAAGGCCCTTCGATGTCCTAGGTGCCTCCCTTCAGTTTAACAATGTCCTCCCTGTCAGTAGAGATGATTTATTCTTGGCATATATATCACCATTACGCAGCACAGTGCCCAGCACATAGTGTGTACATTGCATTCTTCTTGATTTACTGAACTGTTTCACATTACTCAGTTCTAAAATCACTGAGTTCTCTATCTTCTCAGTTTGATTTAACAAATTTAGCAAGCATAGTTAATACCTACTGTGTACCAGGAACTATGCTGAATGCTAAAACAAAACAAAACAAAACAATAGAAAGAAAAAGAAACCCAAACCAAAAACAAACAAAAATCCAAAACAAAACAAACAAAAACAGTCACTGCCTTGAAGGAGCTTCCAGTCTACTTGATGGGTATCACCTGGTTTTAAGAAACAGGTTAGGAGGATTTATCAGAGTCTAATATGGACTATGTTTTAGTATTGCAAACTCTAACCCAAAATAGATATGTTAATGTCTTCCAACATGTGAAGTCCTGCTTCCCTAACTAACAGGTTGCTACATACTTCAGCAGTTTGTGGATCTGTGAATATGCTGGCAAATGTATGTGGCTGTGAAAAATGAGGCCAAATCAAAGTTCACTGGAATCAGAATACATACTCTCTGCACCTGGGGCAGCCTTGGGGAAAGTGAATTGGCAAGGTTGTGCTGAAACCAGCTTGTACAGGCTCAGGAGGGCCAATTGTTAAATATTTAGTGTGATCATTTACACCTCAGAAATTGGAAAATGCTGCAGAGCATGGCTTTTTTGACTGTCTAGACTTAAGATTATGGTTCAAATGTTAATAATATAGATTAAAATTAAAAGTGTGTCATGTGTATGTTCCCCTTCCATCGTATATTTAATATATTTAATAACCATTGTTGGTTATTAAACACTTACCAGCATATCCCTGGTTGTGGGTTTTATTGACATGGAAAGTTAGAGGTCAATTGTCAGGTTGGGCAGATCTCCATTAATGCTAGTGCCTTCCCTCTGTTATCTCCAATTTCTCCTTTATATAGTTTGTTTGTACATAGTTGTTTTCATGTTGCCTCTCCCATTGGACAGTGAGCTCCTTGACAGCAGGGATTGTCTTTTGCCTTTCTTTATATCCTTAGCACTTACCACAGTCCCTGACTCATAAGGGGCACTTAATAAATAAATGTGTATTGACTAACCAACTGAAATTATGTACAGTTACCCTTTAATCAGGAGTCATTGAGTTTTAGTATTATAAAACTGACTGTGAGATGTAGCTACACAGTTGTTGATACTTCCTGATTCAACAGAAAGTGTCAAATTCAGGGATGATAGGGTTAGGGAAGTTACTCATACTTAACGATCCACTGCAGTACCTTCTCCTTTCCCAAACAACAACTCTATTTTTAATCAAATCTCTTCTTAACCAGATATTGAATAATACCACTTAAGGTGGAACTATCTCAGAAGGCAAATAGATAGTTGTCTTCATCAAGACTTTACAAGATAGCATGACAAATTTTTAAAGAAGAAATGTCAAAGTCTTAGGCCCTTTCCTTTGTATCTTGGGAATGGTAGCTGGGGAAGGAAAAAGGAGTTTACTCATGAGGCAATGGAAGCTGAGCTCCCACTTCTTGGTCAGTCGCTGGAAATCAGGACACTATGTTTGCTGGAAGCTAATTCTCACAGTCTGATGAAGTTCATGTTATTGTTGGGGGAGGAGGGTGGAATGGGGCAGCAGCAGCTGACACTTATGTCAAAGAAAACTGACCCATGCATCAACATGTGATAGGGGTTTTTGTTACCTGTCCTATGTTAATCTAGTTATTTTCAGAGCCAAACCCCACATCATTATAACTGGAAAATAATTTATTTCCTCAGATATCAGTGAATGTGCTAGCCATCCTTGTCAAAATGGCGGAACATGTGTGGAAGGAGTCAACCAATACAAATGCACTTGTCCCCAAGGATGGAATGGAAACAACTGTCAGCACCAGGCTCAGACAGGTAGGAAGAGTTTTATGAGGGGGTAACAAGAGCAAGAAATTGGAAGAGAAGGCATCAGTCCTAGTGCTCCAATCCATTGATCTGCCTAATACTCTATCCCATGCTTGGAGGCATGGAATTCTCCCACTGTGCTTCCTGGTGATTTCTCTTTATGCTTCCCAGAAATCTATCCTCTGTGGAATGGCACTTTAGTCATTCTTTTGGCCAGCACCAAAGCCATATTTCTGTTTCTATTAGAACATAAAAGTGGGAAGTCTATGCAATCATCTGAATAACTATTGAAATATGAGGCCTAACATTCTGAGGCAGCTGTAGAAATAATATTGTCTTCTTGCCACAAAAAGGCAAAGGATTAAGAGATATTCTTAGAGCACTCAATAGCTAATAACAGGTACAAATCATTGCATGTGTTGAATGTAACCAAAAGGGATTTATCTCTGGAAGGTGTCCATGAAACTGGTAAGGTCCAAGAATGAGATCAAAAAGGCCCTCTGTGAGTAACAGTCACAAGAACTCAGCCAAAAATATGTTGATATGCTGACAAGCATCCAACAAATGGCTAGGTCATGTGAATTTGTTTATGGGAATAGAAGGATGGATGTATTATGTTGGCAATTCAGAACCAGATCATCACCACCAGAGACCAAGAAAAGGTTATTATCCCAAAGGCACCCAGAATTACTGATCAAAGCAGATTGTATAAGGGGATGGTAGAAACTGTGGAACACATCACTGCAGGTTTTAAATATTCAGTACCTACCATACACCTAGTCTTACATGATCTGGTGCCTATAATTGTATTTCAGAAGGGCATTGTCTTTTATGGACTAACAGATAATTCCCATATCACAAAGACAGATCTCAAAGTATATTGGGAACTCAACCACTAAATTGCCCTGCAGCTGGTTTATTATCGCACCATGAACTATATAATTATAATTATATTATAATGCTATAATTGTGCAGATATAACTGATCCATAAAAGCTGAAGAACATTTTAATAAGATGGCACCATACCAAAAATTCATAATCTCCAAATTGCATGCAATGAAAAATTTTGAAATATAGAAATTTAGTAGAATTTATGGGAAGAGAATGAAATATATATATATGTATATATATATATATATATATATATATATATATAAAATTCATGTTGCTCTATCTGCTAATGGTTGTGTATTGAGGAGGATTTCAGTAAGGCAGGTAAGTGGGTAAGTGGTTGGAGTGCTAAGCCTGAAGTCAGGAAGACCTGAGTTCCAGTCCAGTCTCAGACATTGCCTAGTTGTGTGACCTTGGGCCTCTCTTTGCTTCAATTTCTTCAACTTTAAAATGGGTTTAATGGTTGCTCCTGTATCACATTTGTTGTGAGAATGAAATGGGATAATATTTGTAAAGAGCTTAGCATGTGTACCTCACACATAGTAGATGCTCAATAAATGTTTGTTCTCTCCCCTAAAGAAGACAAGCTTATATCCTAATACCCTTTTTAATTCAATCACAAAACAGTTATTTTATCTACCTTTGTGATAGTCCATGGACCATATAGAATATTATATTATATTATATTATGTTATGTTATGTTATGTTATGCTATGTTATGTTGTGTTATATTATAGAATAATGATAGCAAGATAATCACTTGTCCCAGGACGATTTTTGTCTGAACTCTATTAAAAATATGAGAGGAATGAAATAATAATAAAGTAATAAAATTCCTAATTACCCTGTCTTCTATTAGAGATGTCTCTAGGGTGCTTTCAATAAGCTTTCAAAAGATAAACTTGTACCTTATACTTTTATTCAATTATAAAAGCACTTATTTTATCTATCACATAATAGTCTACAGAATATTGAGTACAAAAGGACAGTAGCAGGATAATGATTTGTCCAAGGACCATTTTTATCTGAATTCCCTTAAAAAGGTGAGAATAACAACAGCTAAGATCCAAGAGTGAATCAAAACACCCTACATGGGTGATATCCACATGAACTCAACCCACAATATTGAAGAAATGGTGAAGTGAAGCAGATTTGTTTATAGACATAGAGAAGTTTATAACGGTGATATAGGGTCAGGTCATTCCCATAAGACATTATATAAAAGCTAGAAGAGTCTGGACTTATTGGTTGATAGGGATTATGCAAGGAAATGTGAGAAACTGTGTACCATAACCCTGCAAGTTATAAAAATTTAGCACCTCAAGAAGCTTTGCATCAGAATTTTACATGGTAAGTTCACTATTCTTCAAAAATTGACAATAAATCCCTGTATTACAAATACTGTCTTCAAAAGATTCTTAAGAATTCAATAAATAGGCTGCATTGGAACTAAACAAGTATCAGAGGAAAAACTATTACCCATAGTCATCTGGATGTAACATTGATCTATAAAAATTTAAGAATATCATTTTAAATAGATGTCACTCTAATAAATATTCATCCTCCCCCACGATGAAAAGTGAGAAGTTTTTGAAACATAATGACCTAGTGGAATGAATGAAAACCATGTGGAACCAAGAGAAAATACATATCATTCCAACCCTAATGGCTTCTTATTGGAGCTGGCCAGAAGATGCTTTTAGCGAACCTACAGGGATCTTACATTCCAATGCCTTCATTCAGTTATAAAAAGCAGTCATTTTATCTACCTGACCATAGAACATTAAGCATAAAAAAATGTAGAATAATAACTTGTTCTAGGACTATTCCTCTAAACCCCATCAACAAAGAGAACAAGATTAAAAACCATAATCTCTGTCATCCTGCCCGAACAGGATGAGAAGAATGAGATAATAAAATCAGCAACAATAATAATAGTAGCATCAGCTGACAGTTAAATAATACTTTTAGATTTGCAAAATGCTTTACATACATGCTTTCATATTATCCTCACACTAACCCTATTGTTTGGTATTATTGGTATTATTGTCTCTGTCTTGCAGATGAAGAAACGAGTCTCGGAGAGGTAAATGACAACTATAGTCACAAATTAGTGTCTGAGACAAGATCCAAACCGAGGTTTTTCCTAAGCCCAAATTCCTTGTTCTTTGTCCCATGGCACACTCTCTCTTAGTACCCTTCCATGCTGAATTTCAGATTCATCTCTTTAGCTATACTATGCTATACTCTCCTTGTCTATGCTCAGTTGAGCATAGGGCACCTCCCCACAGACCCAAGGTAAAATGTTCTAAGAGTAACTTAAAATTGGTTTTTTCTCTCTTCAGTGGCACCTGAATGGAGTGTGACCAATGACCCTGCCTTTAGTCGCAAGCCACGTTGTGCCAAGGTGGATAGGACTCAACACTGTAGCTGTGAAGCGGGTTTCCACATGAAAGGCACAGCAGATAACAGTATATGTCAGGGTAAGTGCTCAGGGCACCCTTTAAGGCTAGTATTAGGAGGCTGAACTCAAATTTTTAGGCATTCATTACTCTTTTAAGACCCTGGGTCATAGGGGATTGAAAGAACGCACGAGCATCCTCATGATTCTAGCTACCATCAAGGAGTGACTCAGACAGAAGGGGAAATAAATCATGTAAATGAGTTCTGATGTTACTTTTGTGTCTGGAACATGCTTTTTTTGGCGGTGCTGTCTTAATGAAGCAAGAAGCTGAGTCACTTGCAACAGCAATTGCCTCCTTTTGAACATCTTGAACTGTACCTCCTGTAGACATCTTGAAATCAACATGTCCAAAATAGAACTCATTACCTTCCCCCTTTTCTCCCCTAGTCCTTTTCCTCTTTTCATTATTATGTTCAGGGCACCAATATTCTGACAGTCATCTCCACAGTGATTTTCTCTAGTCAGCACCATACCTAAGACTCTAATGTATAGGTAGAGAGATTGAATTATTCATATGATGTACATTGATTAAAATAGTGGGATATCTATCAAGTTTTCATTATGCTTTCTGTGTGTGTGTGATGTAGTCTCAGTCTCCATTGATGTGGAAAATGATAGCAGGGTGATCCTATTGCCCTTCTCTGATGTTGTGCTCCATTCACTGCCTCTTCATGTACTGCATTGACGCCTGATCTCCCTCTCCACCCCGCTGAATCAAAGGATTTGTTTTAAATAGAGAAAGGGCTGATACTTTGAGATTTTGCCTGTATTTAAGACTTTAAAAACCACCCATTTCACAACTGTTGAAATCAATTCTCTCTCCTATCATAACTGATGGTAGGAATTCCTTAAGTCTTTTAATGGAAATAATTAAAAGTCCCAAAGTCCCTCATTCCCAGGTCACCTTGCTTTGTTCCAGACTAGACTGTTAGAGATAATATGCTCTCAGAGACTTCCAAACTTGTCAGCTAAAAAACAGGGACACACCCAAACAGTGGCATGCAGGCTAAGAAATGCATGTGCTTTCATTGCCTGTCAACACCAGTCTGCCTGGGAGGACACTGAGTCAGCTCTACCTCCCAATGGATGAATGGAAAGAATTGGCCTCTTCTCCAGCCCCACTGGCTCCTTCGCCTCTTGTTCTCTTCGCCCTCACACCCTCATTTCTATTGTCCCCTGAGCTTCTGAGCAAAAAACAACTCATGGGAACCTCCCAAACATCTCCTTGTGGAAAGTTAGTTCAACCTCCAAAGAAAGATTTCTATGCTTCAGGGATCACTGCATCCTGGTCTGGGAGTTCCCCAAGGGCTTGATAGCAGCATTCAAGGACATTCCCAAGGTCAAAGCTTCTTCACTCTTTTTATGTCATGGCCCCTTTAGCAACCTGAGATCCTTTCTCAGAATATTATTTTTAAGTGCATAAAATAAAATGTATAAGATTACAAAAAAAATCAATTATATTAAAGTATAGTTATCAAAATAAATTTTAAAAATCCACATCCACAGCCCCCAGGTTAAGAACCTCTACACTAGGCAGAAGTGGTGATAGCTGTGTGGATGGCACACGAGTGACCTAGTCCATTATAACTTGCATTGACCCCAGATTCATGGATGTGGATTGTGGGGGTTGGGGGGATAATTTTTTTCTCCACAGATGTAAACGAGTGTGAAGTTTATAAGTTGGAGGGGGCCAACCAGCTCTGTATGCACAACTGCATTAATACCCCTGGATCCTTCCTCTGCTCTTGTCCAAGTGGCTATAGGACTCTTGAGGATGGAAAGAGCTGTGAAGGTGAGTTACGTTCTGTTAAAGGTCATTGAGAGTTGGGGGAGAGACTCCAGAGCAGACAGGAAGACACCCCACTTCTATCACATTCTTTTGTTTCAACCTTCTAGGTCCTGAGATAAGGAGTAGGGGCAGGGAGGGGGGAAGGCAAAGGGATGAAAATGATTAATCTTACAGACATACCTTCCAAATATTCTAGCCTACATGGTTGTTTCATAAAAGTTTTTTTTTTAATCTTGTATAAAAGATTCTGAAGCATGTGACCATTTTCAAGGTTCTAACTGCTCTACAGAGCTAATCCCTGCATCAAAAGGGAGAAATTTGAAACCTGCACAGCAAAGGGAGGGTATAAAGTGGGGAATATGAATAGATATCATTTTACTGGAGAAAATCCCATAATTAATAATAATAACAATATTATTATACCTCATAGTTGGCTATTTCAGTGATCCCTCTTTCCACTCAGATTGGTTGATCACAAATCTCCCTAGAGGGACCTGGCCCCTGCTTTAGAGACCATTATCCCAGACGGCAGTGGAGATGGTATCATAATCTGAAGGAGAAAAGGGGAACTATTTCTTTGATGATATCACTTAGCCTCCTCGCACCTATTTCCTGATCCCTGAGAAATGAGGTGATTAGACTAAATGTCCTCAGATGCTCCTTCCAAAATAAGAAATGGAAGGGGATTGACGACAAACTCTGCACACCTCACCGTGTAACAAAGTACTTTGCGCATCACAGAGCTACTCAGTGAAATGGGGTTACTATCTTCTTAAACAGACTAGGAGTAGAAACAAAGTTTGTGCCAAGTAGACAATGGCTACTGAGGTCCCTTCCAACTCTCAAATTCTATGATTCTATGCTTGAATAAGAGGACTTCTGTTCAAATCCTATCCCTGTCACTTAAATACCTGTGTTACCTTGGCAAGTCACTTTATTTTATGGTTCTCAATTTCCTTACCTGTAAAATGAGGGTGTTGGATTAATTCTATGATCTCTAAGTCTACAGTCTTCAGTTTGTAATGGTTTATTGTAAGTTTGGTCACATAAGTGTATCATCGATATTGTGTATCCAAAGGTATTATAATCCCCAACAGGGTATCTAAGAAATAGAAAACACATTCCCTGTATCCTCAAGGAATTTGCAATCTGACTTGTGAGATAATATGTACATACATGAAATGATTATGTGCTATAACATATAATGAAGGTAAAGATATTAAGAGCAAAATTCCCAGCAATGTTGTGAAATATGCCATAGTGTAATGGAAAAATCACTACATTAGGGTCAAGGATATGTAGATTTCAGTACTAGATCTGCCCATTTGTTTATTCTGTGCCCTCAGGAAAGTCAATTCAATTCTTTAGACCTGTTTCCTCAAGTTTAAAATGAAGGGGTTAAAGAGACGGCAAAATAAAATATGAAGTATATTGCACTTTCTGTCATAAAACTTGTTCTACTCCCTGCTCTTCCACCAAATAATTGTGTGATTTTTGAGGAAAGTGATTTCATCTCCTGTAAGATCTATGGATAAAAAAGGAGTTTATGACCAAATAAGTGGCAGAAAGATCTTGGGTAGTAAAAAGGATAATTCTGATTACATGAAATTGAACAAAACCAGAACAACCAAAAAAAAAGAAAGCAGAAAAACTGGAAGGGTGGGTAGGGGGTGAGATTTTATAGTAAGTTTCTCTGATAGAAGACTCATTTCTCAATTATATCAGGAACTGAGCCAAATTTATAAAAAAATAAAAGCCATTTCCCAATTGACCAAATGACCAAAGATAGTTTTTAGAAGAAAAAATCAAAATTATCAATAGTCATATGGAAAAATGCTATAAATCACTATTGATTAGAGAAATGCAAATAAAAACAATTTTGAGGTACCATCTCACACTTATCAGATTGATTAACATGACAGAAAAGGAGAATGACAATTGCTGAAGGGGAAGTGGAAAAATAGATACAGTAATGAATTGTCAATGGAGTGGTGAACTGGTCTAGTCATTCTGGAGAACAATTTGGAAATATGCCCAAAGGATTATAAAACTGCATATGCCCTTTGATCCAGAAATACCACCACCAGGTCTGTATCCCAAAGAGATCAAAGAAAACAGAAAAGTACCTATGTGTACAAAAATATTTATAGAAGCTCTTTTTGTGGAGGCAAAAAAACTGAAAATTGAGGAGATGCCCATCAATTGGGGAATGGTTCAATAAGTCATGGTATATGATTGTGATGGAATACTATTGTACTATAAAAAATTACAAAGGGGATGATTTCAGAAAAACTTGGGAAAATATGAACTGATGCAAAGAGAAGTGAGTAAAACCAGGAGAATATTATACACAGTAACAGCAATATTGTATGGATGATTAATTGTGAAAGATTTACCTGTTCTCAACAATACAATTAGCTGAGACAATTCCAAAGGACCCATGATGAAAAATGCCATCCACCTCCAGAGAGAGAACTGATGGAGTCTAAGTGCAGATTGAAACACCTTTATTTTTCTTGCCTTTTCTTAATACTATAACTAATATGGAAATATGTTTTGCATGACTTTGTATGTATGATTCATATCATATTGATTGTCTTCTCAAAGGGTGCGGAAGGAACCAAAGGGAGAAAGTGAATTTGGAATTTAAAATTTAAAAAAATTAATGCTAAAGTAAATAAGGTATAATTATAAAAGAAAAGATACAGGTCTGGGGGTACCAGTAGCAAATATAATCTTTTATTTCCGCTATACTACCCATCTAATCCCTTACCATTTGAAGAGGAAAAGAGGCTCTCATAGATTTTATTAGACACTGGAGGGAAAGCTTGATTTTTCCTTTTTTTGTGTGCTATATTTTTTTCCCTGTGTGTTACAGATATTGATGAGTGTGCAGATTCCCAGCATACATGCACCTGGGGGACTACATGTATTAACACAGGTGGCAGTTTTCAGTGTGTCAATCCAGAGTGTCCAAAGAGCAGTGGTAATGTGAGCTATGTGAAAACATCCTCATTGTAAGTAAAGCTAAAAATGTCTCCGTCATAAGATCACTTTGGTCCATAGGGCCCAAAGATCTTTTTTAGTAGCCTCCACTCTTCAGTGGAGCTCAGGAGAGGTAGTATTTGCTAATGGGAAAAAAACAAAACTATGAGACTGAGAGTCAAGACAACTGGGTTTTTGTTCCATTTCCTCTATTGGCAAAAAGGGTGAAATGGAGCAAGACATTTATCTTCCCTGAGTATCAATGTTCCCAAATATAAAATGAGATTAATAGCTCTTGACCAATAGGTTCTTGCAATAATATTTTGGATATTATTGTTGTAGTATAAAAAGGATTTAGTAGTGTACCAAAGAATGCCTTAGTGTTATCTCCCAAAGCTTCCTTTCCAGGGAGGAAATGTACATATATTGTGTATACATATGTGTGTGTGCATGCATGCATAGGATCACAAATTTTACAGTTACATTATTTATTATATACCTATCATAGCTATATTAAGATTCAAAAGAATAGATGTTAGTATTAATGTATCTAAGAGGTCATCCTTCTAGCACTCACAAGTATCCAGAATATAGTCATTATATTAGTCTCCAAAGTCCTAAATTCTTGAGTGTTTAAAACAGACCAAAGGTACAAAGGTCTCAGAAGACAATGGCTACCACAAAACCTTCACCTTAGAGAAAAGAGAGAACTCTTCTGGGATGGCAAGATTTAGAATTGTCTGTAAAATTCAGCTCACTGATTTGACAATTTTCTGGCCCCCTAAATTAGATGATTAAAAGCTGTAAAGAAAGGAATGATGTTGATCAAAAGCTCAGGCACTAGAAATGGCAGGTATCAGCAGGTTTGGGGATTGGGGTGGGGAGATAACAGAACCAGCTAAAAGTCTAGGGCCATTTAATATCAGGATAAATAGTTGTATACACCCAAACAGCCTCCTAAAGCATCCTTAAATCACAGTATAGTATAGTAATTGTTGTTCACAGTGGTAATCCTGAGTCATCATGAAAATGTAGATTTGAGATTTAGTTGACAATTCAACCCAACTAACATTTCCTAGGCACCTATTATGTGACAAGTACTGGGGATACAAATATCAAATATTCAACTAGATTATGTTAACTGCTTACTATATGCTAGAAACTGAGAATGCAAAGATGAATTAGGGTATGTAACCTGCCTAATCTCAAGGAGCTCAATCTAGTAAAAGAGATAAGACATGAACACAATTAAGCATGCTACAGTTTCAAGTATTAGGAGTCCAAAGTGATATGAAGTTGAAGGGCAAAGAGATCATTTCCATTGGGTAGAATTTGTGAAGGATCCTTTGAGAAGAGTGAGTTGGAGCTGGGCCTTGATGAAGGGGAACGGTTTTAGTGGGTTAAAATGGGATGGGGAGAGGGAGGGTAAGGAAGAGTTTACATCTGGCAAGAAGTATTCTGTGAGCAAAGAAACAAAGACGGGAGAATAGAGTTGGGTGAGGGGTGGAGTTAAGTAATATGGTTTGGCTGGGACATGGAATGGGCAAAGGAGGATAGTACAAGGTAAGCTTGGAAAGGTTAATTATATTTGTATCTCTTCCAAGGCCTAGCAGAGTGCATCGTACACAGTGGGAATATAATAGATGAATGAGTGAAAGATGGAGTTAGATTATGAGGGTTTTGGCTAAGGTGTTTCTATTTTATTTATTAGACAACAGGAATCGGTGAAAAATGTTGAACAGGAAACCAACAGACCTGAATGATATAATTAGATTTGGAGAAGGGGCTTGGACTGGGGAAAGAAGCCAGAAGACTAGCAAGAAGACTGTTACTAAAAATATCTTCTTCTGTTTAATAAAGGAAACAAAATTAGCACATTTAGGTTAAATTTTAATCCAAAATAGTTGAAATAAATGTAATGGTGCTTAAAGGAGTAAATTCAGTTATCTGAAAAAGAGTCTGTCTCTAGTGGTCTAAATATGGATCACTGTTTAATATAGGTTCTGTTCATAAAATGGAGATATTTGAAAGGAAGATATACACATATACAAACATGCTATATCAGTGTATTGAGGACATGTGGTTTTATTAAAGTAGGAATCTTATCCACTGAGGGAGATTGCAACCCATCTAAACTTATAGTCTCAGAAAGGTAGCCTTGGAGGTCAAGAAGAACTAGGTCCAAGACCTGTTTCTGACAAATATTTGTTAAGTGTCCCTGGACAAGTCCCTTAAGCTTTTAATGATTTAGACATTTCTCTAAGACTATAACTTTCATAGAAGGTGCCAATTTGCACTAGTAGAGGGAGTTAGCTCCTCTGAGAATTCCCTGTTATACCAGTGAAATCACAGGTCTGTTTCCTATCCCTAGTGGCTTAGTGATGGAGTGCTGGACCTGAATTTAGGAAGACCTGAGTTCAAATCCTGACTCAAGTACATAGTAGCTCTGTGATACTGGGCAAGTCACTTAACCATAGTCTGCCTCCTTTTCTTTATCTGTAAAATGGAAATAATAATAGCTTCTACCTTCCAGGGTTGTTGTGAGAACAAAATGACAATATTTTAAAGATATTTTGCCAACTTTAGAAATCTCCATAAATGCTGGCTATAAATGTTAGCTCCCCTTAATTACGTGAGACTCAAAAAGGTTTAGTGACTTGTCTATAGCCGTATATTTAGTATCAGAAGCAAAATTTCAACCTAGGTCTTTTTGGCTTTACGTTTGGTGCTCTTTGATGCTATGTCATGTTGCCAGTGTATGTATGTATCTATGTATACATGTATGTACACAATGAAAACTAATACTGAGTGTAGGCTACATTTATGTTTTTGTATAAGCTATATTTTGTGGGAAAATATGACACATATAAAAGTGTATGGAACACCATCATTCCTGATAATATCTGATAAATTTTGTATTCAATAAGACAGTGGTAGAACAGGAAATCGAAGGGACATCTTCACCCCACTGCTCCTTTAAGTGAGTTGAATATGCTTGTGTCCAATTCATATTTATACAGCTGTGGTAGGAACATGGCTATAGATTGCCCCTTGGATAACCATTATCTGGCACAAGGGGTTGGGAAATTGATGGATTGGGACAAAATAAGGGTGTGTGTGTGTGTGTGTGTGTGTGTGTGTGTGTGTGTGTGTGTGTGTGTGTAGGGTTAAGTCATCATACTTTGGGAATCTATCCCAGTGTATTTAGATTAAAAAAAAACAAAAACAAAAAAAAACAAACACCTGCCCTGAATCTTTAGACTTTGCTCTCCCTTTGTTTTACAGCCAATGTGAACGCAACCCCTGCCCCATGGACAGTAAATCTTGTCATCATGCTCCCAAGACCATCTCCTTTCACTATCTTGCGCTGCCTTCCAGCCTGAAGACACCCATCACACTCTTCCGCATGGCTACAGCTTCCGCCCCTGGGAGGTCAGGACCTGACAGCTTGCGCTTTGGGATTGTAGGAGGCAACAGCCGGGGGCATTTTGTAATGCAGCGCTCTGATCGACAGACTGGGGAGCTGATCCTTGTCCAGAGCCTGAAAGGACCACAGACACTAGAGGTGGACGTTGACATGTCAGAGTATCTGGATCGCACCTTTCAGGCTAATCATGTGTCTAAGATCACTGTTTTTGTATCACCCTATGACTTCTAAGAGGGCTATGTGGGATGGTCGCAAGCACCAATAGCTCGGAATTGTTTGTCTTCACCAAAGACTCAGCTCTGGGCACTGGTTCTAAAGACCTCTTTCCCCTTCTTAACCAAAACTCATACCTTAGCGGTGGAGACTTGGTCACTGTAATGTCGCTGTTCCACATGATGGTGCTGAAGTGTCATCAAGACACTGACACCCCTGAATGGTTTCTGCCTTAATGTTCTTCTAGTAGATTGTGCACTAACCTTCTCAAGTCTGCCTCAGGAGATGGAGAGCTTCTTTAAATACCGGGGGAATAGCAATGTAATTTGGAGTCAGTTGGGAGTAGGAAAGGGCAAAAACAGAGTTTCCTGATGATCTTCAAATATTTCCTATACTGAATAAAGTCCTACAATAGAGTACTTGCCAGTTTGTGGCTTCAGTAGCAAGCTAGATCACATTTGCTCCACAAGTAGTGGAATATTTCTCTCCTCCTTATAATGCAAAGAAGCTTTAATATGGGTTCTAGCTTTGTCTCCCAACACCAGTTATGATGGCATTCCACTCTAGATATGTCAACACACTAACCAAAGAAGCTGAGGATGATCTGGAATCTTCCTTATAATTCCTTTGAACCCTATATCTATGATAGCTACAAGAGATCTTGATATAGTCAGAAGAAAACACTTCCTGAGAAGCAGAGCCATGTATATTAATAACCCCATTTTATAGCTGAAGAAACTGTTTCTGCTTTTCTGGACTTTGCTCCTGGCTTTGGCCCATAGAACAACATAATACCATTTAGATGCATTAATATGACACTCGTCTTATTGACCTAACACAAAGAAACCCATGGAAATGGGAAAGAATAGAAATGAGCAGTGCAATGTTTTGATGAATGCTTATTTTTCGTATAATAATCACACTATCAAAGTCTACCTATATGAAAGATTGAGAAGCCCACCATCTTGCCATTGATTTTTAAGGAAAAAAATTACTCCAGATGCCATTTTTCCCCATGTGGTTGCCAATTAATCATGGGTAAATCAAAAGATAATACTTACAGGTGACTAATGAAAGAAAATACTAGAAAGGAAAAATTGAGAATATTTGTGCATCCAAGAGATATATTTAACCTCATTACTGAAATTTCATAGTATATATCTTTTTTCAAAGCTTTACAAATTTTCTTCAGTGTATTTTGTTTAAGTCCTATCTGGCACTGAGAGGTGATGTGACATAGTGTGATAGAGAATCAGAACCAGGAAGACCTAAATTCAGATACTGCCTTTAACACATGTGGCTCAGGCCCTTAGGTACCTTTCTAAAAATTGCAGAGAAGGTGCTGACTCACATTGGTAGAGGGAGTTTCCTTACCTAGGAGATCCTTAAAACAATAAAGTCATGACCCTAATTGTTGTCCCTGTGTATCTGGAATTGGAGACAATTCTACTATTGCCAATGGAAAAGTATAGATAGTACTGAGTGTCCTGGAGATGAGATGGCACTAATGAATACAAACAATCTTCATTTGTTATAATATGTTGAACTATAAATGTTACTGTCACAATCATAAATTGATTGTAAAATATGCATTTTCCTGCCACAAGTTTTTTTTGTTTTTTGTTTTTTAATGAGGCTCCCAGACATCATTGACTCATAGGTCAAACCTGCTTCTCAGAATTCCCCATTTTCTCATACTTAATTGGTATCTCAATAAATTGTTTTGTGTTTTGCCAAATCAAGTAAGTTGGAAATTACAGATATGACAAGGTTGCTTCCAATAAAGCACTTTTTCTGCTTTTGCAGATATTAAAGGCAATATTATTATCTAGAAATGAAAATAATCCCAACAATACATGAGACAACTAAAATAATGAATAGTCATTCATATAACAAAATTCCCCATTTAGGTCTATCAAGGCCTTTAGTGGATGGAAGAGCTCATGTGGCCAATGAGGACTGGGATAGTATGAACTATCCTAGTACATATCCAAGTCAAACAAGAACTTTTGAATGCTTTTCTCTTTCAGGAAATATCATCAGCTTAGGAGAGTTCTATTAATACTCCTTGTAGCAGGAATCTGCTATTTTTATATTCATTTCACTGATGGTCCCCTCCAATCTCCTTTTCTACTATTAATGGAGAGACTTTGATAATACTGGGTAGGTCTGAGGTGAAATTTTGAGTTAGACATTGTTTTGTCCTTGCCAATTCAGTCTTCCCACTTTTGACACCTTTGCCATTCATTTATTCATTCTACAAACATTTGTTGAATTGTCATTTATCTGGACTCTCCTACTTATTCTTGCCTGCTGGGGTCTCAGTTCTAGTATGGCACTTGGATTTCTTTCCCTCAGAAATACCCCAACCTGATAAATCTTTTCCCAGTAAAATACCTCTCTGGTGTCCCATTGGTCTCTGCTAGGTGAATACTAGATAGTCTGATAAACCAGTGCATATTAATGGATGCTGATATTATTCTTCTTGAGGAATATATTTGAATTTTATTAGGCTTTTCTATACATAGTGCTTTAACTCAGGAGTGAATTAAATGATAGGCATTTCAGACACTACGGAAGACTGATGAAGGAGATATTTAGGGGTCAGATAGGTCTTTTTAACAGACCATAAATAATTCCACATAGACAATGATCAATTTTGCATAAATAGAAACCCATTTTTCTTAATCCCTACATTCTCCAAGCTGCCCACTGGTCCCCAGACTTTACCACACACTCTACCTTTTCTCCCAGAGTGACAGCAACTAACTTGAGGGAGTAATGGACATTCTATTACCTGGGGTAATCAATCTGTGCCTCCCTCCAGTTATCTTTCAGGATACAATGCTCAGATGGGTTTTGTGATGGGATGTCACTACTATGTCCTGTGGCTATAAGGACTTCAGTGTTGTCCCACTTTTTCACTGGCAAAGTCTATACATCCCATGAATTCAGTTCTCTGAAAGTGAAATCACTCATCTGTAAACCATAAGAAGAGTTATATAAGTATCTCAGAGGGAAACTATAGAACTTCATGGGAAAAATAATTTGTTTAGATCATATTGGGAATAGTCAGGGAGGCTTTTCTACCCTAAAAAAGCCCAAAGCTAGTCTTTCTTATTAGAAAAGTGAATGTGATCAGACAAGCTTAGGAATTCAGATGCATCCTTACCCAGTTGATGAGGTTGCCGCATATCTAGCTAGAAGAAGCTGGTCTGTAACCAGAAAGTTACAATGAATATGATGGGACAACAGATTTTGAGCTGGATGGGTTGAATGTAATGTATCCTCTTACCAATCCTCTCTTTCAGCCTTAATTTTTATTCCTTCCTAGGTATTCAGTAATATATAACTAGTCATTAAGGAAAACTTTGAAAGGCAGCATTTCTTGAGACCATTTAAAAATTCACCACAAAGTTGGGTTATTTAATTCAGACGAAAAGATAAAAGTTTCATCATCTATTTTCATTCCACACAAGGACAGGAATAAATATTGTCTATTTTTATTGATGAAAGTAGTAGACTTTTTATGAGGGACACATTGAACAATTTCGTTTTTAAAGAAAGTTGGCATAATGGTTCATAAATATGGCATACTTAGGTCTGTAGATAGATTTCAGAGAATCTATGAACTTGGATAAGAAAAAATAATTATGTCTTTATTTTTACTAAAATCTAAATGAAAGTTATCATTTCCTTTGTTTATTAAAAAAGGCATCTATATGCTTCACCAGACTGCCAAAGTAGTCCATGATACAAAAAAAGCTACTAATCTCTGTCTTCAGGACTGAATTATCGTGCTACATACAACTCTCAATATGAAAGCAGGAGGACCTCCACAAATTCATTCTACATGGGATCTCAATATTTCAGCTTTCTCCCCTTGCCCAAGAAACTCCCTCCCCAATATTTTAACAGAATAGTGAGAAAGTCTGAGTTGATTTTTGCTTCTTCAACTTATTTTTGGCCTCTCTCTCTCTCTCTCTCTTTCTCTGGAAGATGTAAAATAATATTGAATGGATAAGGGACAGGAAGCATGAAGGTTCTGCTCAATGTACAAATTGAAAAAATTGGCTCTTGAGTAATGGAAAATAGGCTGAGCTCTTGAAAGCCTTTTCTTTTTCTTTTGAAACAAAAGCAAATGAAAAAAAAAAAGAACCTCACAACCGGTTATAGTAAATGAGCTGCAAGATCTCTTCCAACTCAAAATCCTGTGATCTAAGGACAAAATAATATTAAATCATTGTAATAAGCTTGTTGGGTTCAGGAAAGGAATTTGAGGAAGGGCTACAAAGAATATTACTTTGGAAGACTTTAAGGAAATTGCAGATCAGCTATGAAAAGGTTGTTGCTGACAAATTGCTACCTCTCATTCTTGCAAGTATGGAAGGCAATATCATTATTTAGAAATGACTATATTTTGGATGTATATTGCAGAACCTGTTCTGTGTCCATGTTTATGTCTGTATGCTATAAATAACAAGCCATCAGTACAGTCTTTTAAGGCCTCGGTCTAAAGGATGCAGTTATAGCTCTGAACATTTGACTCAGCAATAGCACATTTAGAAAGATGAATCAGTCTAGTCATGCTATTGACATCTTTCCCTGCTGTCACTTGATTGCCCTAGGTAGGATGCAGTCTAGAAATGAAGACTGGGGAAAAAGGAAGAATGTATTCAGTATTGTCAGCTCCTCCCCACCAGCAGAACTGTAACAAAAATTCAAGTGCTTGAGGCTTCATTTGAACTGAAACTCTGAGACACATCCCATGGTAGGGAGACTGTTCCCAGGCAACTATGAAACTAATTTTGGGAAGACTTCCATGGGAGGGGAGGAAACAGAGTAGGATATACCAAGAAGGAACTTACCTGAGATGGGTCCATGGTGGAGGAAGAAATGCCATCTGGGAGCTTCCTATTTTAGTTGATTATTCTTGCTAAGTAGGTATTAAACTCAGTTGTTTTCTGCACTTCAAGAAAGTCTAAGTGCTATAGGTGATCTCTAAATTTTGGTGCCCTGGGGCTAAACTTCAGTTGTCCCACACAATTTATAGTTCTTAACCACCATTACCACCCTCAGCAATGAGTTCCATTCTGCTTAATTCTGAAAGGGTGCTCATTCATCTTTGTTTTTGTATATTAACTGCCAAACACTCCATTATGCATGTATATTTTTCACAAGTTATTTGACTAAATGAGAGGATTTTGATGCAATGAAATAAAAAATAAAGTAATTTACATTTGATCTCCTTTTAAAGTTTATTTACAAAGGTGTACTTCTCCATAAAGAAAAAACAGTTCAATTCAACAAACCTTTATTAAGCAACGTGTGTGTGTGTGTGTGTGTGTGTGTGTGTGTGTGTATGTACCAGGATTCTAGTCATAGGGAATGTAAAGAAAGAAAAAGTCCCTGGCCTTGAGGAGTTCATATTCTACTTGAAAATAAAGATAATAGCATGGGAGAGATAAGGTCAAAAGCCAGATCCAGACAAGATACTCTAGGAATATTTGAGGAAAAATCTGGGAGGATCCATGAAGTAGCATCTGAGAGATAAGGACTCTGAGAGATGAAGATGAGAAAAGAATTCTGGGCAAATTCATTAAGGTAGGAAGTAGAATGTCAGGTGTGAAGAATGGCTGGTAGTCTAGTTTGACTGGAATGTAGAAGGCATGGAAAGGGGGTGATGTAAGCAAAGACTAATAGGATAGGTTGGTCCAAATTATGTGAGGTCTTCAATGGCAGGAAGGATTTTGTAGCTTCTATCAGAGGTAATTAAGAGCCATTGAAAGTTTATGTTGACTTTTGCCTCAGCAAGATGATTTTAGAATCTGTGTGAAGGATGAATCAAAAGAAAAGAAACTAGAAGGAGAAAAATTGGGAGTCTATGAAAAATATGGGAGGCCAACCAAGAACTGACAAGGGCCTAAACTAGTGTGGTGGCCATTGTGAGTGGATATAGGCAAGAGATACTGTACATTTAGAACTGATATAACTTGGCAAATGACTGACTCTTTCCTCTTCCTTGTGCTACCCCCATCCAAAGATGATTCTGTGGTTTGGAACTCGGGTTACTGGGAGGACAGCAGTGCCATAAGCAGACACAGTGAAGTTTGAGAGATCATACAAAAATATGATGGAGAGAAGATACTGAATTAAGTTTTGGACATACCAAGCTTGATGGTATAATATCCAGATAGGGATGGCCAACAGTATTTAAGAGAGATATTAGAACTCCATATGTATAATTTTGGAGTCTTATATGTAAAGAGGATAATTAAAAGATCACTAAGAGAGAGAATATAAAGAGAAGAAAATATAGGCCATTGTCTTGGCGAACACATATACTTAGCTTATGGGAAATGTGACACAGAAGATTAAGAAGTAGCAGTTAGCTAGGAAGAGTGCTAGGAGAAGGCATTGATATGGAAAACAAGTGAGCAAAAGATACCTAGGTAGTTATTGTTCAGCCCTGTCTGACTCTTCATGACCCAATTTGAAATTTTCTTGGCAAAGATACTAGAGTGGTTTTCCATTTTCTTCTCCATTCCAGAGTTTTGGGTGGTGATGTGTGTGATGACACTAAGGTGCGATGACAATGGTGGGCACATAGAGGACACTGTGGTTGAGATGGTTGATGGTATCATTATGACAGACTTAGCTCATTTTTTTTTTAATGGTAAACTACTACAAGGGAAAATGTCTTAGTAGATAAAGTTGATCTCAGAGTCAGATGTAACTTCAAGTTCTGCCTTGGACACAAACTGGTAGCTTCTCAGAATAGTGCCAGCTTAAAGCATGGGTTTGGAGGTAGAAGAACTAAATATCTATATCTATATATCTATAGATGATGATAATGATGAATATGATGATACACAAAAGTGAAATGATGACTGCATTATCAATGACCATCACAGAAACAAAGAAGTATCAGAATTGAAACAGTCATACTGAATTTGTCTAGTTAAATAAAATTTATTGAGAACTATCCATCAAAACATCCAAATTCCTATTCTCTGATGATGTCTTTCCAAATGGACAGCATGAGCAAATTAGCATGTCTATTTATTAGCAGTATTGCAGAATCCAGAGAGGATTAAAATAGTGTTTTCATAAGCACAACAATGAATTGTCTCAAGGAACATGTGAAAACTTCCAACAGGAAGGGGCATTCTCACAGGAACACACACACTTGCAGGGTTAGAACAGACCCCATAACTCTCGGATCCAAAGGAAGTCCAGTGGCATCTGTATTTGATGGCCTGTATGTTGTCTATTGATATTCACACAATGTGAATTGTTGTCAGTTCACCAAGATTCTTCCACTGTTCTGTTCCTCTCCGTGAGGACTGGTAATCAATATCAAGAAATCTCACCTTACCCCTTTCAAAGAATGGTATATTGCCTGTTAGGCAGAGCCAAACACTGAATTCCATGATTTCAAGAAAGCCTGTGTTCACCATCATTTTTGTTTTCTGCAAATATCTTCTAAAGAGGTCTTTCTACTTGAAATTGCATAACTGTAAGCCTAGCAGTTGTTTCCTAGTCTCCTTGTTCCTGGGTTCCTTTCTGTCTTCAGAATGAATTTACAATCCTGTCTTCTGGATGGGTGCAGATATTCACAGAGATGGACAGAGCTCCTCTTTTTTTGTCAGGCCAATGAATATCCTCCTGCTAAAATAGAAACCTCTGAGTGGTCTTCTTAGGCCCTCTTCTCTAGGACCTGGCCTCCTTAAGGGAGTATGACATTTCACCACAAGGCATATGGAGAATTAAATTAAATTCTTCATCAGTAGGTTAGAGGCTATGGACCAGTTTACGGGAAGTCTTTGCAAAGATGGAGTTGGGCAAACATCCTTAAAGTACTCTAGCCTGCATCAGAAACACAAGCAGTAAAATCTAATCAGAATTCATGTGGGCTTTTAAATGGAAGTATTCCACTGCACTCACATCAATCCAACCCACTGAATCAGTAGAATATAAGCTCTAGGAGGGCAGAAATTGCTTTTTCATTTGTTTGTTTTAGTTTGTCTTTGTATCCCCAGCAACTAGCACCAGGCCTTCCTTGCATGTGATTGTGGTGGTTTTCTGTCTTTTGTTTTGGAAGACAATGTTACTTCAGGGAAGTGATGCTATGACATGCAGGTGAATTGGATTTAACTGAGGGAGGGCTGTGCAAGGTCACCTTCACTTTCACTTCTGGAGCCATCTGGGTGTGGGGGTGGGGGGGTGGGGGGAGATATAGATTGGAACAACTGAAGATTGCTCTGAAAACAATAGGACACCTTGGACTTTTTAAGCTAAGGTTTTTAACAGGTCTCAGTTTGACCGAGGCAACACCCATTCAGTGATTAAGGCTAGGTAAGAAATGAGGCAGAGAATGACCTCTTTCCTAGTCAAAAAAAATCTATCTGGGAGTGGAAGACACTGGTTGGGTGGAGGGGGTGGGGAAGGAAGGAAGGAAGGAAGGAAGGAAGGAAGGAAGGAAGGAAGGAAGGAAGGAAGGAAGGAAGGAAGGAAAAGAGAGAGAGTCCAAGGGATATCACTCTCATCCCCTCATTTAACATTGTGTTTACCTCTTCCATTGGGTTTACCAAACAGAATTAATTGCCACTCCTCTTCCAAAAGAACATAGAAGCTAGCCACTATGATAACCATGCTTTTATAAATAATGTTATGGCCTTATTAATAAAATGATTAAATTACCCAGAAACTGTCTCTTAAAAGTATTTCAATCACTACACTATCATATTTTTCCAATTCTCTTTCCCTTACTTCAAGTGAAATTGCTTTTTACCTTTATAATAACTTTACTAGATCAAGAGTAACAAGAGTCTCTTTCTATTCTCTTCAACTATTAGTTCTTTTCTGACTGTACTCCATACCTTGATACTCATCAAGCTACCTTGGGTAGCAGCCTAAAATTGTCTATTGCCATATAGCCATTTTGCCAGACCCTAGTCCTGGTCAACACTTTCCATGTTCATTGACTTCTCCTGTTCTTGGGCTACTGGGGCATGGGAGGTGAGGGGGGAGAATCATAATACTGTGCTGATGAGGTCCAAACTCATGCTACTTTGTTTCCAATTCTTTGCTACCAAAAAAAGTGCTGCTATAAATATTTTGGTGTATGTGGGGATTTTCTTTTCAATGACCTTCTTGGGTTATAAGTCTTGTAGCCTTAGATCAAAGGATGTGGACATTTTAGTCACTTTACATAATTCCAAATTGTTTTCCAAAAAGATTGTATTGATTCAGAGTTCTGCCAACAATGCCCCAATGTTGCCTATCTTCCCCTATCTTTGAACTTTCAAGATCAAATATTCCTATCTCTTATCATATTTGACAATTTGCTGGGTGTGTTGAAACTTCAGAGTTATTTTGATTTGCAATTCTATTACTATTAGTGATTTGGAGGATTCTTTCATGTAGTTGTTAATAATTTACAATTTTGAAGACTTCATACCCGATCAACCTCTTCTTTTCTGAATGGTTCTCCCAGTCAGTCAACAAGCATTTTTTAAGCACCTAATATGTGTGAACACTGTCCTGGGGATACAAAGAAGAACAAAGGACAATTTCTTCTTTCAATGAGCTTGCTGTCTAAAGGGGGAGATAATATGCTAATGAGTAAGAACAAACATGATGCATAAAACATAGATACAAGGGTATATTTGGGGAATTCTCCTATGGAAGGTGCTAAAAGTGAGGACTGGGAAAAATTTCTTATAGAAGATGGGATTTTAGTAGAGACTTGAAGGGAACCAGGGAAACTGAGAGGCAGAGATGAGAAGAGAGAGAGAGTTTCAGACATGGAGGACAGTGAAAAGAAATGTCTGGAGGCGGGAGAGGGAGTTTCATGGATGAGGACCCATGAGAAGGCCAGCATCACCGGACTGCAGAGTAAGTGAAGGGGAATAAGGTACATCCATATGATACAGCTAGGAAGGGGTCAGGTTATAAAGCTCTCTGAAAGCCAAAGAGAGAATTTAAATTTTTTCCTGGAGGTGATGGAAAACCATTAGAGGTTATCAAATAGGGGTTAGGGTGGAAGTATGATATGATCAGACCTGTGCAATAGAAAAATCAATTTGAAAGCTGAGCGGAGGAAGGATTGGTGTGGAGAGAGACTTGAGGCAGGCAGACTAACAAGTATATTATGGCAATAGTCCAGGCATAAGGCAATGAAGGTCTGCACTATGGTGCTGACACTAGAAAAGAGAAGGGGGCATATACAAGACTTGTTACAAAGGTAGAAATTCCAAAACTTGGAAGTTGATTGGTTATAGGAGATGAGAAAGAGTGAGGAACTGAGGATGACACCTACGTTGTGAGCCTGGGTGGTTGGAAAGATGGTGATACCCTCAAAAATGCCAGCATTGACTGAAGCCTTGCCATTATCATAGCTTTAGAGCTGGAAGGAACCTGAGAGATCATGTAGGTCAACCCCCTCTCATCTTACAATGAGGAAACTGAGGCTCAGAGAGGGTGACTCCTCCAGTCTAAGGTCACACATCATGCATCATGAGATGGGGTTTTAGCCTCATCTTTTGATTCTACTTCCTTCATTCTTTCCATTGTACCATGCTGTCACCTTTGCTTCAGACCTGTTCTGTTAGTGAGAGCAACATGGAAAAGAGTCTAGGAAAGACTGACAATGTAATGTCTCAGTGATGGGGAAAAAAAATCCTGAACTTTTTTTTTAATAAAGGAAGGAAGAAATAGAGAGTCTTCAAGGAGAAATGAATAATGTGTTTTTTATTGTCTTATGTATTTTGAATCTTATTTTATTTTGATCATCTTTTTTCTGTTTTGTTTTTCTAAATGCTAAGAGGAAAGTGAAAATAAGAGATATTTATGAGGGGTCCCAAGAAAGTCTGAATATATTTTAAAAGTTGATTAACATATGGAATAACCCAGCTTCCTGATTTTTCTTGATCATATAAAGATCAAGAGTACCATTTTTGACCCCTTCCTTCTAAATCCATTTTTGTTTTAGTAAAAGTGAAGAATGTAATTGGTTTGATACTCTGTCTGGTAGGTCAGAGACCCAACTATCTTAGGATCATAGGATTTAGAGATGTACAGGGTCTTTATACTCATCTCTTTCAACATTCTCATTTTACAGATGAGGGAACCAAAACCTAGAGGAATTAAGTTATTTACCCAAGGCTACACAGTCATCATATAGTTGACAAAGGATTAAAATCTTCAACAGATCCAAAACAGAATTTATTTTTCCCCAAATCCTTCCCCTTTTCTCAACTTTCCTATTATCATTCATGGTAACACCATATTCCTAGTTACCCAGGCCTGCAACTTCATTGTCATCCTTGACTCTTTATTCACACTCTCCTCACATATTTAATCTATTGTTTTAATTTTTATTGTTTTATTTTTAATTTTTAAAATTTTGTTGTTTAGTCTATATATTTAATCTTATTGCTTCTACTTTTCCAACATCTCTTGCATATAGCCCCTTCTTTTGACTCACAGAGCTACCAACTTAGCACAGATCCTCATTGCCTCTCTCTAGGACTCTTGTAATAGACGTTTAACTAGCCTCTGTTCTTCAAATCTCTCTCTGCTCCAATTCATTCTCCTCTCAGATGTCAAAGCAATTTTCTTAAAGTGTAGATCTGACCATGCCACTCTTCTAAACTTCAATTACCTCTAGGATTCAATACAAATTCCTGTTTGGTCTTCAAAGCCCTTCACAACTTAGTCCTTTCTACCTTTTCAGCATCTTACATTTTAGCTCCCTCCACACACTCTGGTCTGCTTCCTGTTGTTCATTAACTGCATACATTCCATCTTCATACTTGATGCTTTTGAGCTGGCTGTCCCCCAAGCCTGGAATTTGCTCCCTCCTCACTTCTGCCTCTGAGCGTCACCGGTTTACCTCAAGATTTGGCCCTATCCTCCACACCTCCTGGCCCATGTCTTCTCTACGGTATTACCTTCCACTTATATGTATATAGTTATTTGCATGTTATCTCACATATTCCCATGTGTGATCCTTGAAGGAGGGGCTATTTTTGCTTTTATTTTTATCTCCAATATTCTGCACAGTATCTGGCACACAGTAGGTGCTTAGAGATGTTTGTTGAGTGACTGGCTCTGCTACCAGATTCAGTACTCACTCCCAGAAATGAAAATCTTCAGAGGATCAACTTGAGAAGGAGAGAATATAATCCATCATTTCAGGGGCTTTGAAAGGCTGTACTTTCTTTTCTCTGTGGCTTCACTGGATATTACTGTTTTCTATGTAATAAGAAAGGGATAATTTGTCTGATTATGTTTGCAGGCCTCAGAGTTAATCCAGGGCTGGAAAAAGAGTTTAAATTCTTTCCTCATCCCTTGGGAAGTATGAAATTATAGCCTGAACTATGCCAGTTGATCCCTCTTTTTCATTTTGCCCAGTCTAATATACTGGTAGCAGTTGTAAAATTAACCATCTATATTGAAAAAAAAAAATCAGGTATAGTGTCTGAATCCATGACTTCCTGCTGCTGTGAATGGAGGTGCATTAACTATGCAGTCTGTTTGAGGAATTTCCCTCACTCTGAATTCAACTGCCATTGAGGTAACCAAGTGACTTTCTTGTTCTCAGATTATGGGACAGAAGGAAAAGGCAGTACTTAGTTGGGAAGTGGCATATTAGAGGGAAAGAATTTGCCTTTGAATTGATAGTCAGTGTTTCTCTTGACTATCCAGCACAAATGTGACCCCTTATGTTTCAAATTAGTGGACCCAGAAAGACCGCTCTCATGAACCCAGAAAAAACTGTAGAACATGGTTAGAGAAATAGTTTCCTCATCCAAAAAAAATGAGGAGTTAGACAAGATGTTCTCTGTGTTCTGGATGTGAATAGATATTAAAAAACATTATATTGTGGAATATTTAGTCATCACATATTGCAGAGCTAATGATAAATATTTTCAGGAAGACCATCATGAAAATAATTGCAGCTTAAGCAACTCTATCAATTGTTGAGAATGGAATCATAGGAAAATTCCTTGAAGAACTTGTAAAGATACTCTAAATTAAATGAGTTTCTAACAGCTACTTAAATGCAAAGGTAAAAAAAGATGAGGTGTGAGAGAAAAAAATGAGAAAGAATCTTTCAAAAAGAAGGGATGAGAGACCAAAGACTTACAGATCACATAAGCCTCAAGCCTCTGTATTCTTTGTGAAATAATTAGAACTCACTAGGTATATTGAGCAGCAATTAACACCATAAAAATAGGCTACAATTTAGTTAACACGAAAAGACTTATTATTGACTGAGAGATATCCCTTTGTAGTCATCCCATCAGACATACCTCAGATCTAAGATCAAAATTAATAAGAAAAACAAAACCAATCAGAATGAGAAAAGAATATGACATAGTTAAGAAGATTTAACTCTGAATCTTTAAACAAGCAATTGAAAATAAAATGAGAAATATACAACAGAAATGACATTAGTACTAAATGTAATAACTTTATCCAGATGTATAACCAATGGAAAGAAATTACTACAACAAAGAAACCAAAAGAGCCCAGAAAGTCCTTCAGTTAGCAGACTTTGACTTAGCTATCAGATGAGAGAGGCAACAACCAGTTATGATATAAATTTGTTTGTAAAAATGTACAAAGAGAGGAAATCGTGGACAGCATGGTTCTATAAAGAAGAGGAGAATATTGGAGGGGAAAAAGCAGTTTAAAGAAAAGTTGCAAAGAAATCCGACCACTAAAGTAAATAACCACTAAGAGCATTCAAAGATGGAAGTTGAATGAGAATTACAAAAACAAGGAACATGGGAAAGAATTGCAAAAGTCATTATAGGAAACATTTCTATGAAAGAGGACTGACAGCATTTGGACCCTAAAAATCACTGTGTTGTATATGTTAGTAGAAATGGCACTAAAGAGAAAACAAAACATGAAAAACAGTCAGATTTAGCCAAGTAGATATAGAAAAGATCTATGTTGGAGATGACACAATTGTGAGCATGTCAAGGGAGGAAAAAACCAAAGGTGTAAAAATCTTATATCTTAATACTGAAAAAAGTCACCCCAAGAGAATATTTACAGCAACAAGAATAATGCTAGCTAAAATTTATCCAGTGCTTTAAGATCTGCAAAGCTCTTTACATGTATTTTCATAACTGATCTTCACAATAATCCTCTGAAGTAGGTACTGTCATTAGCCCCATTATAAAAATGAGAAAACAGGTTAAAAGAGATGAAGTGATTTGTCCGGTCATACAGCCAGTAAGTATCTCAGCCTTTTGACGCAGGTCTAATCTCCCATCAATATGAAATCTTTATGAAAATCATCTCTATGCAAATTAAGTATTTTAATTAGGATATTAGTAGTGAATAATCAGGCTTTATTAAATTATATTTAATAATGAGCTATTTAATAATACCAAAACTCAATGCTATGTAATTATAATAACAAGGTTTGGTCCTGAAGAAGAGATAAGAAGATGTATATCTCTTTCTTTGCAGAGGTGAGAGACTGTAGGTATGAAATATTTAATATTTGGTTAGACTTGTGTAACACTGGTCCTGCAGAAGCTAGTAGATCCTTTCTTTTCTTCCTTCCTTCTGGCAGGGGTGGAGTTTAATCTCATCCTGGCTTTATCTTTCAGAACTTGCTGTTCTCCTTCTCTTCTGGCTCAGGGTACTAAATATTTAATTAGCCACACTCCTTTACAATAATTCACTTCTTGTTCAGGCATTGTTTGGTGGAATGACTGTATTTAGATCAGTCTAAGAGCAACATAATTGCTCTCAGGGCCATAGTCTGTCTTACGGAGTTGAGAGCAGACAAAAAAGTTAGTAATACAATTATAACAGCTTAGAGCCCCTAGTTAGCAAAATTCCTATTATTCAGACAGAAGTTTGGCTTTCTGCCCTAATTTAAATTTTGTTTGTTTTCAATTAGTTCCTTTACATTTGGGGGAAAATCAGGATACAGAAAATGCTTAGATGAAAAAAAAATGAGCGAAATACATATGATTGTGCCCGGTACTGGACTCACACGGTAGGAGAAATTGGGGGGAAAGAATAGAGCTTTTGGAACTTCTCATTGGTCCTTGAAGCAGTGAGTATATCTGGCAGCATCTGTCTTGGTCCAGGACCTGATGACCCACCTCAATTTTTCCTTTCCCTTCTATGATTCAGCTCTTCTTGCTGCTCAGCCAGTCAAGTTCTGAATAGGACTGGGGACATCATTTCCCTTTACTTTCTACCTCAGCTTTTCTCTTTAAGGCTGAGTTCCTCTTTTAAAAACTCCTAGATATGATTCAAGTCTATTTTCTAGCTTGAAGATCGAGAGAGTCCAAATCACTCTAAAGACTGAGAAAGAATATAAAAAATACTTGTCCTACTAAACTCCAAATCCCAGAAAGTCAGTCAGTTCTCAAACTACTGTTATACTCTGTTGGGACATATTGATTAACTTGACTGAATCATATTTTTCCCTTCTTTCTTTGCTGTTGTTGTCATTTTTAAAGAGATGGCTTGCTGGAGTGGAGAAAGGATACATTTAGAAATGGAGGTTGTTGCAGTGTGGGGACCCCCAAAAATACTGGGACCTGGAAAGAATTCAAGAACTCAACCCGTCTTCAAGTCAAGTGGCAAAACTTGACTGACACCATAGAGCTGAGCTCCTTAGGAAACACTCAACCTGGTGGAGTTTAAGCAAAAGGTTTTATGGGGAAAGCTCAGAACTTGCTGTGCTAATTATGTTAATTAGGTGGTGCAGCCAAATCAAGAGTGGTTAGTTCTTAAAGGAACATCCAATTTCTGTACCTTGGGAGCAGGTGTCCTACCCAAAATACACTTTTGGAAACCCTGGGGTGGGGGTGGAGTCTTTTAAGGGGTGTGTTTTTGGGACTGCTATGCCAGTAAGTCAAGTAGTGGTCATGGCCATCTTGTTTATACAATATAGTTTGGGAGTTGATATCTATATCTTGACCTCTGAATTGTATACAGTAACTGTGGAAGTCAGTACAGGTTAGGTCTGTCTGTACAAGGAAGTTCTGCAGTATCAGCTTGTTCTTGTAGTGGGTTAGGGATAGTTTTTCTCACTGGGGCCCACTCATGGGTTACTGCCAGAGATATGGTCTTTAGCTAGGGTCCAATCACCCCTATCAGAGGTAATTTTAAAAAAATATGAAATAAAATGTTAAAATTATCCTGTGCTTGAAGGTTTAATCCCTTAATCTCTTAGAGGCAAGAGTTTTAAAATTTAATTTTCATCTCAGAGAGGAGTTTTTAGGGTCAGCATGAGAGCACTGGGCACCAGGAGCTTAGTGTTGAAAGCATTGACATAGCCATGGGCTGGTGAGGCATGAAAATAGAAGAGCCCTCTTTTGGAACTTCTCATTGGTCCTTGAAGCAGTGAGTATATCTGGCAGAGTCTGTCTTGGTCCAGGACCTGATGACCCACCTCACTTTTTCCTTTCCCTTCTATGATTCAGCTCTTCTTGCTGCTCAGCCAGTCAAGTTCTGAATAGGACTGGGGACATCATTTCCCTTTACTTTCTACCTCAACTTTTCTCTTTAAGGCTGAGTAACTGTGGGAGAAGAGAGAATCTAGAAGCTTGCTTTGTGTGATCATAGAGGTGAATAAGAGAGAGGAATGGTATGTGAAAGCTACACAATTTTCCAAACACTAATCTTCAGACTGAGGAGACATACACAAAATCTGAACATGTTCGTGCTGACTCAAGTCTCTTCCCTTCTATGGTTCCTTACTGACCACCTACTAGGCAAAATTAACCTTATTGTTTCAAAGCCTTTTTATCATTTTCTTAATTTAGATGTCAGGGACTTCTCCCCTGGCTGAAAGAGTTCATTAGGAATAAAAATAGACACCTGAGTTAGACCCTTACCTACTCATATTTATTAAGGGAAGACTAAAAGAGGATAATACAAGAGGTTGACAAAGAGAAGATGAAATTGTAAAGTCATCATATGTTGACTTGGCCACTCATCTTCTTTCCTCTCATTTTCTCTCTTCCAGCCTTCTAACCCATCTTCTATCTCAGTTCTTTTGAGTTGGTAACATATAACTAACCAATCATTAGTTAAGTTTGAATATAAAGGATAAAGAATTATTAAGGCTTTTAAGGCTTCTATAAAGGTTGTCGTTTGTCATTCATTTTTGAAGGGGACCAGTGGCATCATGGATGATGTCATTTGTGAATTGAATTTAAGTGAGGCAGAGTTGCACAAGGTTCTCAGCTTCACTCACTCTGAAAGAGAGATCTTCCAGAGTTATCTAAGTCCTGTGGAAGGGTGAAAGAAAATTTTGCGGCTAAGGAGTCTGCAAATTATCCCATGTGTGTAACAACTGATTTATTTAGTCACAGGCTGGTGGATGGAATCACTACATTTTGGATTAAAAAAATTTGAGTCAGAATTCCTATTCATCTACTTACTACCTGAGTGAACTTGAGCAAGTCTTGTCTCTGGGCCTCAAGTCTCCTCATCTGTGAAAGTTGTAGATTGGATTAGAGGATCTCTAAGATCCCTTCTAGCTCTGAAGTTCTATGATCCTATGAATTAAGGAGAAAAAGAAAAACTGAGGGGGAGGGGAGAGATGGGGAGAAAACTTGGAACTCAAAATCTTTTGGGAATGGATGTTAAAAACTAAAATTAATTTTAATAAAATAAAAAGGAAAACTGGAATGTGGAAAGAGGAGATTAAAAAAACTGAGATAATGGAAGAAATTCTAGGTCCTAAGTAATAGGTTTAAACATGAGAAGAGAGAATCTAGAAGCTTGCTTTGTGTGATCATAGGATGGTGAATCCAGATTTCCAAGGGATTTTAGAGTTTATGTAGTCCAACTTTTATGTTTTTACATGTAGAGGGGCTTGTCGTGGGCACACCTAAGTTACCTAACATGGACATGCTCAACATCCCCTACCATGCGGGTAGGAACAGCCTGTTTTGATTGTCTGTGTAGTTGGAAAGGCTTTAAAAATGACTAAACAGACAATTTCTCTCTTTTGGGTGATGTTTCCTCCTGCATTCAAAGGATAAAGATAACAGTTCACCCATAGTCATTTCCATGAACTGAACCAGTGAAAGGGGGAGAATTTCCTTCTCTTTTCCCTCTTACCTCTTGACTCTGAGATTTCTCTTGGTCTGGGGGTATTTGTTTCTAGTCTGTATCATTTGTCCTTCCTGGTTTCAAGGGCCAAAAGTGATCCCTACTTAACCTAGGAGTTCAAGCTAAGATTGTATAAAAGATGTTGCAGCCAGTCAACCTGGCAGGGAAACCCAGAGAAACTTTGGTGCCTGCAATCTTAGCCCAAAGGACATTATGGACTTGGAACTTGAGACTGTGCTATATAGAAATTAAGCTAATAAATGAACTTAAACCACTCTCCTCCTCAGAGATTGATATGATGTTGATGGTGGGGGAAGGGCTATGGAGAGAGGGAGCCCCACTTGTTGGGAAAGTAGGTCTATATATTTGTTAATGTGCTTTTTGAAATAAATATCCCTTTGTAAAAGTTACTCCAAAACTTAGTGATTAAATAAACAACCTATCCTCTTACTTAAGGAATGTCATCTGTTGGGGCTGGAGCCATTGGCAGTATTGACACATAACCTACATCCCGTTAAAGATACTTAAGAACTCTAGGAGAGGTATAGGTTGTAATATGGGTGCCAGGATAGGCAGTGTAATTTATAGTAGAGAAAATTGAGACTATCAAGATCTGCGAGGGATTAAGTGATTTACCCAAGGTCTCACAGGTAGTCATTAGGATAGGCAGAATTTGAACTTAAGTCTCACAACTTCAGACTCAATGTTCTTTCCATTTCACCACTCTGTGGCTTGAAATGAAGTGTTATACCTCTACTCCTTTCTTTTACAAATACATAGTTATATTTGAAGGAGATTCTTATCAGTGAAACTTCTCTGATTCTTTTTTGCTGGAACACAGCCTTTTCTGTTGTTTTACTAATTTCCAGTCCAGAAAAGATTCAGCCACCAGTGAAAGGTTGAAATGAATTTTCTGTGACAAAAAAGGGAGAAAATTTATAATCTATATGCTTAGTTGTAGGAAATCTGCAAAGCCTAGAACAACCTCCAGTATACAATGGGATGAATCCAAAAAGTAGTGGAATGGATAAAAGAGGGAACTCACTTGGGGATTCTATTCTGAGAGATTTTGTTCAGACCCTCTCCACTGAAGGAAATGGAAAAGGGAACATTTCTTTGTGGCACAAGGATAGACATTCTGTCTCCAATACCATCAAGAATTCACAGGAACCAAGATTTCTTCTTACATGTTCCGAAATGACTGTTTTTATGGGCATTTGGCTGAAATAAGGGGCATTACTGTTGACTTAAGGTTTACCTAACTGAATTTAGCTACATAAGGAAGTTTCAATTGGCTAGAGCTCCCCAGACATATGGAAGATGGAGAATGGCTGGTTTGTCAGCCATGGTAGCAGCTGAATCACCAATCTGTTCAGGGAACCCATGATTAAAGTTTGGTTTATACTATTATGTAACAAAAATACCTGCCAAAAAACACAGCCAGGGAAATAAATCTGAAATATTTGTGTGTAGGATACAGCTGGGATACAAAACTTGTATTTATTGAAGACTTATGGGACAGTAAACAAGGCTGCATCTCTGGAATTCTTTTTTAAAAAAGGTGTTCTCTCAATCCCCACTATTTTTGTGGGGGAAGGGAGGATTTGAGGTGTTTATGGATTTTAATTCAACTCAACAAGCATTTCTTAAGTGAACTGTGTGACTTTCTGAGCTAGGTGCTGAGGATTTGAAAGGAAAATGAAAAGCAAACTCTTCTCTCAAGGAGTTTACCTTCCACTGGAAACAAGTGGGGCATTCTCAGTACTGCTTTTGTGTTATCTTTCCCAGAATTGTGTCCATCTCCCCACTCCAAGCTTGTCGCTCAATACTACGGGTAGGAGTTTGCAAGGTGAGGAAAGAAGCTTTTCACAGAGGAAAGGATTGGATACTGTTCTGTATTAATACTTAGGTAACTGGGAGTTGAACCAGGCATGCCCAAAGCTGCCTTTCCTGTTCCTTGCCATATGTGACTTAGCTCTAGGGCACACCAGAGATTCTGGAATCACTGACTTAATTCCAATGACCATGAATGTGACTTCAAAGCTAAAGGATTTTACTTTCTGAGATGACAGAGCAATCCTCTCATTGATCTCTGAACGAGGAGCCAAGGAGTCCATCTTCCCAACATACCCAAATGCTAGGTCACCCTTGTCTAGACGTAGGATGGCAGCTCTGTGCATGACTTGTCTAATCCCTGTTCACACCTGTCAAAAAGCAATTATTTCTAGTGAGTCTATAATAACAATATCTTTTTCTTTTGTGTGGTGCTTTCTGGCTACAAAGCACTTTGCATATTGTATCTCTTTTTTGTCACTTTCAGTTTTATTGATATTTTTTATAATACTTCCACTTTGTGAGAGTTCTCTTGTAAAAAGGTAAAATAGTTAAGTAAAACTAGTATTACAACCTCATCTGAAAAAGTACACAACATTTCACATCTGTAGCACCTTCCCATATCTCTATTTTTAAACAGGAACAGAAATCTATTTCTGCTTACTCTTACCTCTCCACTCCTTTAAAAACAACAAATTCCTTGTAACAAATAAATATGCATAGTCAAGAAAAATCAATTTTTCTAATGGTTATATGCTTGTATATTTGTGCTTGTGTGCATATGTGAATATGTGTATATGTATATGTATATCTCTGTGTGTCAATGTGTGTAAATAAAGGCCTCATTCTGCAGTCTAAATCTATCACCTCTCTGTAATGTGTAGCATATTTCATCCTCAATCCTCTGGAAACATGAATGGTCATTGTGCTAATTATAGCTCTGATAGCTTCCAAAGTTATTTGTCTTTACAGTGTTGTCATTGTGTAAATTGTTCTGCTTTTACTCCTTTCGTTCTTTATTGGTTTATAAATTGTTCTCAAAATTGTTCATTTTTATAATACTGATGTTATAGCGCAAATATATTGTTCTTATTACTTTACTCTGCATGAGTTCATAGAAATCTTTCCACGTCTTTTTGAAATCATCTATTTCCTCATTTCTGATAGTGCAATATATTATCTCATGAATTTCACAATCACTTGAGGGAAGTAATGCAGTTATCACTGTCCCTATTACACTGATGAGTAACCTGATGAGGTTCGAAGAGATTATATTCAAGGGCACACAGGTAGGGACCATACTCCCCAACCAACGAACCTCAGAATCTCATCGAACTGGTACATGACCAAAAATATTCTGCAACTTTGCTGCCAATTCTGCTTGCAGAGCACTGACTTCTTACTATCCCCCAAGACAGTCTATTCTTCTTTGAGAAGGATTGAATAGTCAGGAAGTTTATCCTTATAAACTCAAATTCCAAAATAAAACTCTTCCTTACTCAAAGTCCAGCACTCTTTCCTTTTTCCCACACTGCCTTTCTGAAAATGAAGATCATTGTTGAACAAGGCTACAGTTAGAGGAATTTGAATGAAACTGTTAGAAAACAAAACCAAATCCCAAATTTAAATGTTAAATATTAAAGCTTGAGTGATGAAAGCATAGACTAAATTCTCTCTCTTTATCAGTGCATCTGCAGGGGCTTTTGTTTACATAATTTTTTAAATCATTTCTAGACTATGCCATCAGGTAAAGACTAGTCTTTTGAAAATATGGGCAAAGCATTTTGCAGACAAAGGGGGACAAAACAGAGAGTCATACAGGAGCGTAACATACCCCAGTTCATGAGTAATGGAATGGAATTTTACATAGGTACTCCATGCATACTTTCTCATCCTGTGACTCTTAGCTATTGTCCTTCCATAAATGCTTTAGCATACTGCAGACTATCTTTTAGATCATAAACATCATGCAGGCTAATCTATCTGTCATCCGTTGTTCACCTTTTTCTAATCACCTATTTTCTAATATCACCTATTTTCCATTTCTTGCACAAAAGCCATCACTAATAATATACCACAGCCTATTTATACACAGGAAGTATCACCTATATTTCACAAAAATAAATAGAAAATAGTCACTTTATGAGTGACTTTTGAACACTGGATGTGTAATTCCCAGTCTTTCATCCTACATCAATATTTTTTGAAAAATATAAGCACACTTAATTGTGCATAATTTATCAGTTCCACAAAAGTATTCCATTAGGTGAAATAATATTATTGGGGATGGTTAGTTTCATAGGAATAGACATGTGTAGGCCTCCCATAGATCTCTAACTGAGAAGGGTGGAAGCTGCCTGGCTCGAGACAACACTGAACTCATGGAGCGGAAGGACAAACTATCCAATGGTCTCGATCTGCTGGGAGGAACCAGAATGAGGACTGAGTTATGTCAGTCTCAGGCAACTGTTCTTACATCAAGAGAGTGGGATTGAGGATATTATGACAGAGTTTGAATATGCTATTTTAATTAGATTTTTTGAAAATCTGTGTAGGGTCCACCGGTATTGAGTATCACGGAATTCTCTGGAAACCTTAGGTAAGAAGAAATGAATACCAAAGGAAAGAGAATAAGGGGCTGGAAATAAAAAGATTGTGAAGCTAAGAAAGGTGAAGGAAACAAGCATTTGTTAAACTCCTACTATGTATCAGGCACTGTACTAAGCACTTTTATAAATATTTTCTCTTTTGATACAACAACCCTGGGACTTAGATGTCATTATTATCCCCGTTTTACAGCTGAGGAAATTGAGACAAACAGAAGTTAAGTAATTTGTTAGAGTATTCAGCCAGTAAGTACCTTCCTAATTCCAGGCCCAGGATTCTATCCACTTTGCCACCTAGTTACCTCTGAGGACCTCTAGGTCTTCAAAATGAAGAGATTTTGCAAAGAGAAAAAATTAGCCTTTCCTTTTGGGGCTCTACATTGCAAAGGATTTACACTCCAGATTCCCTATTTGGTTATCCAGTTCAGGAAAAGATTCACTCCAACCTTGTGCACACATTCACTGTTCTTGATACTTATGAGCACACAATGAGATTTGTGCTTAAAAATGATATGGAACCAGAACTATGTGAGCCCCTTAATATCCTCTAGGAGGTGGAAGGAGAGTTACTATTTTCCTATTAAGTAGAAGATGCATAAGTCTCCTCTCTCCCCCTATCCCTTTAGCAATACAAATTCACAAAGGGATAAAGAGAAGCATTAATATATCTCCTATTAGGTGCCAGACACTGTGCTAAGAGCTTTTACAAATATTATCTCACTTGGTAGTTTGCATTTCAATTGCTCCTCCATGGATTAAACTCATGACTTCTAATCTCATCACCATACAGCTAATCTAAATCTTGAAGGATACCATGTCTTAGTCTCCTCTCGCTTCTGATTGCAGGACTGGAGAATGGATTACAAAATTCCTCCCAATGCCTTCATTTATAGAAGGCAGGGATTGCAGTTTCAGATCACTCCGCTTTGCATCTGCTTCTCTGCCTGCTTTCAATTTCACAGAACAAGATGCCCTCATGCCAGTCCTGACCTCTGCCCCTACTTTCTTCGTGTGTTGTGAATAGTGCCAGGCTCATGTTAGGGGCTTAATAAATATATATTGAATTGGATTGGATCTTCACAACAATCTTGCTAGTGAGTGCTGTTCTGGTTGATGTTTCTTACTCCACTTCTTGCACAAGTCATCAATAGTAATATATCATGACCTAGTTATACACATGAATTATCCCCTATATATTACTAAAATAACAGGAAATAGTCACTTTATGAATGGCATTTGAACCCCATTCTAAAGTTGAGGAAACTGAGACAGAGGTTAAGTAACTTATCTATGGTTGCACAGCTAGTAGTGTCTGGAGCTAGATTTGAACTCAGGTCTTCCTGACTCCAGGCCCAGTACCTTATCCACTAGTTTCATTTAGCTGCCTCTAGAGTACTATCCTTTATAGTTTTATAAAAACTTGGTCTCTAATACAATTTGTATGAAGGGAAGAGATATGTCTGTAATTCTCTGGGTGATTTACACATTTAAAGAAAAATGTGAAGGGGGGAGATATGTTTGTAATTCTCTGAGTGATTTATACATTTAAACAAAAATGTATTTTGCATGGTGGTGTAATATAGTTCAAGTTCACAGAATTACAGAATTTCCAAGTTGGAAAAGACTTCCTTTGAGTTCAACTCATATTTGAAAAAGTAGTCCTATTACAACATACCCGTTCATTCTTTGCTTGACAACCTTCAATGATGTTTGGGACCTCACTATATTCCTAGGCAGTCCATTCCATTTTGGTAAGCCCTAGTTGTCTGGAAGTTTTTCCTTAAGTCTAAGTGTTTCCCATAAAATCAAGGCCATGTACAATTCTGAACACAGTCATATAATTTTGGACTCTTCAGGATTTTTCAAGCTTCAGGAATGAATTGTCTTCTAGACAGAACAGAGATCTCAATTGTCCATATGGAAACTGTTCAGTTTCCTGTTTGATACTGGCAAGAAAGAGATGAGTTAGCAGCAACAAAGTTGTATGAGGAAGTATGTAGAAACTGCATTATGTTGGTAAGTAAATAAACTCATGGTATTTCTGGCTTAGTCATTTTCCATGTGTTATATCTTCTTGCTTTCCACATATGGACAGAATGACATGAGATCTGCTCCTGGGTTATCACTGAACATATCATTACAGTTACCCCTCATATGTGAAGTGTTGATCTTGAACTCCTTGTCTCCCGTCCGGAGAGGAGAGGAGAGGAGAGGAGAGGAGAAGAGAGGAGAGGAGAGGAGAGGAAAGGAGGGGCTACTCACTCACAGGCTGTGTTTGTCCTTCATTCTCGAAGAGGACCATGACATCAGGGAGATGATGACATGACTTGCAGTTGACTTTGATTTGAGTGAGGGAGAGTTGTGCAAGGTCACCAGCCTCACTTTCTCCTCCAAAGCCATCATGGGGGAGGGGGAGGGGAGGGATGAAAAGTTATTAGGCAAATTTGGGGGGATATAGGCAAAGAAAGCTGATTTCTAATCTAAGAATGGCTATAGATTCTGGCTTACGTCTAAACCTGATATAGGAACAATGCAAAATTGCCTAGTCTATATCTGGCAACAGCAATTCAGTCAGCTCCAAAGCAGTCAGTGGCTTGTGGTGACTTTCAATAGATTTTGAATCTATTTGCTTTCTTTCATATATACTCATCTGGGGTCATTTTGTGAGCCTGCAATATACTGGAGAAGAATATACAAAATTGGAAGGAATCTCAGTGGTCATTTAGTCTAACCCAAACCTCAATAGGAACTCCCTCTACAAATTCCTAAATATTCATCCATCATCTGAATGGATCTCCAACAGGGAGGAAACTACCACCTAGCAAAGCAGCCTATTCCACTGAGGAATGGCTCTAATTGTTGACAAGCTTTTCTTTTCCTCAAGTACAAATCCGCCTCGTTGCAACTTGCACTCAGTGCTCCAACTTCAGGCTCCTGGACCAGGCAGAATAAGTGTAATACCTGAAGGTAGTTTCCCCATCCCTTACTTTCACCCCCATACGTACTCTTCTTTATTTTGTCCAGGGTAAGAAATTCCCACTACCTTCAACTCTTCCTTATTGGGTATAAATTGAGGCCCTTTTCCATCCTGACTCTCCTTTGTAATGCCAAGGTGATACCCATAGCAGCTGCTATGAATATGCATGCATATCTCCATGGTTGGTTCACAAAATATAACAAACTCTATTCCTCCAAGACAAACCAAAATATTTATTTGAAACATCCCTATTGGGATACTAGAAGGCAAGATTTAGCAAGGTACTCACCACCAATCCAGGGAGTGCCAACATTGCAAGTAAGTTCCCCTAGGCAAGGTTTTCCCTAAGCCCAAATCTTTCTCTCCCTGCTTCTCTCTCTGCTCATACTTTTCACTCCAAGCAATACAATATGTACTGTTTCCAGTCAAAGACTGGGCACTTGATTGCCTTAGAGAAGCTTGGAAATCAGCACTTAATTGAGAATACGTGGGAATCCCTGTGGCCCAGAGCTTAATTGTCTCTGCTCCAGGGCTCCCTGTGAGACCTTTTAATTGACTGGGAAGATCTTATATCCCATTAACATTACATCTTTCTTTAGACACTCTCCAATTTATCAAAGTCCTTCCTAAAATGTACTACCCAGAGCTGACCACAATATTCCAGATATAGTCTGACCAGGGAAGGGTACAGGAAAACTGTCCCCTCCTTATCCCTAGAAGTTAAATTTCTCTTAGTGTAGCTCGTTAATTTTCTTGGCTATTGTATCAAACTGTTGACTGATATTGAGAGTGTGGTATGTTGGTATATATTAAGCTTTTAGATTTAATAACTTAAAACTGCACTGAGACTTTTGAGATATGCTGTACTACGGATGGGCAATGAACTAGGTCCAGAGTAGAGGACAAGGAAGAGAACATGCTTCTCTCTTTAGGAAATGGCACAGCATTTTTAATGACCCCAAGCTTTCCTCTGAAGTAGGATGTCTCCAACTGGATGTCCCAGAGACATCTCAAACTGAACATATCCAAAATCGAACTCATTGTTTGGCCCAAAGCCACCTTAGATCCTGATTCCTGTTGGGTTGAAGGAGAATAAACAAGTATGAAATGCATGCTATGGACGAGGCCTCGTGCCTTTCAGCACTTCTATAAATATCATCACACTTGATCCTTACATCAACTCTGTGAGGTAAGTTCTATTATTACCCCCATTACCCCCATTTTACAGTAAGAAAAATGAAGCAAATGGAAATTAAGTAACTTGCCCAGGGTCACACAGCTAGTTACTGTCTGAGATTAGATTTGAACTCAGGTCTTCCTGACTCCAAGCCCAGTTTTAGCCACTGGGACACCAGCTTTCTATATTTTGCTTCTAGTTACTCAAGCTTCAGAGTCATCCTTGACTCTTTCCTTTCTGTAATCCCTTACATTTAACTAATTACCAAGTCGTGCTGATTCTACCTACATGACATCCCTCACATGTGTCCCCTTATCCCTATCTTCACTCAACCACCACTCTGCTTCAAGGCCTCCCTCATCACTTCTACTCTAGTCTAATGCAATCATTTCCTCATTGATCTACCTCCCTCATGTCTCTCCTCATTCCAATCCATTCTCTATGCATTGTCAAAATGCTTTTCCTAAAGTACAGGTTTTACCATGTCACCCTCCTGTTCAATGGACTGTTCTACCTTAGATGGCACCAATACTCTGGGACACTGGTCCCCTTGCTTATCCTCAAGTTCCTGACTCCAGGCACTTTTGCTAACCATTCTCCATGCTCAAAATGCTCTTTTTCATCTTTGTCTCCTGACTTCTCTGGCTTCCTTCAAATCTTGGTTAAAAATCACACCTTCTATGCCTTTTCCAATCCCTCTTATTTCTAATTCTTTCCCTCTAATTCTTTCAATTAGAATGTTCAATGGCCAGTTCTCTTCAACTTATCCTGTATATAACTTGTTTGGTTATAGTTGTTTGCATATTGTCTCCCCTTTAGACAATAAGCTCCTTGAGACCAGGGACTATGCTTTTCTCTTTCTTTGTATCCCAGTGTTTAGCACAGTGCCTGGCACATTACTAAATGTTTATTGACTTACCATTACTTCCAGGACCAAACATAAATTCTGTTTGGCACCAAAAGTCCTTCATATGCTCGTCACAATAGACTCCTCCAGACTTATTACAATTATTAACCTACATGCATAATAATTCAGCCAAAGGGATGCTACTGTTCCTTATCCAAAGCATCCCATCTCCTGTCTCTATCCTTTGCACTGGCTGTTTTCCATAACAGTAATGCATTCCCTTCCTACCTTTGCGTGTTAGTATCCTTTATTTCCTTCAAGGTTCAACTCAACTGCTACCTTCTACAGGAGGCTTTTCCATATTCCCTCACTCCTGCTACGGCCTTCCTTCCCATATTGTCTAGTACTCATTTGCTACATTTTTAGATGTCATTGCATACCCACATACATAACACATGTATATATGTATATGTATGTATTATGGCCCCTTGCTAAAATTGTGAACTCCTCAAAAGTAGCTACTATTTTACATTTGTCTTTTACATTTTTACGTTTTTGTTTCCCTAGTATCAAACACAGTGCCTGGCACATGGCAGGTGCTTAGTAAGCATTTGTTGAGATTTTAGAATCATTGAAATATTTAAATGCCAAGGAGTGCTATCAGAGTTATAACTACACTGAGGAATTGAGAGGCATTGCTCCATTTTAGGGATACTCAAACCATTTATTTATTTATTGAATGAGCATTTATTAGGCACCTACTATGGAAACACAAAGAAAAAAATGAAACAGTCCTTGGCCTCAAAAAGCTTACAGTTTTCTGAGGGGAGGGGATAGAATAAGTACACTTTTAAGTACAACACAAAGTAGATTGTGATTAGGAAAAGGAAGAAATCCAGAAAAAAAGTACTCTAGGAAAATTTGAGAAAGAATCATAGATCAGCATCTGGAAGGGACATCTGCTCTAAATTCCTTCCCTTACAGATAAGGAAACTGAAGACCAGAGAATTAAGTGACTGACCCAAGGTCACACAGTTAACCATCGGAGGTGGGATTTGAACCCAGGTCCTTTGACTCCATAGCAGTACTCATTCCACTGTACTACTCTGCTCAAGAATCATCTAGTTTCTTGAATACAAATTTTACTACCTCCTGCCAAAAGTTGCACAATTGTTAGTGGAACATGAGCCTCATTTGTCCAAAATTCTAAATTCCTAATTCACATTTAATGCATTTTTATTCATTTAGATTACATGTATCATTTGGAGAGGAACACAGGAATCTGGGTTCCTTGTCTTGTAGATTTGGGATTAGAATGTTCAATGGCCAGTCACTGGTTTGGTTTTTCTCTCAGGGAGCACTCATTTATACCATTTCTTTCTCTTTTTTTCTTTTCTTAAAATTAGTTTATTTGTTTTCAGTTTTCAACAATCACTTCCATAAGTTTTAAATTTTCTCTCCCTCCCTCATGCAATCTTATATGGCTTCTACACATACATTCTTATTAAGCATATTTTCACATTAGTCATGTTGCATAGAGGAATTAAAAAGAATGGGAGAAACTATGAGAAAAAAAACAAAACAAAACATAGCACAAGAGAAAAATAGATTCCTTCATTCCAATTCTATAGTTCTTTCTCTGGATATGGATGACAATTTTGCCTCAATAGTCCTTTGGGAATGTTTTGGGTCCTTGCATTGCTGTGAAGGGCTAAATGTATCAGAAATAGTACTTGAACACTGTGGCTCTTACTATGTATAATATTCTTCTGATTCTGCTCATTTCACTAAGCATCAGTTCATATAAGTCTTTTCAGGTTTTTCTGAATTCCTCCTGTTCATCATTTCTTATAGCACAATAGTATTCCATTACATTCATATACCACAACTCATTCAGCCATTCCCCAGTTGATGGACATTCCCTGGATTTCCCGTTCTTGGTCACCACAAAGTGATCTGATATAAATATTTTTGTACATGTGGTACTTTTCCCATTTGGGATACAGTCCTAGAAGATATATTGCTGCATCAAAGGGTATATACCCATTTTTGTAGTCCTTTGGGCATAGTTCTAAATTGCTCTCTAGAATGGTTGGATCATCTCACAGCTTCACCAACCATGAATTAGTGTTCCAACTCTCCCACATCTTCTCCAACATTTATCATCTTCCTGTTTTGTCATATTAGTCAATCTGATAGGTATGATGTGATACCTCAGAGTTGTTTTGATTTGCATCTCTCTAATCAATAGTGATTTGGAGCATTTTTTCATATGACTATAGATAGCTCTAATTTCTTCCTCTGAAAACTGCCTGTTCATATCCTTTGACCATTTATCAGTTGGGGAATGACTTGTATTCTTGTACATTTGACTCAGTTCTCTATATATTTTAGAAATGAGACTTCTATTACAGACACTAGTTGTAAAAATTCTTTCTCAGTTTTCTACTTCCCTTCTAATCTTGGTTGCATTGGCTTTGTTTGTGCAAAAATTTTTCAATTTCATGTAATCAAAATGATCCATCCATAATGTTGTCTCTCTCTTGGTTGGTCATAAATTTCTTTATTCTCCATAAGTCTTAAAAATAGATTATCCCTTGCTCTCCTAATTTATTCATAGTATCAGCCTTTACCCCAAGATCATGTACCCATTTGGACTTCATTCTTGTGTACGGTGTCAGGCACTGATCTATGCCCAGTTTCCACCACACTATTGTCCAGTTTTCCCAGCAGTTTTTGTTAAACAGTGAATTCTTATCTCAAAAGCTGGGGGTCCTTGAATTTATCAGACAATAGACTACTATATTCATTGACTACTGTGTCTTGAGTACCTAACCTATTCCACTGATCTACCCCTCTGTTTCTTAACTATTTCTGTTTCTCACCAAGTGAACACCATCTCTTTCATAAACGCACTTGTTTATGCCTAGGGCACAACTAGATTTTCAAAAAGTACTAGGGCTTTTTAATAAGTCTTAAACTCCCTAAAGGGAAAGGTAACAGAACTATTGGACTTTGGTCATTGTCCCTACCCCTGGCACCATTTCTAACTGTTGATATCCTTTCTTTCCTTCAAGATCCAGCTTGAGTGCCACATCCTCCATGAAGCCTTCCACACTCTTCCCTTACATATTCTACTCAACTGAAAATGATCACAGCCTCTTTCAATTGCTTAACACCTTTGCCTAAATCTTTGCTTTGCGTCTATTTCAAGTTCTCCCGTATTATAGTTATTTTTTTTACTAGTCGTTCCCCCATTGACACTTATTCAAGCCAACAAACACTTAGCAAGTGCTTTTGTGCCAGGCAATGGGGATACAAATGGAAGGAATGAAGAATTATAAACTCCTTGAGATCAGGGTTAATGTTGAGTCTATCTGGATAACATCAATGCCATACAGATTATGGAGACCTGATCATTTTTATTGTATAAATGCTAGTTTTAGTGTTCCTTGAAAAACTTTTAAAATCAATCAAGAATGATATCCAATGGTTAAGTAGGACAGTCTTAAATGAGCAGCCTTTCTCCAAATTATCTCCTCCCTGCCTCAGATCATTTCATAGCAATTCCGAGGAACAGTACAGGATCAATCAGGCCTTGAACTCTCTTGTTGCCAGGAGTACACAGTATGCAAGCTTCAATTTCTAAGCCAAACAATGTGTATTTGAAAAGTTTATTCTAGAAGAAACAACTTTTCCTTATTTATTGCATAATTGCTACCAGACCCTCGCTGCTTTGTTATGTTTTCTGATATTGTTTGTATCTAAAGAAAGGAACTAGTCCACCACTGAAATGCTTGAATTCCTTTGCAGAACACAGATGTGGAGTCCTGGTTTCCAGATATGCAGATGTTTTGATGCTTGACCACCAAATTTCTGCATTAAAATGTTCAATGACTAGGACCAATGAGTGGATTTTGTTAGCTTGCAAGGGTCGCTTATAGGGTTTCATTTATAAACTGATTGCTCCTACTTTTACAACTAGACTGTCCAAATAGCACCAGATCTGGCCTTATACTTAAGTAGAGTATATGGTAGCCTATGCAGGGTGATTTAGGGGAATGTGTAAGACCTTTTTCTTCTATCTACCATCTTCTTCATGCTTGTGTCACTAAGAAACATGGTATTAAGAAAGGCAGCCCATGTGGAATCAGGAAGATGTGAGATCAGTAGCACTTCATTTACTTACTAGAGCAGCTAGGCTGGTCAGTGGTCAGAGTGCTGGGCCTGCAGCCAGGCCAACTCATTTTTATAAGTTCATATCTGACCTCAGACACTTACTAGCTGTGTGGCCCTGGGCAAGTTACTTAACTCTGTTTGCCTCAGATCCTCATCTGTAAAACAAGAGGGTTGGTGTTGATCGTTTTTCCCTTCCCTCCCTATAATTCCCATTGGCTCTGGTAGCCCTTGGAGTTATCGTTTATCATGTAAATACCCTCAGAAGGGTGTGTGTAAAATAAGGAACAAATTTACACTAAGGTGTTGGGAGATGTCAGATTCTCTTTCCTCTTACATTTCAGAGACTTAGGCATAGTTATATTGAAAAGAGGGAAAAGAAAAAAAAAGGGAAACATAGTAAAGAGCCCTGGGCATGGAGTCAGGAGATTCGAATTCTAGTCTTACCACTGAGTAGTTATGTGATTTTAGGAAAGTTTCTTCTAAACTGCCTGTGTATAGCTATCTAGAGAAATATCATAGAGACACTAGGACATAAAAGAGCAGTAGAGATACCTAGAGGCAGCTAGGTGGCACAGTGGATAAAGCACCAGGCCTGGAGGCAGGAGGATTCATAGTCCTGAGTTCAGATGTAGCCTCAGATACTTAACTGTGTGACCCTAATGGGGTGTAGTCTCTGGGAACCTCCTTGAATCTTCGCACTTAATCTGGCTTTTCACACCCAGAACTATTACCAGTAACCTAGCCTAGTCTCTATTATGTTACCTCTGGTTTGCCCCACTTGCTTCCTACTCAAGCTCTCCATTGTCTGATACCTCCCCAATTGCCTCCAGCTGTTTCCCACATTTAATCAGTCACCCCAGTCACATTAAGATTCTCTTTGGACTCCTCTTCAAGACACTCCCTAAACCCTTCCTCCCATCACCCTAGACTACTAGGTCACTCCTAGATCACCCCCAGATCCCTCCCACAGTCTTTCTGTATATAAATTCCATCTCACCTCCATGAAGGTGCATAGATTCTACCTACTCAGATTCTGTCTGGCCTGCTTGTCAATACAAGCATCACAAATGGTGAAGCTTCTTAAGAGTCAAACCAATATGGTGAATCTTTAATAAACTTAGTTTTAGTTTGGCTGAAAGAAGGCTTGGGTCAAATTCATTTGGACAGCATTTGGGGTGTTGATATTTTGAGGTCCAAAGCACTGGAACCTCAACATCAAGTTTCCCTGACCTCAACAACCCTGGACAAGTCACTTAATCCTGTTTGCCTCAGTTTCCTCATCTGTAAAATGAGCTAGAAAAGGAAATGGTAAACTAATCCAGTACCTTTGCCAAGAAAATCTCTGATAGGGTCACATGAAAAGTTGCATGTGACTGAAATTTATGAGAAAATCTAAAAAGAAGAAACTTTGGCTTCAGATGCCTATATATAAATCTACACAGAATAGGAAACTGTTGAAATAAACACTAGAGATCTTAAAGCAAAAAAGCACATTTGATCTCATAAATATCCCTGAGATTTGGTAACATTGGACTCAGGGATAGACTCTGGAATATGATTCCTTATGCTAAAGGAATGGTGGTAAAATGGTGTAATAAATCCTTTAGAAAGAGAGAAAATGGCCTGGACACACATGGTTTGCTTGGATTTGGAATTTCTCTCATGTCCTGGAGTAATCATGTGGTTTTGGAAGGGAGGTGGGACTAGAAGTGAGGGCAGGAACACATCCAGACAAGAGAGGGCCCAGTGTTTTTCTCATGGCATCCAATATGATTTGGCAGTGAGTGAATTAGGATGGCAGTTTGAAAAGCAACCTAACATAGGTTTTCTCTTACCAGGTTATGGAGGGGAAAAAAAATGCAAGATATGTATAGTTAGCCAAAAAAGGTATAGACTGCTCTGATGGATGGTGGCCCATCACAAACTGAATCCCTATTAACTAGATACAGTTGGAGCCTGTTTTTAAGCATGTTCCATTACTCTGTTAAACATGTGTTTTACAAAATAGGTTTTAACCCTCACAAACTCCTATGATTGACTAGGCATGTATATTCCTTGTGTCCACTGGTTCATGGCATGAGTGTACAAGGGATAGTTCTGGCAGATGCACAGAAGACTCTTTCCTAGTGAAGAGTTGAGATCCCAACTCCAGTTTTGTTGGAGAATCTCTATATCTTCCTCTAACTGTGGACATAACCATTCATATGTTTAATAAATCCCAAGAAAAGAATGAATATGAACCTGAACCTTTAATTACACACCAACAGACTAGGAGCCTTTTGTAACTCAGGAGCCTAACACATGAAGGACAGTGGAGTTTCAGGGCTACAAAGCAACACCTGGTGTTAGAGAAGAAATACAGGAATTTGAGGAGAGTGGAGTTGGTGAAGTGCATTTGGATGATCAACTGAGGTAGAAGAGAAATGATACAGTCACAAAAGTTAATAAAGACTATTTGGACAACAAAAAGGAGATGGAGAAATTTGAAAAGTCAATCACAAGTTTGGCACTGAAGGGCGTTGTAGTAGTAAGGGGGAATTTTAATTACTTACATATCAACTGGAGCTTTGTTTTTACCCAAAGCAGTGAAATTGATGATTTGTCAGCTTGCCTGAATTACAATGTCATCCCATAAAAGGTAGATGAACCAAAGAAAGGAATTATTTTTTTATGTGATTCTTGCCATTAAGGAAGAGCTAGTGGCTAAATCAGAAATAATGGAAATCTGACTCTAAATCACCAATAATAAAAGAAATGCAAATTGAAATAATGCTGAGGCTTCATTGAACACCCAGCACATTGACAAAGATGACAAAAGACTGGTAAGGTCAATTGGAGGGTCTAAGGAAAGATGGATACACTAATGTATTGTTGATGGAACTTTGAATTTTGGGAAATAATTAGGAATTATGCAAATAAAATTACTAAAATATACATTGCTTTTGACCCTGAGGTTCCACTACTGGGCACATACCCCAGAGATATCATTCATAAAAAGAAAAGCTTTGTATTGAGAAAAATATTTACAACAGCAATTTTTGTGGTAGTAAAACACTAAAAACAAAGTAGATGCCTATGGATTGGGAAGGACTCAACAAATTGTGGTACATAAATGTAATGAAAAAGATGCAAATATGAGTTGATTCAAAGTAAAGAGAGAAGCCAAGAAAACAATATATAAAATGACTACACAATATAAATGAAAAGAATAACAATGAATATAGCAAAATTGCAAAGAAAAACATAACCTCAAAGAAAAGATATGGGAACACATCTCCTCCCACTCCTTTGAAGAGATATGAGGTCCACTGATGTGAAACATTGCATTTATTATCAGATTTTCCCCCTATATTGATCAGTTTTGTTTACTTTTTTCCTCTTTTTCCTTTTCTTTTTTTCTTAAAAAAAACTTTGCTAAATTGGATACCTCTAGAAGAAGCGAGGGGAAAACATATGGGGGAAATTTAAGATATGTAAAAATAAAAGCTATCAACAAAATTTTATTATAAAAATGACAACCTTGGGGGTGAAGTCGCTGTTCTGTCTTAAAATTTGTAACACAGAGGAGGAAAGGCTGACTTCTTCAATCATAAATCCTAGATTTTAGGAATGAGACTTCAAAGGATTCTGAGGCAAGATCCTAGGGACTAAAATTCTACAGGAGAACTATGCCCAGGGAAGATGAGAAGCTTTCAAGAAAAAAAAAACACTCTGAAGACAAAAGAAAAATAAATTCATTGAGAGGGCAAAAGGAAATTGTCTAAAGAAATCGATGTGGGTGCACAGGGAACTAATTGTCCAACTTATATTGTTTAAAAATGAAAATAAACAAAAGGTATCAGGTAACAAAGGATTAATATAAAAGTGTGGCATAGAATTGAAAGAATAGTGCCAAAGACACTAAACCTCAGAATAAACTGAGGTTGGAAATGAGTACTACAATTAAAGTCTTTTTTTTAAAAACCACACTGATTGAAGAAAGGATAGAACTGTTGACCAATGTGGAAGGAAGGATGATGGTAACAGGCAATAAAGAGAAGAATGAGTCATGCAATTATTAGTTTTCTTCTGTTTCCTTTTCTAAGCAAGTTTATCTCTGGAATGAAAAAGAACTAATAGGGAGCTAAAAGGGAGTTGAAATCTAAGTTAAGCAAGGAACTAGTAAGAGGACACCTAGACAACCTGAATATTACATCAGATTAAAGTAAACTATATCCCAGGATAATGAAAGAAACAACAGACAGAATTTCTAAGTAACTGTCATTCATTTTTGAAAGATCATAGAGAGTTTGAGAGATGACACAGAAAAGGAATCCATGATTTTTCAAGAGGAAAGAGAGCAGGGATGTGCTTGTAATTGTTTAACGACCAACTGTTTGAAAAAAAATCTGGAGGGTACATTTTAAAGTTTAATCATCATCATTAATACGTTTGCCATCACATTCTTAAGTCTCCACAAGCCCTCATTTGTAGCATGTGTAGATTTCTAAAGTGTAAATGCTCACACCAAAAATTTGAGAACCGTGATAAACTGGCTGTAGCCTATCCCTGGAGGAGATTACAGCCTCAAACCTTGGGTTAAAGAGCATGACTTCCAATCCTGGATCAGATTTTAGAATGTGTTAGTAAAGACAAAAAGGAAGAATGTTCAAAAAAGAAAAACCAGCTTGACTTCATCATAAATAGGTAAGGAGTAGTCAAAGGATTTTTTTTTAATGTTTCATTGATGTGTTTATTTTCATATCACAGACATTTATAGATTACTCCCACTTTGTGAAAGGTCTCTTGTAAAAAAGAAAATCATCTAAGAAAACTAATAATTCAGAGATCTCATCTGAAAGTGCTTGGAACATTTCACACCTGTAGAACCCTCCCCTTAATTCCCATTCCCATTTTACATTTTTAAAAAATTAATAGACATCTACTTTCTTTCCATTCCACTCTCCTATTAAAAAAAAAAGATAAAGAAAATCAAATTCCTTGTAATGAATATGCTTAGTAAAGCAAAACAAGTACTTTCATTTACTGTATACATAGATACATACATATATTTACGTACATTTATATACATACATATATACAAGTATGTGTGTATATAGATATATGTGTGTGTACATATATATATATATATATACATATATATTAAAAATTCTGCACCCTGAATCTATTACCTCTCTGTCAGGAGGTAGATAGTATTTTTCATCACCCTTGATTCTCTGAAATTGTGAATGATCATTTTATTGATCATAATGAAGAACAGAAAACTATCAACAATCAGATAAATGATGACCTTAAAATACTTCTACTAATAAAATACTAATAACGTAATAAATGCAGTGTGAGGTTTTACCTCACACCCAGTAAATTGGCCAAGATGACAAAAGGTAGAAATAATTCATTTTGGAAAGGCTTTGGGAAAACAAGGATACTAATATATTGATAGCTAGGTGACACAATGGATAGTTCTCTCATGAGTTCAAATCGAGTCTCAGACATTTACTATCTGTTGTGTGATTCTAAGTAAGTCACTTCACCCTGTTTGCCTCAGTTTCCTCATCTGTAAAATGAGCTGAAGAAGGAAGTGCAAACCATTCCAGTATCTTTGCCAAGAAAACCCCAAATGGGGGGTCACAAAGAGTCAGACATAACTGAAAATGACTGAATAACAAAATACCATTGGTGGAGCCGTGAATTGGACAATCAATCTGGAAAACAATTGGGGATCATTCAAGATAAATTATTAAACTCTCTGACTTTTAGACACCACTACTGGGTCCATGCCTCAAGGACATCCAAGATAGAAAATGCCTATGTTTATATATATCCCAATAGTCATAGCAACACATTTTGTAGTAGCAAAAGCCAGAATTAAAGTCGTTGTTCATTGCAAAGAGCTGGACATGACTGAAATGACTAAACAGGAATATCATCAATGAACAATAGCTGAGCAAAATGTGGCATATAAATTAATGTTCAGAAATAACAGATATAAAAACAAAAGTAATCTACAAAACATTTTTTAAAAAACAGGTGATGACAGGATATGAATTCCTTTTTAAAATATTTCTTAAGATTAGGAGAATGCTATAAATAAAATTGGTCTAGATCTTAGCAAAACTTTTAACAAAATCTCTCATGAACAAGATGGAGAAATGTAGACAAGAGAGTTAAGTGAATTTTAAGTGGTTAAATGGCCAGACCCAAGCATATATACATACACATGCATACACACACATACACACATGTGTGAATATAGAGGCCACACATGTACATATCAATGTACACATACATACACGTGTATGTGTGTGTGTGTGTGTGTGTATATTAAGGATTGATGTCAACTTGGAAAGAGATTCCCACAGCAATCCTTCAGGGACCAGGGCTTAACATTTTTTATTGATGACTTACATAAAGATATAAACTGTCAGATTTGCAGATGACACAAAGCTGGGAAGGATAGCTAATATTTCTGGCTAACAGAGGCAAGATTCTAAAGCTATCAACAGGCTAGAAAATTGAACCAAATCAAAGAAAATAAAATTGAAAAGGGATAAATGATGTCATATTTGTGTTAAAAAAAATTAACTTCACAGTAACAAGATGGAGAGGAATGTTTGGCATAGTCTGACATGAAAACTGAATTCTGGAAATGCAGACTTGAAAGAGGAGCAGCTAGAGAGAAGTTTGCCTAAAAAAGACCCAAGGGTTTTATGGACTCAATACGTGTTAATAGGATGCTATGTCAGAAAAGAAAGGTCAAGCATTCTTAACCGGCATAAAAGAGTATGAGTCAGTATAAAGGGGTACCAAAACCAAATAGAAATGATACATCTCTACCGCTGCTTATTGACTTAGAAAATAACATATTAACATTATCCATGCTCAATCATATTTTTATTTCTTTTGTTAAATGTTTCCCAATTACATTTTTATCTAGTTCCTTTGGCACTTCTTGTCCATGGGCTTGATACTTCTGGAGTGGTGGATAGGGGAAGTCTTGGAATTTGGACCTGAGGTCCTATCTTACCTTTGTCATCTCTTGGCTCTATGAGCCTTGGGCAACTCATAACTCCTCAGAGCTCCAGCAATTGACAATCTAAAGTAGAAGACCGTGACTCTTCTTTAGGAGTTTCTTACACCAATGAAACTTTTGTTGCTGTTCAGTTGTCTTCAATTGTGTCCAACTCTTTGTGATCTCATTTGGGGTTTTCTTGGCAAAGATTCTGAAGTGCTTTGCCATTTCTTTCTCTAGTTCATTTTACAGATGAAGAAACTGAGGCAAACACATTTAAGTGACTTGCCCAGAGTCACACAACTAGTAAGTGTCTGAACCAGTTTTTGAACTCAAGGACTCTGTCTTCCATACCTCCTAGCTGCCAATGAAACTTTAAGTCTTAGAAAAAGAAAAAAAGAAGACAGAAGTGTCCTGGACTATAGAGACAATACATTGTATTCTGCCTTGACCTGACCAGACTATATCTGAGTATTATGTTCAGCTCTGAACACCATATTTTGGGAAGTATATTGATAAGCTGGAGAGCAGGCAGAGGAGAGTAACCAGGGTGGTGAAGGAATTCCCTTTGGGAATGTGTGAAGTCTTCTGATGTCTCTTCAGTAAAAATGTTTTTAAATGAACAAAATAAAATACATAGGATTACAAAGGAAACAAATTATAATGAAATATAGTTATCAAAAAAATATTTTTTAAAATAAGGTCACATGAGAGTAGCTAATTGGTACAGTGGACAGATAGGTCACTGTCCCTGGAGTCAGAAGAACCTGAGTTCAAATCCCACCTCAGATACTTGTTAGCTGTGTGACCCTAAGCAAGTCATTTAATCTTGATGGCCTCAAAAAAAAAGCTCACAATCCCTTGGTTAAGAACTATGGGTTCTTAATGTTTTAGAGTATAAAAATAAAAGCAGTATCCTATCAGGTCTCAGTGAAACTGGTGAGATCATATTCCTCTCCTGGCATCTGGCTTGCTAGTTCAGCTTACTTATAAGCTGCACTTTGTGAATTTGTGTATAGTCTCCTGAGGCCATAGGTTTTACAGGCTCCTTTCTTGGCTTTTGACTCTTGTACATTTCTGAGTATCTCCACTGCTACTATTTTTCTTAGCTTGATAATTGTTATCTAGGGTATCTTCCCTTTTAGTTTAAAGCCTTTTGGTTTGATTCTGTATCATATCAGCTCTTGTCAAGTTCATAGCATTGCAGCTCAGAAATTTGTCCTTTCTGTATTTTAAACAGAAATCTGAATAACACTCTCCAACACTATTCTTCTTTTAAAAAAAAATTTTATTTAACTTTTAATTTATGAAATAAAACAATCAATTTCATAACAGTACAATAAAAAAAGATGATTGCACATAAAACTGCAAATCTTTTATGTACAACTTGATATTCCTCTTAAATGTATAATAGTTATCATGTATATTCCTTTTTTCCTTTTTTTCTTAGCTCCCCCCGCCCACCTTAGTGATGGCCGCCATTAAACACATTATCTTCTTAACCAAGTTCTCATTTTTCAGCTCTTTCTCTTCTGAATAAATCCCTTGCCTTTGGTGGAAGGAGGTGAGAATGACACGTTTCCTAAGTTGCTTCTGAAATCATCATCTGTTCCCATGTGAACCATCAGAAGAAGGTGCTCTGGTTTGGTGACTCTTGCAAGGGTCTCTATCAGGTCCTGGGTATCTTCCCTAGGAAAATAGCAGACCTCTCTATTTTTTCTTTATTAAGTTGCCTTCAGTTGTTTGTCCTTTGTTTTCGAAGGGGACCAATGATAATCATCTTTCAGTTAGCAACCCACCTAAACCTAGTGCCTTCTTCTTTTGAACTCTTTTGGATGATTTCACTCCCAACAGCACCCATAGACAAATAGGGTCAATTCTTGCAGGACAAGCAGTTGCTTTCTTTTTAGGAGGTTCAGTTTTCTCCTCTGAGAAGAGTCTTATATTTGATTCTAACCTCAAATTTGTTTTTCTCTATGATGTTCCTCTATCCTCTGCCTCCTGACTCAGGACAAGAATCCCCTCTGTCTCTTCAGATTCTTTTCTTTTATCATAGAAACCTTTCTGACATTTTAAAAAAAGAAACATTTTGTTCTTCCTGATAATTACAAAAAAAGGAGAGATATCTCTGGAGCTTCTAACGTTCTTTCCCAGGAGGGAAACCATTCTGAAGTTTGAACATACATAGTCATTTGCCCTTGGAAAAAAAATATAAACCTCATTCACTCTATCTGGGTCATTGTAAAATCCTCCCCATTTTGTCTAATTGAGAAAGAGGTCTTGGACTGAAGAAATAATGAGAGGCAATTGATAATTTGCTGCCAGAAATTTGTCTCAATTATTCTAGTTATTAGGGTTTTCTCTTTTTGTCAAATTGCTTTTTTATATATTTATCTGTGTATATACTGTCTATTAATAATAATAATAGCTAGTATTTATGTGGTATCTTAGGTTTGTAAAATGCTTTACAAGTATTAATCCTCAGTGGGAAGAGCTGTTACTGTTCATAGATAAGGAAACTGAGGCAAAGAAGTTAACTGACTTGCCCAGGGTCATATAACTACAAAGCATTTGAAATAGGATTCAAACTCAAAACTTCTTGATTTCAAGTCAAGCATTCTAACCACTCGTCCACCTAACTACCTCTGTACAATGCAAACTCTTTAGATAATGCTTCAAAGCAATAAAACCCCAGTGCCTAGCAAGGTGCTTTGCACATAGTAGGTGCTTAATAAATGTTTAATTGAATGAAACTTAGAGATCATCTAGTCTGACCCCTTCATTTTACATATAAGAAAACAAAAGTCTAAGAAAATAGTGATTTGATATTTGAACTTGGGCTTTCTGAGCTCAGCATCCAGCAGAGGGCAAAGGAGATGGTAAATAGCCTGCAAAGTTGCCATATTAGGATTAGTTGAAAAAAACTAGGGATATTTATCTTGGAGAAGAGAATTTTGAGCTGCGGCATAATAGCCATCTTTGAATATTTGAAGGAGAGTCATATGTCAGAGGGATTAGACTTGGCTGGCCATCATGGCCCCACAGGGCAGAGCTAGGATCAATTAATGCAAGTTGCAAAGAAGTAAATTTAGGATTGATATAAAGGACAAAAAAAAAACAACTTGTTAGTAATTAGAGCTATTGGAAAGAGGAATGGGCTTCTTTGGGAAATGAAGACCTTGTTAGAGGTCAGGCAAAGGCTGTCTAGCCACTGGCTCAGATGTGACTAGTACCCCTGATTTCTAGCTAGCCTTTTACATGTGGTCTTTTCCATTAGAATGTTAGGGTCTTGAGGGTAGAGGATGTTTTTCTGCTTGTACTTTATTCCCATTGCTTAGCACAGTGCCTGGCATACAGACAATCTCTAATAAATATTTGTTAACCTGACAGCTACATAACAAATTATCCTACAGAATGTTTAGGAACTATCCACTTGGGAGAATGTTTGTGTCCTGCTCCCAAACATGTCCTTACGCCAAGCAATGAAACTCTTAACCAGTTTGTTGGGAGGAGAGAACTTTTCTTCCATCTCTAATTCTTAAGTTGGAGAAATTTGCTTCTTTCACTTGAAGGGACATCTGGTTATGGTGCCTGTTGACATGGGATGTTTCCTTAGGAGTAAAGACAACATCTTGGTCAAATTATGTATAAATCCCATGTAAATCCCTAGTATTGTATCCTACCTGGAGACAGGCTGACATATATCAGGGAGCCGACCATTTGTAGAAGTTAACTTGCCTCCCTAAAGTTTGGGCTACACCCCCTCCTTGTATTGAAATGTCAGTCTAATCACAAATTAGGACCAATGTTTCCTTTCTTAGTACAATGCAATGCTTGGTTCAAATTTTCTAAATAGCATTCAGGACTGATTAAATTCTTCATTTGAAGGTTCAGCTGCAAAATAGAGGATAGAATCACAGGTTTTGAACTGGAAGTGATCTTAAAGGCCAACAATCATCCTCATTTTACAGATGTGGAAGCTGAAGCAGAGAGAGGTTAAGTGAATCGTATCAGGATCATACAGGTAGTAAACGTCAGAGGCAGGATTTGTCAAGGGGAAGGAGGACTGGATCCTCTACTTTCCTTGAGAGCTCCCCTGATGCAGAGGATGGTGAGAATTATCCCTGATGAGTCTCACCCAGTCTTGAGAGGCAGTATGGAATACTTCTGGAGAGCTATCTAACTTTAGAGTCAAGGTAGCTTGGTTTCAAGTCTGGTCTCTTACACATATTGGCTATGTGACTTGGTGCTCCAGGGCAACTCTCTAGGAATATAAGGTACAGAAAAGGTACCAGGCTATATTGGGAGACGAAGTTTCTTCCCATGAAGAAATAACTCCCTAATTTGGTGAAATCACAGGTTTGAACAAAACAAAACAAGTAATTCTTATTCTCTGTGCCCTCTCTGCATTTTATTTGATTTTGTACAACTGTGTTATCTTATACTTTTTGATGTATTGCTTTCAGAATCTCTCTGACACTTTTTTTAGCTGCCTCACCATGGTTTTGTCATTTACCTCTTTGATATTCAGAGATATTCCGTCTGCCCTCAAAAAAGTGAGAAATGCAGTGTTTTACCTCCAACAACCAGTAGACTGCTTGCATCTAGAAGTTTAACTGAATCACCCAGGAGTTTTGGTGTAGTGTAGATGCAGTCAAGGAAAGTACTCTACTTCCCTTATCTTAACATGAGAACAAGCGCATGGGTTTTGGCATTCTGTATTTGGTTCATTGTTTTCAATTTTTCTCCCAAAAGCTCTTTTAGCTGGAAGCAGTCAGCGCAGTCTGTGTTTTTTCCTTAGTCACCAGTGTTGCTCAAAGATATGAGAATAAAATCCATTGTCTGAGTTCCAGTTCCCTCATTAAATTTACAGCTAAGCTAGTTGAACTAAGGACTCACAGGAGGAGCCATGGGCAAGCGGTTCAAGGAACTGCCCCGGGGCTCAATTTTATATCCTTAATGACCTTTGGTGGGTCCAGGAAATGGATTTGGAGCTTCTGGTAGGGGAAGGTCTTAGCCTAATAAACCCTCAAGTTAGTGAGTCAGGAAACAGGGCCTGCTATGTATTCAGCATTCTGGTGACTGCGGTGGAGAGTTAAGAGTTTTGAGCATAGATCTCCTCTGTGGTCTGGAGCTGAGAGTAGGGGACTGTGGCGTAAGCATTACTGTCTAAATATAAAACTACTTCCAAGAACAGAGCCAATAAAGTAAGGTGAGCTATAGCTCACAAGACTAAAGGTCCAACCCACCTCTTCCATTTCTGGTCAGTGATAATACAGGATTAAAATGGAATTTGTGATGCTGGTAAACACATCCCCTTGTTGTTGCCTGTACACTGAAAAGAATATAGGTAATTTCCCTATATAAATAAGGAGTAGTATTTGATTATTAAAGGCCAAAACCAAATTGATCATTCATACCATAAGTGGATTAGCGGAAAACAATAAATTAACACTAATGGTACACACAAAAAATCTTTCTTTTAAACAAGTATAGTATATAAATAATTCCTTTACAGGCTGCTTAGCAAAAAGTCAGGGGTAGAGTATGTGGAAGGATTCATATGTCCCCAAGGTATATACTTACCCATTTATATGTTGTCTTTTGCCTCTTTTTGTATCCACAGTGCTTAGCATAGTGCCAGAAATGTAGCAGGTACTTAATAAATATTTATTTGTGGTGATGGTGGTGGTGATGATGATAAATTATATCCCCCAGGATGTGACTCCATGAGAGCAGACACTATTCGCATCTTTAGCACCTAACACAGAGATTTGCACATGGTAGCCGCTTGATGAATGATTGTGTGGATGAACTTTATTGACCATCAAATGGGCCCAAGACCAGAAAGAGGCTACACTTGGTCTCTCACTGACATGAAGGCCAAAAGAGAGCATAGCAAAAGCTTCCTAAAATCTCTAAACAAACTGCTTCCTAGCTAATCTATGAGGACTTCAGAGAGAGAGAGTGACCTTCCTTAATTCTCCATTAAAAGATGGAAATGTGGTGTGATGGAAAGAGTTTTAAAGAATTACAAAAGTAAAATGGGTTGTTTTGGGAGGTTGTGGGTTCTCTGGAGGTCTTCAGGTGAAGGCTGAATGACCCCTTATCAGGTGTGGCAGGAAAGAGGGGCCTCTATTCAAGTATATATTAAACCAGATAACCTCTGATAACTTCCTGTTTTTCTATGATTCAGTGATATTATTTCTATTTTAAGAGCATTGGACTTGTAATCAGAAGACTTAGGTTTGGTCTTAGGTCCATCACAGACTGTCGTATGACTTTGGACAAGTCAGTAATCTCACTATAAAAATGGGAATTTTTAATATTGACACTACCTCCCTCCCAGGGTCATTGTAAGTATCAAAGAAGATATTAAACTCAATCTATCTCCCCAAGGTTACAGCTCCATCTTATTAGTGGTAGCTAAATGATTCAGTCAATAGAATAGTGGACATAGAATCAAGAAGTCCTGTTTCAAATTCAGCCTTAGACACTTACTATCTTGTGTTCATCCTTTGCTGCCAAAAAAGACCATGCCATCAGAGAAATGATGACATGACTTGCACTTGACTTTGCTTTAAGTGAGGGAGGGCTGTGCAGGTCACCAGCTTCACTTCTCCTCCAGAGCCATCTGAATCCAGTGACCAGACATTCATCCGGATGACTGGAGATGACCCAGGATGCATTGGGAGACCTTGACTCCTTTAGGCCAGTCTATGCAGGTACTCATTTAGGGTGAGGTAACACCCATTCATTGAATGCGCCCTGTTTAGGAAGTAACCAGGGCATGGACCCTTTAATGAGGCAAAGAAAAAGAAAGACATCAGACTGGGATGGAAACAGCAAGAGTTACTATTGACGTCACCCAGGGAAAGTCTCAACCTCTCTGTTAATGAACATAATAAAGCACCTAACTCTCAGTGCTATTGTAAGGATAACATTAGATAATATTTGTAAAGCACTTTGCAAGCCTTAAAGATTTATATAAATGATGGCTAGCAGATATGTGGAATGATCATGGACTGACTCTCCCTCACCTACCCCTCCTAATTGAATCTACTCAGTTATGCCAATAAAAAGGTGATGAATGATGGAATAGGAGAGATGAAGGAAAGAAAGAAATGAAAAACGACAGAAAAGTGTTTTGGTCCTGAGGACTCAGGCAGACATTGAAAACTAAGAAATGGAGCTGGTTCAGGGGGATGATAAATGAGGTATATTGATTTTGAGATTACAGCAGTTAGTAGTTAGAGATGTTGGACTGAAGGTGGGAGAATTCAGACTTATCATGCTCTGAGTATACTACAAAGCAGAAGTTCCAAAGCCCTGAATGACAACGAATCCCCCTCACCTCACATTGGAGGCTACCTTTTAATACTAAATCTAGCTTGGTTCAAGCTTCATCTATACCTGACTATGTCTCTGAGATTACTGCTTTGGGGAATGTTTAATGTTATACTAATAGAAATATAGAGTCCCAAATGAAGAAATTGTCTTTTTTTCTTTCTATTGATCAGACCACAACCGCAGGATGGTACCACATTTTGAAGAGGGATGATGTCAAATCAGGCTGGTAAAGGGACTTGAAACCATGTCAAATAGAAATCAGTCAAAAGAGCAGGTGATGAGATGACTTAGAACCAGGGCCATGATAGCTGTCTTCAAATATTTGATGGATTTATGTACATGGGAAAGTAATTACGCTTACTTTGCTTGGCTCCCAGGGGCAGAATGGGATCCTTGGTTGCATGTGAGAGGGAAATATCTTTTGGTTCAATATATGGATGAACTTTCCAGGAACTGGAATCATCCAAAAATATAATGAGATGCCTTGGGAAGTTAAGGCTTGTTATCACTAGAGGTCTCTAAATAAAGACCAGACACATGCTTCTGATATGCTTCCAAATCTAAAATTCAGTGATTCTAAGACTTGAAATAATTCTGTTGGGTCAATGGTGCTCTAAAAAGTAACTAATGGCACTTCTATTAAACCCAAGTCTCCCTGCTTTATATTCTTGCACTCATTGCACAGTCATCGAAGATGAATACTGGTCAATCAATGAACCTCAAATGCTAAGTATGAATTCAAGGAATGTTAATGGTAGAACTAACTACCCTATCAGCTACAACCACAGCTACAGTCTCCAAATAGCTCTGAAATTCAAGTGGAAATATAATTACAAGACTGGAATGATGAGCACGTTGAGGTTCAGTGGGTTTATTTTTCAGCAGAGACAAAATTCATAGTAAACATCCTGGAACTGAGCTCGTGAGTAAACATACTTGTATTATAATAATTATTAACAGTATAATAGTAATAATAGTAATAGCAAAGTCATCTTTGCTATTTTTAAATATCAAAGTATCTCAGTGTGCTCCCCACCCCCCATTTTTTAATGAGGGCATAAAGGCCAGTACATTCCCTGGATTTGACTAATAGTTGAGAGAAAGAAGATATGAAGCTGAGCAAAAATCATATGTAGTCAAAGAATATGAACAAACGGTTCTCAAAAGATGAATTACAAACTTAACAATGTAAACAGTTTGACCTATACAACATGCTTTATTATCCAGTGTGTGGTAATGGAAAGAACACTGGATTTTGAGTCAGAAGGCCTAGCTTTAAATCCTACCTCTGATCCTTGTTAGCTATGTGACTTGGGGCAAATCATTTCCCTCTGAAGTCTGTTTCCTTGTCCATAAAACAAGTTTATGCTAGCTAATTTCTGCAGCCCCTCTCTGTTCTAAATCTATGGCCCTCCTTTTACTGATAAGGAAGCTGGGGCTTAGTGAGATTATATGACTGCCCAAAGTCAAGTGTGTGGCATGACTGGAATTCACACCCACGTCTTCTGATAGGAAGTCCAATTTTCTATTTCCTCCATGTGATGAGCACTTACTCAATTTCTAGAAAGCTTATCAGTTTAAAGAGCCAAGATATTTAATATTGGAATAGAAATTTAGGCCTCATGTTATCACTTTTTGTCATAGGTGCTTTCTCCTTTAGTTAAAGATTTTTTGCATCTCTTGAAGTCTGGGTTAAATAGGAAATGTTCATCAAGACAGAAATATTGTTACTGAAATCTCCTTAACTCTTCTATTGGCATTTTTTAGGCAAGGAGGAATAAGGGGAAAAGGAAGAGGGTCCTCTTTTTTTTGTTCATAACCTTCACTCCACAACAAAACTCAAAGACTTCTAAAAATCATTTAAAGATAGAAATAGAATTGCTCCCTAATATCACTTGTGTTAAATGTTTTTTTGATCAATCCCACTATCATTGTCTGTTTCTGGATGCTCTTTTAATGGACACTAATAAGTGGAATTATAGAGCCGGAAATGGCCTTAACAAGTCATCTCGTCCAAGCTCCTGCTTTCAGGTAGGTGAACAACCAGCCAGTTGAAGATAAATGACTTTCTTTCCTTTTCTTAAAAATTTCTGGAGATACCAGCTCCAATCCTCTGCCACCCATTCCAATGAGATTTTTCTATTCAGAACCATGTCTCTCCCACAGATCATTGGAAGTTTGGGCAGAACTTCTGGTGTTGTAGTTAGTATAGCACACCTAATCGTAGTGCCATACCTAATCTTGCCATCTCTGAAGCTCTTCTGCAAAGGATTTATCTCAGTTTTTGTAACTATCTACTGGATGCATTCAAAGGCCTTAGGGTCAGTACAGCAGCAGTCAGAGTCAAAAACCGGAATGAAATTGTTGTGGTTCGATGAATTTGATATGGCTGAGTGGATGTAACACTTAAAAAGAAAGATTAGTGAGATGATTGCTATTGCCTTCAATTCATTTTGCCTGTGTCAGGTCATTTCAAGGCACAGGTTCTCTCTCACTGCGGTGATTTCAATGTTTGAGAAAGGTAGAATAAAGTTCAACTTAGTTTATTGTTTTTGGAGAGTCCCTTTCACTTCTTTCTATAAGGTTAAGTCCATGAAGTACAGAAGCATCATGGGTAAGAGAGATCAGTTTTTTGCTGCTTCCTCATAAAGGGAATCAAAACAACCCACTTGACCAGAAAAATGACCAAGTCGGCATCATAAAGGCAGCTTGTTTGTTTCAGAAATTCTGAGCTCTATATTTTCACTAGTAATGTCACTTAGAAGTACTTCTGAATATTAATTGAGGAAACATACATTCGCAGAGTTGTTTTCTTCTTAGAATGATTCTTTCCTACTGGGTTGTTCACACATAATTTCTTACGGTGGAGACTCTGACTTCCCACTCTAAGGGGAGGCACTTTCTCCCATTCCCTCATCTGCTTTCTTACTCTTAAAGTTTTATTTTCCTGTCATCACCTTTAGTATCCTTTCCTGAACCTTTTTCCTTTCAAAGAAAAAGAAGTAGCCACTGAATAAAAATATTTAAAATCATAACTAGGACTGGAAGACAACTCTGACGCTGTCTGGTTCAACTTTTCCTGTATGACCTAGGGCAGATCAATTTACTTGCAGAAATGGAGAGTGTTGGGACTAGATCCTCACCAAGGTCCCTTTCAGCTCTAACTCTGTCATTCTACTTATTGAAGCTAGTGAATGAGCCCACACTTTCTCCCATCTCCGTATGACTCATACTCAGAAGACTTTCTGGTGTTTCCCTTTCAGGAATGAATACTCTGAGGTTTAAAAATTGAAATCAAATGTATATGTGTATGTTTATATCTATAGCTATAAAGAAACATATCTATGCTTTATTGTAGCCTTTGGGGGGTTGGGGAAAGGGAAACAAAGAGCAAAGTAAAAAAGTTCACAGCAGAGAACAAAAGAACTCACAAAGAAGCAAAGATGGACAATTTTCAATACAAGTATTGTTTATCATACAGGCTTACTTGAAATGAAAATTTGTTATTATGTAATTTGAATCCTCTCTTATAGTCTGCTTTGCACATGACATGTTTCTTTTCTTTTTAACTTTGTTATTTAAGTTCCAATATTTAAGTTTATGATATTCTTTAGGTTCTTTTTTCTATTCTGTATTTGTGTTCTGGTGTTTGAGTCTAAAATAAATTTTTTTTTTAAAAGTAAAAAAATTGAAATCAAGATTCTGGATTTTAGAGAAAAAATACTAGCCATTCTGCTAACAAGTTCAGAGGAGATAGAATAAATTTCACTGTTTCCTATGTGGTAGATTTAGATCCTATTTCTTTTCTGAAGAACTCAAAGGCATCTCAGATTCTTCAGTACGGAAAAATGGTCTTTTAATTCTAATTTAATTATTAATTCATTAAAAATTTAATGGTCTTAATAATTTAACTGAAAGACCTTGGGAATCATATTGATTTCATGGGACTTCTTCCAACTCTCCTCAGTTTTCTTGCTTTATCTTTTTTCTGACTGCTTTGACTGGTGATATAGACTAACACAAATTCAACTAGACCAATAGCCCAATATATCTAGCCAGGATTCAGTACAGACTCTCAGATCATACTTCATATACTACACTGCAGTCCACCTCCAATTTTCACCTCTTCCTTTACACACTGATCAAATCAATATTCTCATTGTTCTTACCTAATGAATCAACTCAGTATCTTTCTGATGCTTCCAGTATAGTTGTGTTTTCTCCATCTATTAGAATTTAAGTTCCTAAAAGGCAAGGACTACTTAATCTTACCTTCATATCCCTACTGCAGGACACATACAATCATAGTTTTTGAGCTGGAAGGGACCTTAGAAACCTCTGCATTTTTTAATTAAAGAAACTGAGACCAGGAAAATTAAGAAGCTAGCCCAAGGTCACATGGATAATAAACCTCAGAGGTAGGATTAGAACCCAGTCCTCATACTCAAGTCTATGCTTTATTCACTGGGTCAGACTGCCTTTCATGGTGAGAAATGGGAGTTTACAAATGCTTGTTGAATTAAATTTCTCCTATGACCCAGATTGGGCATTTCTACTCAGATTTTATTCTGTCAAGGTCTGATGAAATTGGTCAAACAAGGCATCTTGTAAAGGAAACTCAACTGAAGCTCATCTTAGTCAGTGGTTTCGAATGGATTCTTAGTCATCTGTGTATTTTCCTTTGAAAACAGAGCAGTTTGTTCACTGAGTTTTTGCTGAACTAGACTTTTTTCCCCATAGCTAATCATGCTGAGAAGCATGCTAATTGCTTATTTTGGTCTCCATACTTGTTTTGGTAAAAGATTTCAAATCCACATGGTAATTCTTGTTAGGGGTGTTAGCAGCGATTAACATAGCAGTTTTCTGCTAAACTGGATTTTTTTGCTTGCTAAATCTTGCCCAATTTCATTGAACTAATTGTTTATTTTGGCTTCCAGATCTGTTTTGGTGAAAGATTTTGAGTTGTAATTCTTGTTACCAAGGTATCAGCAGTAATAAAGCCTTGGGTACCTTTAGGGAGAGAAAGTACAGAGTTAGGAGTACAGTCTGAAAAGCAATGAAGACAGGGTTGGCCTGGATAAAATGGAGGTTCTGGGAGAAATCAATCTAAGGCCCCAGGCATGGAGAGAGCTTCCAACACAAGAAGTCTAAGGGTGATGTGAGTTTCTTGGGTGAAGAAGATTTTGGGGGATGATGGAGAATGTCTGTACAGAGTCAGGAATGCAGTTTGGAGAAGAGCCAAAATCCCACAAAATTTACTTGGGAAATTTGCTTTGATTGACTGTGCATATTTGTTATGTGACACAAGTTGCAAAGGCCATTGGGATGGAACTCTTTCCTTAATAATGGAGATCAATGCCCATACCTGTGTGAAGAGCAGGGCACAGTTGGTGAGAGTGGGAGAGAGAGGTCTTTGGTTCTCTTTAAGGTTGAGAGTGGGATAGAGGAAAATGTAGGCTTTTCAGGTCTCTTCAGGCTTTTTGGGGCTTTGCAGTCACTTTAGGTCCTTTTGGCTTCCAGCTCTGGGGGAGAAGATGGAAAACCCCAAACCCACTTCAGGGTGATGAAGGAAAAGACTCTGGGAAGAAGCTGACATGAGAGTAGGTGGCAGTCTCCAACATGTCCCTATCTCCAGCTTGCTACCCTAAAGACTTCTGGAAATTTCCCCGTGGGTAAGATCCAGGATTCTCTCTCTTGGTTGAGGTAAGCTACCTCACTCTCAAAGGGAGAGTTCCTTCAATATAGATTATCTGATATATATTCTCCAATGTATACATTCTCTGATTTCTGTTTTACTATCAACTTGGATAAATGGGTTTCCTTGCTACCTACTCTGTGTGTTCATTGTGGAAAACTGGTATTTGATGAAGAAGGGGTAAAACCTTGGAACAGGGTCCTGCTTCCTTCATTAATGAAAAAAATCACAAGTTAACTTATACTTGAAAACTACATCCCTTAGAACAGGGGTGGGTAACCTGTACCCTCGAGGGCACATGTGGCTTTCTAGGTCCTTAGGTCTGGCCTTTTGACTGAGTCCAAGTTTTACAGAACAAATCTTTTTATTCAGGAGATTTGTTCTGTGAAGTTTGGATTCAGTCAAAGGGTGGCACTTGAGGACCTAGAGGGCTACATGTGACCTTGACACCACAGGTCCCCACCCATGCCTTAGAGTAACAATATTTAAGGGAGTGGGTTGGTATAATTTTAGCCCAGTGTTCTCTCTTTCTGAGGAAATTTGAATGACCAAGCTTCTGGAACCAATCTCTGCTTCCCCTCCTGGCAGGAAAAAGTTTCCCTTGGAGAAGGGCGAGGGGAGAAGAGTCTGTTCTACCTCCCTTGTTCTATGATTGCAGTTCAACCGACAATTTAAGGCTTACAACCAAGGATAACTTCCTCTGCAAAGATGAGTATAACTCTACAAGGGGAAAAAAAAACAAACCAGATCTAGCATAAAGGGTTTACAAGTATTTCTGATGAAAAGATCAGAGTTGAGTAGAAATTTTGAAATAAAAACATGAGAAACTTAAAAAGATATATGTATTTGAGCATTTGGAAGGGGCTACATGATGATGTAGTTACTAACATTCTAATAGAGGGAGAAGAAAATAAGTGTTCCTTCAGAACTTTAATGTCCTCAAAGGTTATTGAGAGAGAGTTAGACCAGAAAAACAAAGATCTGGGTGTGCACTGGTACTGTTCTAAGTGTTTGAAGAGGGGAAATAGACAAGAAGGCAAAGGAATACACTAGTGTAAAAAGGAGGAAGAAGGCACAGTGAAACTTGCTATTTCTCATAATTATGGTGCATGGAATGAAGAGGAAGGGATGAGGGAAGTGCATATCAAATGAATCTCATCTCTCTTTAATAGAAGGAGGGGTATACACACACACACACACACACACAGAGATGTACAGAATTTGGTACAGAAATAGATTAAACCAAAAAGGGAAACAAGGGAGAGATTGGAAGGGAGAAGGGAGAGTAATTAAGAAGGAGGGTAATATCTGAGAGGAAATAGTAACAATCAAAGCAGACTTGCTGATCCGGAGAAAGGAGTAAAGTTGGGGAAAGGGTGAAGTAGAGAACTAGAATCTAAGACAACATGGGAAATGACTAAACAAATTATGAGACATGAATATAATGGAGTATTATTACACTGTAAGAAATGATGAACATTTTGGAGAATCCTGAGTAGTATGAACTGATGCAGAATAAAGACAAGAACCAGAATAATTTGTGCTAGGACAGTGAAGTTGTAAAAAAAATGATTATGAAAGATGTGAGAACTTAGTTCAATGCAAGAACAAACCATGTCTCCACAGGATCTATGACAAAATATGTTATCCACCACCTGACAGAAAAACAATGGAAACAAGATATAGAAAGAGAAAAACATTTTTGGATATAGTCACTATATGGATTTGTTTAATTTGAATATACTTATATGTTGCAAAGGTTTTTTTTTTCTTTCTTTCACTTGGTTTTCAAGGCGGAGGGTGTATATAAAGGATTAGCAATAGTGATGCCAAAGAAAAAGGAGGACCAATTTTTAAATGCACAGAAGAAGACAAATGGAAATTTAGAAGGAAGCACAAAGAAACTGGACAGTTTTGAAAGTAATTTGTAGAAATATATACATATGTATGTGTGCATGTATTTCTTTTAAAAGGAGGTGACATGCACAAATTGTTTCATATAGAATCTTTTTTTGTATTTTGCTGTATATTTGGTGTGTATGGAAATGTCTTTTTATGTTGGTCATAATAAAAATCTTTTAAGAAAAAGTATTCCACTGTGTATAATGTCTTCTGACTGTAAAAAAAAAATTAATTCTGTAGAACAAAATATTGCCTTGTAGGTTTGCCTCCTACAAGGTGTCTCCCATACATCTTTCAAGATCATACAAGATTCTGTGAAAGAAGAATAATGGAAATAACTGTGAAATAATCTTGATTGTTCATATCAAACAAGACATGAAAAAAGGAGGCTTCAGTTTATCAAAAATTCCCACTATCATGATGGATGTCCAGCACACATCCAAATCAAAGCAGTATTTTCTATAGTTGATTTGGTTTCCTAGAGTTTCCTATTGTCATATTGTCCTGTGTTGATTATATGGAGAAAGTTGTAGTCTCCTAAGTGATATCCATGATAATACAAAAGAATCTGTCTTCATCATACAAAAGGGGAAAAACTAAGCAGATGAAGAAAGTCTATTATCTAGATTTTGATATGTAGTGGGATAGATGACTCATAGAGCTGGTCTATAAATCCATATATCTTGGACAGGCATAGGGGGATAGAAAGTTGGATTGCATTTGGGAAATTGTACAGTATTTTAAATGACCCAAAATTTCTTAGAAATAAAGGGCCATTTTAAAAAATAATTTGTATTGATATCTTTTGTTTTTGCTATTACCTAGACTTCCTAATGTGTCCCTTTCTCCTCCTCTTAGAGAGCAATCCTTATAACACAAAAGAAAAAAAAAGGAAAAAAAGCAATTCAGAAAAACTAGCCACCACATTGAAAAATGTTGATGTACTACACCCATAGTCCACTGCCACTTCAGCAAACAAGGGTGGGAGATGTCTTCTCATATCTTTTCTTTGGTCCTTATAATTCCATAGCATAGTTCAGTTATTTTGTTGTTCTTTCAAATTACATAGGATTTGGAGCATAGGAGTTGAAGTCAGAAAAGCCCAAGTTCAAATCCTACCTCAGACATTATTATTAGCTATGTGATCCTGGGCAAGTCATTGAACTGTGCCTTGGTTTCCTCATATGTAAAATGGGGATAATTATATTATCTGTCTCCCAGGGTAGTTGTGAGGATTAAATGAGATAATATTTGTAAAAAGCTTGGCAAACCTTAAAGTTCTATATAAATGCTAGCTATTATTAGTCACTGTATATTTTGTTTTTCCTATTTCTACTTCACTTTGCATCAATTCATAGATCTTCTTATGCTTCTCTTTATTATCATTTATCTTTTCTTATAGAATAGTATTCCATTTGGTTCGTGTAACATAACTTGGTGAGCCATTCTCCAATGAGGTTTATATGTATACGTGTGTGTGTGTACGTGTGTGTTCTTCTAGTCATTCTGTATGTCTTTGAGTATGAGACTTCATTAATCTTTGTAGAATGAAAGCCAGCTTCTTGTCACTTAAGAACAGCATGGGAGAAGTGGTATAAAGGGTATCTCGAGAAATGTATGATTGGAAAAAGGAAAGGTTGATCATGTAATAATAGGGAGGAGTAAATAGAGAGAACCCCCATATTTCTTGACATTCATGCAATGCCAGCAGATCTAGAGAAAGTCTTAGGGACACTGGGTGAACTCCTAATGTAGGATTAACAGGAAAATATAGAAAGGAGCTGCACAGAATCAGAAAGTATGAGTGTGCTGCAATCTGTCTCTTTAGAGGAATATTCTCACCAAGTAGCTCATAGGTCTATCAAAGTTTTGAAATATAAGTATCTTCCTAATATAGAGATCATTCTCTGTGGAAGAGAAATTAAGGCTAATATAAGAGTCAACTAGTTCTGACACATGATCTTTTATCCATCGATTGTCTTGAGCATGAGTTCTATCCTTTCCTCTTGTTCCCAACATAACTATTTTTTAAAAACCCTTTTTGTTTTCTTTAACATTCAGCACTAATCTCAGATCATTTGGGGCTTTAACTGGCACCATTCTTACAGAAATGTTACTGTTTTTTATTTATCTTTCTCTTGTCTGCCCTGGCTGCCATCTTCTATACTTATCTTTCTTAAGAATCAGAGTTAATTAATGAAATTTCTGAGGAACCTCATTATTCTTTTTAGATGACTCCTCCCTTTTTTTCTTTTTTTGGGAATATTTTCCTTTTATATCTCATAATTTCATTCTTGACTGCTTTCTCTTCCTTGTCAGTCAACTTTTCCAATATAATTTGAGGCCGCAGAATTTTGCCTACCCTCCAGTCTAATCCAATAAACATTTACTGAGCCCTTACTACCTGTCAGGCACTGTACTAAACATTGAAGATACAATTAATTAAAAGGTCAGTCCTGCTCTCAAGGAGCTTACAATCTAATGATCCTTCCTCTGAATGCTTTGAAACCTAGTGTCCCAAAATCCAGAGAGGACAGCACTTGATACTCAACTTTGGTCTCCTTTGCCACAAATTCTGAAGTCAAGTGACCACTTACTTTCACGGTTCTTATCATTTCCATTTAAATAACCAGTTCTTCTTTGCTGATCAGAACCAGACCCAGTATGACAATTCTCTTTGTTGACTTCTTTCACTTTTGAAGAATTAGATTATCAAGTCAAGGCAAGTATTTATAAGATGCTCTGCTTTTGGCAGAGAGAGCGCACCACCAGATGCCCAGGATAGTTGAAATGACACATCACTAGGATACCAGGTTTGTGAGTTGTTTTCCAAACTCCTTTCTTATTTCCTTTTCTATCCATGCAGTCTGTAGTATAGTCTGATGTAATATACACTCTTTTTTACCTCCATTGATCCTAGCCCATAGATGACCCTTCATCTCTTATCTCCATGACTTTGCATTGGCTGTTCTGATATCTGGAATACACTCCCTCCCCACCTTTGCCTCTTGGGAGCCTTAATATCCTTTAATACTCAGCTCTCTTGTTACCTTCTGCAAGAAGCCTTTCCTGGTCTACCTGCTAGTTTCTTCCCCCTAAAGTTACCTTGTATCTGCTCTCTATGTATTTTTTCTGTACATGTGCATGTGTTCATTGTCTTCCCTGCTACAATGTAAACTCCATAAGGAAAGAGACAATTTCACTTTTGTCTTAGGAACCCCAGCACCTAGCACATAAAATTTTGCCAGTTGATTGATTAAACTCAAAAGGAACTAAACAGCAACAGAAACTCAAAAGGAATAAATACACAGTATCCCTTTCATAATTGTTTCATTTTTATATAAGAAAAGTGATTATAGAAAAATGAATAAATGATTATAATCAAGCTCAGTTCCGTCATTTTCCTGGGTAGCCATTTCATGTGTAGGTAGTTACTAGTTCCCAATTCAGTGTAATATCTCATGACACTCTAATTCAAAGGGAGGTCCCAAAACTTACCAGTGTCATTGACAAAGGGCCTTAGTCACTTTCTTTAAAATTTGAGTGTCCAGTTCCCTTAACCATTAACACCTTTCCCCACTTAATTTTCTACTTGGTTGTTTGGTGTATCTTCCCTTTAGGGAAGAACACTTTAGATTTTTACTATGTGGAATTTCAAGGAACAGAAGCAGAACCCTATACTCAAATGATCCGTTCAACTCTTGGGTTTATTGATAGCATGCCAGCTGCCGTGCTAGGCAACGGATATGGTGTTCTGACCATCTTTTTACCATTCCAAGTCTCATTCGTCTAGTTTTTATCCTAAGAAAGCATATGTTCTGAGAAAGGCCTTACCCAGATACTGCAGGCTAATTCTGAGTGGCCTGAGGAAGTTAGGGTTATTGCTCCATACTCAGAAGGTCAAAGAAGGGAAGAAAGAAGGAATGAAAGAAGGAAGGAAGGAAGGAAGGAAGGAAGGAAGGAAGGAAGGAAGGAAGGAAGGAAGGAAGGAAGGAAGGAAGGAAGAAAGGAAGGAAGGAAGAAAAGAAGGAAGGAAGGAAGGAAGGAAGAAAAGAAGGAAGGAAGGAAGGAAGGAAGGAAAGAAGGAAGGAAGGAAGGAAAAATGAAAGAACTAAGCTTAATTTTAATCATTTATTGATTGTTCCATAATCACTTTTCTCATATAAAAATGAAATAGTTATGAAAGTAGTTCTGGGATACTGTATATTTATTCCTTTTAAGTTTCTGTTGCCGTTTGGTTCTTTTTGAGTTTAATCAATCAATTGGCAAGGAAAGAAAGAAGGAAGGAAGGGAAGAAAGGAAAGAAGGAAGGAAGGAAGAAAGAAAGAAAGAAAGGAAGGAAGGAAGGAAGGAAGAAAGAAAGAAAGAAAGAAAGAAAGAAAGAAAGAAAGAAAGAAAGAAAGAGAAAGAAAGAAAGAAAGAAAGAAAGAAAGAAAGAAAGAAAGAAAGAAAGAAGAAAATGAATATGTATCAAGAACTTACCATGAGACAGGCACTGGGCTAAGCAATTTTTAAATTTAAATTTTTTTTTTTTTACTATTCAGTACTCACAACAACCCTGGGAGGCAGGTGATATTATCTATCTCCATTTTACATATGGGGAAATTGAGGCAGCCAAGACACTCAGCTAGTAAATATCTGAGGCTGGATTTGAACCCAGGTCTTCCTGAATTCAGATTGGGCATTCTATTTACTGCAGCATTTTGTTGCCTTTAAGAAGAAATGGAAACTTTTACAAATGTAGGAATCTTGGAAGAACAGATCAAAAGCACCTCAGATTATACCAATCACAAGTAAACTAATCAAGGATAAACTTGGGGCTTGGAAAAAGTAAGGCCACATGTGGCCTTCTAGTCCCTCAAGTGTGGCCCTTTGACTGAGCCCAAGTTTTACAGAAGAAATCCTTGTATTAAGGGAATTTGTTCTGTGGAGTTTGGATTCAGTCAAAGAGACACACTTGAGGACCTAGAGGGCTACATGAGGCCTTAAGGCAACAGGTTCCCCACCCCTGCCCTATGGTGCTAAGTCCTCTCGGTAAGGGTCTCATCTAGCTGTTTTGGTCTATATGTCCCCCTCTGCTGCCTTTATCATATAGTATAACCAGGCTACAACACTTCTACCAAAGGTTATAATATTACTTTTTTCTCAGATCATCAATCTGATGTGAAGTGACACTTTTCTTTCTTTGACTTAGGTTTAAGAATGTACAAGAAGCACTGAAGAAGCAGAAGTGGCCCTAGGACTATGGTCTGATGTCCTGTCTTCTAACCCCTTTCTCCCTATTTAGGGAGGAACTATCTGATTTAAAGTTTCAATGTATAAATTAAAATCCTGGCACAAGTTATTTTACCTTTGCCATTCATTTATTTCACTTAGCACTATGCTCTATAATGGCATCTCTCCGATTGGCAACCACTTCAGACTTAATTGAGGAGGACAGCTGTGGCCAGACAAGCAGATGACAAGCTCTGATGCCTCTGGGAGCTATCCATAGCTGTGAAATAACAGCACCAGACTGGTTTTTAGTGGATGAGCCAGGAAGGTTCCAGGTGGGTTGACTCAATTGGAATGTACCCCTGTCTAAGAAGCTGTCTCCTGCTGGGCCCTGGCTAAATGGAGAAATCCTGAGACACCACAAGTGAGATTCTCATCATATTATTTCCAAACAGACTGGGACCACAGAGCCCCTTCTTATGAGAACTCCAGCACCACTTTGAAATGTAGTATGTAGCTGGCTAGCTCATGAGGTAGCATTTAAAGTCACCAGAACTGAAATTCTGAACCCACCCCAATCCACATCCTTTCTCTAAGTCCAGCTGGTTCTAGTCAACATTCTTCAGTCTGGCATGCCAGGAAGTTCAATTTTTTTCCAGGAGAATATAGACATGTCTTTCCCAGGATATTTTACTACCTTTGTTTTGGGGATTGATGGAATCAAGAAAATAGGAAAGCACATGAACATTTTGTGCTAGAGGTAGCAAGGAGACTCGTGACAAAGTCATCAGGCAACATAATAAAGTCATTAGATTTTTAGAATTCTTATTGTTTTGGGGTAATCTCAAGGGGTCCATTTTGGGACATAAATAGAGAGAAAGTCATGGACTGATGTCAGGTTTGGGCAACTACCTGACCCATCCTTGTTTGTGATCAAGACCATGAGGAAAAGGGGTGGTTTGTCAAACAATCAGATCCAAATGTGGAACATAATAAGGATCTGTTCAGTATATCAAGGGGCAGCTCCTGAGTAGGCCAGTCACTCACTAGAAATGACTCCTGTCCCAGTGGAAGCCTTCTGTCTGAGGCAGGAAGGGGTTGCTTTAGTTTCAAAGTCTATAAGTCTCTATGCCTACTTCAGACTTTCTGGATGTCCTTTCTTGACCTTTCTTATTCAAATTATCGCTTTCTAATTCTTTGTAATGTCTGACCCTAGACCATTTCCAGAGTTCTGATCTCTGCATCCACCTTGATTCCTATATACTTTCAGAGTCTGGACCATCCCTCTGACTTGTTTATATCTTTTGTGCCTTGTTATTACATTGGTTTTCCTGGTCCCTGACTTCCTGTGTTTCCTCTCTGACCATATCCTTTAATGAAAACAAGATCATGACTTTTGGTACAGTCTTCATACCCATGGTACATCATGACTTTGGTACAACATCAAAGTGCTTTGGTCACAGATTATTTCTAAAGATGTACTGTCCTCTTCTGCTCTGGAAATTGACAATAGTCTTACAATTTGGATCATGATATTACTGTTGCAGTCACAAAAATATCAGGAAACTACCACGTTATATGTTAAGAGGTTATCTATCTTGTGAAAAGTCTATGAAGATAAAGTATAGTATTGCTTGGGAATATGTATATAAATAGATCTAATATACACATTTTCATATATATGTGTATATATATGTATATACATGGGTGTGAGGTAAATATATATATATATATATACATACATATATGTCAGGGTCTGCTACCCTGACCGTCGCCTGGATACTTACCTTACCTGGTCTTCGGACATCTCCGGCCCCTCCGGTGAGGGAGGGGAATGACTAGACAGAGCACCCGAGTGGTAGATGCATGGCATTTATTGCTTACATGTTGAAGTAGGGAGAGAAGAGAGAGAACAAGCCCCAGATCCCAAGTTTAATACCTGCCCGAGCTCCTCCCATGTTCCTCCCCGTGGGTGGAGCCCACGCTGTTACTGAGGCGTTCCCAGTACCCTAGGGGCAGGTTAGCACCTCCAGGCGTCTCACTACCCTCACAGGAGGCCACGGTCCAGAGCCGGCCCTAACACATATATATGTATCTATAATTTCAGTTAAAGTTCAATTTCCTTTTAGTAAGGAATTTTCCCAATATATGTGAAGCTACTTTCTTGAAAGGTAATATACTGAAATCAACAGGCTTTTGGATTCCTGTCAGGAGTCTAGGAAGCCTGAGTTCAAATCGTGCCTTAGGCAGTTAATAGCTTTAATTGAACCTGGACATATATAATCTTTTGGAATCCTAATTTCCTTGTCTGTAAAATGTAAATAACAATAGCACCTATCTCAGATGTCTGCTGTGAGGGCTAAACAAGATAATATATGTAAAGCATTTTGCAAACCTTAATATAAATGGCAGTTATCATCATCATCAGTCATATTACCCTTCTGTATCTCAGTTTCTTTATCTGTAAAATGAGGAGGTTGGAATAGGTGAGCTCTAACTCTCTTCCAGCTCTCAATTTAGGGGTAACTAGATGGAGTAGTGGATAATGTGCAGACTTGGAACACTTGAATTCAAATTCTGCCTCAGACTTTTACTAATGGTATAACCTGGGCAAATTCCTCAATCTCTCTCAGCAGCAGTTTCCTCTTTTGTAAAATGAAGATGATAATAATGGCACTTAACTTTCTCAGAGCTATTGCAACAATCAAATGCAATCATACATGTAAAATGTGTTGTAAAACTGAAAGCAATATGTAATTGCTAATGATTTTCATCATTATTGCCCTATTACAGGGTTTCAGGGCACTTTATTATTAGAATATGTTTGGGAAAGATCCTGGCCAATCCAAAGTTTGAGACATCCTCAAATGAGGAAGGAAGGCAGCTTGGAAAGGACACAAATTTAAATGGGTCATAAGGAAATAAAAAGAGAGCCAGCTTCATTAAAGAATGAACAAGTCTGCCTGCTTCCATCCTTCCTGAGCTGGCAGAGTTCAAGGTACAAATGGATGGACCAAACCGAGAGGAGGTCATTTTGAAAGGATTCCATCCATCATGCCCACAGGAAATGAGCCTGGTTAGAAAAGCTCAGCTGGGCAGGAACAGTTCATTTTGGTTGGCTCACAGATTTTGGTTTATGAGTTTGTGAAGGAAGAAGTTCAGAGACTTCATTTTCACCAGATTTAATTGTCAGAAAACTGTAATCAATAGATACCTGACTCCCAGACTCATGTCCTCCAAGTCTAACTTTGAAATGTTCATTCCTTTGAGACGTGGCTTAAAGTCAAGTTCAATTGTCACTGGCCATTTCTCTCACTTGTTATTTGGTAAGTATCTCTCTCCCCTTTCTTCTCCTCTGGTTTAAGAAGGAGAGGGAGTGGGTTCTTTATCTTCACTGCTTCTTTTTCTAAATTTTCACTAACCATCTTTTTAATGATAGGTTCTTGAATTTACCCAGGAATTGAAGTCATGTTCACTGACCTACAGTTTGCTGTCTCTACTACCTTCCTTTTCAAATTGAGATATTTCCCTCTCATTTATTTATGGAAGGACAAAAATGGTTCTATTCCTGGGGTTTTCCTGTTACTTATTTTGCTACTGTGCTTCAATAAAATACTTTACCATTTGATCTATGTTTCCTACCTCGGCTTTGAAGCAGAGTCAGCCAATCAATCAATCAACATATATTTATTAATCACTCCCTATGTGCCAGTCACTGTACTAGGCTTTGGAGATATGAATACAATGAATGAAACTATCCTTACTCAAACAGAATTTTTATTCTCAGAAAGAGGTTAGAGGCACATATTTTTTTCACATTGAACTCAAGTTATGTTGAGAACCCAGAGCTGATTGGAAGATTTATTGCATACCCATTACTCAATCTTTAAGATTCATGTCAAGTGCTGCTTTCTCCACAAAGAGTTCTGATACCCTCCCAGTCAAGAATATTCTCCCTCTTCAGGCCTGTCATAGCACTAACTATGCTCTCTTTCATAATAAAGTATTTATTTAATAATAGGTTCCGGCCCAAACCTCACTTGGTTGTTGCTTGGATTTTGATGACTCAGAGTGAATGTAAATAGAAATTATTTCTGTTCTGGCCAGAAATCCTGGGGATCTTCCCTTCCCAGTTTGAAACCATCTTTTGCCTCATTTCTTACCTAGCCTTAAATCACTGAATGGGTGTTGTCCCAGACAAACTGAGACCTGGGAAAAATTTTGGCTTAGAAAGGTCAAGGTCTCTTGCCGCATTTGGGGTCACCTCCAGTCCTCCTGACCTCTTGCCAGTGGACTCTGATGGCCCTAGAGGAGATAGTGAGGCTGATGACTTTGCACAGTCTTGCTTCACTTAAATCCAATTCACTTGTAAGTCAAGACATCAGTATCCTGTCATTGGTCCTCTTCAAGACAAAGGCAAGCAACAACCGCAATGTATGTATATGATCCCAGCAGTTTGATTTTTGGATTCAACTCTGCTACACAGTTCACACTTGAAGTAAGGGTCTAAGTATAACTTATTGATACCAAAACAAAAGTAAGTGAGGATATGTGCCGATCTTCCCCAAGGCCACCTGGAGCCCAGCTATAAATCCAGATATGGGATGCCTAACTGTACATATGAGGTCCACCCACGAGCAGGTCAGCTTTGCCAGGATGGCAGACTGATCTTGGACTGCCTAACTACCTCTGACTCCATGAGTATATTCCTTCTTATGTGAAGCAAAGAAGGTTCATTTTATAAATGTACCAGTCAGGAATTAGAAAACCCAGATAATTGTGAGTATCAGAAGTAAGCAGATAAGAAGGCATATCTTAGTTGTTTTTGTTATTTTCCTAAGTGATGATACCTAGGCACCCATCAGCCACTTTGGATTTTCCTATCAGCATGTTGTTCTCTCTGTCCACCTTTTCCCCTCAATCCTTTTTCCCCAGGAAGTCACCAATTCTGGCCAGGTAGCCTCAAAATTTTATCTTTCCTACTAAATTATGTGCTGCATGAGGGCAGGGACTTTTTTTCCATTCAGAACTTTTGCACATAGTGGGCACTTTAAAAAAATATTGAATAGTAGCCTAATGACTCTGGAACAGCTTCCAAATGTAACCTACTTTCTGCTAGGAATTATCATGATCACCATTATAACACTAAAAGAAAATAATAACACCCAGTCTGTACCTATTCATGAGAGAGGTTATGAGAGCCTAGACTAGGACGGTGTCAGTGGGGATAGGAAGTAGGAAACATTACATAAGAAAAATCAACAAAACATGGCAACTGATTGAGAAGTAGAAAGGAAAAAAAGTTGGGAGAAAGAATCCCCCTCTGTTGAGAAACAGAACAAGCCTGTGCTAAACCGGTGCATGTCAGCACAATCAGTGGAAAATGTTCTCAGTGTCATTCTGAGTTTTCAGCAACAACTTCTACACATTCACTGCGAATCTTCCCTGTGCCAGGCTCAGAGTAAGAGGGAAAATCATGTAAGGTGGTAACCAAGCAGCTCTTAGGCTTTGGGACAAAAATGGGTTTAGCTCCTCTATAAGTTGATATTGGTATCACGGGTCAACATTGAACTGCTATGGATCAGAGCCTTCAAATATTGGGAAGGAAATTGGTAGCATTTAATAATATGTAAGCAACATTTCTGCAATCATGAAGCATTTATTCTACTAGGGTACTCTCTCCATTAATACAAATCATTACCCCTTGATAAGTTAGTATTTTTTCAAGAGTTGTCATGGCCAAAAAATGCATCATTTTGCAATGAAACTGGTCAAAAACCTCTCTGAATTTAACAAGGCTGAGATATGCCCCTTTGATTTCCTTAGAACTTAGGATGAGAGTAAGTAAGGAAAGTGAATTTAGTAGGTGACAGAAAGGTGATTGACCATTCCACTTAGAATATACATGCTATATCAGAATTTTCCTTTTACTTCATATTTATCTTCCTCTATTGCCTACATTCAGAACAAACCAAAGGACATGCTAACTACCCTGGTCAACTTTCCCCTCCCCATCAGGAAGGAAGTAAAGCAATTGCCCAGAATTTTGGAATGTTTACTTATACAAAGGAAAGAACCATAGTGGCATTCAACTTCCTTTTTTTTTTTTTAACAAAATGTTCCCCTTTTTCAAAAATCTTTAAGCATTTTGCAAACAAGGTTGAGTGACTCCCACAGCTGACTGAATTATCCATATAATAAGGTGCAGATGTTCCCTAGTCTACAATATTTTGACTGATAGATTCAACTTCTTGCTTTCCTCATGCCTCTCATAAGTGTAAAGGAGAATTCTGAGTCTCTGATGTGTTCTTTCTCAGGCATGGTTTGAACTAAATGTCCTCCAAGGTCCCTACATCCTATCATCTTTTACATATATTGGTATCATATAGTGTTCCTCCCACCTTTGCTTCTGTTTTCCACTTTTCTAATGGAACTTCCTTGAAGACAGCTTTCAAATGTTTTCTTTCTATCTAAATATTATTTATAATGAAATTATTTATAAATAAAATTATAACCTATTATCTATAATATATTATATAAATATAATGTAACATATTATACAATATATACTATATAATTAGATATTAGATAATTATAATATTATCTATAAATTTTTTTGGTTCAGTTTCATTTGTCTCCCCAACTTGCCATATACTCTTTGTGGGAGAAGACCTTGTCTCTCTCCTTTTTATCTCTTAGGGTATTGCTATGTGTGTTACTGAGTGGTAGGTGTTTCATGCATTCTTTCATACCTTTGCTCACTTATGTTTGAACTTGATAGTAGAGAAGAAAACAAATGCCTACTAAGTGCTTATTATGTGCCAGGCATTACACTAAACACTTTACAAATATCTCATTCAATCTCATTTGAGATAAAATAATTGAATTACCAAAAAAAAATCAGAATCAAATTTAACAAATGTAAATGTTGACAAAGGTTATTTAGGCAGAGGAAAGCCTATAGACTTCAGCGTAGGGATTCATGCTCTATCTGCTTATCTAAACCTGCTCATTCTTCAAAGCCCAGTTCAGGCATCAACAGCCCACATGGACCTCTCCCTTCTCTAACCTTCCTTCAGACTTAATACCTCACTGTTTAGTACATAATTATTCTGATTTTCTCTGTCATTAGATATTATAGTGTGTGTTTAAAAAAAGCATGTGAACACGTGCATACAGAACTGCCATTGTGAAATGGACATTGTTTACATTTTTTGAAAAAGAGTTTCCCTCCCATCCAAGCCAAGGAAAATTAAGCTCAGTGGGAAAATTTCCAGATTTCCATAGTGGCATAAAATCATCCAAACAAGAACTTTTGCCATAATAATAGCACAGTGGAGATGACACTGAGGGCCTTGCTCCTTGAGGTCATTGGATTTCCCTTTGGTCCTGTGATGCAGGTTAAGGCTCAATCTTAATCCTAAATCTTTGGTTTTGCAGTTTTATACCAAAGCCATGTTGTGATTTCAGTTTATTTTTAGGTCATGTAACTATGCTTCTTGCACTGTACTCAACAAAGATTTCTCCAAAATAGCTAAAAAGAGAACAATGAAAATATCTAATCTCCCATCACAGAGCATTACACATGGAAAAAAAAGACTATGTCAGAGAGCGACCCACAAAAACAAAAACCCTGCCATAGAATATTTAAACTAGTGAACAAAGTATCAGCTGTCTGTTTATCTGAAATTGAAATCCTATCCTTTAAAATAAATTTCTCTGACCAGAAATCTCATTTTCTAAACCAAGTCATTTGAATATTACTGAACTCAGAAAATTCTTTTGGCCAAATGACTCCCATGGATAGATGAGCAACTATAAGGTTTATTTGGATAAAAGACAAGAATTCCCTTTTCTAAAGGACTCTTTGGGAAAAATAAATATCGTAAAAGGGTCAGTGCTAATTCTACTACTAATATTAATTTATCTCTGCTTCTGTCAGTGTTTGTCCATTACTCCAACTACGATCTTTATACTTACACTTCCAAATACAAATGGCTAGTCCCAATCTCTCTTCCAAATCTCAGTCCCTTATTTCCAAATATATACTGAATGTCTAAAATTGGATATCTCACTGTTATATCAAATTCACCATGGTCCAAGTAGGGACATCATCTCAACTCAAAATGGAGAGAGAGAGAGAGAGAGAGAGAGAGAGAGAGAGAGAGAGAGAGAGAGAGAGAGAGAGAGAGAGAGAGAGAGAGAATTTCCAGTTATCCTACTTATAGTTGTAGTACCACAATTTTCATCTTCTTGGCTAGAAACCTTAAAGTCATCTTTAATTCCTTTCCTTTTTTTATTCAGTATATCCCCCCTCTACCAACACACACTACTATAATTCAGAGCCTTATGACTACTGCAGCAGTCTCTTAGCCAGGCTCCCTAACTTTCCTCTTTCAAGGACACTTTTGGACAAATGTTCCTAAAATACTATTGTCACATTGCTAAAAACAAACCTACAGTCACCTATTACATCAAGTCTATACTCTTCTGACTGTTTTTCAAGGTTATTCATAATCCAGCTCTTTCCCAGTCATCCAACTTTAGTTTCTCTTCTCTAGAACAGACTCTGGCCAGATAGGTCTATACATTACCTCTATACATATGCATACTAGGATCATTCCTACAATATATCTTTGCTTGTACTATCTCCCTTCCGAGAATGTCCTTCTTCATCTCTTCTATTTCATCCCAGACAATGAAATGGAACTGCCCTTATGAACTTAAGAAAGAGTTGAGGTGGAAGAGAGGTGCAGACTGGTCCTACTAGAAACTGTCATGATGCTTGGCTTGATGCAGAGGAAAGCTAAGTGAGTGGTAGGCACTCCTTCACGTTCTGGCAGCACAAGATGCGACTGAACAAATCAGAAACAACAAGATCCCATCTATTAGAAGTGCATCAGTGTGAATGACGTTGACTATCAAAGCAGGAAAACCAAGTGGGTGTGTGAAATGGACTAAAGACTTAAATACTTCCATTCTGTGCCAATAATAAAACTGAAAACAGAGAATGGCAGGGGCTTCATGTTGAGTTTTGAAAGCAGTGCTCTCATCTGCAAGTTATATAACAACATATTACCCAGTGCAGCACTATTACCAGATATAATTGTATACCTAACCTTAAATTAGATAAAATAAGGAATGGAATGAGAAGGCCACTAAAATCTGAAGAGCAAAAAATTTAAAGACCTTGAAGTCGTTGAAATTCTTCATTTAGTGCAAACTCAAGAATTTTTATTTAATATGAAATGGATCCAATAAATATTTATTAAGTGCCTACCATGTGCCAGGCATTGTGCTAAACACTGAGGATACAATTAGTAAAAAGAAAGACACTTCCTGCCCTTAAGGAGTTTACTATTTAAAAGGGGAGGGGAGGGGCCAAGATGGCAGAGTAGAAAGACTCATGTATGCTAGCTCTGAACCCACAGCCCATAAATTTCCTGTAAAAAGGACTCCCCACAAATTCTGGAGCAGTGCAAGCCATGCAGCAATGCAGTGGAGGAGATTTCCATTCCAGAGAGCCCTGAAAGACTGCCACCAAAGGTCTGACTCACACTGGACAGCGGAGCCCACCCAAGCCCTGTCCTGGCCACGCCACCCCAGAGGAGTAGATACGAGCAGGCTCCAGGGAAGGAATATCCGGCGGCTGCGAAGGTCCCTCCACTCACAGGTGCTACAGGTCAGTGAGAGAGACTTCTGAGCTGAGAGGGGAGTGGGGTGTCTCCATAACTCAGGCCCCCTCAGGAGGCAGCAGCAGAGGCAGTGGCAGAGGCAGCGGCACTCCTGGAGCAGACAGGACCTCAGACCCGTCACTGAAGGTCTCTGCATAAACTCCCTGAGGGAGCTGAGCCTGGGAGGCAGCCCTGCCCCTACCTGAGCACCAGAACTTAAGCTCACATTGAATAGCAGCTCTGCCCGCTGCGAAAAGCCCTGAGGCTGGGGTGCAGCATTTGAATCTCAGACCCCAAGCACTAGCTGGGCGGATCTACAGGTGAGGCGGGGGTGGAGAGGAATCTCAGAAGTCAAGTAACTGGTTGGGAAAATGCCCAGAAAAGGGAAGAAAAATAAGACCATAGAAGGCTACTTTCTTAGTGAACAGATGTTCCTGCCTTTCATTTCTGATGACGAGGAACAATGCTTACCATCAGGGAAAGACATAGAAGTCAAGGCCTCTCTACCCCAAACATCAGAAATAGATATCCAATGGGCTCAGGCCATAGAAGAGCTCAAAAAGGATTTTGAAAATCAAGTTAGACAGGTGGAGGAAAAACTGGGAAGAGAAATGAGAGAGATGCAAGAAAAGTATGAAAAACGGGTCAATACCCTGCTAAAGGAGACCCAAAAAAATGCTGAAGAAAATAACACCTTGAAAAATAGGCTCACTCAATTGGAAAAAGAGGTTCAAAAAGTCAATGAGGAGAAGAATGCTTTCAAAAGCAGAATTAGCCAAATGGAAAAAGAGGTTCAAAAGCTCACTGAAGATAATAGTTCTCTCAAAATTAGAATGGAACAGATGGAGGCTAATGACTTTCTGAGAAACCAAGAAATCACAAAACAAAACCAAAAGAATGAAAAAATGGAAGAGAATGTGAAATATCTCATGGGAAAAACAACTGACCTGCAAAATAGATCCAGGAGAGACAATTTAAAAATTATGGGACTACCTGAAAGCCATGATCAAAAAAAGAGCCTAGACATCATCTTCCATGAAATTATCGAGGAAAACTGCCCTGACATTCTAGAACCAGAGGGCAAAATAAGTATTGAAAGAATCCATCGATCACCACCTGAAAGAGATCCAAAAAGAGAAACTCCTAGGAACATTGTGGCCAAATTCCAGAATTCCCAGGTCAAGGAGAAAATCTTGCAAGCAGCTAGAAAGAAACAATTCCAGTATTGTGGAAATACAATCAGGATAATACAAGATCTAGCAGCTTCTACATTAAGGGATCGAAGGGCGTGGAATAGGATATTCCAGAAGTCAAAGGGACTAGGACTCAAACCAAGAATCACCTACCCAGCAAAACTGAGTATAATACTTCAGGGGAAAAAATGGTCTTTCAATGAAATCGAGGGCTTTCAAGTATTCTGGATGAAAAGACCAGAGCTGAAAAGAAAATTTGACTTTCAAACACAAGAATGAGAAGAAGCATGAAAAGGTAAACAGCAAAGAGAAGTCATAATGGACTTACCAAAGGTGAACTGTTTGCATTCCTACATGGAAAGACAATATTTGTAACTCTTAAAACTTTTCAATATCTGGGTAGTTGGTAGGACCACACACACACACACACACACACACACGTACATGCTTGCATGCACACACATACATACATGCGCGCACATACAGAGACAGTGAGCACAGAGTGAATTGAATAGGATGGGACCATATCTTAAAAGAAATTAAGGTAAATGGTGAGAGAGAAATGTAGTGGGAGAAGAGAGGGTGAAATGGAATGGGGTAAATTATCTCTCATTCAAGAGGCAAGCAGGAGACTTTTTAGTGGAGGGGAAAAGAGGAGAGCTGAGAAAAAAACATGAAGTTTACTCTCATTACATTCGACTAAAGGAAGGAATAAAATGCACACTCATTTTGGTATGAAAACCTATCTTACAATACAGGAAAGTGGGGGAGAAGGAGATAAGCAAGGGTGGGGGGTGATGATGGTAGGGAGAGCAATGGGAGGAGGGAGCAATTTGAAGTCAACACTCGGGGAGGGACAGGATCAAAAGGCAGAATAGAAACAATGGGGGGCAGGACAGGATGGAGGGAAATATAATTAGTCCTACATAACATGACTATTATGGAAGTCATTTGCAAAACTACACAGATATGGCCTATATTGAATTGCCTGCCTTCCCAAAGGGAATGGGTGGGGAGGGAGGGATGGGGAGAATTTGGAACTCAAAGTTTTAGGAACAACTGTTTAGTATTGTTCTTGCTACTAGGAAATAAGAAATACAGGTAATGGGGAATAGAAAGTCATCTGGCCCTACAGGGCAAAAGAGAAGATGGGGACAAGAAAAGGGAGGGATGATAGAAGAGAGGGCAGATCAGTGATAGGGGAAATTAGAATGCTCAGTGTATTGGGGTGGGGGAGGGGATAAACGGGGAGAAAATTTGGAACCCAAAATTTTGTGAAAATGAATGTAAAAAGTTAAATAAATAAATTTATATTAAGAATGAAAAAAAAATAAAAAGGGACACAATACACAAAAGGATGCAGGAAAGTGTCAGAGCAGGGAGGAGATGGGACACCAAGGGGTACCTGGTTTGGCAGCATCTTGTTCTGTAGAGTTGAAACCAGGCAGGGGAGCAGATGTAAAGTGGAGTGATGGAGCTGAGAGTTCAGTTTCTGCCTTCTATAAAGAAAGGCTTTGGAAGGAATTTACTATTCTACCCCGATCAGAGAGGAGACTGAAGGAGGTGATTGTCAATCAAGGTTTGAGTTAGCAGCATGGTTGGGAGTTTAGAAGTGATAGATTAAAAAAAAAGAGAAGAAAAATAACACCAATGTCTCAAATGATTTTGACAAACAGATTGGCATAGTTGGACTAGACTTCTTAGAGCTTCCCTTTTTGAGTTTGATGGCATGACTCCAACTTGCAAACTACTCACAGGTTGTGTTTGTCCTTCATTCTCGAACAGGACCACCATCAGGGAGATGATGACATGACTTGCGGTTCACTTTGATTTGATTGAGGAAGGACTGTGAAAGGCTACCAGCTTTGCTTTGTCCTCCAGAGCCATCTGGGTCCAGTGGTCAGATATCCATCAGATATTCATTGGGTAACTCAGCTTGTTCTCTCCCTCTCCCTCTCCTCTTCTCCAAAGGGAGGTAAATTTTGATGCCTGAAAACTGCCCAGATAATTTGGGGTTTACTGGCTAAATTGTTTCTTCCTTCCTTCCTTCCTTCCTTCCTTCCTTCCTTCCTTCCTTCCTTCCTTCCTTCCTTCCTTCCTTCCTTCCTTCCTTCCTTCCTTTCTTCCTTCCTTCCTTCCTTCCTTCCTTTTCTTCTTTCAACCCATTTCACTCTGGAGCTCATAGATTGCACAACAATAGCTCCCTGCTCAAGCACCATTTTATGGCTATTTTTTAGACCCTCCTGGCTCAGAGGGAATGCAAATAGTAACTGTTTCTCTTTGGGCCAGCAACCCTGATGGTCATCCCCTCCCAGTCTGACTTTTGTTTTTAATTAAAGGAGCCATCCCTTGACTACATGCTTTAAAAGACCTATTCACTGAATGGGCATTACCTCACTTAAATTGAGTACCTGAAAAGACCTTAGCCTAAAAAGGCCAGAGTCTCCCATTGCATCCTGGTCCATCTCCAGTCGTCCTGATGAATAACTGCTCGCTGGACTCTGGAGGAGAAGTGAGGCTGGTGACCTTGCACAGCCCTCCCTCACTCAAATCAAAGTCAATTGCAAATCGTGTCATCATCATCCTGACGTCAAGGTGCTCTCTGAAACTGAAGGACAAACGCAACAATCTACAAACCAATTCAAAACAGAACAATTCAGAAGATATGATACTGTTGTAACAACATTCTCCCAGAGTATCTTACAGAAATTATGAAGATATTTCAGGACCTTCATATATCAATATATGTGATAGCTACTACCAGGTAAAAACAATGAGAATAAGTGTGGAATTATCAAGGAATAAGACAGAAATTAAACACAATCATGGCAGAAATAATTTTAGAGAACTATTGTAGATATATAGACAGGTATCAGAAGATTACATCAGTGTCTAGCTAATACTCATAGTAGAAAATTTGAATCTGATGTTAGCAAAATAAAGGCAAACCCCCCCCACAACATACAAAGAAAAAAACAAGCAATTATTTCTCCTCAAGTACATAAATTCTATCAAGAGAGATAACACATACATATAAGAGTGTAACATCCGAAATAGTTTGTCCCTGGTGTCCATTTCCTTTCTCCATTCATTCTGGTCATGATTACTCACCCCAATTTACCTCACACTGGCAGGTCTGATATCCTAGAGAAAGACATCGTTATATTTAAATTCTCTCAAGGTCCTAGTGATAGATTTGTTGTAGGAGAATACATCTACTCTACTAACTTCATCTTTCCAGTCTTCTGTCAAAACAACTACAGACATTTGCAATGTCATCATTGTTTAATATGTCATGTTTAATATTAAACATACCTATTTGTTTGACAATAAGATGAAAATGATCTGTATAACATCAGAGATACAAATATAAGACAAATGAAGCCCACATATAAAACTGGGTCATATCCTTCCATAAATGGATTCAGTATCTGTGAGGGCATACTCAGAAATCTGGCAAGGAGGCATATATATGCTCAGGATAGCTCACAGCTCTGTGAGTTTTTCTTCTTTCTTGTTCTTATTTTTCTTTCTTGTTATCCATCATTCCTCCTCCTCTTTCTTCTTCCTCTCCTTTTTCTCATAATGAAGAGCATATATCTTCTGTCTGTTCCTTCTTCCTTTAAGGATCAGGTAAAAATAGATAATTCAGATTCTCATTAGTCAATCTTCTTGGCAATAAGTGGAAGTAGACAGAGAGAGAGAGAGAGAGAGAGAGAGAGAGAGAGAGAGAGAGAGAGAGAGGCAGACAGACAGATAGAGACAGAGACAAAAAGAGTCCCTCTTTAACACAGTTCTGAAATAGGTCCTTTCTCTTCTCTTCTCTTTCTGGGTTCAAACTCTTATTCCTCTCCACGAATAATCTCATATTAGCTTATGTTTGGTAATCAAATTGTCATCTTCTGTCTATGATCAGGTAAATTACATTTGTCCTATTATCATAGAATAGCGGATGGATCCACATTTCCCCAATCGTTAGCCTAAAATCTGTTCAATTCTTCATGTACAAATCACTGAAGCATGGTGTTCCCCATTTGCTCCAACATTCTATAGCTTGTCACATTCAAAATGAGCAACTACTGTCTCCTAATCAAATTTAACTTCAGGATCTGCCTTCTTAGAATTCTGAGTAAACCTATCACCCCTAGACAAGTGAATCATAAAAAAAACCTTTGTTTAGTAAATGCTTTTCCAGAAGCATACCTATATCCCAGACAAATCAATGGTCATTGCCTTAAAGAACCACATGGGTCACTCCTTATGTCACAAAAGAACTCGATTAGACTTGTGATTTTATCAGTATAAGAAGCTCTTGATTAAAAAAAAAATCCTTCTTCTCTCACTGAAATTCAGCATCTTCTCTGAAGCTTGATCTTTGTCAAGACACTGCTCTTTTCACTTAGATAGTCGGCTGGGCACCGAGATGTTTAGTGATTTACCCTAGGGCAGTAAGTCAAGCCAAGAATTTATTAAGGGTTTACTACATGCCAACTACATCATCTGCTGGGGGGATCAAGAAGGGTTTCATTATGAGATGGTGTCTAATCAGAGCTTTGAAGGAGCCTAGGTATTCGAAGAAGAAGAAGTAAAGATGCAGGGTATTCCAGCGAATGCAAAGGATATGGAAGCTAGAATATCATGTATGAGGAAGAGCAAAAAAAGTCAGTGTAGCTGGACCAGGTAATATGAGAATAGAAGTACTACATGAGGAAACTGGAAACACATAACGAGACCAGATTGTGAATGGGCTTTAACTGCCAAAGAGTTTTAGTTTTATCCTAGAAGTAAAAGGGAGAGATTGAAGTTTGTGGAGGAAGGACATGCTGTGGTCAGATCTTCACTTTAGGAAAAATTTGAGTCAAGCTACAAGGCCCACATGAATGTTATTCCTGGATGCTCCAAGAACTTGCAGTTGTGACTGAAGAGCTCCTGTCAGTGACCTTTGAAAAATAATGGAGAGCAGGAGGTGGGCTGTAGGATTCAAGAAGGCAAGCGTTGTTCCAGTTTCTGAAAAATCATCAGTGATACTTTTAATTGAGAGTTATGCAATGAAAGGAAGAAGGATAGAGGGTGATAATTTGGATAGCAGTGTCAAGTCTGTATATGTATGTGTGTGCATATGCTGGACCAAAGACCAGGATCCAATGTACAGTGTATGTCTATATATATATACCTATATATCTATACGTACATAAAAACATAAATGCACACATATAGGTATGTATATCTTGAAGTTATCCAAACAGATGTTTATCAAACCCATGGGACCTAATACATCATATTGGAAAGTTTAAGAATGAGAAGAGGATTAACCCTTGAGAGACACTAGATAAACATATATGTGTGTATACATATACACATGTTGTGTGTATTGTGTGTTTATACATATATACACATGTGTACATGCATGTATGTGATTATTTGTGTATATTGTGTGTGCACATGTACATGTATACATATGTTCATATTCATATATACATGTGTGCAAATACAACCCAATCTCTCTTTGGTCCAGCATCTCAACTTTTTGGACGTTTTGTACTGAGTATCCTATAGAAACTTCAAGCTTAACATATTCAAAGCAGACTTCTTTATCATTCCTCCAGAACTTTCTTCCATACTTCTCTGTTTTTGTCAGCAGTAGCACCATCTTTCAAGCCAACCAAGTTCACAACCTTGAGGTCTTCCTTGACTTCTCATTCACTTCATATGACCAATCTGCTCCTAAAGAGGTCACTATGATTTTTTTTTATTTTTCCATTTGAGCCTCACAGCAGCCCTGTGAGATATATATATATATGTATATATATATATATATATATATATATATATATATATATATATATATATATATATATATATATATATATATTACAAAAGAGTATAAGTTCCTTGAGGGTAGGGACTATTTTACTTTTATGTTTGAATTTCCGGTGCCTAAAACATAGGAAGAGCTCAATAAATGTTTCTTAAATTTAATTTCATTATTGTGACTTTTTTACAGTAAGGAAACTGATGGTCATAGTGGCTGAGATTTCCCCATGAAACACAGCTAGTAGGTATCAGAGACATGAATCAAACCTAGATCTTCCTGAATTCATCTAGCACTGTTCCCCTCAGTACCATGTACTTTCTCATTAAAAGCAGCACTTTGTTGAAATCTAGGCCATTGCTGCCAAAATCAGCATTTAATAAGTGAATTCAGTGAGCATAGTCTTGAAGTTACTTAAGTCAGTTTCAATGGAAAAGGGAAACTGCAATTTGTTTGGGTGTCTGCATTATTTATACTGGCCCAGAGAGAGTTAGCCATTTGGCAAGGAGGTTGGAGACCAAATGAAAACAAACAAGAATAACTTTCCTCCTTGGAGATGAAAGGCAAGATCCATCCTGAAAAAGCATGACTATAAACTAAGTAACAGCTTGGAAGTGAATATAGAAAAATATGAGAAGTTCATTTCACGGGAAGGGAAGACAGACTTCAAGAGCAGCCCGTTCAGGTTAAGCACTCTGCCCGACACCTCTGCCCCAAATCCCGGCACTCCCTGGATGCTAATAAGATCATTAATGGGAAGCTGTTTGTCTTGGGACAGCATCTGAAAATGAGGTCATTGGCCACATGAGCTCACTTTGGGGAGTTGGATCTCAAGCCAGTTGTGAAAACAAGTGTTTGTTTAGATACTGATAAAATATAAGGTTAGAGGTAAAGTGAAGCCTGGTATTTTTGGTTGGTTGAGTGAATAGGAAAGTCCTTGTAAGCAAGACATTTTTAGAGTGTCTCTGAGATTCTATGTAACAGATGAGTTGCATCCGATGGAAGGAGTTTCCCATGTCAGTGAAATACAGCATCTGGCCCCTACCAACAAAAGGATATAACCACAGATGTTAAGGAAGTCTCAGTAGATCAAGAGATGGTGTCAGATGTTCAAAGCTCTGCACTGTTCCTCATGACTCTTTGAGTTCTTTCTGGAAGGAACCAGTCCTAATCATTCTGCACAGGTCTAGCTTCTGGGAAATCTTCCTTCTTTGGTATTCCCACAACTATAGAATGTGAGAACTGGAAGGCATTGTAGAAATTTCTGGTAATATAGATTAGGAAATTGAATTCCTGAAAAATGAAGTGATTTCTTCAAGGTTATGCAGATGTTCATTATGTAACATAGACAAAACTCAAACTCAAGTCTTCTGACTCTGAATTCCATGTTCTTTCCATTATTGATAAAAGCTAATATTTATATCACACTTTAAGGTTTGTAAAACCCTTGACAAATATTTCATTTGATTTTCATAGGAACTCTGTAAGGTAGGCACTGTTAGTATCCCCATTTTACAGATGAGGAAACTAAATCAGAGAAAGGTTAAGTGACTGGCCCAGGGTTACACAGTAAGCATCTGAAGCTGGATTTGAACTTAGATCTTTCTGATTTGAGGCCAAGTGATTTATCCACTGAGACACAGGGTTGCCTCAGCATTTTCTCCTCTTTGATTCCTCTGTTCCTATCCAGTGAACAAAGATATGGTGATCAACTCAAACAAATTAAAACCTAAACCCAAGAAATAGGTTAATTTATGCTTATGTAAATGAATTATGTAGTTTAATATGTTATCTCCTCCAAGAGTGAATTTATTTTAAAGAAAAGACTCAATTTCAAGGCATTTTATACAGATAGGAAATAGTTAACAACAGCAGAGCCTTTGTCTTTGAGTAACCCCCAGTAATAGGTATAATAGCTGAAGAATGAATGGAAGGTAAATTATGAATACAGAAGAGATGAAAGGTGATGGATAAGGGAAATTCCTGATAAATTTGAGGAACTCTTCCAAGCAACCTGAGGAGATTACAAGGCATAGTTTGTAACTTGCAGGCTATTAGGGAACATAATAAATTCCGAATCATTTGCAGGCTGAAGATAAGCTGCTCTTCCCCTTGGCCTTTAAAAGAAAACTGGTCTCACAATCTCACTTTTTCCTTTCTCATATCTAGGACTCTCTCTTCACCTTTTCCCCTATGTTTTCTTCCAGAGTGCAGGAAAGGACTTCAGGGATTTCCCTCAAGATCAGGCAGTCCCCATGCCTGAAATGTTCACTTTCTTCCAAATCTGTAGTTCTAATTTAAGGCTCAGCTCCCAGCTCCTTCAAGCTGCCTTTCCTTATTACCCAGTTGTTAGAAACCCCACCCCCTCCAATAACTTTGCATTTAAATATGCAAATATCCAGAATCTACTTAACAATTGTTTCATAACCCTAGTACCTACTATAGTGCCTTTCTAGTTAGGAACTTAATGAGTGTATGATCATTGTTAAATGAATGAATTGCTCCAGCCATGATGGAGCTCTCTCCTCTGAGCTCCTCTTGTCTCTCACTTACTCACCTCATCATGTACAACTGCCTCATATTTCCATGTATGATGAGGAACTAGCCAAGGAGGTTTCAGAAATTAGAGCTGAGTGCTTAGAACAAGATGTACCTCCCAAGATAAGCTCATCACCTCTAAACTCACCAACATGCTGCTAACTCAAACCTTGATTGATACCACCTCTCCTCTCTTAGGAGTCCAGGAGGAAGGAATACCAAATTCCTCCCAATGCCTTTCTTTATAGATGATAGAAACTCGGCTCTCAGCTCCTCACTCTTCTTTGCATCTGCTGACTTGCCTGGTTTAAACTCTACAGAACAAGATGGTCCCATGCTGGGAGCTCTGTGGTATCAAGCACCTCCCTACTTTACTGCCTGTTTTTGTGTGTTGTCTCCTCCTTTAGATTGTAAGCTCATTGAGGGAAGAACCATCTTTCTTTTTATCAGCTGTATCTCTAACATTTATTACAATGCTTGGCACATAGTACACACTTAATAAATGTTTATTAGTTGGATTGGATTATGCAAAACACAATCATTATTTCTTTCCTACTGCCACTTCAGCACTGGGGAGCCAGCTTCTGGTCATTAATGCCTGAAGGACTTTAAGTGACTTTGTGATGATAAAAATTCTTCTGGATGGCTAAAGAACGGAAAGGACTGAGCTGAGCCATAAAACCGACAAGGAAAGGCAAACCAAGCATGCTTTAAGAATTGGGCCCTCAATGGCCAGTCTCTCTCTCTCTCTCTCTCTCTCTCTCTCTCTCTCTCTCTCTCTCTCTCTCTCTCTCTCTCTCTCTCTCTCCCTCTCCATACATACATACATACATCAAAGAGTTTCCTGAGTTTAAAATATGCATGGAAAAATAATCCACAACTAGTCTCTCACACCCTTTAAAGAAAACAGTTGCTATCTTTCTCTTGGTATGCTTGAAATGCCATTGTGACTGCCATGTAGGAGCATAAACCAATTTCATTCAACAAACATTCATTAAGTACACATACCCATGCATGTACACACACATTAGCATACATGTATATATGTGTATTTATGCATATCTACATACACACATGTGTGTACATGCATGTATATAAAGCATACTATATTTGCACTAGGGATACAAAGAGTAAAAGACAAATTTCACCTGCCTTCAAGGAGCTTATATTTTATTTTAGGTAAGGAGGTGTGGGAGTGTTTCAGCTTACACTGGTATGGTATCAAGTCTCCTATAGTAGGATACAATAATCAGATCATCTCTCTCTAGCTATGTAGGATGAGGACAAGTTTTGCTATAGGAAAGAAACACTCTAGCTGTGTTTCCCCTGGAACTCTCACATGAAATATTTTATTATCACTTTATTATCTCATTTTATTATCATGATCTTCATGCAAATGTCTCAAAAGGTGAAGTAGCAGCCCTTTTGTTGAAATTTTTATTCCATCACCATCTATCCACACCAGCCTTAGAAAATATTAGAGGAGTATAGCCTCAAGTAGGCCCAACTTGTATAAAAGAGGGCTCCTGGCCACTAGTCACCTGGGGAACTTGCCATTGTAAGCTATGCTGAAACCCTGTTCTAACCTTCCAGTGACTTTCCCAAGTTTCCTGCATCTCAAATGCATTTTTCTGACCAATGGCTTGCTCTATTACCCTTACTCTGCTTCCTACCCATACTACTCAAGACTGACATCCCTGGAAAAAGATAGGATAGCCTACCTTCACTGACTGCCTTGGCTATTGCTGCAGCTCAGTTTGGTTGGCCCATAGCTTTACGAGCTTGGGCCTATCCTAGGCTGGAAAACCCATTTATTTACACTACTCTTATGTTATTTGGTGGCTACATTGGCTTTTTTTAAAAAGATAGTTAAAAATAAAGCAAATTATGGAGACTCATCCAATTAGCTCCAATGATATCTGAAAAGCTTCCTATTCTGGCCATAGAATTAACAACTTTTGGTTTTTTTGCCAAATGTCCTTCCTTCTGTTTACTGGTCCTTGGCATGGCTGCCATTTTGCTCAGATTCTCAAGCCTAGACATGATCCCAATTCCCTTTTCTTCAAATTTTGGGTTGTTGTTGATCTTCTCACCAACCTCCAAGGCCATAATTCTGCCATATTAGCAAAAGTCTACCTTCTGCCTCCAAAGCAATGTAATGATCAGAGGCCTACAACTCCCTCCAAAACAAAACAAAGAGGAAATAGAGAAATCTAGATTTACAATAATATCTTTTGGAATTCCTCATTTCCTTCAAACTCTAGCTCAGATGCCACTTTCTACATGAGTTCTTTTCTGGTTCCCACCCCACTTCTCCACCTGCTAATGTCTCTTCCCATCCCAAATGACCTAGTATTTATTTTTTATAAATATTTATTATCACTTTGTAATATTTACACACACTTTTATGTGTAGATATCTATTTAGAATCAGTGCTTTAAGGGCAAAGATTATTTTATTTTATGAATCCTCAGCACCTAGCATGATGACTGGCATATGATTGACAATAAATGCTTTTCTGATTGATTATTCTGCATACAATCACATGTCAAGAACCTGTGGAACCTCCCTTTAATAAAACTCACACTCCATCTATAACTAATAATCTAAGGGAGCCACTTGGGTGTTAGGGAGATTAAGTGATATGTTACAGGTCACATAGCTAGCAATTGTCAAGAGATGGATTTTGAATTTTGGTCTGCCTCCCTCCATGTCCTGCACTCTATCAACTTGATCCTTGACACTTATCCCCTTTTTACTCACCATCACATCCCCAAATGCAGCATCTCTGTCAAGGCTTGTTAATTTGCAATCCACCACCACAAATGGCCAAAATCATAAATGTGATGCCGAGTTAAGAAAGTTGAAAATTACCTCTCTAAATAAAGGTAATTAATGAGTGTTTATTGAGTACCTACCATATAGAAGGCAAAGTACTGGTTTCCCAATTGGGTACAAAGAATTATGAAGCACTGGCCCTGACAGCAAGGACCTTAGTCTAGCTGGAGAAATAAGATATATTCACAGAACAGAATGATGAACAATATCCAGATAATTGCCAAAGGAGAAATAGAACCCAAGGAAGAATTTTTTATTTGCTGTTGTTTGGTTGTTTCAGCCATGTCTGATTATGACCCATTTAGGGTTTTCTGGGTAAAGATACTGGAGTGGTTTACCATTTCCTTCTCCAGCTCATTTTACAGATGAGGAAACTGAGGCAAACAAGGTTAGGTGACTTGCTCAGGGTCATACAGATAGTGTCTGGGGCTACATTTGAAGTCATGAAGATGAGTCTTCCTGACTGGTCTTATTACATTGAGATCCTTTCCAGACTAATGAATCTATGATCTATCAAAGTCTGGTCCTCCTTCTTCAGGATCCTGCCTCCCTTTGAAGTCTTCTTGAAGTTATTTAGTCACCCAAGGGCCTTAATCCCTTTGCTCAGTCTTTGAAGGTGTTTAAATGGGCATGAACAAACTCAGCTGATGCCTGGCCTGATGACTCCAGCATGACTAACATAGATGCAAGTAGCAAGGGGAAAGTTCTGGGCTCCAGGATCAGTGAGTGCCTTCAAAGCCAAACCAACTTCCCATGGTCTTGAGAGGAAATGAGCAGATCACAAGGCTATAAAATGATCACCTCGTGTTTACCTAGTGATGGAAGGGGGACTGGAAAAACCCTGCATATGGGTTGACTTATTGTGTCAGGGGGTTAGCAAGATACATATCCCACTGGCAAACAGATTTTTGAAAGAACAACATAAATCTAAAAACACTCATCAAGAAGATGATGCCACTGACCCATGTCAATATGTTATGAGCTTTGAGTTGTTTTTTCAATAGCGAGGATAGATTTGCCCTGGAAAATTTGGAACCTCACTGTTTTGCCTTTTCTTGTGACCAAAGGCATAGTTTTTTTCTTGTCAGGAGGTTGGGAGAGGGAGAAAGTAGGCTAGAATTGTGAGTTGTTGGAGTTTTTTTTACTTTTTTTATTTTTAAAGTGTTATTGACATCTTGACATTCTAGCTTTTAGTAGACTTATTTATATGTAGTTATTTTTTTCTCCCCTATTATACTGTGAACTCTACCTAATGTCAAGGACTGTGGCATTTTTAATTTTTTATCCCCACTGCTTATTACAGTGCATTGCATATGGTAGATGTTTAATAAATTTGAATCTAATTGAATCAAGTGGTGTTTCATTTCCTAATACACAAGTAATTTTTCTAATATGAGTCTCACTCTCATAAGTGTCCCCAAACCTATTCTACTCTTGGAATGATGGTGCTATCAACTAGGGGAAAGGCAGATCAGAGCTTTATAGTCTATTAGAGCCAGAAGTTTAAAAATGATTTCATCAATCCCTCTTTTCTCACAGATGAAGGAAGCCTGCTCAGAGAGACTTCATGACTTGTCCCTGGTTGAACTCCCTCCCAAGCCTGCTCAGCCTAGAAGCACTTTCACCATGGAACTCTTAGCTTGAACTTTCCAAAGTAGTACAGGGTCTACTTGGGCCCTAGTTACATCCCAGGAGAGTAACATCCCAAGCTGTATCCAGCTAGTAACAGAATTAATCAGTGGAAGAAATTATGCCATTCTGGCACAGGGAATCTCAAGACCAAGGGAGTTTTCTCCAAGGAACAAGCAAGTATATATCTAAAAGACAAGTTTCAAAACACAGGGGAAAGATCACTTGGTAATATCTTACATGTCTAAAGAGTTTTATACACAGTTGATACAGAATTTACATACTAAAATATCTCATTTGTACCTCCAAATAACCACTATGGGAGACAAGGGAGAAAGGAAGGCATTTTATATCCATTTTATAGAGCATGAAACTAAGGAGCAGAAAAGTTCAGCAACTGGTCCAAGATCACACAGCTAGTAAATGGAAGAACCAGGATGATTTGGTTGGAAAAGACACTGAATTGGGATTTGGGGTTTCCCACCCTTGCTTTAGGTTTATTGCCTATAAGACCATAAGCAAATCACTTTATCTCAGGGCCTCAGTTTCTTTACCTGTAAATTAAGGAAACTGGGAGGAAAAGGCCTTGAAGATCCCTTCTAGCTCTAAATCTATAATCCAATGACTCCAAATTCAGTGTTCTTTCCACTATGCCATGCTATCAGATTAGGTTCAATCTATCCTTTGGGCTATAGGGGATAAACTTCTTTTTTGTGGAAGTGAGAGAGTGAGGTTTTTGCCTCCTAAGGCCCCATTCTCAGCTGTATCTCTCAACTGGCCCCTTGTATCTGAATAATTCATCCTACCACCCATTTCTGTTCTCCCACCAATAAGCCCTCTCGAATGGACATAGGAAGTCCTGCGATTGGGTGCATGGAGGTCATGGCATGAATACCAGAAAACTTGGAATAAACAAGGTGAAGGCTAGTAAATATTTAAGAACCAGGTGTTGTTTTTTTAGGGAAATGCCCCAAACATTTACATTTAATCTGCATTTATTAACATTATTAACATATTAACATTTTTACATGTTTTACATGTTAATTTAACATATTAACATAATTAACATTAACAAAATTAACATTAACATTTTCTCCATTACTTTCTTAAAGTCTAGACAGTCAACAAAACAATAACTCAAACCCTAATTTGCAGTATTTGTCAATTTCCAAGGCATAAATGCTCATTGAAAAATTTAACAATCAGTCTTTGGGAGCCAGTTTGAGTTGGTTCCAGCACACCCTAGAATGCCCTTTTCAGAGTCACATCTCTCCTGAGCTATGGTTGTTGCAAAACATCCAGTTGTGAGGGAGGAAGAAATAAACTCTCTATTCTTGTAAAGCCACAGAAGGATGCCAAGGATGTGTCTTTATAGTTTTGCCAAGATATGAGGTGGGAAGTTAGGGTGGGAGTGACATAGGGCCTTGTGCAGATTCAGAATGGCTGATTGTACATTAGTTTGCTTCACACACTCTATGTTTGTCACTAGCATTTCCCACCTCCATGCTTTTTCTCAGACCTTCCTCTCTCTCTTCCTCTCTGCCTCTGAGAACTCTTAACTCCCTTCAAGCTCAGCTTTCAAGTGCTACTTCCTTCAGCTCCCTTTTCCAGATTCCCCCGCTTCTAATGTTCCTTCCCTTCTCCCCATCACCATGTATGTTTACCTTTACCACACACTTGTATATATGCACCTTTGGGGCAGTGTTTCCCTTTCTCTCTGGATCAAATGTACTATGACTCTTCCTATTCCCTATGTGTGCCATCTTTAAGTAGGAGTCCAGGTTAATTTGCATGCCCTGCCCCAGCTGTTCCAGAGCAAGAGAGGAGGTAAAAAGGAATGTGGAGGTAGGGTTGGGGAGAGGTGCTAACACAAGCAGAAAGTATTCAACCTGAGTGCTGAATGGAGGAAGTGATTGAGAGGGACTCCCCTTAAACTGGCCTGCTGATTGAGTAGACCCTAGAGATAAGTAGCACCAATATCCAGAACAGAAGGAAGTGATAGCAAAGTGGTTGAAAATTTCTAGTTTAGGTGTGGTGGTGTGTGATAGAAAATAGAACTATGGTGAATGACAGAAGATAGAGCTATAGTGATGAAATGCACAGATGTCTAGATTAAACAAACCTTGACCCCTTCTATTTCCAAAGAACCACTCAGAGTAGTACTATGAATCCCAGAGACTGAACATGTCTCTTAAGGGGAAGAGAGGTTCCACTTAGGTACCCCTTGATTTGATAGAGACTCAGATGTAGATCTTCTATCCATCACTTTATAGTTAAAACAGTAGTATGTTTTGAGCCTTGTGAGCTTGAATGCTTATAAGAGGGATCTTGTAACTACAAAGGGAAAGTGTCATGTACCAGCATTCTCTAGATGTCTCCAGGGTGAGAGCAAAAAACCAGAGAAGTGAGAGATCCCCAGAAAACCCCTAGGTTATATCATAGCGGAGCCTATGTAACACAGGGATTAAAAATAGAACACATTGTGAATTTTAAATCCTTAATCAACTGTCTAACACCATCATTTTACAAATGAGGGATCTGAAGCCCACAGGGAATCAGCAGCTCCCCTTAGTTCATGCTGAGAGTGAGCAGCAGAATCTGGATGGACACCATGCCCATTACACACTTCAATTCAATTTTTAAGCTATTCCCAGAGCCAGTTACTTTGGAGAGTCATTCTTCTGTTGGAGCAGAAATCCCAGGTTCTTTTGGAAGATTTATTTTAAATGTGATTTCCTGTTCCTAGGTCCCAGTGCTCATATTACTAGCTTCACAGACAGGATCTTGTGCCTGTGGAGCTTACATCGTGTCTATGGTCTTAGTTGGCCCCCAGGAATAGAGTTGATTTTGTCCTCCATTGGCAGTAACAGGAACAAAATGATATGTTTGGCTCAGTGGCCTTGGGGACAATTGCTTTGCCAGAGAGAGAAAAACCACCAGGCCTCCTGGGTCCAACCAATTTGATCTTTACAATGGTCTGTAAGCTCTTCCCATTCTCAGTCACCGGAGTCAGAGTTTACAAGCAGATGGTCAAGAGAAAGGCCTCACTGGAGACATTGTATCAGGGGTCTGGGTATCTGCCCAGTTGACTTTTCTTCCCAGATCTGCCACAGATTGCTTTGGGAGTTTCAGTAAGACAAGGGTTGGAAGAGCTTCACTGAGAAGACTGGACATGTTCTTCACCATGCCAGGTTTTGGGGCAGCATGCATGAGACAGAAGGTCAAGGGCGACTGTCTAAAAGCAGAGTAGATAGCTTTCTATAGAGCATATATTGAGAATCCCTCAATGTTCCCCAGCCCAATACCAGGATAGGATTATATATAGAACCCTGTAAGAGATATTAGAGGTCATCTATAGCAAATTTTATTTTACAGATAAGGAAAAGAAGGCCAGATAGGTAAAGGCTCGTAAATAGGAGAATTGAGATAGGAAATTGTGTTGCCTGGCTCCAAATCCAGCATTCTATCCACTATCCACCAACCCTCTGAAAGAGGTAGAGCCATCATTTGAAGGCAATTTCTCTGACTTTAAATTTAATGCTCTTCCCATTATACCATGGTTGCTTTTTTTCTCTCTACAATTTGTAACTGGGTAAAAGCATTATGTTACCAGAGAGGAGTGACACATTTATAACCTATTGTCACTCCCTTGCCACCTGGCAGTGAGCAGGGCAGAACTGGCCATCAGGACAAGTACAATTTGATAAGGGTAAGTTCAAGGGTGTGCTGGGGATGAGAAGAAGGGAAGGGAGGGGTGGGGGGAGAGAGAGAGAGAGAGAGACAGAGAGACAGAGAGACAGAGAGAGACAGAGAGACAGAGAGAGAGAGAGAAAACAGCAGGAGTACTAACATAGGGCCCAGCATGAAGGAACTTGGGAAGGCATTGGGAAGGAAGAAAGAGAAAAGATACTGAAAAAGAACTAACAGGGCAATGGAGACCAGTCTTCCCATTTTTCAGGTCATTTTTGTCCTCTTTCCTTTCCTATCTACATCTTCCTTCTGCTAAAAGGTAGCTAGTGGCACAGTGGATAAGGTGCTGCACGTGGAATTGGAAAGTCCTAAGTTCAACTCTGGCCTCAGACACTTACTAGTTTTGTGACCCTGGGCAAGTCACTTCATCTCTGTAAAATGGAGATAATAACAGCACCTACTTCACAGGGTTGTTCTGAGGATCAAATGAGATAATATTTGTAAAAAAAATAAACAAACAAACCTTACCAGTGCCTAACACGTAGTAGGTAGTATATAAATTCAGCTCAGTCTCCCTTTTAAAGAATATAAAAAGAATAGATTGCTCAGCATGTATCCAATTGCCCTCTGGGGTTCTCTGTTCCTGTTTCCCATTCAGTTAATTCATAAGCAGAAAAAAGTTATGAAAAGAATTTTTAAAGTAAAGTGAACCAAAGATGTCTCTTCACAAACTTGTCAATGTTCTCTCTAGAGGTAAAACTAGGGTAGGTTGACTGGGGATTTAACCCCAGGTGAGAAATTCAGTGGGTGCCAACATTACTGTCCACAGATATGTTTCCCTCCCCTGTCCTTCCACACCTAGTTGTGGTGGCAACAGCAGCAGTAGCAAGTTCATTTTGCATTAAGCTTCCTTTTCCTTCACCAGCATAGAAACTTCCCCCATCTTAGGGTCCACTTCATTTGCCACCAACTGATCTATTTGGTTTCAACTCCACTATCATTATAATCCCCAGCTCCTCCAAAGATAAACTCAACAGCAGGAAACTCATCACCATGGAGATTGTCTACAATATCCCCAACTGCTTCTACCCTTTTGATTGGAGGGCTGGAGGGTGGAGAAAACACTCTTTCCAAAGACTACCTTTATAGAAGACTCAGAATCTCATTCTTCCCTTCATTTGCCAGGGGGGGATGGAATGTTGTCCATGGGGAATAACAAGTTGGCTAGATTGATAGGAACACAATGTGTGGGGGGAACACCTGCAATCATTCTGGAAAGGCAGGTTGGACCAAGGAAAACTTGTATGAATGGATGCAGATGAAGTGAGAAGAACCAGGAGAACACTTTATACAACACTGTAAAGTCAAACAACTTTGCAAGATTAAAGAACTCTGATCGATGCAATAGCTGACCATGATTCCAAAAGACTGATGATGAAATGTGCTACTCACCTCCTGACAGAGAGGTCATGGACTCAGGGTGCAGAATGAGACCAACTTTTTTAGACATGGGCCATGTTTGTTACAAGGGATTTTTCTCATTGCCCCCTCCCTCCCAGGGAGGGAGAGAAAACAAATGCTTGTTAATTAAAAATAGAATTTAAAATTTTAAAAGGCGGATTGGAATCCTAACCCAAGGGCTCTAAATGACACCGAGAGGAGTCCAACCTTCATCCCTGAGGGAAGAGGAAGCTACTACAGCCTCCTGAGCAGCAAAGCAATATGACCAGATCTGTTCTCCAGAAATACAAAACAGGCAGCTATTTTGAGGAAGGTCCAGAGACGAAAAAATCTGGACACATGACGTGGGGATACTTCGTAAAACTTGAAGAGATATAGAAAAGTGAGCTGCCCATTCTCATCATCTGCATCATGAGCATTATCACTGTAAACAACATATATTTTGTGAATTAAAAAGGACTTCATACATGCTGAAGTCATTGAGAATTAAGGTTTAATCAATATGATAGGACAGTAGGCTAGAGAGTCTTTATCAATAAGTCAAGCATGGTGGAAGATGGGTTGGTTAAGTAAAAGAGGAAACTTAAGAAGAGAATCTGAAAGAGGCATGATTTGATCCAGGTTGGAAGTCTGCAGTAAGGAGGATCTTAACCTCCCACAAGGAAATAAAGGAAAAGAGTTAGAGGTGGGAATGAGGCACTGTAGATAGGGAATTCTCCTAGGCAAGAGAGAGACTATGGAAAGATTTGTTAAAGAGCTGAATTCCATTTCAACTCAATAAGTATTTAAGTGTTAGACTAGGGGGACAAAGACAAAATGAATTTTGATGTGCTCAAGGAGCTTTTGTTCATCCTAATGAGGGACAGGGCAACTTTTAAGGAGATAAGTGAATAAAAGCTTGTCGTTCATCCTTGGTTTTCAAAGAGGACTGCACGTGAGTTATATTTAAGTGAGGCAGAGTTGAGCATAGTCATCAGCCTCACTCTCTTTTCCTGAGTCATCTAAGTTCAGAGACAAGACAAAAGTCAAGATGACTGGCAATGGCCCAAGATGCAATAGATGACGTTGGCTTCTTCGGCATGTGGAGAAACTCAAAGTTCTCTTTTTCCCTCCTGGAAATAAAAGAGTTAATTTGAGAACAGAGAAAGCTCTAACATCTAGGGAGATTAGGATACGCTTTCTATAGGAGGTAGAATCTGGGTTGAGCCTCAAGGGAAGCCAAGTATACAAAAAGATAAGGTGAGGAAGGAGTTCCTGTCAGGAATAGGGGTGGGGGAAAGCAATCTGTGCAAAGATGGGAAATAGAATGCCAAGTTTAGAGAATAGTACATAGACTGATTCAACTAGAATGTAAAGTATGGGAAGGGGAAGAGTGTGAAATAATATGAAAATGTACATTGGAACTGGTCCATGAAAGGATATAAATGCCATGCTGAAGAGTTTGTATTTTACCTAGAAGAAGTAGGGAGTCACTGAAGATTCTGGAGGAGGAGAAAATGACATGGTCAGATTTGTGCTGTGGAAAGATATTTATAGCAGATTTATTGAGGAGGAGGGAGGACAGAGCAGGACAATCAACTAGACAGTTATTATCATCCATGTAAGAGATGATAAGGCCATAAGTTAGGGTGGTGGTCATTTGAATGGAGAGAGATTGTGGAGGTAGAATAATAGCTAGCCTTTATTAGGTTGTATGTTAACATATGTTCATATGTTATATTGTTTGAGCCTTGTAACAATAAATGAGGAAACTGAGGATGAGAAAAAGTAAGTGAACTTGCCCATGGCCACACAGCAAGTAAATTTCTGAGACAGAATTTGAACTTGGGCTTTCCTGACTCCAAGTCCAGTACTCTTACCCACTGAGTCACTTAGCTACTTCAGGGAAGAGTCCACAACTGTTAGCAACTGATTATATGTGTATATGTATATATGTGCAAAAATATGTTTGCATGTATGTGTGTATGAATATGTGTTTGTATGTACACATATGTGTTGAGATATGTGTGTGGTTATGTTTGTGTGTATTTGTGCATGGTTGTGGGTATGTTTGTGTGCACATGTATGTTTATATATATAAATGTGTGCATATGACTGTATATATGTGTGTATATATGTTATCTTGTATATATATATGTTTGTGTATATGTATATATAGGTATATATGTGTGTATATGTGTATTTGTGTGTATATGGATGTTTGTATGTACTTGTGTGTGTATATGTGTTCATATGTGTGTATGATTGTATATATGTGTGTATGTTGTCTTGTATATATAGTGTGTATGTGTGTATAAAGGTGTGTGTTTGCGTGCATATGCATGTATATGTTTGTGTGCATACATGTATGTATGTGTATGTGTGTATGTATGTGTGTATATATTTAGGGGAGGGAGATGAAGGTTAAGGGAGAATAAAGAGTCAAGGATGACTTTGAGGTTGTCAGCTTGTGCGATTGGGAGAGCAGGGACACCCTTGACAGATGCAGGGAAGTCTGGAGAAGTGAGTTTTGAGGAAACAGAATGAGTTCAGTTTCTTTCATGTTTTGAGATCACTATAGACAAGGGTGTGCTGGTAAAAACAACCACCCCCACTCCCACTAGCCCAAAAGTAAAAAGGACACAGGACACACTTTTAGTATAACCTACATTACCAACATTTTACTTTCTTAAATCTAGACCATCAACAAAACAATAATCAAGTTTTGTGCATTTGCTGATTTCCCAGGTATAAATTCTCACATAGAACATCACTCACATAGAATGTTTAACAATGGGCTTTCAGGAGTTCATGTGAACTAGCTCCAGCCTAGGTCTGGCTATAGATGATAATAATGGTAGAGTTGATCAAGGCCAGCCAGCACCTGAATATGCCTTTAGAAGTTTTAAGAAGAGAGGAATTGCTCTCATCTTGGAGTTAGTTTTGCCGTATACTTCCTATGTGACTTTGCATAAATAATGATAATAATATTTATATGATACCTACTTTGTGCCAGGAACTGTGCTGAGTACTTTACAATTACCTCACAACAACCCTTGGAGGTAGATATTTTTATCCCCATTTTCGAAATGAAGAAACTAGGGCACACAAAGTTTAAGTGACTTGCCCTGGGTTACAAAGCTAGTAAATATCTGGGACTGGATTTGAACTCAGGCCTTCCTGACTCTAAGGCTCAGTGGATTGAGCACTGTGCTTGGATCTGGTCTCAGACACTTACTAGCTGTGTGACTCTGGGCAAGTCATTTAACCTTCTTTGCCTCAGTTCCTCATCTGTAAAATGAGCTGCAGAAGGAAGTGGCAAACCACTCCAGGAGCTTTGCCAAGAAAACCCCCAAAATGGGGTCACAAAGAGTCAGACATGACTGAAAATAACCGAATGACAACAAACACTCTTTACTGCGCCTCCCTGACTTCTTAGAAAATTAGATTAAAAAAAACAGCTTCCTGACTTCAGGCCTAGTTCTCTCTCCACTACACCACCTAGCTACCCTTCTGGACCTCAGTTTACTTTATTGTGAAAGGAAACCAGGAGTTCTTAATTTTTGTGTTTGCATCATGGGTACATGGTGAAGCCTCTATAGACCCCTTTTCAGAATAATGTTTTTCAATGCATAAAATAAAATACATAGGAGGACAAAGGAAACTAGTTATACCAAAATGCAACTATAAAAATCACTGTTTAAAATAAGTTAATGAAGTTTAAGAACCTTTGACCTAGATGGTCTCTGAAGCCAGTCCCAGCCCTGAGTCTCCCATTCTAATCTAAGCAGATAGATGGAGCTAATTAAAAGGAGCTTATCCAGGAGTGGGGAACAAATCAAAGGTTTCTGGAGTGAAGGGACCTGCCTTGAAAATTAAAAGATCTAGCAGACAGCATTCTTTCCTCCTGATTTACAATGCCTCCCTGCTGTTAAATAGCAACTGACTCTTGCTAGCTCCCCAGGTGACAGGCTGAAGAAGCCTTCCTATTAGATTTTCCTAGACAATAATGGCAGGTCCAAAGAAATGCATTCCAGCACCCAACCGTGTAACCCAGCGAAGGAGAGCTTGCTTCTAAGAGTCTAGAAGGCAGGCCGCCATTCCTGTGGTTTCAGAATCATCTGTCCAACAACTTCCAAATTGCTTGCACTTAGCACTTGTTAGTAGCAGGTCTGCAGATCCAGAGCGGACAAAACATCCAGGGCTCATGGGGAGCTTCGCCATTCATCCCAAATGTTTTGGTCTGTTTCCTATTAATGCTGACCACAACTTCTTAATCTGCACTAAGTCTTGTGAGGTTTACACGTGAGCCATTGAATTATGGGCCTCGTGGTCCTTTTCTTCACAGTTGGCATTCTGGCTATCTCTGTGTTCTCCGAGAAATTAATCTGATTCTGGGAGACTCATCTAGGTGTGGCTTCATCTACCTGACAGAGAAATGTGTCACCATCTGTTTGTCTCTGATGGCACTGCAAGCAATGAAACAAAATGGGAATCTGGAACTCCTTTGATTCATCTGCACAGTGTAAATGGCCAACCTGGATAATTCAGCACTGGAAGGAGATTGGATTTGTTTGCTGTTTTTTGGGGGTTTTTTTAGGTAAATAATCTGAATTAACCAATCACCAATCAATCATTAAGTATCTACTATACACCAGGTACTAAGAATGCTTACATTCTAATGGGAAAGACAACATGCACTAGTATGTGCTAAGTGCCTACTATGTGCCAGGCATTGTGCTGAATCAGGGGTGAGGAGCCTTCAGGGTCCCACATGGCCCTCTAGGTCCTCAAGATCCTTTACTTTATGAATTTGGGTTCCAAGGGCTACACTTGAGGACCTAGAGGGCCCCATGTGCCTCAAGACCCTGTGCTAAGCACTGGGGATGTAGAGAAAGGAAAAAGGCAGTCCCTGCTGTCAAGTAGCTTACAGTCTGATGACTTGCATCCGTGGTAATTGCCTTTTGTCTTCACTTATGTCTTGCACTGAACTTTGCTGACTCTGGAGGAGAGAGTGAGGCTAAGGACTTTGAAGAGCTCTGCCTCACTTAAATCCAGTTCACTCATAAGTCAAGACATCACCCCCCTGACATCATTGATCCTCTTCAAGAATGAAGAACACATATGAATAAAATCTAAGCTGAACAGGTTGTAGAATTTTAGAGCAGGAAAGGGCCTGATTAAATTCCCTAATTATATAGACAGAGAAACTGAGACCCAGAGAGTGGGACTTTTCAAAGGCTTTTCACATAATTAGTGTCAAACCCTGATCAAAAACCTTTAGAATCTCCCTTATTACCTTATATAAATTAGAAATGTCTAAGCCTGGCACTTAAGTTTCATTCAATATGACTCCAAAGTACCTTCACCCTTATTTCGAATTACTCCTCTTCATTCAGTCTCCATTCCAGCCAACCTTGTCCTTGAACTTGACATAGAATTTCTCACCTCTCTGCCTTGAGACAGGTCACCCCACCCCCATACCTGAAATATATCTACTCTTCATTTTCACTTGCAAGATTATTTTCCTTGAGGGCTCCGTCTGAGCCCTGCTTCCTACATGTATTCCACCTCAATCCCTCCACATAAGAAAAGGTCTCTCCCATCTCCAGTGGTCGCAGAGCACTTTGTCTGGGTCTCCCTCTTATCCCCATCACTCTCTTGGGATGTCTTTATTTGTGAACATCTCCCACTACTCCTCAAGCAAAATGGGAGCTCTTTTAGTTTAACTTTGTGTCCCCAGCAGCTAAATCGGTGCCTTGCATATATGGTAGTCACTTAATAAATGTGTATTCAAACCCTCATCATCTAGACAATTGCCATAATCTCCTAATCTGTCCTGCTGTTTCCACTCCCTCCCGTAGCCAATCCACACAACTGCCAAAATAATCTTTATTATTTACAGCTCTGATGCTTTTACTGTCCTGCTCAATAATCTTCTCTGGCTCCCCTTTGCCTCAGGGATAAAAATACCAACTCTAGCTTGGCATTTAATTTATAATCTGCCCAGAGGAAAATCAGTGAAGAGAAAGACTCTAGTCAAGCTTTGCAAGGTTATTGGAGATTATTCTCCTTCATGAACTCTATGCTCTAAGTTCCCAAAGTTTGTTGATTTATCTCCCACCTCTACATAGGCTATCCCTCATGATTTGCACAGGCACTCCCTTCTAACGTCTGCTTTTTCTGATTCTAAACTTCCTTCACGATTCAACTTAGTCAGCACCTCCTTTGGGAAGCTTTTCCTGGTTTTTTTGGGGGGGAGGGGAGGAGGGTTGTCAGGGGAAGGGAGAGGGAGGAATTTGTATTCCCAGGACCTAGTACAATGATTGCACTTGTTCACTAGTTGGTTAGCTGGTTGTTGTCCTTCGTTCTCAGAGGACCAAAATGACTTCACTATGTCAGAATCAAGTTTCACTGTGTCTGACTGTGGCTGATCAGACGACCAGTATGATCTTGGAATGCTCTACCAGAGGTCGGACACAAATAGTCCGTGTGAACATTTGGGGTAGACTCTCTACATTTGTACATCCTGTGTTTCCTTTGAACTGTTTCAATTCTGCTTTGCTCATAGAGCAACAGCACCTTTTCTGGTGTGGACACACCATGCTGAGCAGCAGTCCTGTGCCAGTGTCTCCCATGTCACACAATCAATTTCAAAGTTCTTAAGAGAGACCTTGAGAGCTTCATTGTATCATTTCTTCTGACCACCATGTGAACACTGCGTGAATTCTCCATAAAATAGTCTTTTTGGCAAACAAATGTTTTGCATTTGAACATTGTGACCAGTCCGTCAGAGTTGCGCTCTCTGAAGCAGAGTTTGAATGCTTGGCAATTTAGTATGAGTGAGGATCTCAGTGTCTGACGTTATCCTGGCAGGTGATCTTCAGAATCTTCCTAAGATAGTTCAAATGGAAGCAATTCAGTTTCCTGGAATGGTGTTGGTATACTGTCCAGGTTTCACAAACTCAGATCCCCTTCTTCGGCTTTTCTTGACAAATACTTTTTCTACCGTACCATTTTGCATCCTTAAAGATTTTGAGCTGGAAATTGATCTTAGAAATCATCTGATCCACCACCACCACCCCCTTTCATTTTGCAAATAAGAAAACTGCTTCTCTAGAGGTTGCTTGTCCAACCTATGTTGCTTGAGCTCTGGATGGAATCAGTCGGAGGAAGTGTTCTAACAACTTGAACACTCACTGCCATAGGCTTTTTTCTTTTCCTTTTTGAGACTCCCTCTCTAGTTCCGACTGAAAGGGCAGTGACCATTCAGGGTCCTAATCCCACTGCTCATAAGCATAGAAGTTTGAACCTACTTTTTGTTTTTCAACCTGGGCTGGTTTGTCTTCCTTAGGTTGCCTGGTAGTATCCTCCCCTCAGTCCCATCATCATTTCGGAGTGTCATCATATTGGGGCGAGATTTTGTATGGATCACTGATGAGTTTTCGCCCTACTACAGCACATAGTTCCAGAGCTCAGGCAATCTTCCATCCTCAGTTTCCTTTGTCACTGGAGTTAAAAGGCTGTACCAACATGCCTAATCCCATCCACGCAGTCTTATTAAGTAGTTCTAGAACACACTTTCCTTGTATAACTACCCAGAGATTGTTAGCATTTAGGAAATAGTGATCAGAGAGAAGTCTTGAAACCTAGGAAATCCATATAAATCAAGGATATGATTGGATTCTAAAAAATTTAATTCTGATTTCCTCCCTGAGGAGAACAGTAACTAACAAATGCTTTCAAACATTGCCCACAACAGCCTAAGGAGAAATACCCTCATGCTACTGCAGTTTGGCTTATTCTAATATAGAAATCAATGAAAACCTTTCTCAGTCTAAACAGAGGCATCTCTAGCTGTGTATTCATTCTCCTTATCTTTTGGAGGCAGAACAGATTCTCTTCGGTCCTTGAGTATAGGAGACTTTCTAAAACATTCCTTTTTTTAACTGAAGTTTTACACTTGAAGAAAACCTCAGGTCCATCAACTTTTCTTCCTATGTACTCTGAGCAGATCTGAGAAAATAAGCCCAATTATTATTTTCCAGGGATACTTGGTGATATGAAAAGATATTTCCAGCAAAAAAAAGGCATCATTATTACTGGTTTGTGTCCTAAAGAAAAGAGAAAGAAGGGTGTAATAGAGTATTGGGATTGAAGGCAAGTAGACCTGAGTACCAATCCTTCCTTGGACAAGCTGTGTGACCCTAGTTAAGTCACTTACCTTTGTAAGCGTACAAACAATTTCTAAATAATTAAAAACAGTTACAATCTTCACTGGAAAAGGGCAATCCCCCATCAACAAAATCACCAGTCATCTCTGTATGTATATCTTCTAAGGAATTAACTTGTTAAATGCCAATTTATTAATATATTATGGGTCTTCAATTCAAAAGGATTTAGTTGGGTTTTTTTACACTAAGAATGTTCTTGAGAAGTTGTATATCTATCAAATCTTTAGTAATCAAATATTTTAGTGGAGATGAAGAAGCTCATATGTAAAGCAGTCCTGTGCTAAACTCTATCATAAAATGATGAATCCATATATAAAATGGATTCTCTGCCTAACTTATGGTTTAATAGAGTTGAGATTTCTGTATACTAGGTTGTTATAAAATTAGGCATACATTGATCTGCTTTTTCTATTCTAATGGTTTTAAGTTTGTGAATGTCATTTTGGAGCCCAGGCTTTGAAATACACCCAGATGTCTGAATTCAACTGAAATGAAGGGAAATAAAAAAAGATATTGTGGTCTAGAAAAAATAATTTGCTTCCTTGAATTATTGAAATTTCAAGTTACTGGGTATAAGGTTTCTTCCAAAATTATTTTGTCTTCTGGAGTACACATCTGATGTATTTCTCACTCTTTCCTCTTCTTAGGACCGCTGCTATTACTCACAAAAGCAGTTTTCAGAAACAAAGCTCCTACAGAGTAGGAACTGTCTTTCTTTTTGCTTGTATTGGGAATGAATGAATAAATAAATAAAGCATTTGTTAGGTATTTAGTATGTACAAAGCACTACCCTGGGAATACAAATAAAGTAAAGCAGTCCTGGTTTCAAGAAGCTCACATTCTAATACGGGACGACACATGTCAGCTGCCAGTCAGATGGGTACCAAGATCCTTATGGCACAGAGGCAAAGCAGATAGTAATGCCTCTTCTCTAATGTATTTCCATTGATACATTTATATCAGTTTCTGATGGTAAAACATTTGATAGTGCCATGGTCTTTGGTGATAAGAATTTTCTTTGCTGAGTCAATAGATGGGCAGCTAGGTGCCCAGGTCAATAGAGTGCTGGGTTTGGAATTAGGAAGACTCACTTCCCTGAATTCAAATCTGCTCTCAGACACTTTCTAGCTGTGTGAACCTGTACAAGTCATTTAACACTTTTGCCTCAGTTTCCTCATCTGTAAAATGAGCTAGAAAAGAAAATAGCGGGGGGCAGAGCCAAGATGGCGGAGTAGAAGGACGCACGTTTACGAGCTCCGAAACGAAAGCCCATAGAATTAATGTAAAAAGGAGTCCCCCATAACTTCTGGGTCAATACAAGGTGTGCAGAAACGGAGTGGAAGAGATTTCCATTCCAGGGAGCCCTGGAGACCCGTCCCCAGGGTCCGTCGCAACCCGGAAAGTGGACCCCACTCCCAACGCTGCCCTGGCCGCTGCCCCAGAGAAGCTGATCCAAGCAGGCTTCAGAGACGGAAGCTCCAGCAGCCGGGAAAGTCCCTCCGCCCACAGAAGCTACAGGTCAGTGAGAGAGAAGGCCGGGCTGGAGGAGAGGGGGAGCAGGGCATCTCCGTGACTTGGGCCCCCTCGGGAGGAAGCGGCGGGCGGCAGAGACGGGGGCAGGAAGCGGTGGAGGCAGAGGTGTGGGCGGCGGCTGAGGCGGCAGGCAGCGGACCGGGACTCAGGAATCCCCCAGCAGCAGGCAGGATCTTCATTACGGAAGATTCCCTGCATAAAACCTGAGGGAGCTGAGCCTGGGAGACGGCCCTGCCCCCACCCTGCTCTATTACTGAAGGCTTCTGCTTAAAGCCCCCGAGGGAACTGAGCATGGGAGGCGGGGGGCCCCCCACCCCGCCCCCACCCGCTCCATTCCTGAAAGTCTCTACATAAAACCCCTGAGGGAAACGAGCCTGGGAGGTGGCCCTGCCCCCACCCTAGCACCTGAACTAAAGCTCACTGATTGACAGCCAGCAGGAGGAAAGCCCATTTAAATCTCAGAGGCCAAGCACTAGCTGGGCGGATCCAGGTGGGGGTGGAAAGGAATCTCAGAAGTCAAGTAACTGGCTGGGAAAATGCCTAGAAAAGGGAAGAAAAATAAGACTTTAGAGAGTTTTTTCCAACAAATGCAAATGATCCCGACCTTCGGATCTGATGACGAGGACGTATCCTTGCCATCAGGGAAAGATGTGGAGGGCGGGGCCTCAGTACCCTAGACACCCCAGGGGGGGTGCCGGGTGGGCTCAGGCCCTGGAAGAGCTCAAAAGGATTTTGAAAAGCAAGTTAGACAGGTGGAGGAAAAACTGGGAAGAGAAATGTCAGAGATGCAAGAAAAGTATGAAAAACGGGTCAATACCTTGGTAAAGGAGACCCAAAAAAATGCTGAGGAAATTAACACCTTGAAAAATAGGCTCACTCAATTGGCAAAGGAGGTTCAAAAAGCCAATGAGGAGAAGAATGCTTGCAAAAGCAGAATGAGCCAAATGGAAAAAGAGGCTCAAAAGCTCACTGAATTTAATAGTTCTCTCAAAATTAGAATGGAACAGATGGAGTCTAATGACTTTATGAGAAACCAAGAAATCACCAAACAAAGCCAAAAGAATGAAAAAATGGAAGAGAATGTGAAATATCTCATGGGAAAAACAACTGACCTGCAAAATAGATCCAGGAGAGACAATTTAAAAATTATGGGACTACCTGAAACTCATGATCAAAAAAAGAGCCTAGACATCATCTTCCATGAAATTATCAAGGAAAACTGCCCTGACATTCTAGAACCAGAGGGCAAAATAAGTATTGAAAGAATCCATCGATCACCACCTGAAAGAGATCCAAAAAGAGAAACTCCTAGGAACATTGTGGCCAAATTCCAGAACTCCCAGCTCAAGGAAAAAATCTTGCAAGCAGGTAGAAAGAAACAATTCCAGTATTGTGGAAATACAATCAGGATAACCCAAGATCTAGCAGCTTCTACATTAAGGGATCGAAGGGCATGGAATAGGATATTCCAGAAGGCAAAGGAACTAGGACTCAAACCAAGAATCACCTACCCAGCTAAACTGAGTATAATACTTCAAGGGAAAATATGGTCTTTCAATGAAACAGAGGACTTTCAATCATTCTTAATGAAAAGACCAGAGCTAAAAAGAAAATTTGACTTTCAAACACAAGAATGAGAAGAAGCATGAAAAAGGAAACAGCAAAGAGAAGTCTTAAGGGACTTACCAGAAGTGAACTGTTTACATTCATACAGGGAAAGACAATATTTCTAACTCTTAAAACTTTTCAGTATCTGGGTAGTTGGTGGGACCACACATACACATGTACACACATGCACATACATACACACATGCACACACATACAGAGATAGAGAGCACAGATTGAACTGAATAGGATGGGACCATACCTTAAAAGAAACTAAGGTAAATGGTGAGAGAGAAATGTAGGGGGAGGAAAGAGAGGGAAATGGAAGGGGGTAACTATATGTCATTTAAGAGGCAGGTAGGAGTTTTTCTTAGTGGAGGGATAAAGAGGAGAGCTGAGAAAAAAAAAAAAACAAGAAGTTTACCCTCATCACATTTGACTAAATGAAGGAGTGAAATGCACACTCATTTTGGTATGAAAACCTATCTTACAGTATAAGAAAGTGGGGGAGAAGGAGATATTGCAAGGGGGGGATGATGGAGGGGAGGGCAAAGGGAGGAGGGAGCAATTTGAAGTCAACACTTGGGGAGGGACAGGATCAAGAGACAGAAGAGAAACAATGAGGGGCAGGTTAGGAGGGATGGTAATTCAGTTAGTCTTACACAACACGACTATCAGGGAGGTCATTTGCAAAACTACACAGATATGGCCTATATTGAATTGCCTGCCGTCCCAAAAGGAATGGGTGGGGAGGGAGGGATGGGGAGAATTTGGAACTCAAAGTTTTAGGAACAACTGTTTAGTATTGTTGTTGCAACTAGGAAAGAAGACATACAGTTAATGAGGAATAGAAAGTCATCTGGCCCTACAGGAGAAAAGAGAAGATAGAGACAAGGGAAGGGAGGAATGACAGAAGAGAGGACAGATTGGAGATAGGGGAAATTAGATTGCTTGGGGTATTGGGGTGGGGGGAGGGGAGAAAAGGGGAGAAAATTTTGGAACCCAAAAATTTGTGAAAATGAATGTAAAAAATTAAATAAATAAATAAAATCATAAAAAAAATAAAGTAATGATTGATTTGGAGAGAAAAAAAAAGAAAAGAAAATAGCAAACTACTCCAGTGTCTTTGTCAATAAAGCTCCAAATGGGGTCATTAAGAGTAGAAAACAGCTGAAAAGGCTGAACAACAATATAGATGTGGCCAGATCACCTTGAGGAGTGGTTCCCAGACAATGGCTCCACAAGGATTGCTTTTCAGGAAAATGGTTTCAGTCACTGCACTAGAAGGATAAGTATTGCAAAGACTCTTGGGTTCAGGATCCCAAGACCTTATATGTATTTATATTCCTAACACAATGCTTGGCACATTGAAAGATCTTAACAAATGATCTATCTAAACTAATTGAGTGGACCACAGTGAGGTGCTTTAGCAATCAGTAGAGGAGAGCCCTCATAATGGGCTTTCCAGAGCTGAAAGGGCATGGACACCAGGGCAAGGCAACTGGTGAGAAATTGTCCAGAGAGTAAGAAATGGGACTTGGCATCATAGGATTTAGGATTGGATGGGACTTTAGAATTCATCTAATCCAACTCCTTCAATTAAATATAAGGGAACAAAAGCCAGATTGTTGTGATTTGTCCATAAATATGCCTCTTAGTAGAGTTGGCATTTGAACCTGGTCCTCTTATTACAAATCTGCGCTCTTTCCACTCTAGATGGCGAGCATTTCAGGGCACTGGAGAATTTGACTGTTAAAAAATAAATATCGAATGTCTACATAACCCATGGCTCAAGGGCTATTTACACAAGGCTCTTTTCATTGGTAGAGATTGATTATTCAGTGCTCATGAGGGACAGAGTTGATGAAAGCTTGGGAGGAAAAAGATCCTGATCTTCTGGCTTCCAGCTTTAAGAAGGAAGACACTTGGTTGCAGATTCTCTCCAGATCCCTGAAGGAAGAGAAAGACCCTGCGAAAAAGTCAACATGTAAAGGAGCTGGTACCTTGATCATGTCTCTATCCCCAGTTTAATACACCAGAGACTGGGAAATTTACCTTAGGGAAGATCTGATTCTGTCTTTTGGTTGAATTGAGTTATCTTTTGTGTGATAGAAGAACACATTCATTCTGTATTGTCTAGTGTATTTTCATATGTATGTGTACATTTTTTGATTTCTGTTTTGCTATTGATTTGGATGAATGGGCTTATTAACTATTCCCTTTGTGTGTTCATTGTAGAACTGATACTTGGTAGGAAAGGAGTCAAGTCTTGGGTATATCTAACTTGGAAGCACTTCTTTCCCATTAAGGAATAACATTCTGGAGCACAGCTTGAATGTAATAATTATTTCCGTTAGACTAATATTTCAGAGAGTAGATAGATATAATTTTAACCCATTACTCCCTTTCTGTAGAAGAACAGAATGCCTAACTTTTGACCTCCATCTCCTGCGTTCCTTCCTTGCAGGAATCAAAGTGTCCCTTGGACAAGGATGAGGGAAGGAAACTTAGAGACAGCTACTCTTACTTCCCTTCAAGCCACATCTAGGCAGAACCATGTGGACAAATACAACCTACGCTAACAAAACAAATGGAGCACTACATACATTCTCTACATCAAGGGCTGAAAATTTCTTTGCAATCTTAACACCTAGGAATTATTTCAGATTGTCCCTTCACAGAACTCTCTAGAATCTCAAAGTTGGAAGGGAACTTAGAGGTTATCTAGTTTCTGACTAGAAACTTGACAAGTGGTTCATACAGCCTCACCTGGAATATCTCAAGGGAGATCAAATACACCATCTTCTAAGCCAGCCCTTTCCACTTTCAAGATTTGATTTTGAAAAAAGAAATGATACACTTTCTACTTCTTCTGATACCTTCAAAGGTAGATTACAATATCTCAGAATGTGATGGGGTTTCTATCACAAGAGGCATCTAAGTGAAAGTAGAATAAGTGAAAGGGATGTGGTGGAGGTGATTACTATTGAAATAAAGCTTGGACTAGATGGTTCTGAGGATCATTCTAGATGTAATTCTGGGATTCTGTGACCTGGATTCGAGTTCCACTTGTGCCACGTACTAATCATATGATACTTAACTACTTAGCTTTCTTAGCTTTGGTTTCCTGAACTATAAAATTGGAATGATTGCTTACATGTTTATTTTGGTCTGAACCTATGATTTCATTAATATAGACCACTCCCTGGTGAGGTGAGGAAATGCCCTCTTTCAAAGCAGAGAAGCAAGGAAGCATAATGATAAGTGTTTAATAAATGTAACATAATATATAATGTAATAATGTGATAATATAAAATTTAAAATGTAAGTATGAAAATAAACATGTTTCAGGTGACTCAGAGGATAATGGAAAGACACAAACATATAATGAATATAAGTAGGTACAAATATAAGTAGATAGTGACCTATTATCAACAATTACTTATATGTAAGAAATGGTACAAATAAACCTGGTTAAGGACTTGTGTTACCAGATAAAGGATGTGCTGTCTCTGGCTATATATTGGGAGGTAGAGGAAAGATGTGGAGATAACAGATAGAAAGTCTAAGTATTACTCACAAAATATTAAAAGACCCAGAGAAAACTTCCAGTTCATTAGATAAATTCACAATGGAGGATTTGTGAAAGGACGCAGGGAAGTTGGAGTTTGCTACTTATGATCCCTATAACTTTAAGCAAATTATATAACTTTCACCAGTGTTCTTTTGCCCAGTTATTATCAGCTAACCAGACTTAATTAGCTTTTTAGAAAAGAGGATTTACTAAGGTGGTATAGCAAGAAGAACTGACACAAAAATCTCCCCAAGTTGGGGACCCATTCTCCCACAGATACTCACATGGTCCAAGGGAAAGTGAGTTTAAATTTAGAGTAAGTGTACCAAATGAGATAAACTCACAGTTCCTAGAAATGCTTTTGTTGCAATCCTTTTCTTTCCTGTGTGGAGCCTTCTTGAGACTCCCCTTAGGTTTCTGCTGAACTTGCAGAATCCTAAAGCTTCTTTTGCTCAGTATATCTACTTTGTCCTCAGCTCCCTCAGTACATTACCGTTCCAGGGACAATGCTAGGTTCAAACCTTCCCGTCCACTGAAGTTCACAAGGTCCTCCTCTGATCAAGGTGTAGAGGAGGGGACCAAGTTTTACTCCCTCTACCCACAACAATTCATTTCAAGAATTTCTATGGAACTACTCTCTCAAAGAAGTTGCCAGACACACAAATACTGAGTTCTGAACCATTTCCTTGGCACATCAATTTGTTGTTGTCATTGTTCAGTTGTTTCAGTCATGTCCGATTCTTTGTGACTCCATTTGAGATTCTTTGTCAAAGATACTGGAGCGATTTACCATTTTTTTCTCTAGCTCATTTTACAAATAAGGAAACTGAGGCAGATAAGATTAAGTGACTTGTACTGTGTCACACACTTAGTAAGTATCTGAGACCGGATTTGAACTTAGGTTTTCTTGACTCCAGGACAACACTCTGTCCATTGCACTGTGCTTTTTATAAAAGTCGTGGCATGACAGAGCATGCAATGGTTTAATGCCTTTGACTGATTAATTCATTAGAGATAGTCTCACCTGATAAACATATCAGGGCTAGAGCATGTCGTTAGTTATTTTAACTAGGATAGGATTTGCTTAATCAACTCCTACTCTTTCAATAGTTCATAGGTTCATTGATTTAGAGTTGGCGGGGACTTCAGAGGTCATCAACCTCAGCCTCCTCATTTTACAAATGAGGAAACTAAGATTCAGAGAGATTCATTGACTTGCCAGGATCACACCACTAGCAAGTTTGTGAAGAAGGATTTGAATCTCTCTTTCTAACGCCAAATGCAGTGCCTTATCCACGACACCACACTATTCCTCTGATCCAATTCTATCCTTGTACACTCTAGGATAGCCTTAGTCTTTGGAACTACCATCTCACAAAATGCATTCCTATTGACCCTGAAGTCCAATAAAACTGTCATCTCCTTTTCACATGAATTGATGACTGTTTCAAGACTATTTGAAGACGATGTTCATACTATGGGTTTGTCAGCAATATCAGAACGTAAATTCTTCCAGGGCAGGAATTTTCTTAGGTTCTTTAATGTTTATACACAATAGTGCATGTGCACGAAGGCACCCAATGTTTTCTTGGCAAAGATAGTCCATTTTAGTGATGGCACGCTAAGCCTTAAAGTATCTATGGATTGTAAGAAAAGAGGACTCAGAGTGATGTCCCAAGACACTTGTATTAATGTTTCTTAACTGAGAAAGCCTCTATTTTGCAGGACACTTACCTTCTTTTCTACATCAGTTGAATAAGAAAGTTGTATGTTCACAGCCACTTAAATATCTTAGGAAAATTAGTAGCATTAAGAAAAATAAGGAGGTCCAACTGATTGCATGTACTCTAGGATATAATGAATCATTATGTATATGTCCATTAGAATAAGATGATACGCTTACACAAAATCCCAGAGCTGGATGGTACCTTATAGGCCAGTCTACCTGGTACCTGACCAAGAATCCCTGCTGCAATACTCCCAGCCAGTGGTCATCTGTCCTTTGCTTGAAGACATCTAATGAGAAGCAACCTATTACTTTCCATTCTACTTTTGCATAGTCCTAATTGTTAGGGAGATTTTCCATACTCCAAGCTCAAATCTACTCCTTTGCAACTTCCATACATTGCTTCTAGACCTTAATCTAAAATCAAGAAGAGCAAGGCTACAGGGCCTCTATTCCAAATGATGCCTTTCCTAATTTATCCCCAGCTGCTAGTGCTCTCCCCATTAACTTTTACTTGCCTTATATTTAATTTGCTACATTTTATATTTGTGCCATCCTTCCTGAGCTCACCACCCTAATTTGCACTTGCAATGTCAAGTTAGGTCTTCAAAGGATAGCTAATTACTTCTACCTAAAGGATTCTAAGGGTAACCCAAAGGGGCTTGGTTTCTACTACTGTTATTTATGAATTCTCATCAAATGATCATCAATCAGAGCTCATTAGCTTTTTGAAAGTGTATTTTCTAAAAGTGTATAGCAAGAACCATTGTTACAGAACCATCTCCCCAAATCGGGAGTACATTCTCCCCTTTGTACACACAGGGTCCCTAAGGAAAGCAGGCTTAAAATTAGAGGGCATATGTAGTCAAGGGATAAATTCATAGCCAGTGGTTACTGGAAGCCCTTTTCTCTCCTCACAGAGTTTTTATGAAGTTCCATTCAGGTGTAGCTCTCTAATGGGCTCTGAGCATCAATACCCTTCTAGAGTCCTGAATTTGTCTTTTCTTGGTGGGTCTAGTTTCCCTTAGAATGTCTCTCAGCTCCAGATGCAAATGCTGCAATCAACCAGTGTTGCTCCAGAGATACTACTAGCTGTGGTGGACCCTCAAGATCTTTTGACCTTTCAAAGTTGACAAGGTCATCATTTGGTCCTTGAGGGATAGGAGGAGAAATTTAATTGTCTTTCTTAATGGAAATTGCATTTCAGTGGTTCTTCACCACTGAATTAGATTAGCATTCAACTGGATTAGAATGCCGCTCAACTGGCCTGCTGCAGCAATTTGTGATTTCAAACAAGCTATATTATACATAGGCCTGGAGGTGTGTCTAATTCTTTCAGTCAATCAGAAGACATTTTCTGTGTGGTATCATCTGTCTTCACAAAATGATTAAAGTGCTTCACTCCTCCCAATTTAATTAACGACTTGTTTTCATCTTTAAATGATTTAGTAAATAGAGTCTTCAAGGTTTAATTTAATTGGGGTGGCAATAGAAATCCCTTCACTCTTACATATCTATGGGTGTACATATTGTTTCCCTCATGGAATGTAAACTTTGAAGGGAGTATCTGTTTCATTCTTGTCTTTGTAGACCTAATACCCAGCATAACACCTGACACATAGTCTATACTTAATAAATATTTGATTGATAATCACCCACCCTTGGCACAAACAGGCTATACCTGTTCCATTCCCACCTCCACCAATTTTGTGTTGCCTTCTCCACTGACTAAATAAATACACCCAAGTCTTTTTGCTTTAGTGCCAATGCTTTTCCACTATACCATAAGAATTGGGACCAACCAATCATCAAACATTTATTAAACTTCTACCACATGGCAGATGCTGTGCTAGGTATGGAGGAAATACACAGTGAGAATGAAATAATCCCTACTCTCTGGGAGTTTACAAGTTTACATTTCTTGTGGGAGACAACCACTGTGTGTGTGTGTGTGTGTGTACAGAATAACTACAAAGAGAGTCGATACCCAAAAAATACAAAGTAGTTAGGGTAGGAGGTGAGTAGTGTCAGGGAGAGTGGCAGAGGAGATCATTAATGGATAGTGGTCAAGTCACATCTTGAAGGAGGAGAGGGACTTCATATGATGAAGATGAGATGGGAGTGCCTTCCAGAAATGGAAGATAGCCAGGGCAAAGGAGCAGAGAAGGGAGTATACAAGAAAAGAAAAATATAGAGAAAAAGGAGAGTTTGGCTCAGTCACACAGTATGGAAAGGATAGTCATGGATAAAGAGATAGGAAAGATAGGTTTGGGGCTAGATAGTGAAGGATTTTTAAAAGTTAAATAGGACAGTTGATATTTCATCTCGATTGTAATCAAGAGCCACTTAAGTTTATTGAGTTGGGAGAGATATGATCAATTCTGTGCTTATGGAAAAATCACTTTGGCAGCTGTGTACAGAATAGACTGGAATAAGGAGATGTCAATTAGGAGGCTATTGTAATCATCTAGGCAAGAAGGTAATGAGGCTCTGAACTAAGGTGATAGCTATGTGGGTGGAATGTTGAGGATAAAAATGGCAGATTTGGCAACTGGTTTTATGTCTGGGATGATGAGAAGGGTTGAAGATAATGCTGAGATTACACATCTGGGAGACTGGAAAAATAGCACTCTAGAAATAGGGAAGTTTGGAAATGGAATAAGCTAGGAAGGAAGATAATGAGTTCTGTTTTGAACAGGTTAAATTTAAGATTTTGATAAGACCTTTAGTTTGAAATGTAGACATATGAGATTAGGCAATTAGAGATATGAGAGCGAAACTCAGGGAAGAGACAGGCTGAATACATAGATTTATGGAGAAGCAATACAGTACACTGATGAGGTCACCAAGAGACGGAGCAGGTGTAGAAGAGAAGGGCCTGGGATGGAGCCCCAGGGAGCACCAACGCTTAGGGGGTGGGATATAGGAGGCTAAGGAGCAGCACACAGACAGATGGAAGGACACTAGAAGGAAGTAGTTGTGAGAACTCAAAGAAAAGGGAGTGTCTACGAGGAAAAAGTGATTGTCAGTATCAAATGTAAGAAGGATGAGTACTGAGAAAAGACAATCAGAGTTAATAGTTAATAAATCAATGGTATTTTTGGAGAAAGTGGTTTCAGTTGAGTATTGGAGTCAAACTGCGAAGGATTGAAATGTGAGTGAGATTTGAATTGTAAGAGAAAAGTTTCTAGGAGGTTAGTTGATAAAAGGAGTAGAAACATAGGTCAATAGATTGAGGGGATGACACTGTCCTCTGTGTCCTCAGGGAACTTATAAGTTTCATTGAGGAAACAAGACATGGAAAGTGAAAGTACAGATAGGTCTCAATTGGAATCTTGTGATGTGGTCTCATTTTTCTAATTATATTTGTTTATATCCATTGGAATCAATTGCCATTAATGTACATCTAGGTATGTTAGGACAACTAAGTGGAACAGTGGATAGGACACAGGGTTTGGGAGTCAGAAAAATCTGAGCTCAGATCCAGCTTCAGACACTTCCTGACCCTGAGCAAATCTCTTAACCCCTATTTGCCTCAGTTCCTCATCTGTACAATGGGGATGCGCCAGAGAAGGAAAAGACAAGCCATTCCAATATCTTTGCAAAGAAAACACCATGGACAAGTCTGTGGGATCACGAAGAGTCAGAAATGGCTGAACAGCTACTGAACTAGAACATTTATTATAGCTTCAAATAGCATGAATTTGGATGATGGGACCACTTCAAGGACTCATTATTCGCAATAGTCAGGAGCTAGCTCTCCCTCTCTCTCTCTCAATATATATACATATACACATACATACGTATATGTATTTACACACACACACACTCAATGAGATACAAGAACTAAGTGCTAAAGGATTATTCCAAGGAGAGAAGTCACTATGAATGGAAGAAGTTAGAACAGACTTAATGGATAGGGTAAGAGCTTCAGGGGATCTTGGATTGGGATCTTGGATGAATTGGATTGGGATAGATAAGGGGAACATAGATAGTATAAAAAGAGCTAGGAATATACATATGTCCAAAGGACAACGAGGAAATGAAGCTGACGGGAGTGGAGGGGTAAAGGGTGGTAAATACTGAGATACAAAATCAGGTTAACCTTCTTCTTATCTTGGCATCCTATGCTGGTTGGTGGGAGGTAAGTTGTGGTACTTCTGGCATGAGTATGCTTTTACCCACCCAGTGGCCTAAGGGTAAATGCTAAGGCTTTCAACACAGTTTTTCAAAGAGGCCCCCAAACAGTATAGGAGTGGCTTGGCACCCCACTGTGCTCCCCAATCCTAACTCTGCCTGAATCAATTCATAATTAGCTGCCTTTATTGTGGAATGAAATCTGGGTGCTTGAAATTCAACAAGGTGCTTTAAAGTAATATTTTTTTTAATGCATTGTTTGAGTAAAACTCCAAATCAATTTTACCAAAGACTTTCATCTTGCAGTTCCAAGCTTTTCTATATTTCCAGGCAAACATAATCTCCAGGTTTCTAAATCATTACAGTTAATTCACTAAAATATTCTTGTTTCCAATGCCGATGGTGTCCACAAAGCCACAGAGCCTTTCAAGTCCCTTTTTATCCCTTTTCCTTTAAGCCAGGAAGCCATGTCTGCCAAGAAGAGAAGAAACCAGGGCCTCCAGGGCCCCAAAGTTCATCTTCCAAGCCAATGTCCCTAAAGGCAGCTCAGTCAGACAGGGTGGGCAGCATTCTACTAGACTCCCTTGTCGATTTGAAATTTAAGGAGAAAAAACAAATAGTCTCATTGAGAAGCAGTGAAAAATACTTACACAGACATTTTATATAAATTCTGATGAGACAGTGAAATCCTTAATACAACGGAAAGGGAATTGGTAGAGTACATTTTAGAAACGTTGAGGAGGTTATGTCAGATCCCTTAAAGAAGCAGAAAAAGCTTTTCTATGAAACATTAAATATGGATAAAATACACATTTCCTTCAACTGTACAAAGTTTAAAGGCCTAAAATGCTGTATTTGGATGAGGACGCTTTATTTGGATTAGTAAAATATTAAACTAATAGAGAAATAGTTTTCTTCTCTGATAGTTTAAATTTTGTATAATTAAATTGTATGAAAGCAAATCTGGGCTTACTTAGGAGAGTTTCTTCATACCCATCACTAGCATGGAATCTTTGACCCCAAAGCATTGACATGCTGTAAAAGTTCATTTCCTTCCCACAACAACTATCTTGGCACTTTGCCTTGTGATCTTCTGGTGGTAGGTAGTACAATTACCCCTGGACCATTACCTTCTTGGTCCCATTATCACATTATATGTTTGTAGGCTGTCTTCAGAGAGAAGTCCTTGGGTGGTAAGACTCCATGAAGAAGCTAACATATAGAGAAGTCAACACTTCTATCATGTCCAAGCTTCCTAGGACTTTGCGGAATTTCCCACTGGGTCAGATTGAAGATTCTCTCTCTTTGGTTGGGCTGAAGTACCTTAGTGTCACTGGAAGAGTTCATTCATTCTGTGTATTATCTGGTAAAGTGGTATACCTTGCATATTTGATGCCTGGAATTCATCATTTTTAAATACCTCCCATTCTCGGTATGGTTATAATCATGAATGAAATGAATAAAAATGTCCAGAAAAATGCAGTCATTGTATGTATGAACTTTATATATACATATATACACAATATGATATGATCTATATAAATAATCATGCCAATGAAAAATAAAAATGGAAAAAAGAAAAAATTAAAACATTATTTTTGATTATATTAAGCCTCTTTGGGGGGAAATGGAAAAATTTTATACCTACATAGTGGCCTATTGCAGAAATGAATAGCGTCATTACAATTGATGTTTTTAGATCTTCTGAAAATTTATCAGCGACTTCATCAAAATTTATCTTTTTTATTCATTTCAATTTTTAAAAAAATTCTTTTTCATGAAACAAATGTTAAACAAATTGTTTGAAAAAATATTAAACAAGAGGATGGTTGGCAGCAATTTATAAAAATTCCATTTCAGAAGGGAATTTTAATAAACCTGAAACATCTGCAAAAGGTTCAATTCAGGCAACTACTGAATAGAATCACTAATGTAACATTTTATTTTCTTGACTCATTCTTTAGTTTTCAAAAAATTAACAACATAAAAAGAAGACATTTCATTTTAAAGATGTTAGTCACATATTTCATATGTAAACTAAAATTTTTACTTACCAAACAAAAATATTATACTTCACTGTTCACAGTTTGACTGTTTTAAATTTTAAACACAGAAACTCCAAGTAGTCACAAACAATTACAGAGCTAACATAACTCTAGTTTTTTATTTTTTCATCTTTTCAATTATGGTACTATCATTGTTTATTTAAAATCCATAGTATAGCCAAAGGAATTTCTACTACCATAGGAGTTGTAGATATGAGCTGCTGCCAAAATAAACTCAAAGAATTCCAATTCAATCAATCATTTATTTAACACCTACTATGTGATTCAGTTTTAATAGCTCCAATCTGTTTGAACATATAAAGTAATTCAATTTAATTCAACAAGCATTTATTAAACAACTTCTACACCCAGATATTGTGCTAAACATCAGGGATACAGTAACAGTGTTTCACCTTAAAGAGTTTATATGAGAGAAAACAAAACACATGTAGATAAATATAAGTTGTATAAAAAGTAAATACAAAGTAATGGAGGGATTGCTAAAAACTGGGGAAATCAGGAAAGGTCTTGTGTAGGGGACGACACTGGACTTTTGAATGGCTAGGATTTCAAGAGGTGAGGAAGGTGAGCAGTCCAGGCACACAAGATAGCCTGTGCAAGGTCAGAGGCAAGAAATAGAATGTCCTCTCCGAGAGATAGCAAGAAGGCCTTCAAAGAAATCACACTACTAAGGGAAAACCAGAGTTTGTTCATCATGTTAGCATGGTGAACAAGTAATGAGTTGGAGCTGAAAATAAGAGAAGGTGCATTGGGGGAATAATGTGAAATCATTCTGGAAAGATCAGTTGGAACCAAACAGTGAAGGGTTCTATATATCAGGTAGAAGGAGGGGAAGCTGGTACATTGTCATAGTATGTAAGAGATGGAAAGCCTGGCAATCAGAGTCCTACACTTGGAATAAGGCAAACTGGGTTTCCCCATTATGTAGGTTTAAGTAAACTAGTGAATCCCATACTGCCTTCCCTCTCTGAAAAAAGAAAGTTACAGATGCCTTCTTCATCTCTCAGGAATATCATGAGAAAATGAGATTATTAGTGTGAAAACAATTGGGGATAAAAATGTAACACAAAGAGAAGTCATTATTCTTAGTATAGGAGGTGATCCTTGCAACTGTGTAGGCCATACCACCAGTGAGCATCCCCTTTATGCCCCCTAATATCTTCTTGACTGCCCTTTCCTACCAAGGTGAAGTTCTCTGAGTGGAATGGTCTGATGTCACCAGAGGCCTCCTGCCGCGGAACCTTCAGAGCTGTTTGGACCTAAACACTTAGTTGAAGTCAGTGCTCCGTGGCGATTCTAGTTGTTTGGTGAGAGAGAAACTGCTACTGAAAAGTCTGAATTGACTCAGAGATCTGGAGGAACCTACTTAGGTTAAAAACTGAGTCATCCCTGTGATACTTTGAGTTATCTGTCCCCAAACCATGTTTTCAGTAAAGATTCCCAAGGTGGGGATCAGCACGGGACCTGCTCTGGAGACTTCAGGTAAGTGAACTGGGATCAGGTAAAACGGTAAGGGGAAGAATTTCAGTGTTATAAAGGCAGATTGAGAAGGGAAAGCGAGAGGGTAAAAAAAGGAGAAAATAGAAATGAGATCAAGGAGGAGAGAAAATGAATTTACAGGAAGACCAATACCCTACCATAGAACAGAATCCTACTATGGGATCCTGGGAAAGGATGTGCTAGGGACAGAATAGTGGGGAGAAGATACAAGAAAGAGCTAGAGCTCTCATTGTGCTCACTATATAGGATAAACTCAACATGAATATACTTTGCCCTGTAAAAAGTAAGAGAAGAGATTAAGGAACAACCCCTGTAGGGGGTAAGTGTCACCTTGTTAATATATTATGCTAGGTTCTTTCCCCTAATCTAGTCCCAGTTCAGTGCAACATTTAGGTAAAGCTCTATACAAAGAATCATGGTGGATGTAATTAAGCTATGCCACCCACAACCTACCAATAACTTGCACATAAGAAGTTACATAAATGATGTCATCAAGGACATGCCTATGGCCAGAAAAGCAACAACTGACCCTGTAGCAAGAATGATAAATAAAGAGATGGACAGCCCAAATGTTGATGCACATATATCCATAAAATAGTAAAATATCCAGAGCAAGGCCTTTATCATATTAGGCAGATCTTCTATGGAAGATTTGTGGGAGGGTGTGGTCAAGAATTACACATGGATAGATTGTGATCTGTACTGATGGAGCACCCACAGCAATGAGATCACAAACCTACTGAAATATTCATACCAAGGCAGCAGGTTAATGGAGTCATTCATTCCCTCTACCTCCTTACATTAGCTGTCAATGAGGGCCCAGGCTTGGCCACCATCTCTTCCTGTGGTTGCCAGGTGTCCAGGTAGGCTCAGGGTCAGAAAGGTGAACTGGAGAAGTGGGGGGAGGGGGGAGAGGTGATCCAAGTTGGTCTCTCCCCTGTTCATGTGGGGTCTCTATTCCTACAGCCCCACAGGACAGCAGCCCTCTGGCCTCCACATCCATCTCCCCAGGGTATGTCCCTAAGCTGAAGACTGTGAGAAGGAGGGGTCTGAAGAGGGGCATATGGGCTGTCACTAGTGTGGAAGGAACCAAGCTCTGCATGAAGAAGAGAAGGAGAGCCAATTTCCGCCCTGAGGATCAGGAAGCTTTCTACAGACTTCTTGGTGTGTGGCATGAGCAAACTTTTGGGATTTTCCACAGGGAGGTTCCATAGAAGAATGATCAGTTGCTCCAATCTAGCTCCTGGGAATTAAATCCTAGTGACTTTCAGCACTCTGTTGAGGTAGGGGGCAGATCACTTGGCCTCCCCTCCATGGGACCGTGGACTTTTCTTTCCTCCCCATTGTAGTGGTTCCAAGTGAAATGGGCCCCTGCCCACCACTCTGTTGAATTCTCTTAAGGTAAAACAAATTATACTTTCCCAGTTCACATGCCATCCAAATCCATTGGTCCTACATTCCCCTTCACATGCCATCAGGAAGCATCAAGGCATGGGCAAGAACCAAAAAGATTGATTCCACTTCACACAGTCATCTGAGGTCATATCCACTGGGCCTTGAGGTAGCAGAGCCATCACTTGGAGATACATGTTTAGAGCTAGACATTATTAATAGTAACAATAGAGAGGGAATATCTAGAGGAAATATATTGAGAAGGAAGCCTCACAAGGTGTTTGTGACTGGCCAAAGGTCATGGAGCTAAGAATTCAGAAGAATTCCAGTCTTCTGACTCTTAAGTTCTGTTTGGGCCCTCCCATCACTACATCACATTGTAATGGAAAAAGCTTCCTCTTCTAGACCCTATCCCTGAAATGTGGCAGAACTTTCAGCTTCTCTTCCTTTCTGAGACTTCTTTGGGAGGAAATTTCTACTTCCACCACACTGGGTTTGGTCTTTCTAGCTCTGCCTTCCCATGCCTCTGACCCATTCACTCCCTCTGCAGAGGATCCTGTCATCCAGAGTTTCTTGGAGGCTGATGTTTTCCTAAGAGTGTCTGATAAGGTAGGGAAAGCCCCAAAGGATGGGACCTGCAGGAAAACTTTGGGGAGTGGGTATATATAACAACTTAGATTTTCTCCCTGATCAGAGCAAAGTCAGTGAAAGAATTGCTTATCTAAAGAAAGAAATTTGGGCAGGAAGACTCCAGGGGATTGTGGCAAGGGACATGGTGTGGGAAATACAGGATTCCATTCTTATCCTGCCAAATGAACTTAGTGACTCAGTCTGTAGCCTCCTCCTATTCCCCGTTCTCTTGGTTCTTAACATACCTCTCTCTGTTCTGGATAGTATCTACTCTCCATGGTGGTTGAATATTTTGGCCGAGTGGGACTCCCAGGAGACTGCTATAATAGGATCCACTTTTTCCTGGCCCTGTGAGTACCATCCCTGCCCCCCAACTCTAAAGAAAAATGCTCTTCTTTTTTTGGTCCAAGAGACCTCTGAGAAACTCTGCATTCCGGAGAGGCCTCCCTAATCTCTATGCTCAACCCATCTTTTCCAGAACAGGTACTCTAATGGATTACCAATATAGCCTTTTCCCCTTGGTGGTTCCACATTGTTCCCCTATTCATTAATGATAGAACAGGAGACTTAAATTAACAGACCAATAAAGCTCCCCCACTGAGGGAAAGATAACCACCTATTCGGAATATGATTAACAAAGCAGACAGAGCTCTTCCCTACTCCCCCCATCTACTAAATACTCATTGGCTGACTCTCAGAGGCTAAAATGAAAAGGAGGATTCTCTGAAGAGTATATAGAAATTAGACCCTGAAATTGTGTAGTTTCTCAGCCATAGATGAAATTCATCACCCCACACATCCTCAACATCTCAGATTCTTTCCTGCTGTCTCTCTGGACCTCAGGCCCATTCTTAGAAATTGGGTCCTTCCCATAACCATCATCCTGAGAGAGTACCAGACTAGTGCCCAAGGGCCAAAGATTCCCCTTCATTCATTTCCTTTTCTGGAGCTATCTCTTCCAGACAGTCTGAGGACCGGAGATACTATTGAGGAGGAAACTAGGTGAATGCTTCCATTTCTCCATGACAGCTATATTGCCTGTGACATGGAGGAAGACAACCCTGTCTCCAAGTGGAGCATTTTCCCTTTTGTGCTTGGGAAGGAAGACTGGCCCATCCTCTATAAGGAATTCCTGAGGCTACAAGCAGATTTCTTCCATGCAATGGGTGGCAGAGCCTGGGTCACCCCAGAGATCTGTGAAGAGGTCAGTTGGTGTTAGGGCAGGGGAAGTGGTGAAGAGGTTAAGGTACTACATTTCTATCAGTACATTTCAAAAGAGCAGGGACGAAAGGAAAGGGAAAAGTATTAATTTCAAGCAGTGTACATTAGACTTCCCTTTATGCATTCCACATTACTGCTGACCTGGGTCTCTTGCTATTCTTTGTGTACAACATTCAATCTCATGCCTCCAGTGGAAATGTAAGCTCTGCAAGGGCAGGGATTATTTCATTTGTCTTTGCCTTCCCAGTGCCTAGAATAGTACGTTATTCATAAGAGATGCTTAATAAATTCTCACTGAAGCAGGGGGATGGGGGAGAAAGGAAGGAAGAGAAGAAAGAGAGAGGGAGGAAGTAAAGAAGAAAAGGATGAAGGGGGTAAGGGAGGAAGGAGGGAGGGAGGGAGGGAGGAAGGGAGGAAGGTAGGGAGGAAAAGAGGGAGGAAAGGAGGGAGCAAGGGAGGGAGGGACAGAGGAAGAGAGGGAAAGAGGAAAGAAGGAAGAGAAAGAAAGAAAGATATTGGGGATTTACCTGAAATCTTTACAAACTCCTATGAAGTCCAAAAAGAAAACTTCCTTCCCTGTCCCCCCTCCCAGCCCCATGCCTTTCTCCGTTTTTTCCATTGTCTAAGTGGAATCTATGGACAAAGTCAGAACTGCATTCCCTACCTTATGACCCTGAGTCCTAAAGACTGCTGACTCCATAGGAATGTATATTCAGTGACCAAGGAACTGGGTTACCATGTAACTAGTGCTCCAAGAATGAATTTGGAGAGAAGAGGGCAGATGGAGTTGGTGCATGAGGTGGGGGAAGAAAGGACAAAAGAAAGCCCTGAAATTATTAAAAACTAAACAATCCCTTACGTTGTAACAATCAGTTTCATGACCCTCCCTCCTCCTCCACTGGGTGATCAAACTACGCAACAGGACATCTGATTGGCATTAATTGAGACCATTAGTTAAGGTGCTATGGTACCTTAACACATAACGGACCAGGGAAACGTATCCTCATCTTAGAACCCTCCATACCTCAAAAATAGTCCAGTTCATGGAAGAATGGGGTCTTTTAACCTCTCATGTTTACCTTTCAGATCCAGGCCCAGAATCCGCATCACTGGGTCTGGACCCGAGAAAGACACTACCTCCCCTAGGCTCCCAGAGTAGAATGCCTAGGCCAGGGAGGCAGAAGTCACAAGGGAAGGGAGTGGAAACCTCCAGGTAAGCGTGGGCCCAACCAGGAGCAGCTCCCACTCTCCATGGCCGTAGAATTACTCTTTAGCTACAATGGAGCTGGGGAAGAGGGGTGGCACAGGAAAACGTTAGGAACGAAAAGTTCTAGAATTCTTAACTATGCTAAGAGGCACCTAGGTAGGGCAGCTGATAGAATGTTGAGCCTGTAGTTAGGAAGACCTGAGTTCAAATCCAACCTCAGGCACTTAGTAACTGTGTCTCACCAGGCAAGTCACTTAACTTCTGTTTGCCTCAGTTTCCTCAGTTATAAAACAGGGATATTGCTTAGCACAATGTCTAGCATATAGTAGGTACTAAATGCTTATCTTTCTCACTGAAATTAAAATGCTATGTAATATGACTGAAGCTATTCAAATCAATATCTAACACAAGATCAGAAGTCACAGAATTTAAAGCTAGAAGATTATCTAATCTCACCCCCTCATATCAAATGAGATAACATACATGACATATTCTGCAAACCTTAGAGTGCTATAAAAATGCACGTTACTGGTATTATTATTAGGGGTGAGGAAATTGAAGCCCAGAGAGGTACATCAACTTGTTTGAGCACATAGAGCTAGGAAGCCAAAGTTCTAGTATTCCAGTACTTATTCTTTGCTCTGGAGACAGTGTCCATCATCACTAGACATTTCAGAATCAAGAGAAGAAAATAAATAAATACAGATATAGATATACAAATATATACATATATACACATTCATATATGTATATACATACATATTCATATGCACACATTGAAAATGCTATCATCCTATATATTCCCTATTTTATTATTATGGAGAATGAGAATCATTGAAACTATTTCTTGGAAAGGTATCTAAAGCACAGTTTTCTCCATAAACAGAGGATGAACTAGATGACCTCCCAAGGTCCTTTCCAGCTCCAGTCTCCTCTGATCTCAGAACAAATAAGATCCCTGCAACTAAGGGTGGAATATGGGGATGGGGGTGGGAGTGGACCAGTAGAGATAGGTAGAGAGAAAGAAGATGTGAGATTCTTAAAGAAGAAATAACTGAAATCTGTTGAAACCCAATGAATTTATGCTGATGGGAAGAATTAAAGGGAATAAGTAGGATTTCCTAAAGTGTGTCTAGGATTGAGTAGAACCAGGTCAAGTAACTGGATGAGGAACAAGAAGATGACTCTTTCCTCAAATCTTCATTTATAACAGAAACCAAGAAAAAGAGGATCTGATGGAGATGGAGATGGAGAGCCTACGAAGTGTTCCGTGGAAAGGAGGTAGAGAATTAAGTGTCTTAGAACAAAGGGAGTAGTTGGCTAAAAGAGAACAAAACAGATGATGAGAATTGAAGGGAAGGCAAGGAGGAGAAAAGGGTAGAAGTGAGGGAGAATGTGAACATTTATAGTAAGCAAAAGCATGAGGAAGCTCCACTGAATTAGAGTATATATGTACAGAAGGAGATGCTGCATGAGAAAAGGAAGAGCCTTGACCTGAGGATATTCAGTCCTAAGTCCTAAGAGGATAGGCAGATGAACAAGTCAATACCATTAATAAACATTAATCGTGCTAGGTACTGGGGTACATGCAAAGTTCAGAACAACTTTGTTCCTGTCCCTCAATTCTTTAACCCCCCAAAAAGGACTGTCCTTTCCTTTTTCTTCCTGTCTCCCCTTTCCTAAGTAAATTTTCAAAGTAATTCAACAAGCACTTATTAAAGAGGGTGGCACCGTGTTCTAGGCATTGTTGGATTTCGAGAATATGAAGAAAAAAATGAAAAGTGTTCCTGCCTGTGAGGAACTTACATACAACTAGAAAAGTTTAGCATTGAATGCCTCTGTGTAGAGTAAGTTGTACAAGTGTATCAGCAAGGTCCCAGCATACACAGGAGGGCCTGCTGTACAGGTTCTTAGATCTGCATTTCTAAAAGGAAAGCAACTTCTGAGGGGTCAACAATTACTTTAATCAAGCACATATATCATTCACTTAGCTCAGGGGGGGCAAGTCAGCACCCTAAACTTCAAAAAAATTACAAAGAAATCAAAATCAACAGACAGGGCTTCCAGCTGCCTGACAGATCAACAGACAGATAACTGTCTGACCATATCTATATCTATATCTATATATAGCTACCAGAAAGAGAAGCACCAATATCTGGGTTTTCAAAGCCAGGGGGGTGAGGAAGTACTGCTTAGTGGCTTGTCAGAGTCTCCTCTGACACACAACCTTCTTCCAAAAACTAAGCCCCAAAACAGAACCTCACCTCAGAGTATTTATATGCTTTTCAGAGTGAGAAGGCAGGACCCTCTGATCCAGTTTCTCAATAGAAATTAACAAAAGATATTGAGGCCTATTAATGAATGTGGAATATGTTATTCTCTTTCCCCCACCCACCATCAACCTGAAATTACCATTACAACTAGTCATATAAAAGCCAGGGTCCTTGACCTACACAGACTAACAGCATAAGTGGAGGAATAGCACACAGGTACATAAAACTGAATAACACATTTAACATATGAAACATGGAAATACACATTGTACTAGATATGCAGATCATATACAGTACTCTTTCTGAAGGGGAACCAGTCACATGGGAGCAGGTCCTAGAAGTTATCTCAGGGATAGGAGATAGAAAAAGATTCTGGAGAAACTAAACACTGGAAAGAATATCTACCTGAGAGGAAATACTATGGAACTGTCTCCATGATCATGCACTAGATGAGTCAGTTGCAAGAAGTGACTCTCCCAGACAGACTGACCTTAAGGTAGTGTGGGAATACATTTTTATGATGGTCTTATGTTGTTAACCTGCAACTTGAGATTACTAGAAGATAAGAGGAAAGAGAGACAGCAAAGGAAGGAAATAGATGGAAGAAGTAGCTGTCTATTGGAAACTCCTTGATGGCTTGGCATCATTGGAATTTTCTCACCCTGCTTGGTGAAGGTCACCCACATGGCCTAAAGAAAGACATGATGAAGCCAAATTTAAAAAAATAAAAGATTTTTCTTCTATTAGGATACTGGAGCTAGACAGAAACAATTTTTAAAAGCCTAAAAAGAGACCTAGAGAAAGAGAAAGAAACCACGCATCAGGGTCCAGAGGACACCAGGGCAAAATATATAGTAGGAGTAACTGGATCAAAACATCCATGAGGACAAGGACTGTTTAACTGAACTTTGCACCTCCCCCTATTTTCCAGTACAGTGCTCTTAGCAAAGGTTTGGTAAATTGACATGATCCCAGGAAGAGATATGGAACTAAAAATGCCAAATGATGGAGCTAAATCCAGAGAAAGCCCTCTGAAATGAGCCAATGGAGCTAAGAAAAACTCAAAAGATTGCTGGGGAAGAGGGAGAAAGGAAGGAAGGAAGGAAGGAAGGAAGGAAGGAAGGAAGGAAGGAAGGAAGGAAGGAAGGAAGGAAGGAAGGAAGGAAGGAAGGAAGGAAGGAAGGAAGGAAGGAAGGAAGGAAGGAAGGAAGCAAAGAGGGAGGGAAAGAAGTAAGGAGGAAGGAAGAAAAAGAGGGAGAGAAGGAAGAAGAGAAGGAGGTAAAGAGAGAAAGGGAAGAAGGATGGAAGGGAGGAAGGACCAAGGGAAAGTCTATTTCTGTGGGGGTCCTATTTCAAGTCCAGATGCCTATGTTCTCTGTCCGAGGTCCTTGTAGTGCTAAAAGAATGCAGGATTCACTGTGAGAGCTTGGCCTGATCAGTAGCAGCAAGAGACAAAGAGCACAGAGGAAGAGTTAGAAGCCCAGCTTCAGGAAGGGAAGGAATCCCAAGGAAGAGAATTCTGCCTGCAGTGAGCAACAGTCCCTGCTGCCCTGAGGTGTGAGGTTGACCAGAAGTTGGGGAATGGGGATGAGACTAACCCAATCTAGATATGTGTCACTTCACAAAGTAGGTGTTTCCATCAATTATTTTTAAGTTTAACTGTATTTTAAATAAATTAAGGGATCTGGCTTTTTAAGAGAAGCCCATTGTGAAATCTTTTGTAAAGAAAGAGATCATCAACATACCCCCACACACATTCACATGCATATTCACACACATGTACTACCACTAGTATCTAATTTACCTTTTGTGTAAATCAAGATTTTTGTGTATTAGGTTTACTTAAAAAGGGTTATACTTTTAATAGAGGGTAAGCAATCAAGTGACCAAACTCTAAGAGGGTTAATGCTGAAATTGCTTAAAGATGATTAGGAATCGTTATCCTGAGAACGTCAGTGCCTCAGAGATGCCACTGTGCCTGATGACACTGTTCCACTACAAGAGAATGACTGGCAGGGTATTGCCAGGAGGAAGACACAAGGGAAGGGGAGAGAACCCTAGGGAGCCCATCCTGTCTTACTGTAGAAAGTATGTGATTTTTTCTTGTTTCTACCTCACTCATCCTTTCCTTGTAGCTCCACGCCCGCAGAACAGCTGCCATCTCCCACACTATGCCAGTAGTACCCGATAGGACTCCAAGAGATGAGTTCAATTCTCCAGATTCTCTCAGAACGGAAATTCACAGGGCTCAAAGGATTATGCCTGGTCTGGCAACAAGGCAAAATGAAACCACACTCAGGGTATGTTCCATCCTTTAAATGGGCCTAATGGACTGGCCCCCAAATCTGTGGTTCACTGGGGATAGGGAAGGGGCACTGTGAAAAGAGCAAATAATGAGAGAAAAGAGCATGCAAGTAGGAACAAGAACTTGCAAATGGGATTATAAATGAGAAGCTAAGAGGAGGAAGAAAAAAGTGAGTAAATGAAGAGAAGGACCAGGACAGGAGAAGGAGAGGGGTTGAGCAAATGGCAAATGGAGAAAGGACACTGGGAAGACTTCTCCAGCTGTTTCCTTACAGGAAAGCCCTGGTCTGGAGCATCCCAGAATAGAATCCATCATCTAGTCCTGATGGAGTTAATACCTCTTGTTTTTCTTTTGGGTCCTCTGCTGTAGCTGTGAGCTAGGCAAGGAAGCTCATGCCTTCCTGCTACCTTTTAGCTAACTCAATCATGTGTACAGAGTTCTTGTTTCTCATCTCTTAAGGTCTCTTTTGTGGTTATGTGTATGTACAGTTCACGTTATTACCAAATAAATCTCCCTTTTGAATTAAAAATATTTGTATGGGGCATTATTTCAAGGGTCATTGTGAAAAACAGACCTTGTATTTTACTGGATATCATCCTTAGCAGACAGATACTTTGGAATCTTTTTCTTCCTTTCAACACATACTTAGGTGCCACTATGAGTAAGAGTCTGGGCTAGAAACTGGGTATACAAGCAAGAAAAATGAAACAGCTCTTCCTCTCTAGAAGTTTTTGTCACTGTTCACCCACTCATCCCTTTCTCATATTTAGTATTTTCATTCTTCAAAATGTGAACTTTTGGAAGGGTACAGTTGGCCTAAAGAGAAAAAATAAAAGTGTTTTATTCCAAATCAGAATTCTAGAACTTACTTTAGGAATGTAGAAGGAACATCTCCACATCTCCAGATATAACCTGTGTCTAGGTTTCTGCTAGTAGCATACAAAAGGGACCCCTTAGATCCCTTATAATTACTAAAGCCAGGGATTCTTAACCCTTTGTGTTGTGTACTCCTGTGGTAGTATGGTGAAGCCTACAGGCCCTTTCTCAGAAAAATATTTTTTAATGCTTAAAATAAAATAATTGAATGAAAAAGAAATCAGGTATATTGAAATATAGTGATCCAAATATAAAATGAGTTGGTAGATGCCAGGTTAAGAACTCCTGACTTAAGATGACAGTGCCTATATTGGCAGGAAGGAAGGCAAGAAGGAAGCCAGGAAGGAAAAAGCAAAGAAGCAAGGAAGAAAGCATTTATTAAGCACTTACCATGTGCTAAGTATGGTACAAAAGCAATCGATAAAATTCAATAAGAATCTACTATGTGCCAGGCAATTGTGCTAAGTATTAGGGATAAAAAAAAAAGAGGCAAAAGACAGTCCCAGTTCTTGAATTTACAATCTAATGGAGAAGCTTACCAAAAGAAGACAGTCCCTGTCCTTAGGAGCTTAAATTCTAATGAGGCAAAACACAATACAAGAGAAGTTAGGTGGCACAGTGGATGGAGCACTGAGCTTGGAATCAAGAAGACTTCTCTTCCTGAGTTCAAATATGGCCTCAGACATTTATTAACTGACTCTGGACATGTCATTTAGTTCATTTAATTTGCCTCAGTTCCTCAACTGTAAAATGAGTTGGAGAGGGAAATGGCAAGCCATTCCAATATCTTTGCCAAGAATGGGATCACGAAGAGTTGGATCAACTGAAAAATGACTGAACTGAAGGCAATACAAAATGGAGCTGAAAAGGAATGAGGGCAGAGATGGGAGTAGATGAAGATATCCAGCAAGTCACATAGGGGTTTTTAAAATTTATTTTGGGAGTTTTTTTGGAGGGGGGATGGCAAGATAGTTAAGGGTCAAGTGTCTGAGGCCAGATTTTAACTCAGGTCCTCCTGACTCCCAGGCACATGGTTTTCCAGTCCAGAAACTCAGAAGCAGAGCCCTGAGGAGAATGAAATTTGGTGTGGGTCCTTACACAAAATGGAAATCCTAGGCCATGTTGGGTACAAGGACAGCCTTTATTCCATTTCAGATTAAATGCAAAGAACTCATGGAAAGCATAAACAATCAGCACAATTCTCCCGGTCTGGTGGGTCCTACTCTCCACAAGATGCTAATATCTTCCAAACTCACTATGTCACACTATTATTTGGACTTGTTGTTGTGTTTGCCCTTCATTTTTGAAGAAGACCATGCCATCAGAGAAATGATGACATGACTTGCACTTGACTTTGTTTTGAAGGAGGGAGGGCTGTGCAAGGTCACCAGTATCCCTTCTCCTCTGGATTACTTTCAAAAGGAAAATACACTTGAGATTGACAGCCACTCCTCTCCTTCCCATAAGACCATGAAATTCAAATAACTCATGGTTATATCAAAGGAAAAGGTGTCTTATTCCTCCATATCATGACTTTGTATCCATACCCCTCGCCCCACACCAGGGACCACAAGCACAATCCGATTCTCTTGCCCGCAGGTAAGCTCTCGTAAAAATTTCCCTTTGATCAAGAGGAGGGAAGTTCCCTAAACTCTCAAACTTGAGCTTATTTACAAGACAAGTTCCAAGTCTAATACCACTCAGGAACTTCTTCCTTCTCTAGGAGGCTGGGCTTCAGGAACTGCTAATGCTATAGTCATGTTGTTCCCCACTCCATAGATGCCATATATTTGAAGAGGTTCTGCAGATACTTCTACCAGGCTGAGGCCAGGAACTCTCCTTAATGGCATAGATATTACCATGTCCACCTCTGCTCTAAGGCAACTAGTAATGCTTCCTGACCCAATTCCACTCTAAGCTCAGTTGTGTGTAATACGACTACTCCCAAAATGTAGCATGGGGTTCCATTGTGTGAAACGATTTGGCTCATTGGGCCACCAGAATAGATGCATCTCTAACCTCTTCTCCAAGGGAGAGTTTAATTCCTGCCAGAAGAGTAAGCAGGAGGTTGGGATGAGAAATTAGCTATTCTATTATCATCAGAGAAAAGGGGTAATGGGCTAAAAGTATATCTGCTTATACCCTTAAATATTATTAGTAGTTTTGAGGTATCTAGTTTTGAGATTCAAGTTAAACTTCTGATCACTTTTCATTATTGGGGAAAGGAGAACCCCAAGTTCTATATCCAATCCAAGGCTTGACTCTTTTCTCATTAAATACAAATTCCATGATCAACACATATAGCAAATAAACCCATTTATCCAAATCAATAGCAACACAAAATTCAAAGAAAGTATACATATGAGAATATATACCAAACAATAGAGCATGGAGGCTCTCTCTCTCTACATGCAAAGCAACTCAGCTCAACCAAGAGAGAGTCTGAAGGGAAATTCCCCAAAATCTCTAGTGTAGCAAACTGAGAATAAAGATATGTTCAAAGTTCTATATGTCAGCTTCTTCTCAAAGTCTTTTTTCTCCTTCAGCAACCTAAAGTGGGACTGGTTTCTTCCATCTTCTCTCTTGAAACTAGAAGCCAAAAGAGTCTGAAGAGAATGAGAAGCAGATATCTATCCTCAACTCTGCCGCATCCCTCATGCGGGAGCAGAGGCATTGATCTCCACCTGTGAGGAGAGAATCTCATACCAGTGGGCTAAGGGGCTGAGGTTACATGTGCTTTTCACAAAAGCAAAAGGGAAAAGGGACTAGAAGAGTCTAGAGGATCTTTTTTATAAACCTAAACAAAGTTACAGGATGAATTGAGTGACTCCCTCTGTTATGGGATGGGCTGTGTTATGAGAATTGTAGCTTCATTTAGACTTCAGTCCTACTTGTTGTTCCCTTGTGAAGTGTGATGTAGTTCTATGCCAAATTATGTGTGTATTTTCAGTCTTTGTGTTTCATGCATTTAGTTCTACCTCTTCTTCTTCATTTTTATGATAGTATATCCTTCCCATTTCTTCCTGAAGGCAGTGAAAGGTATCATCATCTTTTAATAGGAGAGGGTGAAATCAGAAGCCCTAAATGAAAGTTTACAATTCTGTAAGTCCAACAAGTTTACTCTTCTGATCAGCCTTAACATACAAAGTAATGCAACACATTTTCAGAAGGGAAAAGCACAGTTTCAAGAGGAAAAAAAGCATTTATACCTAGTGAGCTTAAGGAGGACGTCAGTGAGGAAGTGGTGCCTGAGCTACACTTTGTTGTTGTTGGTGGTGGTGGTGGTGGCCCTTTGTTCTTGAAGAGAGTAATTGAAGGGTTGCCCATCATTTGGGGAATGTCTGAAAAAGTTGTGGTAGATGATTGTTCTGGAATACCATTGTGCTATAAGAAATGACAAGCAAGATGCTTTCAGAAAAATCTGGAAAGATTTACAAGGTTTAGAATAATCCTACAGGAGGAAAATTGACTTTTAATAGAAAAAATAATTTTCAAGCATTTCTGATTAAAGATTAGAGCTAAGTAGAAAGTTTAAAATGTAAACACAAGCATTAAGAGAAGCCTAGAAAGGTAAAAATTTATTTGAACAATTAGAAAATGATATATGATAATGTACTGTTAATATTTTAATGGAGTAAAAGAAATAAATATGCCATCAGAATCTTACTGTCTTCAAATGATATTAAGGGAGTTAAATAAGAAAAATATAGGATTTGAGGGGTAGATGGATTCTCTCATGAGGGTTTGAAGAAAAGGAAGAAATAAGAAAAATATCCTGCTATAAAAATAAGGAAAAAGAGGTAGAATTAAATGCATGAAACAAAACGTATACAAGCATGGGAAAAGGGTAGAGGAGTGGACATCAGATCAACCTCATTGTTAAGAAAACAAAAGATTGAAAATACGAACATAATTTGGCATAGACTTACATCAGACTTCACAAGGACACAAGTAGGGCTGTAGGTGATGGAGAAGTGCTTATGAGAGTATGATTTATGCAAAAAGAATAGTCGCAAGTAAAACCAACTTCCTGATTCTGAAGTAAGGAATGAAAGGAAAAAATTTAATTACCTGTTTATTTTGTATGCTGAGAGCAGAGGGAGCATTAGCCATAAATAATAAGGTATCCCAAAAAGGGCCATGGGAGCAATTTTTTAAATGTACAGAAGAGAAGAGAAAGAAGTTTAGAAGGAAGTAAAAGCAAAAGGGACAGTTTAAAAGCAAGTGATATGAAATGGAAATTCACCATTTCCTCTTTTGTGTTCTGTGTGTATGGAAAAGCTCATGTTTCTTAGTATTTAAGCTTGGAATTTAAAAATAAAATTTTAAGTAATTTTATTCACATCTTTCCACAAATTTTGCATAGAAGATCCAACCAACATTGGGAAAACCTATTCTAATTATTGTAATACCTTTGGGAGGTACAATCTCCCTCTTGCTCTTATGTTCATAGGTTGATATCTGGATTAGATCTATACAACAGGATCAAAAGTATGAGAACATAGTGGTTATGCTGAATCAGATGAATAATAAATTCTATTATTATTCATTTTTAAAATTCTATGGGGGTGGAGACAAGATGGTGGAGTAGAAAGATGCATATATACTAGCTCAACCCCCATAGCCCACAAAATACCTGTAAAGAAAGACTCTCGACAAATTCTAGAGCAGCAGAAGCCACAGAACAACAGTGTGGAGGAGATTTCCAGCCCAGGGCAACCTGGAAGGCCGACGGGAAATGTCTGTCACACAGGACATGGAGAGGAGCCCAGCCCGGCCTTGGCCAAGCTGAGCAGCTCTGGGAGGAGGACATGAGCAGGCCACAGGGGCGGAATCCCCAGTCATAATGCCAGTGTTTCACAGGTCCCTCAACCCACAGGTGCCAAAGGTCAGCAACAGGGTTTTTTCAGCTGGCCAAGAAAAGAGAAGAACCTTCCCATAGCTCCGACCTCAGGCAGTGGCCCCAGTAGCCACATCAGGCAGACAGCACCCACTTCCACACGAAACCCCTACAGCAGCCCATATCCACTGTTGGATAGTAAAACCCCTGGGGGCACTGAGCTGCTGATTCTTAACTCAGCCCTGTGTAGAGGCCCTGCCCCCATCTAATATTCCTGAGGGATTTAAGCAGCTGATCTTTATCTCACACTGAATGGTGGCCCTGCCCATGAAGCTTATCTGAATCTCAGCCCCCAGCGCTGTCTTGGTGGACCTGGAGGCAGAGTAGTTGTAAAGAGGAAACTGTATTACTCAGATTCTGGACACAAAAATTTCTACTTGCCTCCAGACAAGTGTACATGCTTGATTGTACCACCTTGGAGGAACTGAGATCTTACAGACTCCCAGAGTATACCCTCCTCTTGACAAAGGACCCAGAAGTTAAGTAACTGGTTGGGAAAATGCCAAAAAAGGGAGGGAAAAAATAAGACTATAGAAGGTTACTTTCTTGGCGAACAAATATCTTCTCCCATACCTTTGGATGAGGAAGAACAATGTTTACCACCAGGGAAAGACATAAAAGTCAAGGTTTCTGTATCCCAAATATCCAAAATAAATATGCAATGGTCTCAGGCCATGGAAGAGTTCAAAAAGAATTTTGAAAACCATGTAAGAGAGGTGGAGGAAAAACTGGGAAGAAAAATGAGAGAGATGCAAGAAAAGCATGAAAAGTGGGTCAACACCTTGCTAAAGGAGACCCAAAAAGTGCTGAAGAAAATAACACCTTTAAAAATAGGCTCACTCAATTGGCAAAAGAGGTTCAAAAAGCCAATGAGGAGAAGAATGCTTTAAAAAGCAGGATTAGCCAAATGGAAAAGGAGGTTCCAAAGCTCACTGAAGAAAATAGTCCTTTAAAAATTAGAATGGAACAGTCGGAGGCTCATGACTTTATGAGAAAACAAGAAACCACAAAACAAAATGAAAAGAATGAAAATATGGAAGATAATGTGAAATATCTCATTGGAAAAACAACTGACTTGGAAAATAGATTCAGGAGACATAATTTAAAAATTATGGGACTACCTAAAAAACTGTGATCAAAAAAAGAGCCTAGACATCATCTTTCATGAAATTATCAAGGAAAACTGCCCTGATATTCTAGAATCAGGTGGCAAAATAAATATTGAAAGAATCCATCCATCACCTCCTGAAAGAGATCCCAAAAGAGAAACTCCTGGGAACATAAAAATATTGCAAGCAGCTAGAAAGAGACAATTTGAGTATTGTGGAAACACAATCAGAATAACACAGGATCTAGCAGCTTCTACATTAAGGGATAGAAGGGCATGGAATATGATATTCCAGAAGTCAGAGGAACTAGGACTAAAACCAAGAATCACCTACCCAGCAAAACTGAGTGGTCATTCAATGGAATAGAGGACTCTCAAGCATTCTTGATGAAAAGACCAGAGCTGAAAAGAAAATTTGACTTTCAAACACAAGAATGAAGAGAAGAATGAAAATGTAAATAGGAAAGAGAAATCATAAGGGACTTAACTAAAGTTGAACTTTTTTCATTCCTACATGGAAAGACAATATTTGTAACTCCTGAAACTTTTTTTTCAGTATCTGGGTAGTTGGTAGGATCACACACACACACAGAGACAGAGACAGAGAGCATAGGGTGAGTTGAATAGGATGGGATCATATCTAAAAAAATGAAATTAAGGGGTGAGGGAGGAACATATTGGGAGAAGAAAGGGAGAAATGGAATGGGGAAAATTATCTCTCATAAAAGAGGCAAGTAAAAGACTTTTCAGTGGAGGGAAAAAGGTGGGAGATGAGAGAGAAAACATGAAGCTTACTCTCATCACATTCAACTCAAGGAAGGAATAAAATGCACATTCATTTTGGTATGAAAACCTATCTTACAATACAGGAAAGTGGGGGGAAAGGGATAAGCAGGGTGATGGTGGTGATGGAAGAGAGGGCAATAAAAGGAGGGAGCAATTAGAAGTGAACACTTTTGGGGAGGGACAAGGTTAAAAGAGAGAATAGAAGAAATGGGAGGCAGGATAGGATGGAGGGAAATATAGTTAGTCTAGCACAATGTGACAATTATGGAAGTCATTTGCAAAACTACACAGATATGGTCTGTATTGAATTGCTTGCCTTCCCAATGGGGATGGATGGGGAAGGAGGGAGGAAGAGAAATTGGAACTCAAAGTTTTAGGAATAACTGTTGAGTACTTTTCTTGCATACAACTGGGAAATAATAAATACAGGTAATGTGGTATAGAATTTTATCTTACCCTACAGGACAAAAGAGAAAATGAGGATAAGGGAAGGGAGGGATGTTAGAAGGGAGGGCAAGGTGATAGGGGTAATTAGAATGCTTGGCATTTTGGTGGGGGAGGGGAGAAATGGGAGAAAATTTGGAGCTCAAAATTTGGTGGAAATGAATGTTGAAAACTTAAATAAATTAATTAATAAAAAAATTGTATGACGACTATGGGTTGGTAATACCATAACTAGAATATTTTGTTCAATTCTAGGTATCATATTTTAAGTGGGACTCTGTTAAGCTAGAGCACACTCAGAGAAGGTGAAGCAGGAAAAAGCTAACTCACTAATTCACTTACTTCTGAATCCTGGGCTGGCTCTCCATTCTTCCTTTTCTCCTCTACCTTAAGCCTCAGGTCCTTGGTCCAACACTACCACCTTGTCTCCCACCTAGCATCTCTTTCCAGGCCTACTACATTCCCATCCCCACCTTTTCCCACTTACTCCCATCTCTCTCTCTCTCTCTCTCTCTCTCTCTCTCTCTCTCTCTCTCTCTCTCTCTTTCTCTCTCTCTCTCTGTCTCTCTCCCTCCCTCACCATCTTTGGTTATTTTCTTAACCCTTGTCTCTTTATAGATAGTAGCAATAAAAAATATTGCAGTCTCTGGAAAGGGTTATATGCTTGTTCCATCCCCTAAGACGTCCATAGCACTAGTATTGTTTAGTCCTCTATGAAATAAAAATCAGAATTGTCCACTCTTTCTTAGCTACTGCCCTTTTTTTATTTTTTAAAATTAAAAAGCATGTATTTTCTCTCCCTCCCATTGTTCCTCTAATTTAAACAAAAGAAAGAAAAATAAAACCCTTGTAACAATATGCATAGTAATTCAAAACAAATTTCCACATTGGCTCTATCTAAAAACACATGTTTAATTTTGCATTCTGAGTCCATCTCTTGTCTACCAGAAGATGTTATCAATCCTTAGAATCATGGTTGGTTATTTCAGCCATCAGAGATCCTAAGTCTTTCCAAATTGTTTGTATTTACAAGGTTGTTGCTATTGGCATAATTCTTGACACATTATCAATGCTTAATAAGTGTATTTCATCTGTTCATTCATTCATTTTCTTTGTATTGTTCAATTTTTCTGAAGTTGGTTGTTAAAGTTGGTTCTACCCTTAGATCTACTTTTTCTAAGCTCATATTTAGGTCTGATATCACTGGAGCCCACATGGCCATGGAGGTAAGTAATAATATCCTTGGAACCTTTCTGTATAACATCAGCTCACTTTTTAAGTACCAATTTTAAGTAATGTACCAATATCATTAAAATTTATAAGCAGTTTTAGAGATGTAGAGATTCTGGTATCCTTGTCAGAGCTATTCCCAGTATCTTCTGACTTCCTGCCTCCCCAGTTTAAATAATCCTGCTTCAGAACAGAGATTAGAGACTGCCTGAGCCCAATGAATGATTAACTCCTGAACTCATGCTGCTAATTCTTCCATGTTACATTGATGACTTATTCTTCAGATGACTCCTGAGAAGTGGCCATCCAAAATGACAACACTACAACTTTGTCATTTTGGGGAGGAAAAGTGCTATGCTCTTCTAGTTGTGATAAAATGGGGTGCTCTCCAGGATCAGCCCTCAGATTGACTGATTTCTGTCACCATTTATCTCAGATAACTTTCTGCTGAAAAACTCATGGGAGAGGAGCTGAATAAAGGAAATTTCTCTTTCAAAAATTTTTGCTCCTGAACTGAAAACCATTACCTAGATAACAAGCAAATTCCCTGCCTATGCAAGCAACATCAGAATGTTTCTTTGATGCTGATGAAAGGATTTGTCATCCAGCCCCTGGGTTTTTGAGACAGAGTGTGTTGAGAGTAGGGTACAGTATGTACAGAGTATAGACCATAAAGTATACCGAACATGGATTCAGAGTGTTTTGATTTTATATATTATGCGGAGGCATAAAATAGTGGTGTGAGTCAGAAAATTAGAGAGAACATAACATATTATAAGTCAGGAGCATATTTGGATATAGAACACCAGGAGTCTAAAAGTGTGCATCTGGTATAGCAGCTTGGGAAAAAACAAAAAGTCTGACTATGGCTCCCCAGAGAGCTGCCTATGGCTAACTTTGATTTGTTATTGGTGTTGTCCAATCCTTCTTGATTGTATCACATCAGGGAGGTGATACAATGATGTGCAAGTGGATTAGATTTACAAAGTCACCAGCTTCACTTCCTTCTCCCAAGCTATTTGGGTCCAGTGGGGACATATAGATCAGGATGACTGGAGAGGGCCTGGATGCAGTAGGAGACTTTGACCTTTTTAAGCTAAGGTCTTTAACAGGTCTCAGTTTGACTCAGGTTGCCCCAATTCAGTGATTAAGGCCAGATATGAAATGAGACAGAGAATGATCTCTTTACCCAGCTAAAAAAAAATGAACCTGGGAGGGGAAGACCCTCAGAATTTCTGGCCAAAGCAGAAACAATTGCTATTGACATTTAATCAGGGCTGAAAAATGACCAAGTGGGGCTTTACCTGCGACTTATTGTTGAATAATCAATAAGAGCCAGAGTGATTTGGGTTTAAGGCATGGTCCTCAAGAAAAAAAAGTTTAAGTGATCAAAATTTACATTCCTTTGGGCAGAGCACCTACATGTAAGGGTATGATACCCTATGTGGAAAGAGGGAAGAGAAAAAAGGAAAGGAGGAAGGAAGGAAGGAAGGAAGGGAGGAAGGAAGGAAGGAAGGAAGGAAGGAAGGAAGGAAGGAAGGAAGGAAGGAAGGAAGGAAGGAAGGAAGATTTACGTGAGTGAATTTTGTAGAACCAGTAGGACAATTCATACAACAGCAACAACATTGTAAGTACAAGCAATTTGCAAAGACTTATGATCTCTGATCACTGCAGTAACCAACCATGATTCTAAAGAATTGGTAACATCTTCTGACAGAGAAGTGATGGACTCAGAGTGCCAAATTAAACATGTTTTTAGATAGAATCAATATGGAAATACTATTACTAAGTCTGTTTCTTAAAGAGATCAAAGAAAACAGAAAGCACCTATTTGAACAAAAAGATTTATAGCAACTCTTTTTATGGTAGCGAAGAATTGGAAATCAAAGGGATACCCAAAAATTAGGCAATGGCTGAACAAGTAGTATATGGTTGTGGTGGAATTGTTGTGTTCCTCCTTTGTTGCAGAAGACCATGCCATCAGAGAAATGATGACATGACTTGCACTTGACTTTGTTTTGAGTGAGGGAGGGCTGTGCAGGTCACCAGCCTCACTTCTCCTCCATAGCCATCTGAATCTAGTGACCAGATATTCATCAGGATGACTGGAGATGACCCAGGGTACACTGGGAGACCTTGGGCCTTTTAGGCCGAGCTCTTCGCAGATACTAACTTAGGGTGAGGCAATGCCCATTCATTGAATAGGCCTGTTTAAGAAGTAGCCAGGGCCCATTTAATGAGGTCAAGAAAAAGAAAGACATCAGGCTGAGTGGGAACCAGCAACAGTTACTATCAATAATCACTCTAAAGCTAGGGGGGTCCAGAGAAACCCTTAGGCAGGGGCCAATTGGAGACCCAGTTTCAAAGTCAGTAGGTTTAAGGTTTTAGGATAGGACAGGACAGGAAAGGAGCCAGTAAAACCCAAGTCAACTGGGCAGCTTTTGGCCATCCAAATTTACCTTCCTTTGGAGAGGAGAAGGAAGAGATGGGGGAGGCAGACAGGAGAGGAGAAGTTGAGTTATGAATACTATTGTGCTATAAGAATTAGCAAGCAGGGTGGTTTCATGAAAACCTGAGAAGATTTATAGTAACTCATGCAAAGTGAAATGAGCAGAACCAGGAGAACATTGTATACAGTAACAGTAATATAACAAGGATCAATTGTGAAAGACTTAGCCACTCCGATCAAGACAATTCCAAAGGACCCATGATGAAAAATATTATCTACCTCCAGAAGTAGAACTGATGAATTCTAAATGTACAATGAAGCATGTTATTTTATTTTGTGTTTTCTTTTGCAACAGGATTAATATGGAAATATGTTTTGCATGTATATGTATAATTCTCAAGTATAAGAGAGATAGGAGAAAGGGAGAGAATGTGGAACTCAAAATTTTTTAAGTGCTTGTTGAAATTTTTTACATGTAATCAGGAAATATCTAATGAAATAAAAATTATTTTAAAAAATATAATAGTCATCTACATTCCTATATACCCACAAACATTAAATTTAAAGCATTTTTTCCAATTTAATGAATATAAAATAGCTTTTCAGAGTTCTTACAGCTTGCATTTTTCATATTTACTTGAGAATTTTAATAATTTTCAGAAAACTATAAATAATATTTTTCCTCCTTTGAAAATTGTTTCAATATCTTATCAAAGATCCTACATTTTTGTATTGTATTTTCTATAATAGGAAAAGGACTCCTTTCCCAAGAAAGTTCTTTCTGATTCACACCATTCAGTTGTTTCTTCTAGTTTTTAAAAGTAAATTAAAGTTTAAAAGTTTCTTCTACTTTTAAGACACTTATTGAGATCTTTTATTTTTACAACACCTACACTTTTCCTCCATCCCCTCTTGTGGATCACTTTCTTCGAAAAGAATAACAAAAGAAGAGGAAAAAGTTCAATAAAACTAATCAGCCCATCAACTGAGTCCAACATTATATACAGTGTTATACCTATAGTCATCCCACCATGAAAAGGGTAGAGAGAGTTTTCTTCTCATCACTTTTCTTTGGGGCCAAGTTTGATTATTATAGTTCCTAGAATCTAGTTTTTATCATTTTGTCATTGTTTTTCCCATTTAAATTGCTGTACTCATTGTGTTGTTTTGCTGGTTCTGTCTACTTCGGGTCAGTTCATGTTCTCATTTCTCTATATTTATCATATTCATCATTTCTTACTGCACAGTAATATTCCAACAGAGTTCCTGACCCATACAAGGTGCTTAATAAATGCTTGGTGACTGACATTCACATAGCATAGTTTGTTCAGCTATTCCCAATCAACCGGCATCTGTTTTGATTCCAGTTCTTTATTGCTACAAAGACGTGCTACCATAAATATTTTGAGGTGTAAAGGGCCTTTCTTTGTCATTGACGTCCTTGGATTATATTGCTAGGAATGGAATCCCTAAGTCAAAGGGGATGAGCACTCTAGTAATTTTGTTAGAATAAATTCAAATTACTTTCCAGAATAGACCAATTAACATCGCCATCAATAGTATATTTGTGTGACTTGTTTTCAAAGTATTTTATTTCTATAACACCTGCAACATTGGCTATTTCTGCCTTTCGTCACTTTTACTAATTGACTGGGTACTTGAGAAAGCCTCATATTTAATTTAAATTACATTTCTTTTATTAGGAATTTGGAGCAATCTTTTATATGGTTAATAGCTTGCAGCTCTTTTGAAAATTGTTCATATTACTTGACAACTTCTCCAATGGGAAATGATTTTTGTCTTTATGTATTTGTATTAGTGTCCTATCTGTATCTAGGGCATCAGACCATTATTAGAAACATTCAACACAAAGATTTTGTTCCCAATTAACTGCTTTCATTCTTATCCTTGCTGTGTTAATTTTGATTATGCAAAAATTTTCAAGTTCATGTAATCAAAATTATTTTATCTTTGTAATTGCCTCCATCCCTTCTTTGGTTGCAAACTACTTGATTATTTTCTAATTATTTATAATGACCTTCAAGGTCTTGCATACATTTTGAGCTTATTTTGATATGTGGTATAAGATGTGGACCTAAGCCTAATATCTATCAGATTGTTTTCTTGTTTTCCCAGCAATTCTTGTCAAACATGGAGCTTGCTCCCCAGTGTGTTCTTGGGTGTACTGAACACAGAGTGACTGAGTTTGTTTCTGGTTCTTCCTTATCTAATCAGTTCTACTGATTCTGTTCTTTCACCAGTACCAAATAATTTTGATGATCACTGCTTTCTAATATAATTTGAGATCTGGAAGTACTATTACCCCTTCATTCCCACTCCTCCCCTCCATTATTTCTTTCAGATTTTACATCTTTAGTATCTCCAAATGGATTTGGTTATTATTTTGTCTAGCTCTTAAAGTATCCCCTTAGTAGTTTGACTGGTATATCACTAAATTTGTAAATTAGTTGAAATAATAGTATTATTTCTGTTAAATTAATGTAGCTGAATCATGAGCACTGAATATTCCTCCTATTATTTGTCAGTGCTTATTTTTTTGAAGGAGCATTTTGTAATTTTCTTCATACAGGTCTTGAATGTACCTTGATGGATTGACTGCCAGATATTTTATGCATTTGGTAGTTATTTTGAAGAGAACCTCCCTTTATTCCTCCTAGATTTTATTATAGTATTATTATATGTCATTATGAAGTAATGATAGCTTTATCTCCTCTGCCTATCCTTATACCTTTAATTTCTTTCTCTTGTCTTATTTCTATCAGCAGATCTGTGTCAGAAACCAGCAGGGAAAACAGAATCCTTGCTTTACTCCTATATCAGTGAGAAAGTTTCTGTTATTTCCTTATTGAATATAATATTGAAAATGTGATTTTGGTTTTAGATATATACTTTTTAATCATATTAGAAAATGTCCAATGATCTATACCGGGTTTTTAGTGTTCTTAAATGTTTTCATTCGTCAGTGGTTTTATCTGATTCTATTGATAATAATCACACAGCTTTGTATATTTTTGTCTAATATGAAGAAATATGCTGATTTTATAATGTTGAACCATCTTGACATCTCATATAAATCCAAATGGATCATAATAACTTTTTTTCTATATTTCAGTAGTCTTTTTGCTTGGATTGTATTTAAAATTTTTGAATTGATATTCACTAATACTATTGGTCTTTAATTTTCTCTCTTTTTTTGCCTTATTCTTTCCATTTTTGTCTCATAAAATAAGTTTGATAGAGTTTTTTCCTTTTCATTTTTAAGGGATAATTTGAATTATAAAGGTATTGATTATTCTCTAAAAGTTTAATAGAATTTACTTGGAAATCTTTGTGAGCCAGAGATTGCCAGTCAATTTTATCAAACATGTTACTCTAGCTGACCTGACTTCTGAACAAAGGTTTACACAAGTGAATGTGCCTAAGGAAAGTCAATGTCAAACTGAAAAATCATATTCTCATGGCATATAAGGCTGAACATTCTCTATATGGGATGTATCTTCTTCTATAGCTGATGTTCTCTCTAGAAAGTTTTAAAAATTGTATGAAGGGTGGGATTCTATTCTAGACTCCTTGAAATCAGCCTAAATACATTGCATGACATAACTGGCCTTACAATGGATCAAACGAAAACAGCTGCATTTGCCCTAATACTTTGGATAACCTTGTCCCCTGTTTTAGTTCCCTCTTCTTCAACCAATATCCAACAACCAAATGGGTGGAATAGTTATGACCAGAGGAGGGAGACAGGAAGGAAATCATCACCAGGTATATACTATTGGGAATTGTAAAGAAATTTAAGCACCAGGATACGGTTGTGGGGCACACAGGAGACAGGACTCTTCTTAAGGGAAATAACAATTAGGATGCCCATAACTTTCAGGGTCCAGGATGTTAATGTAGGGGTGGCTCAGGTAAAAAGCAATAGACTAACTCAGAAAGGAAGTCTTATAGCTGAATTCAGAACAAACAATATGGTGCTGATGGAGAACAACCATCCAAACAAGTAGTCATGTGAGGAAGATCTCAGCAACTACCTAGTCCATTTGGCCAGCAGATAACAAAAGTCCCAAAAAGGCAGGACATTTACAGAAGTCCAAATTGTCCAGCATGTCTATAGCAGTCCAAATAGACAGGATTCCCTGATCATATTAAACTATTTTTGTTCTGTTTTCATTTTTAATTGTCTTGTTTCATATGGGTTGTTGCTGTGTCAACAACCTCAGATCTTCCTTGGAAGTAGGAAGATAATGCATCGTTAACATCAATAAACAAGTGTAGTAAGATAAAGTCAAAATGGGTACATGACTTAGACCTAAAGAGTGACACTATAAACAAATTGTTCTGCTGTGCTTGTCCTTCATTTTCGAAGAAGACCATGACATCAGAGAAGGGATGACATGACTTGCACTTGGCTTTGTTTTGAGGGAGGAAGGGTTGTGCAAGGTCACCAGCCTCACTTTCTCCTCCTGAGTCATCTGGATCCAGTGACCAGAAAGGCCAAGGTCTCCCACTGCATCCTGGGCCATCTCCAGTCATAAATAAATTAGAAGAGCAAGGACTAGTTTTCCTGTCATATCTATAGAAAAGGGAAGAATTCAGGAGCAAACAAGAGAAAGAGAGCATTGCAAAATATAAAATAGATAATTGTGATTGCATTAAATTAAAAAGAGTTTTGCACAAATAAAACCAATGCAAACAAGATTAGAAGGAAAGCAGAAAGCTGGGAAACAATCTTTATAGCAAGTCTCTATGATAAAGACCTCATTTCTCAAATATATAGAGAACTGAGTCAAATTTACAAGAATGTAAGCCATTCCCCAATTGATAAATGGTCAAAGAATATGAACAGGCAGTTTTCAGATGAAAAGATCAAAGCTATCTATAGACATATTAATTATTTTTGATTATTTTTTGCTTACTTTTGATTAGAAGAAATGCAAATTAAAACAACTCTGAGGTATCACCTCACATATATCAGATAGGCTAATATGGCATAAAAGAAAAATGATAAATGTTGGAGTGAATGTGGGAAAACTGGGACATTAATCCACCATTGGTGGAGTTGTGGATTAATCCAACAATTCTGGAAAGCAATTTGGAATTATGCCCAAAGGGCATCCAAACTATACATACCCTTTGATCCATCAATCTAGGTCTGTATCCCAAAGAGATTATAAAAAAAGGAAAGGGACCTACATGTGCAAAAATATTTGTAGCAGCTTTTTCTGTGGTAGCAAAATATTAGAAACTGAGGAGATGCCTGTCAACTGGGGAATCACCGAATAAACTGTGGTATATGAATGTAATGGAATACTATCATGCAATAGGAAATGATGAGCAGGGAGATTTCACAAAAACCTGGAAAGGCTTGTATGAACTGATGCAAAGTGAAATGAGCAGAACTAGGAAAAATGATGTATCAGCAACATTGTGTGATGATCAACTACAAATGACTTTGCTTTTCTTAGAAACACAATGATCCAAGACAAATAAAAGGACTCAAGCTGGAAAATGGTATCCACAGACAGATAAAGAACTGGTGGACTCTGAATTCTTTGAATATTGAAGCATATTTTTTTCCTTACTTTATCCTTTTCCATGTTGTTTTTTCTTTTTGATTTGTTTCTTCTTTCACAACTGTGACTAATACTGAAATATGGTTTACAGGATAGCATATGTATAACATATCAAATTTTAGGAAAAGGGGGGAGGGGAGGAAGAAAAATTTGGAATTCAAAATCTTGCAAAAATGAATGCTAAAAGCTGTCACAATATGTAATTGAAAAAAAAATACTATTTTAAAAAAGAAAGAAATGACAAGCAAGATACTTTCAGGAAAGCCTGGAAAGACTTACATGAGCTGATTCAAAGCAAAGAAGGCAGAACCAGGAGAACATTATCCACAGTATCAGTAATATTGTAGGATTATCAACTGTGAATGACTTGGCTATTCTGAACAATAAAATGATTTGAAACAATTTCAAATGATCTATGATGAAAAATGCTATCAATCTCCAGAGAAAGAACTGACAGAATCTGAATGCAGATCAAAGCATAATTTTTTTTTTTACTTTTTTATGTTTCTTGGGTTTGGGGTTTTTTTGTCTCTGTTTTCTTTCACAACATGGCTAATATGGATATATGTTTTGTATAACTATTTTGAAGAGAGAGATGGGAGAGCTGGTTCAAAATGTGAATGAATTCACTTAGAGTATCTCTGTAGCTATTGGGAGCTTTATTAACACAAAAGCAGTGAGCCTGAGATTAAGCAAGGAGCTAAAGAAAGGCAGTAATATAGGAAAAGGATCAGACTTATATAGGATGATTTTAGGGTTTCCTTGTGGGGGTTGAACATCTAGAGTAAGTCTTGCAAGATAAAGAAATCTTGCAAGATAAAGGAACTGGGTGAGGACTATGAATGATACAAGATAAGGAAATCCCATTCCCTTGGATGAGGGGTGGGGACAGGGAACTTTATGGTCCAGAATAAGGGGAAGTTTTGTGGTAAGGGGAGACTTTAGGGCACCAAAGGCTTCACAAAGTCAATCAATATTATTTCAGCTTTTAGAAAAGCACTGTTTCTATCCACATCAACTGCACATTTGCGCTCTATATTAAATTGCTTGCTATCTCAAGTAAAGGGAAAGGTAGAGAATTTAGAATCCAACTTTTTAAAAAAGAATGTTAAAATTATTTTATATGTGGGGGTGGAGCCAAGATGGCGGAGTAGAAAGACTTACGTATGCTAGCTCCGAACCCACAGCCCATATATTTCCTACAAGAAGAACTCCCCACAAATTCTGGATCACTGTAAGGTGCGCAGAAACACAGTGGAAAAGATTTCCATTCCAGAGAGCCCTGGAGAGCCCTCCCCAGGGTCCGTCGCATTCCAGAGAGTGGAGTCCACCCCAGCGCTGCCTTGGCCGCACAGCCCCAGAGGAGCAGATCTGAGCAGGCTTCAGGGACGAAATCTCCGGGCGGCCGGGAAGGTCCTTCTACCCACAGACACTACAGGTCAGTGAGAGAGATGTCTGGGCTGGCCAAGAGGGGAGCAGGGTGTCTCCGTGACTCGGGGCCCCTTGGGAGGAAGAGGCAGAGGCAGAGGCAGCAGTGGTGGCCCCCAGGACTCCCCGAGCAGGCAAGATCTTCATTAATGAAGGTCTCTGCATAAACCACCTGAAGGAGCTAAGACTGGGAGGTGGCCCTGCCCCCACCCGCTCCATTACTGAAGGTCTCTGCATAAAGCCCCTGAGGGAATTGAGCCTGGGAGGCGGCCCTGCCCCCACCCAAGCGGATAGCCCTGAGACTGGGAGGCAGCATTTGAATCTCAGATCCCAAGCACTAGCTGGGTGGATCTAGGCAGGGATGCAGAGGAATCTTAGAAGTCAAGTAACTGGCTGGGAAATTGCCCAGAAAAAGGAAGCAAAATAAGACCATAGAGAGCTATTTTGATGGGGTGCAGATGTTCCCGCCTTTCAATTCTGATGACGAGGAAATATTCTTACCATCAGGGAAAGACGTGGAGGGCGGGGCCTCTGTATCCCAGACACTCCAGATGGATGTCCGGTGGACTCAGGCCATGGAAGAGCTCAAAAAGGATTTTGAAAAGCAAGTTAGACAGGTGGAGGAAAAACTGGGAAGAGAAATGAGAGAGATACAAGAAAAGCATGAAAAACAGGTCATTACCTTGGTAAAGGAGACCCAAAAAAATGCTGAAGAAAATAACACCTTGAAAAATAGGCTCACTCAATTGGAAAAAGAGGTTCAAAAAGCCAATGAGGACAAGAATGTTTTCAAAAGCAGAATTAGCCAAATGGAAAAAGAGGTTCAAAAGCTCACTAAAGAGAATAGTTCTCTCAAAATTAGAATGGAACAGATGGAGGCTAATGACTTTCTGAGAAACCAAGAAATCACAAAACAAAACCAAAAGAATGAAAAAATGGAAGAGAATGTAAAATATCTCATTGGAAAAACAACTGACCTGGAAAATAGATCCAGGAGAGACAATTTAAAAATTATGGGACTACCTGAAAGCCATGATCAAAATAAGAGCCTAGACATCATCTTCCATGAAATCATCGAGGAAAACTGCCCTGATATTCTACAACCAGAGGGCAAAATAAGTATTGAAAGAATCCATCGATCACCACCTGAAAGAGATCCAAAAAGAGAAACTCCTAGGAACATTGTGGCCAAATTCCAGAATTCCCAGGTCAAGGAGAAAATCTTGCAAGCAGCTAGAAAGAAACAATTCCAGTATTGTGGAAATACAATCAGGATAACACAAGATCTAGCAGCTTCTACATTAAGGGATCGAAGGGCGTGGAATAGGATATTCCAGAAGTCAAAAGAACTAGGGCTCAAACCAAGAATCACCTACCCAGCAAAACTGAGTATAATACTTCAGGGGAAAATATGGTCTTTCAATGAAACAGAGGACTTTCATGCATTCTTGATGAAAAGACCAGAGCTGAAAAGAAAATTTGACGGACTTACCAAAAGTGAACTGTTTACATTCCTACATGGAAAGACAATATTTGTAACTCTTAAAATTTTTCAGTATCTGGGTAGTTGGTGGGATTATACACACAGACATACACACACACGTGTACGTGTGCATGCACACACACATACACACATGCACGCACACACAGAGACAGAGAGCACAGAGTGAATTGAATAGGATGGGACCATATCTTAAAAGAAATTAAGGTAAATGATGACAGAGAAATGTAGTGGGAGGAAAGAGGGTGAAATGGAATGGGGTAAATTATCTCTCATTCAAGAGGCAAGCAGGAGACTTTTTAATGGAGCGAAAAAGAGGAGAGCAGAAAAAAAAACAAGTTTACCCTCATCCCATTCAATTAAAGGAAGGAATAAAATGCATACTCATTTTGGTATGAAAACCTATCTTACAATACAGGAAAGTGGGGGAGAAGGAGATAAGCAAGGGGGGGGGATGATGGTAGGGAGGGCAATGGGAGGAGGGAGCAATTTGAAGTCAACACTCGGGGAGGGACAGGACCAAAAGGCAGAATAGAAACAATGGGGGGCAGGATAGGATGGAGGGAAATACAGTTAGTCTTACACAACACGACTATCAGGGAAGTCATTTGCAAAACTACACAGATATGGCCTATATTGAATTGCCTGCCTTCCCAAAGGGAATGGGTGGGGAGGGAGGGATGGGGAGAAGTTGGAACTCAAAGTATTAGGAACAACTGTTGAGTATTATTCTTGCAACTAGGAAATAAGAAATACAAGTAATGGGGTATAGAAAGTTATCTTGCCCTACAGGACAAAAGAGAAGATGGGGATAAGGGAAGGGAGGGATGTTAGAAGAGAGGGCAGATTGGTGATAGGGGCAATGAGAATGCTCAGCATTTTGGGGTGGGGGAGGGGAGAAATGGGGAGAAAATTTGGAACCCAAAATTTTGTGAAAATGAATGTAAAAAGTTAAAGAAAAATAAATAAATAAAATGCTGCTGATATTGCAAAAAAAAAATTATTTTATATGTAATTGGAAAAATAAAATATATTTTTAAAAAGAAAAAAACAAAAAATCAATACACAAATATAAATTAAAATGAGCTATAAAGTTTACATCTAGTAGATTCCATTAGAGATCCAGAAGTACAGAATGCTAGCAGCTGTGGTCAAGGACCACAAAAGCCGAGATGATAAGTGTATGTGAGAGTGGGTCAAAAGGATCAGAAAGAACATACAGTCTCTAAAATACCCCCATCCTCACTTGGATTAAAACCTGGACCCTAGAAACTTTGAACTTGACTTGTGATGGTTGCTTTACTCCTGTATTCACTAAAAAAAAAATTCGTGTTTTTTTATCATAATACACACATACATATATATGTATACACACATACATATATGTATACATATATGTATGTTTGCATATATACATATATGCCACGTTTTCCCATTGTAAATAATGCTAATTTTTATTTTTAGATACATACTTTTTATTGCATGAAAAATGTCTTTTCAACACCTGTGTCTTGTAGGTTTTTTAGCATGAGTGTTGTGCTTTGTGAACAGCCTTCTCTAATTCTATTGATGTAATTATATGATTTGGGGTATTTTCATTTTTAATATAATTATTTTAATTATTTTCCTATTGTTCTTAGTATTGGACCAGTCTTGCATACCTAGAATAATTCCAATTTGATCATGATGGATAATTTTTGGCCATATTACTAATCTTTTAGCCTGGATTTTATTTTGTTTTGCCTTATTTTACCATATCCAGAATTCCACCTGGCATCCCACCCATCTCCAAACCCTAAGCATCTTTGTCTTTCCTCTCCCACATCCCCTTTTCAGATCTCTTTTATGTATTGTTTTTCTCTTTTGGATTCAAGCTCTTTGAGGGCAGGGACTGTCTTGCTTGTTGGTATTTGTATCCTAGTTTAGTAAATGCATGAACTATCTATCACTCATTGTTATCTATATTGCTGTAAAATTTTTTGACAGGATTCTATTTTTAAAATTTTTATCAATTTTCATCAATAATAATATTAGTCTATAGTTTTCTTTTTTTGCTGGGTTACAAATGACAGAGCAGATCCTACATTGAGTTAAACCAAATCATTTCTCTAATCTTCTGATAGATTTCTTTCTCACATCCTTTGCTGGTATGATGCTTTCCTTTGTGTGGGTATTTAAGGAATAATTATGGAGATTTCTTGAGATTGTTGTTGTCATTTGTCGATCTTTCTCAGAGAGAACCAATGACATCAGGAAGATGATGTCTTGCCTTGCATGAGGCAGAGCTAGCAAAGTGATGGATCAAGACAAAGGAAGTTAGATGTGCTTGATGTCTCTGTTCCCTCCAGAAGCCCTGTCTTCAAGTGCCAGAGGGTAAAGATGAAAGGAAGAAAGTCAAATGGGGTTATTATTAATGTGACAGCAAACAAAGTAGGATCTTTTGCTGTTTTTGTTTTAGTATAATCAAGTGCCTCTGATTGAATCTTGCCTTTATCAACCAAGAGTCTTTTAGGAGTAAAGTACAGAAACAAGAGTTTCTTTAGAAACAGTATATATATGTTTATATTGTTAATTATTTTAAAGTGATTAAAGATCTTCCCCACCCATTAATGGGTCTTCCCATTATGGGGAGTTTGATAGGGAAAGATTTGTGGGAAAGTCCACACTTTTTTTAAGTTTCTAATGAGGCACTTGTTCTCCAGAGTTGTGATACCCTCTGGCTCTAAAAAATGTATAAATACTCTGAGGGTGAGATTTTTACTTTGAGGCTTACTAAATGTTTTCTTTGGTCAAATGAGACTGGGCAGCTGCTGGTGCTTCCTTCTCTGGTAACTATGCATATATGGTCAGACAGTTAGATTAACTGTGGATCTGTGATGTATATCAGACAGCTGGAAGCCTATCTGTTGATTTTGATTTCTCTGTATTTTCTCTGAAGTTCAGGGTGCTGACTCTTTTGCCCCTGAACTAAGAGAATGATACATGTGCTTGATTAAAATGATTGTTGACTCCTCAAAAGTTGCCTTTCCTTTTAGAAAACAGATCAACAAACCTGTACAGCAGGCCCTCCTGTGTATGCCAGGGTTCTTGCTGTTGCAGTATTTAAGTGGAGCTATTGAAAGTCATCAGCTTTGCTCTCTCTTCCAGAATCATGAGTACAATGGCAAGACAAAAGTCAAGATGACTGACGAAGGCTCCTCTTGGGATTATATAACCTACCTAACCACATTCTCTCATTTCAGGTTACATTCATTTGTCCCAAGCCAAAGAACAGAGCAAGTTGTTGTTGCTGCTGCAAGATCCCTAAGAGGTCTTCTATAGGCTGTCTCATCAGATATCATCAATAAAACCAAGAGAGTCAGTGTTAGGGTTGGGTGGTACCTTATAAACCTAGAAACTGGAAATATCACCTAGACAGAAGGTAGTAAAAAGCAAAGATTGTCTTAAGCAAAGATAATTGAAGGTGGGAAGCTGTTCAGGGTGGAGGCAGAGCTAGCAAAGTGATGGATCAAGACAAAGGAAGTTAGATGTGCTTTGATGTCTCTGTTCCCTCCAGCAGCCTTGTCTTCAAGTGCCAGAGGGTAAAGATGAAAGGAAGAAAGTCAAATGGGGTTATATAGTGTTATGCATTGGGTACTGTAGAACCTCTAGATACTTTGGCTGGCTTTTGACCACCCTATTGCTATTTTGAGACTTGTCTTAGATGAAAACTACAGTGGTTTGCCGAACTATAGAGCAGCATGCCTGCTCCTGCTAACTAACTAGCCTCACCCAAGTATAATTTTCTGTTGTGCCAAGAGTCCTACAACTTGTCAGCCTGAGAGGATATACTTTAATCCCTCTGACACTTTGAGATCATGTTATTTTGAATAACAGGCATATGATTCTAGTCCAAACTATCCAGGCTGAGTCCTCAATCCCGTACCTATATAGCTCCTAATGGAGTTGGGCAGCTTCAAGAAATTGGAGGCATTTATATACACATTGTGTGTGTATATATATGTGTATATATATATATATATGTATATATATATATATATATACACATTGTATACTTTATACATAGTATTCTAAAAGGAAAACTGGATTTAGAGTTCAGACTCTGAATCCCAGTTCTGCTAGTAACTAGGCTCCTCTATAAAATAAAGAAGCTAAATTGAATGGCCTCTAAAGTCTCTACGAGCCTGAAACATTCAGATTCCCAAGTTTGCTTTTGATGCTCTTTTAATGCTTCTGTCGCCCATAAACCTTTTTATAAAGTCAAGGATCTGGAAGGGACCATAAGTATCATCTACAGTTGAAGAAACTGAAGCATAGAGAGGTAAGATAATTTGTCCAAGGTCACATAACTAATGACAGATCAAGGAAAGCTTATTTTTACTACTCTTGTCCCAAACTTTTTTTCTTTATGTTACATTAGGATGCAGCATCTTTACCACAGGCACCTCCTACCTATTTTGATCCCCTCCTGCAGAGCTAATTCTGCCTCTGGCCTCTTTCGGCTATACACTCTGCTTCATGTCCTTTTTACCAACATCCCTGCCCCTTTTTCAAACATACCTATCATGGGCTCCATTCCTGTATCAGTTCTTAAGTAAATCAAATAAATAAATCCGGGTTGTTCAGTCATTTTTTAGTCATGTCCAATTCTGTATGACCCCATTTAGGATTTTCTTGACAAAGATACTGGAGTGGTTTGCCATTTCCTTCTCCAGCTCATTTTACAAGATGAGGAAACTGAGGCAAACAAGGTTAAGTGGCTTGCCCAGTGTCATACAGCTAGTAAATATCTATGGTCAAATTTGACTTCAGCTTTTCCTAACTCCAAGCCCAGTACTCTCTCCACTGCACTGTCTATATTTTGATAATGCTTGCTAACTTTTACCCTAGCTTGTATCAGTGAATCAGTTCTATCAGGGTTTAAACAGAATAAGGACAAGCTAACTCTTAGTAGATGCCAATATTCTAGGTTCCCATAAAATAAAACTATGGGTAAAAGGAAAATTTCATGATCTTAAAGCTTTCCAAAGTGCAGAAGATGTACTTGTTGCTTATTTCTGTGCAAAGAAGAACATGAATTGGAAAGAACATTTTTCTGGCTCATTCAGTTATCTCATTATACCCTACTTTAATTTACTGATGGATGGACATGATGACATCAGTGTGACTACATTTTCTCCTGGTGCATGTCACAATCCATCCATTCTTTCTCCTCTGATTTTGTTCATGTCCTACCATAAAGACCTTGCAGAGGAGCCAGTCAATTTTCCAGGGGTCTTCCTCTAAATGTCTTGATATTACATAGATACCAGTGAAGCACATGGGCTCCCCATCAGTTATCCTTTGTTCCCACAACATTGCCAGTCCACTTTTTCCAATCAAACTTCTCTGCTAATATCCTTTAAGCAACTTCTCTTTTATAATTTTTCATTGATAATAAGCTGCTTCCTATCACTCAACAAGAACTTTACCTTTATCACCTTCTGAGTGACCCTGAATTTTAATTCTTTAGAGACTGTGATATCCCTTGACTTGCAGATATACTTCAAATGAGAAAAACCATTTCAGAATCATAGGACAACAAAGCTATTGCTTCATAATTGTAGAACTCATCCTGATGGAGCAGAGTTAGTACTTGGGACTCTTTTTATTCTCTCCCTTCAATATTCATAAGGATATTATTTAAAATATGAAATGTTCTACAGAAAAGATTTCAGGAAAAAGCTTATTCATTCTGTAGGTACTGCTGAGGATAAAATAAAATTTTTCATGTCTTGCTGGTGTCCAGAATTCTATCTGAAGGCAATAATTGATGCAAATTTGGAGAAAATTGCAGTCTGCTGTCACCTAGGTAGAATTGTCTTTTCATATTCTGCTGCTGGAGAATTTTCATGCTTTGGAATAAACACTCTAGCCACCTTAGCACAGATCAGTAGTTAAAGGTGGCAATATGATGAGGTTCTACTTCTTTTGCTATCATTTTCTTTCCTCCCATATCATCCTTCCCTTCTGTACTGCCAATGACCCCACACTGGGATGATGTGAGAAGTATGGTCCAAGGGACCTGGGGAGTGATGGTGGTGGCAAAGACTAGAAAAGCAGGAATTCTTAGCAATGCCAGAATCTGAAGAGGCAGGAAGAAAGAGGGAATAGAAAAGGGAAATCTGGAGCATTATGAGAGGAGGAGAAGGAATTCTTTTCTACCACTGGGCTGGTGTATATAAGTTGGGTATTATTCTAACTTAACCCAACTTACACCATTATAATGACATTTTAAATTTATTAATTTGATAATTTGCTAAAGAAGCAACCAGAATTCAGGCTTCAGTCAATAAATACAGTTTTATATGTACATGCACTTCAAAAAATTCTCTCAGAAGTATCATTTCACTGACACCGGTCAGGTTCTTATCACCTGAATGTCTATAAACAGAATTCATTAAATTTTTATTTGCTCTCCAAATGCTTTGGTGAGGTAGGGAGGGACAAGTATTATTTTCCTTCTACCCTTAGGAGAATTGAGGACCCAAACTGTGAAGCATTCCTCCAAGGACCCCCAGGGTTCTGGAAGCAGAGATGAGAATGGAATTCGGTGGTCCAGGATTGCCTCCTTATAATGAGCCAGGGTGCCCTAGAACATTAAAGAATATTTGACAATTGTTGTATTCCAGTACCTTGGGTGAGAGAGGATCCAGAATTATATATGTTAGGGTCTTAACCAGAGCCACAACCAAATTATTAGCCTCCTAGAGAGTGACAGTCTATAGCACTTCTGAAACTATAAAAGACATTTATTTTAATGTAACATAGAAAAAATGGATTTGGATCCCAGAAATCTCATGTTTTAAAAATAAAATTTCAGTTTAGCAAGAAAAATATAGTGCTGGGACCAACCTTAGAGTTGGTCAGGATCATCAGCATGGCTTCTTAACAAATATTTTCTTTTTCAATTTCAAATATATGGATGGTCAGGAATAAAAAGAATTCTCCTTAAATATTCAGAAGGTTTGTATCATATTTGCTAGTGGGTAAGATCTCAATCTCATCCTTTTGGGATATTGGGATCAGCACAGGCATAAAGGATGGGTACTGAGATGCTCAACTGGCCAATAGAGATGCATTACTCAGTTTTCAAGGTCAACCTGATTAATTTTAGCCTTTCCATGCTTGCCAAATCATATAATCTCAGGGTTGAAAGGGATGTCAGTAGCCACTGAATCCAACCCATGGCTGAATAAGAATCCCTTCTGCAAATCTGACGAGAGGTTAGCCATCATTCAGTTGAACACCTCCAGTAAATAGGAACTCACTCCCTCTCAAAGTAATCTATTACAAGCCTGAATAGCTCTTATTATAAGAAGTTTTTCATTATATCATCTGAATCAGGCTCTTTGTAACTATAGGTCTGCCCTCTGGGATAAAATGGAAGAAATCTAAATAACCCTGTTCCACATGGCATCACTTGAGATACCTGAAGATAGATGCCATGTCTCCTTTGAATCTTCAAACACCTCCATTTTTTCCACTGATACTCATACGGCCTTCACCATCATGGTTGCTCCCCAGCTTTCATCTCACAAGGACTTTGAGGGTGGTAGGAATGGATAGGAGTCACTAACATAACCCCTCTCCATGGACAGTCAAAAAGAGAGGGACTTAAAGGAGTGACATTTGGCAACAACTGCTCCCTCCTTACTCCATGCCTCCCTCAGCCTTTGTCTCACACAGTCAACAGTCATTCACTTGTTCCCTGAGGATCTTTTCAGTGGAGTGATTAGTAAATTCTCTCATATTAAAAGCTGGCCTCCTTCAAGTCAGATGTGTTGCCTAGGCTGACACATTGGTGATTGAAGGATTTAATCTCTCTCTTTTTTCTTTCCCTATCACCAAAGTCCTGGCCTGGGAGGACCAAATTCAGCAAGGAGCCTTGATCTAGCTTTGAGGAAGAAGCATATCTAAACTAGAGAATAGAAAGTAGCTCCAGATTCTTCCCAGTAAGGAGCCATATTATCCAGAGTTATCTAGAATCAACATGGAGTAGAGAATGAGAGAACAGAAAGGGTTTAGAACTCATGAGATGGGCTCTGTCCCCGAAAAGCTGAAGGATGGGTGGGGAGGTTCACCATGTAATATTCTTCACATTAACTGAAATGAAAGAACTCAGGAATAACTTTTCTCTAATTAACTGTTGGCATCCACTGGCATAGCAATGGTATCCTCCAGGCACGGGGGCTTATGTTTTAATGTCTCATCTTTCTAAATATGTTCTACACTGTCAAATGTCTATTATTCTTAGAGATTTATGACTCTGTTAAAGACCTCAACAAGGTCCAAAAAGAAAAAAAAAATGAGTACACATTCCAAAGCCCTTATTAATCCTGTTACAGGATTTAATGAAACATTGGGCCATAATATTTGTATTTGTTATGGTTGCTATGTTGCTAGGCTATGTACCTCATCGTACACTGCCTCCTAGCAGAATCTTGATATCTGATAGTGTGAACAAGAAAGTTTGCTTCTCTGAATTTGCCAATTTTTGCTATACTTTGAGGACTAAGAAGAGGGAGGCATTTATTTCCTTCCCATGAAGTGGGGGCTTTTCCTTGGCAACAAAAATACATGTCAGTGTGTTAGAACAAACAGCCTAATGTGGTCTTACCCTTGACATCCCTCACATTTGTTCAGGATCATTGTGAACATTTAGACTAAACAAGTTGAAAAAAATACCTAGGAACAACTATCATAAAAGCTTCTTCAAGAGCTTTAAATGACCTTCCATCAGCATGAAAGGTCATCAGAATAATTATTCATTGTCATATCCATCGAGCAGGTGAAATACCTGTCTTCCATGGTATAACAGAAGGAGCCTGGATTTTGATTCAGGAGGCTCAGGTTGAATTATCAGCTATGACAACTACCAGCTCTGTGAATGTGAGCAACTCAACTTCTCTGTACCTGTTTCTTAGGGATAATAATGCTTGCTCTACCTACTTCACAGCATTGTTGGGAAGGAACAACCTTGTAAATCTTGAGGCACTATAGACGTGTGAGTTCATAGGGTTTTAGATTTGTAAGCAGAATGGGCCTCATAGATCAAAAGATCATGAGATGATTGGTTTGGATCACAGATGGGAAAGGATCTTAGAGGTTTTACAAAGGAGAACTTTTCCAAGGGGAAAATGGAAGCATAAAGGGGTTAAATGACTTGGCCCTGGTCATAAAGGCCAATCTGGTACTTGAACCCAGGTCCTCTGACTTCAAGAGTAACATTTCCCTTTCCCCTTTCTTTCCAGTGGTCCCTAGAGTAAGTTTTTTCCCTAACTCATTTTCCTCTGGTTGTGGGCACTAAAACCTTTGCTATTCTCTATATTAGGCTTGGGCAAAATCACCCTGAGACACTTAGGGCAGGCAGATGGCACAAAGGGACAGAGTACTGGACCTTGGTTCAGGAAGACCTCCATTCAAATCCTGCCTCAGATACTTACTAGCCATGTGACACTGTTTCCTCATCTGTCACATTGGGACATCAATGGCACCTACCTCCCATAGAAGTTGATAGAATCAAATGAGATGATCCACAAAGTGTTTAGTACTTTGCAAACTCTAAAGTGCTATTTATCATCCAGGCATGAGAAATAGCCTACACAAAAGCAAAGACATGAGAGATATGATGTTTATCAGTCAATACTTCGTAAATGCCTACTGTGTGCCAGACATTGTGCTAAGAGCAAGGTTAGCACTTAGGACAAGCGAGAAGTAATGTGTAATCAGCCTGGAAAACCAGATTGTGAAGAACTTTGAATGCCAAACAGAGGATCTAGTATGTTATCCTAGAGTCAACAGTGAGCCCCTGAAAATTCTTGAGCAAGAAAATGGGTTTTAGGAATATCAACTTGGCAGCAGAGGCTGGATTTGAGAGGGGAGCAGACATTTGAGTAAGAAGGCCACTTAAGAGGAAAATATACTAATCTAGATAGGAGATAAGGCCTGACTTAAGGTGAGCTCCAAGTGAATGGAGAGAAGGAAATTAATGAGAGATATTGTGGAAGTAGCTCATTTTATAGATGAAAAAACTGAGGCAAACAAGGTTAGGTGACTTGCCTAGGGTCCCACAGCTAGTAAATGTCTGAAGCCCTATTTGAACTTAATGAAAATAACTTCCTGACTCATACCTCACTCTCTAACTTCCTAGCTCTAATTTACCCAGTTATATATCTTCTTTGTACACAGTTGCTTACATGAAGAACTATTAGACTATGAGCTCCTTGAGAGTAGGGACTGACTGTCTTTTGATTTTTTTTGTATCCCCCAGTGCCTAGTACAATGCCTGACACATAATAAATCCTTAATAAATGCTTGTTGACTGGCTGAATGTAGAATCAGAAGATCAGTTCTGGAATTCACTTCTCTGGGCCTTAGTTTCTTTCATCTCTGAAATGGGGATCATACAATAAAGGAACTAGAATAGAGGTGGGGAACCTGTAGCCTAGAGACCACAAAAAAGAAAAAGACTTTGTTTTGTAAAACTTGGACTCAATCAAAAGGCCACACCCAAGACCACAGACTTCCCACCCTTGACCTAGTTAGAAGGGATTTTAGGAATCATTTAACTCACCCCTCCCTTCCCATTTTACTGGTGAGGAGATTAATTCCAAGGAGGCTAAGAGACTTGCCTAAAGTCATCTAGGTAGCAAATAATGAAGTCAGGATCCAAACTAAGGCCCTCTGACTTACCCCTGCACCACCAGCTTCCCTTGCCCATGAGCTCAGAAATCACTCATTAAATCTTGAGTCTTTATAGGAATGTGAAATATTATTATTACAACTTACTATAATGAATATTTGAACAGATATGATTGAAAGAACACAGTCAGAATTTTCATGCCACATTTGGAATGATACGTTATTGTGCTTCTGAAATATTCAGTTCAGTCTCTGTTCTCCTACATTCTGAGCTAACACCAGATAACCTAGGGATGTCATGGGGAAACATTAAAATGTTTATTTTTTTGAATGAGAGATCTAGTTAATGTTTGATAGTAGGATACTACAAAGACTTCTGCAAAAAGAGTTGATTTTTAAAATAAACAACACAATCTCTCACTCTTTAGTCTCCCACCTCCACCCCTTGCTCAATCCCCCAAGTGGGTTTCTATTTCCCTTTAATCCTCCATCTCTGAATGCCCAAAGTCAGGGAAGACTTGAAGATAGGACTTAATGTGAAAACATGTGCTTTTCATTAGTTTGTAGCATAAAGTTTTGTTCTGCTGAAGGTAGGATCCCAGACAACCTGACATTTCAAAAAGTACAAGATGGTGGACATATGGCTGGATAGCAGCTTATCTAGGAAAAAAAAATCTGAGTGATTTAGTGTATTGGAAGCCCAGTATGAGTCAACTGTATGACAAAGCAGCCAAGCAAGCTGTTGGAGGGCAGACTCATGTTTTTGAATGTGTATTCCAAGGCCTAGCACAATACCTTGTATGCAGTAAATATAATAGTTATTGAACTGAATCAAAAACAGTTAATTCAATCCTAGGCTACTAAAAGAATAAATGGGGGGGCGGAGCCAAGATGGCGGAGTAGGAGGACGCACGTTTACGAGCTCCGAAACCAATGCCCATAGAATTAATGTAAAAAGAGTCCCCCATAACTTCTGGGTCAATACAAGGTGTGCAGAAACGGAGTGGAAGAGATTTCCGTTCCAGGGAGCCCTGGAGACCTGTCCCCAGGGTCCGTCAGACCCCGGAAAGTGGACCCCACCCCCAGCGCTGCCCTGGCCGTGGCCCCAGAGAAGCTGATCCAAGCAGGCTTCAGAGACGGAAGCTCTGGCAGCCGGGAAAGTCCCTCCGCCCACAGAAGCTACAGGTCAGTGAGAGAGAAGGCTGGGCGGGAGGAGAGGGGGAGCAGGGCATCTCCGTGACTCGGGCCCCCTTGGGAGGAAGCGGCGGCAGCAGAGACGGGGGCAGGAAGCGGTGGAGGCAGAGGTGTGGGCGGCGGCTGAGGCGGCAGGCAGTGGACCGGGACTCAGGAATCCCCCAGCAGCAGGCAGGATCTTCATTACGGAAGATTCCCTGCATAAAACCTGAGGGAGCTGAGCCTGGGAGATGGCCCTGCCCCCACCCCGCTCTATTACTGAAGGCTTATGCTTAAAGCCCCCGAGAGAACTGAGCTTGGGAGGCGGGCCCCCCACCCCGCCCCCACCCTCTCCATTCCTGAAAGTCTCTACATAAAACCCCTGAGGGATCTGAGCCTGGGAGGCGGCTCTGCCCCCACCCCAGCACCTGAACTAAAGCTCACTGATTGACAGCCAGCAGGAGGAAAGCCCATTTAAATCTCAGAGGCCAAGCACTAGCTGGGCGGATCCAGGCGGGGGGTGGAAAGGAATCTCAGAAGTCAAGTACCTGGCTGGGAAAATGCCTAGAAAAGGGAAGAAAAATAAGACTATAAAGAGTTTTTTCCAACAAATGCAAATGATCCCGACCTTCGGATCTGACGAAGATGAGGACGTATTCTTGCCATCAGGGAAAGACGTGGAGGGTGGGGCCTCAGTATCCCAGACACCCCAGGGGGGTGGCGGGTGGGCTCAGGCCTTGGAAGAGCTCAAAAAGGATTTTGAAAAGCAAGTTAGACAGGTAGAGGAAAAACTGGGAAGAGAAATGAGAGACATGCAAGAAAAGTATGAAAAACGGGTCAATACCTTGGTAAAGGAGACCCAAAAAAATGCTGAGGAAATTAACACCTTGAAAAATAGGCTCACTCAATTGGCAAAGGAGGTTCAAAAAGCCAATGAGGAGAAGAATGCTTGCAAAAGCAGAATGAGCCAAATGGAAAAAGAGGCTCAAAAGCTCACTGAAGAGAATAGTTCTCTCAAAATTAGAATGGAACAGATGGAGTCTAGTGACTTTACGAGAAAGCAAGAAATCACCAAACAAAACCAGAAGAACGAAAAAATGGAAGAGAATGTGAAATATCTCATGGGAAAAACAACTGACCTGGAAAATAGATCCAGGAGAGACAATTTAAAAATTATGGGACTACCTGAAAGTCATGATCAAAGAAAGAGCCTAGACATCATCTTCCATGAAATTATCAAGGAAAACTTCCCTGACATTCTAGAACCAGAGGGCAAAATAAGTATTGAAAGAATCCATCGATCACCACCTGAAAGAGATCCAAAAAGAGAAACTCCTAGGAACATTGTGGCCAAATTCCAGAACTCCCAGCTCAAGGAAAAAATCTTGCAAGCAGCTAGAAAGAAACAATTCCAGTACTGTGGAAATACAATCAGGATAACCCAAGATCTAGCAGCTTCTACATTAAGGGATCGAAGGGCATGGAATAGGATATTCCAGAAGGCAAAGGAACTAGGACTCAAACCAAGAATCACCTACCCAGCTAAACTGAATATAATACTTCAAGGGAAAATATGGTCTTTCAATGAAACAGAGGACTTTCAATCATTCTTAATGAAAAGACCAGAGCTAAAAAGAAAATTTGACTTTCAAACATAAGAATGAGAAGAAGCATGAAAAAGGAAACAGCAAAGAGAAGTCTTAAGGGACTTACCAGAAGTGAACTGTTTACATTCATACAGGGAAAGACAATATTTCTAACTCTTAAAACTTTTCAGTATCTGGGTAGTTGGTGGGACCACACATACACATGTACACGCATGCACACACATACACACATGCACACACATACAGAGATAGAGAGCACAGATTGAACTGAATAGGATGGGACCATATCTTAAAAGAAACTAAGGTAAATGGTGAGAGAGAAATGTAGGGGGAGGAAAGAGAGGGAAAGGGAAGGGGGTAACTATATGTCATTCAAGAGGCAGGTAGGAGTTTTTCTTAGTGGAGGGAAAAAGAGGAGAGCTGAGAAAAAAAAAAAAAACAAGAAGTTTACCCGCATCGCATTTGACTAAACGAAGGAGTGAAATGCACACTCATTTTGGTATGAAAACCTATCTTACAGTATAAGAAAGTGGGGGAGAAGGAGATATTGTAAGGGGGGGGATGATGGAGGGGAGGGCAAAGGGAGGAGGGAGCAATTTGAAGTCAACACTTGGGGAGGGACAGGATCAAGAGACAGAAGAGAAACAATGAGGGGCAGGTTAGGAGGGATGGTAATCCAGTTAGTCTTACACAACACGACTATCAGGGAGGTCATTTGCAAAACTACACAGATATGGCCTGTATTGAATTGCCTGCCTTCCCAAAGGGAATGGGTGGGGAGGGAGGGATAGGGAGAATCTGGAACTCAAAGTTTTAGGAACAACTGTTTAGTATTGTTGTTGCAACTAGGAAAGAAGACATACAGTTAATGAGGAATAGAAAGTCATCTGGCCCTACAGAAGAAAAGAGAAGATCAAGACATGAGAAGGGAGGGATGACAGAAGAGAGGGCATATTGGAGATAGGGAAAATTAGATTGCTTGGGGTATTGGGATGGGGGGAGGGGATTAAAGGGGAGAAAATTTGGAACCCAAAAATTTGTGAAAATTAATGTAAAAAATTAAATAAATAAATAAAATTAAAAGAAAAAAAAAAGATCAATAGGGCATCTGATGAGCTGGGGAAGCTCCATCAGTGGCACAAAAACCCTGTAATTTTGAATAAACAATATTGACTTTGAAAAAAAAAAAGAATAAATGAATGAATGAATGAAAAAAGCACTTATGTATAAGTCACTACGCTAAGAACTAGGAACACAAATAAAAGTAAATATGATAGTTTTTTAACTCCTCCATTCTATTTTAAAATTTGACTAATTTTTTAAAATTAATTTTTGTTGGCCTAATTTTATATTACCTAGATTTTTCTCTAGTATCTCTTCTTCTTTTCACTCCTAGTGAGTCATTCGTTATTACAAATAACTTTTTTTAGATGAAAGAAAAAAAAATTTTTGCATAACCAATCAATATATTGAAAAAAGACCTGACATTATATTCAATGTTCTGATCCTGTGGACAACCCCTCCCCAAGGTCTACAAAGGAACATGGTAGAGTGTCTTCTTATATCTTTTCCTTTTTCACAGTTATTTTTAATTGCTTTATGGTGGTTGTTCTTTCTACTTAAATGACGTAGCCATTGTGTATTTTTTTCTTGGCTTTGCTTCACTTTGAATCAGTTCATATAAGTCTTTTCATGTTTCTCTATGCTTATCATGTTTATTGTCTCTTACAGCATAGTAATATTCCATTATATTCATATTCCATAATTTAACTATTCCCTAGTTAGTGGGCATTTGCCTTGTTTCCAGTTCTTTGCTCCCGCAAAAGTGAAAATATAAATATTTTTATGTATATGGAGCTTTTATTTTTATCAATGACCAAAGAGCTTACATTCTAAAAAAGTAAGAAAACATACACAGGGGACATTTGGACAGAGAAATCAAAGAGAATGGTGATTGGAGTCAAAAGGCAAATAAATGATTAACATGTCTTCCTGAAATAGTAGACCTGATTTGATTACTCTTCTCAAAGTTAGAGTTAGAAAACAGTGCATCAAGAGAAAGCAGGAATGCATGCACACAGTGGTATGCCATGGAGATGGCCGAAAAGGGTGTGGTGGGCATCAGACCAGGGCAAGATAAGGTGAATGCTCATCAGTCAAGGCCCAGGGCATTGTCTAGGATTAGGGTGCTAACAGTTCTGCTGTACTCTGCCATTGTAAGCCCATATCTGGATGGTCATATTTCACAGATCACTCTTTTATAAAATTTTTTTCTTTTTTTATTAATTTGTTTGTTTTCAGTTTTCTACAATCATTTCCATAAGTCTTAGACTTTCTCCCCCTCCCTTTTCTCTCCCTTCCAAAAATAGCATGCAATTTTATGTGGGTTCTACACGTACATTCTTATTAAACAAATTTTCACATTAGTCATGTTGCCTAGAAGAATTAAGATGAATGGGAGAAACCATGAGAAAAACCCAAACAAAGCACAACATAACACAAGATAAAATATTCTGCTTCATTCTATGTTCCAATTCCCTAGTTCTTTCTCTGAATGTGAATGGCATTTTGCCTCAAGTCCTTTGGAATGTTTTGGGTCCTTGCATTGCTGTGAAGGGCTTAGTCTACCTGAAAAATTCCTCACACACTGTGGCTGTTACTGTGTACAATGTTCTCCTGGTTCTGCTACTTTCACTCAGAATCAATTCATGTAAGTCCTTCCAGGCCTCTCTGAAGTCTTCCTGTTCATCATTTCTTATAACACAATAGTATTCCATTACATTCGTGTACCACAACTTGTTCAGCCATTCCCCAGTTAATAGGCATCCTCTTGCTTTCCAGTTCTTGGCCACCACAAAGAAAGTGACTATAAATATTTTTGTACATGTGGGACCCTTTCCCATTTTTATGATCTCTTTGGGATACAGTTCTAGAAGCGATATTACTGGGTCAAAGGGTACAGATCACTCTTTAGGAAGGATATTAAAAAGCTAGAGAATTTCTGGAGGAAGATGACCAATATGGCAAAGGGTCTATAGATCATGTCACTTGAAGATCAGTTAAAGGAAGCAGGAATATTTGGCCTAAAAGGAACCTTCAGGGAGAGAATGTGTTTATAGTCTTCAAGTATTTGAAGGGTTGTCACATCAAAGTGGGATCTGATATTTTTCAAAAGCTGCAGAGAGGTAGATTTTTGGCTTTGTATAAGGAAAAACTAATCATTAGAACCATCATAAAAGAGGAATGTACTTCCTTGGGAAATAGTCAAATCAGGTCAAGTCAACAAGCATTTACCAGGTTTCTATTATATTCTAAGCATTTCTCAATGAACTCTGGAGATACAAAATAAAGTAAAAATAATCCATGCTCTCCTTGAGAATAGGAATATTGTGTGTATCTTCCCTACATTCCAACGGGGAAGACAACATTCAAACAACTATGTACAAAGTTTATACAGAATTAATTGGCAATCATCTCAGAGGGAGGGCATTAACATTAAGGGGGATCAGGAAAGGCACCTTGCAGAAGGTGAGATTTTAGCTTGAATGTGAAGGAAGTCAGGGAAGCCAGGGGTGGGAGGTGAAGAAAGAGAAAATTCCAGGCATGAGGGATAGATAGTCAGGGAATTAGAACAGTCAGAAGATGGAGCGCATGTTGTAGGAATGACTAAGAGGTCAATGTCTGGGATCACAGAGTGCAGGGGACCAAGATGTAAGATAAAAGGAAAGGAAGAAGGGGACCAGGTTATGAAAGGTTTTAAAAGCCAAGGACTGGACTTTATGGTAGTGAGTTTTCTCACACCAGATATTTTCAAGCACAGATCGTGTGACCATTGGTTGTAGTAGAGATTCTTGTTCAGATGAAGACTAGACTAGATGACTTCCGAGGTCTGGAGTAGAGGTCTCCCGTGTCTGGGCTTCTGAGCTTCTGTGACCCAGTCACTGTGGCACAGTCTAAGGAGTTAAAGTGGGTTATAGTCATTTCCCTGCTTTGATTGCTTTTCAGATAAATTCTATAATGAAAAATGGACTTGGATCACATAGCAGGTAAACTGTGGGTATTTGGTACTAACCAAATGCCATGTCATATTTGTAAAAACTTAGAAAAAAAAAGTCTGTTTTCATTTTATAGTAATTGCCAGGAAGGACAGTTTAACAAATCATTCATTGCATGGTGGATTGTAATTTCAGTTTAATTTGGAAATGTTTTGCAGCTAGGTAATGGCAAAGAACAAATGATGGCCTCTAATCCATCTTTTCTGGAAGTTTGTTAAACCATGGAACCAAAAATTTGAGCTGACCAGATGGAACTTGGCCATGAAAATTTGTCCCATTTAATTTTCCCCCTCCCAGTCTGAAAGAGCAAGGAAAATGGACTCATGAAGTCAACATAGCTACAATAAAAAGAGAAGCTACTGGTTGGGAAAAAAATCTTCATAACAAATACCTCAGATAGAGGTCTGACATACGAGATTTCTAAGGAAAAATATGTAGATAAAAAACAAGAGCTATTCCCTCCCCCACCCACAGCCCCAATAGATTTATTAAAATATATGGACAGACAACTTTCAGAAGAACTGAAAAACAGGAAAAATAATAATAGCTAAAATTTATATAGCACTTACTACATAATAGGTACTGTACTAAGCACTTGATAATTATTATTTCATTTGATACTTATGACTCTGGGAGGTAGGTAGGTGCTATTATTATCTCCATTTTGCTCCAGATCATTAAAAAATAGTAAGAGAAAAACTAATGAAAATAGCTGTTTTCAGTCATACTCATCAGATTGACAAAGGCACAAAAAAATGGTACATATTGGAGGAGTTATAGGTTTTACCAGTGCATTATTGGTGTAGCTATGAATTGATCTAATCTTTCTGAAAACTACTTTGAAATTACACCAAACATCACTAGATTTGACCAAATGATATCACAGGTAGGCATATGCCCCTAGGAATGTCCCATATGTTAAAAAAAATCTTTACGCCAGTTCTTTTTTGTGGTAAAATAGAACTAGAAATAAAATGGGTACCCTATGGGCACAGTAAACAAATGGTGGTATATGAATATAATGTAATGTTATTGTACCATAAAAAATGCTGAATTTAAAGAATTCAGGAAAACTTAAGAAGACTTGTATAAACAGAACAAAGTAGTAAATACCAGGAAAATAATTTAAACAGATTATAATAATATAAAAGAAAACAATATTGAAAGACACCAGATTTACCCTCAATGTATGACCAATTGTGAATGCATGAACTAACAGTGAAACAACCCCTTCCCACTCACCTTCTCTTGACAATGAGGTGATACACTATAGGTGCAGAATATATTGACAAATAGGCAAGATGTTGATCTGTTTGGTTTAACGGTAGTGGTTTGTTACAAGGGATGGTTCTATTATGTAAGGAATGAGGAGTCACTGGGAAAGGAGAAGAAAGACCAAAGCTTGCTCCAGAACGTGTTTGAACTTCCAAGCACATGTGGCCCAGGGTGTATGTATACTATGGGGTAGATCCGTGAGTTCAATTACATAGGGAATTTTCAAATAAGGAATGAGATACAACTTATAACAAAATCAAAGGATAAAACTGGAGGATTTTTATACATAAAGGAAAACAGCCCAGACAGACAAATGAGTATCACAGACCTTCATATGGCGAATGTAGTAAGCATGCAAGACTCTTACTCTCAAGAATTAAGATATTAATATGTTTCGAACAAAAGCCGTTTTACTAGATGTAGGTAGGAGACTTTCCATTGATTATAAGGATCAGTGATTTTTTTTCAGAGTTTTTCTAAGTTTATCTAAGCTGTTGTCCAATGTACTTTGCTTCATTAGCCAAAACTGTACACAGATAACTTTAGGTTTGGGGTTGGAGAAAGGTCTCTGACTATGAGGGATCTGTCGAGATATAAGTTTTATCCTTGGGATTCATAAGCTATATTTATTTAGAGGAACGTGATTTGCCTATTTCACAGACAGAGGAACGTAAAGATAAAGTCTAATGATGTCCACTAGGATTAGCTACCATGTGTTCTGATTTCTTAAGCAGTGCCATAGTCACTAAATTAGATTTCCTCTGGAGTCTCAAATGTAAGCTGAAATATACATTTCAATTTGGCTTGTCACCATGATGTGTGGGAGTATTACATAAAATAATGACCCTTTCATGGGAAAAGCTTTAAGCATGTCCTGATCTCTTATGTGCCTGACTCACTATCAAGTATATTTTAATGTTTGAATGGGTTGCTCAAACAAAAATCAATTTAAATATATGTTGAAAGAAGCCAGGGATGCAAAAAATATGGAGTGGAAAAGAAAAACTAGTTCCCCCAAGAATCCAGGTGTTTTATAGTCACCTATAATTGGAACTTGATCAACACTTAATGTCTTCTTTTGCTCTTTCAAGAACACAATTTGTTTCCATGTGAATAGAAGAGACATTATTACAAGGGCTTTCAGTTAGTACACACCGTTTATCTTCTACCTCTCTGATTTTGAACAGATTGTTTCCAGTGCCTAGAAGGCTCTCTCTCTTCGTCACCATCTCAGCTCAGTTTGTGCTTGGCTTACATATTCCTAGAGTAATATACTATGTATAATACCTTTAGAAAGTCTAAAATAAAAAGGATTTTTTTTTTCACATAAAATGTGAAATTCAGTGTTCTGACACTTTAGGATATAAAACAGGAGGTCGACTGAACAAAAAGAAAAGATTGTAGTAGACTTGATTCTTCCAAGCTTCAAAAGAAAATTAATTCATACTTGAAGATTACACTATATCTACTTGCAGTCATATCCTTGTAGCCATGATGTTTGGTGTTTGGGTGGCTAGGTGGCACAGTGAATAGATAGAGGGCTGGTCCTGGAGTCAGGAGTTAAAATTTGTCCTCAGGCATTTATTAGCTGTATGACCCTGGGCAAGTCACTTAACTCCATTTGTCCATGTTCACACAGTTAGTTTGTATCAGAGATAGAATGAAGACCCAGAATGCCAGAAAATAGTTTGAGCTTGTGTTGGTTCCATTTTATCATATGGTTCTTTTATTCCTTGTTAAAGGCTTTTAAGGCACTAGCAGGCAGGTAAGAAGGTATTTTAGGGAGCAAAAGAGCCCCCTAAAGCTACTAGCCACTCCTCAGAATAAGAACATCTACTCCTTTTGGAGTGACTTGAGGCTGAAATGTCAGAAGGGATAAGACATTGTCCCTCCCCTTTCCTGGTTTTCTGTGAGGGATTAGAATAACGAGGAGGAAGGGGAGTCCAGCCCTAGCTGCAGTTATTAAAGGCCTAATCCTAGGAGCTGCCAGGAGCAGAGAACCCTGGGTCCCTTTGTCATCAGCTTTTTCTAGGCTCTGAAGTCGTATCTTTCCCAAGCACAGAAACTCTCTCTCTCTCTCTCTCTCTCTCTCTCTCTCTCTCTCTCTCTCTCTCTCTCTCTCTCTCTGTCTCTCTGTCTCTCTGTCTCTGTCTCTCTGTCTCTCTCTGTCTCTGTCTCTCTGTCTCTCTAAGACTTTACTTATTCTTCGTAATAAAGCACAACAGAGTTCAAATCTCATTGTCTCAGACAGCAATGGGAGGGAGGGGGGAGCAGAAAGCAGGGAGCCAATGGTTAAATTTTCAGGAATTTTTCAAGCTAGTTGCTAATCACAGCCAGTGCACAGTTCAGACAGATCCTGTACTAGTAATGTTTGCTGCTATTAAGAATAGTGTTGAAGGAGTCCTACCAAATTCCTTTAATGTGGTGCTGATACCTAAACCAAGAAGAGCAAAAACAGAGAAAGAAAACTATAGATCAACTTCCCTAATGAATATTGATGAAAAAAAATTTTAAATAAAATTCTAGCATATGTATCACAAAGATCATATGCTGTAACCAGGTGGGATTTATTGCAGGAATGAAGGGCTGGTTCAATATTAGGGAAACAGCATAATTTACCATTTCCATTAAAAAAAAAATCAACTTGTAAATGATTTGACTACTCTAATCAATAAAATGATTCAAAACAATTCTAAAGAACTATGATGAAAAAATGGTATATACTTCCAGAGAGAGACCTGAGGAACTGAGAGCAAATTGAAGTATGATTTTCTCACTTTATTTTTTTTTTGCTTTGTTTTATGATGTGACTGATGTGGAAATATGTATGATTTCATATGCATAATTGATATATCATTTGTTTTCTGAGGAGGAGAGAGGGACAGAATCTAGAAGTAAGAATTTAAAAGGAAAAGAATGTTTAAAATAAATAATAAATAAATATTTTAAAAACAAGAGAAGCTAGAGAAGGCTTTCTGTAGAAGGTGGAACAGAAACAACAATGAAAGCATTTTTAATTATTTTGATTTAATAGGACCACTTACTCAGCCCTTTGAAGAACTGACTTTGCCATGGATAGCTGGTGCAAAAAAAAAATGTATTGTTTAAGTGGGAAGGGGGCAAGGTGTTCACAAACTGTTAGAAATAGCCTAGCACAGCCATGTCTTACGGCTCTACCCAGCAGCACTTCTCAGTTGTAGAATTTTGCCCCTGCCTCTGCTTGTATCCCTTTCCCTTGAGGACTCTCTGAGGAACCTCAAGGAAATGAATTGCATGTGGAAAGGTTGCGGTCACATCTGGCAGGTAAGAAAATCTCTTGATCTATGCACAGGTTTCCAGAAGTGAGCTTTTTGGCCAATAGTTTTAAACACCACTTACGTACATGCTTATAGTGATCTGCCTTGAAAGCAAGCCTAAAGCCCAGTTCCTCAATCATCCTTTAAGTCAAAGTATAATTTTCAGTAATCAGAACTTCAGGCTGAATCATTTTTCTGAAAATTATGTGTTTCTTTAAGGTTAAATTTTGAGTTTTTCCTGATTAGCAGGCTCTTTATTGGTGCAGCTCTAAACAACATTTATAGAGGACTTTGTATGATTAGATTATTTTAAAGGGGTGGGAGTGATGGAAAAAGGAACCTACTTTGTAGTAGAATCCATAACTCTTCCCACTGTTCTTGAAATAAATGTCACTTATGTGTATATAAAATAATCACTATCATTTGTATAGTAATTTTGACGAGGGCTGGAAAGGGGGTGAGACCCCCACAGAGACCGGGGTACCAGGGGCAAGTCATCTGGAGAAGAATTCACGAACTCAAGCATTGTTGAAGTCAAGGTAAAGACTTATTATGCTTTTCCTCAGGCACGAGTTCTTAAAGAACCTGCAACCTTAAAGGGGTACAGGTAAAGTTTATGTAGGATATTCTATAGTATCACTTGTACCAAATATACTAACTAGGTGTTTTGGGGTGGGATTAGGAAATAGTTAAGGAGTGGTTAGTTCTTAAATACACTTTTGGTATCTACTGCGCAGTTATTTTACCCAGTAATTTACCCAAAATTCATCGGGAAATAACCCAAGGGGCTGCTACCTGGTTTTAGGCCTGAAACGTCACTAAGTCAGCGAACAGTCTCTCGTCAATGTCTTGTTAGGAAAGCTTAATGTAAGGGAGTATAGGTATGTCTAAACTAGAATACGTATGATTGGTCAGTGAGTAGTAATTGTCATTATGACCCAGTACATAGACAGTTCAGTACACAGCTGGTTCAAACTAATGACAGCTGACTGCTATAGCAAGAAGGGAGATAATGGTTGTTGCTAGGGCAGGCTGTGTCCTTGAGGGAGAAATTGTCTGAGATAGTATTTTGAAGCTAGGGAGAAATGTGATTTTTAAAGAGAAATGTGATTTTAAAATTGGGGCCCAAGTACATGCACCCAAGCACCCTGTCACTTTAAGGTTTAAAAAGCACTTTACAAATATTTATCTCATTTTAGGCTCACAGCAACCTTGGCATCTTCATTTTACAGATGAGGAAACTGAGGCAGATAGAGGTTAAATTACTTGCCTGTGTTCATACAACTAGGAATTGTGTGAGGCTGGATTCAAACTCAAGTCTTCCTGACTCTGGGTCTAGAGAGTTATCCACTTTACCACCTAACTGTCCAAAAGCACTTAATGCCTTTCTTGCAAACATATAAATTCATATATGCAACATTTGTGTACTTTTCTTTATATCCTGAGGGTTCTTGTAAGAGGTAACATAGTTAGATAAATATTGAGATGGTCTTGCATTCAGAAAGCCTGAATAAAAATCTCATCTCTGATATCTACTGACCATATGACAATGGACAAGTCAGTGAACAACAAATAGTATCATGGGAACAAGGAACATGAACTTGGACAGACTTTGGGAGATTGGGAAGGATGGAAGGGCCTAGTCCATGGGATCAAGAAAAGTTGGACATGACTAAAGAACTAAACCACAAGGTCAGTGAACATCTTGGCGCTCCCAAGCAACTCGCAAGACTATAACTTGCAGAGTAGATGTTCATGTGCTTTTATTAATAGAGAGAGTTTCCTCTTCAGAAGGTTCTTATACTAATGAAATCAGAGGTTCGGTCTGGAAAAAAAATACCTGTGTCAGTGTCTTCTGCCTTGTAAAGAGATAACTTTTAACCTGATCGAGATAGCACCTAGCAATATATCATATCACAAATAAATATTTAATATGTCATTTCTGTTGAGAATGCTTTGAGCTATCATAAACACACATGAAAAGAAAGGTATATATATATATACATATATATATAAACATAAAATATACATACAATATCCATCTACATATGTGCATGGGGTACTCAGGTAGCACTCTGGTATGAGGGCTTGCCAAGCCCTTTTCGGGACTGCTCATCCACCTTTGGTGTCCACCTTCACACAATTCTCATCTATGGTTCCAAGAAGCTGTAGCTTGCATAATTGCCGCATCCCTGTTAAACCATTTCAGCAAAGGAGCTGATGTCGATGGTAACCTCTAGACCTTAAACCTGTCTACCCCAAGTATGTGAAGCCTTCCCTGGTAGAATGGGTAGATGAGAACAATTTGTCCCAATAGCCATGAAGGCAGCTGACGCAGGCGCTGTGGAGTGTTAAAAGTTTGGTCAGACCTCGAAGACACCAAGGTCATCTACTACATCCTGGGCCACTGTAAGTCATCCTGACTTTTGTCCTGCCACAGGACTTCGATGACTCTGGAAGAGAGAGTGAGGCTGATGACTGCACAACTTTGCCTCACTTAAATTCAATTCACACACGAGTCTAGACATTACCCATGACATCACTGGTTCTCTTTGAAATGAAAGACAAACAACACGTGCATATACATACACATGCCCCTGTGTATGTATAATTCTCTAATTGAAATACAGAAAAGCAAGTCAGTCAGCTATTAAGACTTTACTGACTTCACACTGATTGAGGAAAAAGGTGTCAGCACTCACTCCGAGCTGGATCAGGACAACTAACAGTACCTACTATTTACATAACACCTTAAGTTTTCCCATGTGCTTTACATATGTCTTCTCATTTGGTCTTCATAACAAACCGGTGAGGTCAGTATTATTATTTTCCCTATTTTATAGACAGAGAAAATTCATTTCATGCATCCCTTTTATCTCTTCCCCAGCATGGGGTACATATTGTCCCATACGTGTCCATACCTCCTACTAAGTCTGGTGATACATAAAACCCCCAAATCATAGTACTCTGAAAGCCCATTGTATTTGGAATCAAGATTGTCATTCACCATCTGTGTCACCTTGGCCAAGCCACAATAAATGAGTTCTAAGAGTCCTTCTAGGCCCAAATCTCTAATCTTTCAATTTGCTTTGTGCCCTCAGAAATTAGTACCCAGACCATGCAAATTATCTTGAAGTTTTGATAAGCTCTAAATTCTGTAAGATATTTTAAAGGTTTATAGGCATAGAACAAGCAAACCACTTCTTCTAGAAGTATCACAGTCAGTCATAGCTTAGCATGTCTTGCTCAATATCAGCATAGAGTGATATGGTAGCCAAAAAAGTTAGCAGAATTTTAAGCTGCAATGAGAAGCATGGGAAGGGTCAACAGGTAGGAAATCAGTGCAACATTCCTCACAAACATTAAGTTTAGCAGAGTGCCTTGCACAGAATGAGTAGGAAATAAATGTTATTAAATTGTAATTAATTGTATTGAACTGTCTAAGGAAAGTATCAAAGACAGAAACAGAATGAGCAGATGTTGAGTTCATTAGAACTGGTGATATAGGTGAGACTGCCCAATGCAGACATATGAGAGGATATGGACAAGATTTGTATAGACACAGAAGACACACAATTGTGATTTGCACAGTTGAAGGAAATATCCACATCATAGAGACATTGGAACATTAGAGTAGTGGAACATAAGGTAATGGTAATTGCAGTGTAACTAGGATACTATCCAAGAATGTATTTGTGACCCTACTGTTGGCCATGCAGCCCCAGGAATCAGTAGAGGAATAAATATTATGCAGAACTGTTTCTTCATTCACACTCAGTACAAGTGTTTTATGCCTTTAAAAATTTTGTCCTGTTCACTATGAAGATAATTATGCTGGTCAGTTTTCCCCTCTACTCCATATGGCCAATGTCTCCTTTAGAGAGTCAAGATACTTAAAACTGCAGGGTTTGACATGCAGCAATTCAGCTCTTCATTTTCCACCAGTTATAAAGTTTTGGAATTCTCCACCATGTCTCCGCACTGGGTACCTCTCCACCATCTCCCACACAACTCTTTCAGCTTCATTTTGGGTGTTGTCTTTGTCCATTATATTGTAATCTCTGGAAGGGCAAATGACTTTCTTTTTTGTATTTGGATTCCCGGAAATTAGAACAGCACCAGGCACATGGTGGGCACTAAAGAAATATTTATTGACTGAGTCGATGAGTTGGGAGAAATCTTACAGACTATCCTAGTCCAACTCTCATTTTTCAACCTGAGAAAACTGTGGCTCAGAGAGATTAAATGTTCAACCATGGTTCTCTAGCTAATATCCCTAGTAGGAGAGCTAGGATTAAAATCCAATCTTTTTGACTCCCAGAACAGTGCTGTTTTTCATATATCATGCTGACATCAATATTTTTTGAATGATTTGCTTTCAATGAACAAATGTCTCTAGCTCCATCCTGTAGCTCCAATGCCAGCTTCGAAAATGTTTTGTTCCACAATAAGCTATGGAAGGCAAGAAACCCTAATTGGAAAGTAACAGGTGGAAGAAGTGAAAAGCAAGCGGAGGATGAGTAATATTGACATTTGGAAGAAAAAGGACAATTAAGGAGCTAACACCAGATCAAGAATTATCCCTTTCAGTTAGGCCAGCAAGATACTCAAAACTCCTTCCAGTTTTTTATTCACTTCCAAACAAACTTTTTGAAGTCTCTCTACCACGCTACTGAAGCTTCGCCTTATAGCTAGAAGCTGGAGCAGATTCCATTCATTATTCCCAATGGGAGGGGAACTATTTGGAAAGGGTGAATGCATGATCTTCTTGAAGATGGTGGAGTATTTGGGGCTGGTATGGGGCATTCTAGACTAGGCCTTGGAGCACACAGAAACACTATGCATTATACAGCCTAATCAGGTTCCATAGCACTAGTCATCTTTTGGCACTGTGTTTAAGGTACATTATGGGTTAAATTGACTTTTATGAGTTTCCCTGAGAGCCTAACCACCAGGTTCTATGGGGAAATATAGTCTGAGAACCAAAAGGATTTATAAAAATAGAAATTGAAAAAACTCTTTGGGAACACACAGTGTTCATTCATTGGGATGTTGCTTATAAATATTATTTTAATTATTTTACCATCATAACTTCAGTGACAAGAGACCATAATCTTTATTTTAATAAGCACCAATTTTGGTTAATAACACAAAGAGAAACTGTAATGCTAAAAAAAGTCGCAACACTAAAATAACAAGGGAAGTGAGTGGCAGTTGTCTGCTAAACCAAAACTAATCTACATGAGAATCAGCAGCTGCAGGCAAAGCCCACGAGTGAGTAGTGAATGGAAACAGTGGAGTGTTTGGAGAGCAATCCTTTGTTTTGAACAGCACTCTGAGCCTCATCCAGGAAACCACAGAACCACTGACCCTAATATTTTCATCCTCTCTGGAGCTGGTGTACCACATCAAAGGTGATTCAACAGCTGTCCTTATCCCTTATAAGGCAGAAAGCCAGGAAAAAAATCTGTTCCCATCATAAAAGATGACCCCTTTCCCCTCCCCAAATTAAGCAAAATTCCCATTAGTTTCATTCTTAGCATTGCAAAACTTCTGTCTCAGGGAAGAGGTCGGATTGGGTCTGGTTCATATTCCTAGTTCATGTACAGCTTAGACCTCACCCAGCCTTTAAATTCAATTGACTATAAGGCAAATTAGGATCTGATTTTCTTTCTGGCACTGGTATCTTCTTTGCACTAAATATAAATTGAGCCTTGAAACATTCCTCCAGCAGCACATTCTGCAAAGATTAATGTCAGGGCCATTTAAAGCAATTTCTTAATTGATTGCATTACTCTCACCATGGATAATGTACTGCGTAAGCCACCTGATATTTTATTTAGTTCACATGATATTGTGTCCAAACCTCACAACAGAACGTGAGGATGAAGGGAGCAAGGTGAATGTGGTATAGGGGTAAGGTAAGGACACCAGATTTACAGGTCTTGGATCTGAATCCTAGTTCTGTCACTTATGTCCTGAGTGATCCTGGGCAGGTTATTGTCCTCACTTTCTTCATCTGTGAAATGAGGGCATTGGACTAGGTGGCCTTTATTATTGTTCTTTACTGAAGTCAATAATTGTTTCAGTGGGTTTTTTCATTGAACCTCTAGGATTCTCTAAGTCAATCATCATATCATTTGCAAATTGAATACAGTATTATGGGATCTTTCTTCCTCCCTCCTCCTTGTACTTTTCGTTGTTCAGTCCTTTCAGTTGTGTCTGACTCTTCATGATCCCATTTGGGTTTTGGGGGTTTTTTTGGCAAAGAAAGAAAGTATTCTTTCCTTCCTCTAATTATTCTATAGTACTTTGTTTGGATATCTCTTAATAGACTCACATTCTACTTTCTATAATATTTCAGATTTACAGAGTACCTTCTCCAGTTCATTTTACAGATGAGGAAACCGAGGCAAACAGAGTTAAGTGGCTTGCCCAGGGTCACAAAGTTAGTAAGGGTCTAAGGCCAGATTTGAATTCAGCACTCTATCTATTTGCTGGTAGTCAAAACCCTTCCAGCTTGGTAGAAACTGCTAAAATTATGGTCTACTAAGCCTTTGAGCTCAAAGTCACCTCTGTGCCATAATGAGGTATAGGAGTAAGATTGCTGAAGATTGGTTAAGTAGTGGAAAGAGCACTAAATTTAGAATCCAAATACTTGAATTTGTTTAAACCTTTTACTAATATCTGATATCTTTGTGACCTTGGGCATTTATCACTTTCCTCCTCTGGATCTCGGTTCCTGCAGGTAAAAATTAGTGGCCTGGACTCTAAAGCCCCTTTTAGTGCTAAATTCTAAATACATAAACCACTTCTAACTCTTTGCGGGAAAAGGAATATCATATAAATTTAACAACTGTCATTCGCTTGTTTGGCAAGGAGGATCCAGCTTGCATCTATGGTTTCAAAACTCTGGAGGGACTCCCAGCATGAAAACTCCCTTCATTAACACAGATTAACAACTCTTTTATAACTGAGAAAGGTATGTAGGGACACTGAGGGACGTTTGCAACATTGCCAGTATGCGTGATTTGAATCCTGTTCTCCTGACACCAGTCAGCCCTCTATTGACTGTGCCACACTGCCTACCTAACAGGTGTTATACTAGTTCACTGAAACTAATAATCCTATATGAAGGTACTTTTAATAATACAAAAAAATTATAAATTTTCAGCATTATTTTTACGGATTGTGATTCCCCTAAAAACACCTATATTCTCTTTAGAACCAGGGTATAACTTTTTTTTTTTTTTTTTTTTTTTTTACAAAAAAAGAACCATTTCCCACTCATTTGGAAAATGAATCCATCTAATAAATGAAGAGGGCTCCTTGAACTACACCATAACAATAGTCCAGTGTGTGGACTCCAGGCATTCATTTCTGCTTTTAAACAAACCTCCTTTTTATGCAACTGTCTAAGCTGGAGTCTGTTTATATAAACTATTGACACATACCACAAACTGGATAGTGAGGAGGAAGCAGATAAATAAACTATGACCTTATTCTCATGAAAAATTCATACTAAAAAAAATTTTTTAAGCCAGCAAAAAATACAGAGACAATTACAAGTGTGGAAGAAAATTTTAACAATCCCCTCCCCTTGCCCTTTGACATTTTAAAAAACTCTCACCCACCAAGGCCAAAGGAAGTAAAAAATTAATATTTGCTCCCTATGTTTCTTGAGCAATTAGTGTCTTCTATAACTGGAAAGCATTCATGAGATAGTGGTCATGACAGTTTGTGATCCAGTAGAAAGCATTCTAGATTTAGAATCAAGTGGCCTGAGTTCAAATAATGACCTTTGTCAATTACCATCTTACCAAATCACTTACCTGTCTCTGAGACATTACTTTCTTCACATATAAAATAAGGAGGGGTTGGCCTAGATGTCTCCCAAGGTCCCTTCCAGTTGGGGATGTGGTGGTAAATGTTTAACAAGTGTCTTTACCTGGGAGGGGAATGTAAGCTTGACACATTTTCATACTTAATCTGCTTTCTGAATATTTTCTCCATTGCTTTCTTAAGTCTAGACAATCAGCGAAATAATAAATTAAACCTGGATTTATAGTGTTTGCCAATTTTCAAGATGTAAATGTTCATCCTAAAAATTTAACAATTAGTTTTTATGAGAACTGGTTCTAGTACACCTCTTCTTCTAGCTTTAAGTTTAAGAATTTGGGATCATTCTTATTCATTTATCAGGAAGTTTGAGTGGTTTAGCATTTATAGCTCATAGATGCCACCTGGTGGATACATTAAAAAATCAAGAAAAATCAATGAATCAACTAGAGTATCTTCACATCAAAGAACAAACTTTGTATATTATTGGCATTATGCTACAAAAAAATTACTTTGAGTGATTCAGAACTAAAATGGAAGACATATCTCTTTAGAGAAACAGGTTCATGTAGTCTACTGTGGTTAAAAAAACTTTTCTGTCATAAAATGACAATATCTCCGATTTTTTTTCCTTTTGTCTTTGGCTCAGTAATATATAAAATGGTAAATCTCAACTTCATATTCAAGCATAGCTAAATTTATACCCACACCACTATTATTACTCTGTCTGTGACCACATGAAAAGAAGAGTGACATTAAGGGAGCTGGATTCCTCCTCTGTCCACATGAACTAACATATACATTTAAGCTCATTTGGGCTATGATTTGTATATAGAAATGATGCAATTGATTCCCTCTCATTTCCAAATGCAAATAAAGCTCTATGTACTTTCACATGGCTTTCTTTATAAACAAGGCATGAAATCCCTCCCCCCAATGTTTCTAATCTTCAGTATCTCGCAAATATTGGTTCCTTCCCTTTTAACTGTGGGAATCCCCTGAACTTCTGTCCCAAGTCTTATTTTCTTCTCCCTCTATACTATTTCACTTCGTCAATTTCCTTGATTTTAATGATCATCTCTTTACAGAGGATACTCAGATCTACTAATCCAGCCCTAACTCTTCTCCTGACTCCCACTCTCACTTCTCCCACTACTCATTGGACATCTTTAACTAGATAGCTTGCAGACATCTTAGACTCAACATGTCCAAAATTGAATTGATTTCTCTTTCTCTCAAACCCCCCCCCCCCTTCTTCCTAATTTCCCTATTATTATTAAGGGTACTACCATACTCCAGGCTGGCTACCTAGGTATCACCCTGGACTCTCTCTCTCTCTCTCTCTCTCTCTCTCTCTCTCTCTCTCTCTCTCTCTCTCTCTCTCTCTCTCTCTCTCTCTCTCTCTCTCTCCTTCCTTCTTCACTCCCTCTCAGAACCCCCTATAAACAATCAATTATAAAGTTCGGTCAATTCTACCTTCATAATATCTCAGATATTTCCTCTTCTGTCCTCTGACACTGATGCTCTGAAACCTCATTGCCTCACAACTGGACTATTGTAGTAGATTTGTCTGGTCTCCCTCTCTTATTTCTTCTCACTCCAGTCTGTTTTCCACTAATCTACAAAAGATGTCTTCCTAAAGTGTAGGTCTGACCATATCACCCCTCCACCTCTATCTTCATTTAATAAACTCTAGTAGCTTTCAATTATCTTCAGGATCAAATGTAAAATTCTCTGTTTGGAACTTTGTATTCTGGTGATAGTGGACTCACCCATGATATTCCACCTTCCAATTGTGAAATTTCATTGGTTGTCCCCCATGCCTGGAAAGCTCTCACTCCTCATCTTCACTCCTGGCTTCCCTGGCTTCCTTCAAGTCTCAGCTGAAGTCTCACCTTCTGCAAGAAGCATTTCCTAAACCCCTCCTTAATCTTATTGCCTTCCCTCTGAGAAAGAAAGAAAAAATTCTGGCCACCCAAATTTACCTTCCTTTGGGGAGGACAAAGAAGGGGGGGACAGAGAAGCTGAGTTACCCATCTAGAATGCTTAAGTAGGAAATAAAAAGATAATTGGAATAAATGAAGTCTGACCTTGGAGTACAAAATGAAGCAGGGCAGAGACTAATAGAGTTTTGTCAAGATAACTCACTGGTCATAGCAAACACTCTTTTTCAACAACCCAAAAGGTAACTCTACACATAGATATCAGCATTTGGTCAATATCAAAATCAGATTGATTATATACTTTGCAACCAAGGGTGGAAAAGCTCTATACAGTCAATTAAAACAAGACTTGGAGCTGACTGTCACTCGGATTGTGAGCTTTTTATTGCAAATTTTTTCTTCAATCATTTTCAGTTGTGTCCAACTCTTTGTGACCCCATTTAGGGTTTTCTTGGCAAAGATGCTAGAGCAGTTTGCCATTCCCTTCACCAGCTCATTTTACAGATGAGGAAACTAAGGCAAACGGGGCTAAGCAGCTTGCGCAGGGTCACACCATTGTAAGTGTCTGAGGTCAGTTTTGAACTCAGGAAGACTCATCTTCCTGACTCCAGGCCCAACACTATATCCATTGTGCCAGCTAGCTGCCTGTCTTATTGCAAAGTTCAGACTTAAAATGAAGAAAGTAGGGAAAATCATCAGACATGATGTAAATAACAGCACTCATGAATATGAAGTAGAAGTGATGAATAGATTCAAGGGATTAGATGTGTTAAATAGAGTGACCGAAGAACTATGGATAGAGGTTCACAATATTATACAGGAGACAGCAACAAAAACATTCCAAAAAAAAGAAGAGCAAAAACCTGAAATGGCTTTCTGATGAAGCTTTGCAAATAGCTGAGAAAAGCAGGAAAGCAAAAGGGAAAAAAGAAAGAAAAAATATACCCAAATGAATACAGAATTCCAGAGAATAGTAAAAAGAGATATGTTTTTCTTAAATGAGTAATGCAAAGAAATAAAAAAAAAAACAGTAGAATAGAGAAAAAAGAGATATCTTCAAGAAAATTAGAGATGCCAAGGGAAAGCAAAAATGGGAGTGATAAAAAGATTAAAAAAAAAGTAGGGATTTAACAGAAGCAGAAGAGATAAAGAAGAGGCAGCAAGAATACACAGAACTATATAAGAAAGAGCTTAATGTCACCAATAAACACACTGATGTGGTTACAAGAATCTTCTGAGGACAAGAATTCCTTAGAAGAAATGTAGTAGCTTTCAAAGTCAAAAAAAGAGTGAGAAAAACAGTGCTGGGGTATATAGTCTCAAAAATGACAGAATGATATCCGTCTGTATCCAAGGCAAACCATTTGATGTCATAGTAATACAAGTCTATGCTCCAATCACTGATGATAAAGGGGCCAAAGTTGATCAGTTCTACGAAGAACTACAGCGTCTCCTAGAAATGACAACAACAAAAAAAGATATCACATTCATCATGGGGGATTAGAATGCCAGATATTCTGGAAAATGAAGTCAAATGGAATTTAGGAAACATTGCTAACAATAATGTTAGTGGAAGTGATGGAATTCCAACTAAGCTATTTAAAATCCTAAAAGATGATGCTGTTAAAGTACTTCATTCAATATGCCAGCAAATTAGGAAAACCTACTGTGGCCACTGAATTGGAAAAGATAGGTCTATATCCTAATCTTAAAGAAGAGAGATGCCAAAGAATGTTCAAATTACTGAACAATTGCATTCATTTCACTCACCAGCAAGGTTATGCTTAAGATTCTGCAGACTAGGTTTCCTCAACATGTGAATCTGTATTTACCAGCACAGGCTGGCTTTCAAAGAGGCAAAAGAACTTTGAAAATTTGTGCTTTCAAATTGCAGTGCTGGAGAAGACTTTTGAGAGTCCCTTGGATGGTAAGGAGATCAAGTTAGTCAATACTTAAAGAAATTTATTCAGACCTTTCTTGGAAAGACAAATACTGAAACTGAAGTTGAAATACACTGGTCACATAATGTGAAGACAGGACTCATGGGAATGGTAGAGTATGAGACAGACAGATAATGTCATGGAAACAATGAATATGAACTTGGATAGACTTCAGGAGATAGTAAAAGATCGAAGGGTCTGGCACATCCATATGGTTACAAAGAATTGGACACAACTGAATGACTGAACAATAGTAAATCAATAGCCATGTGAAAAAAGTTGTTTCAAGTCACTAATAATTAGAGAAATGCAAACTGAAGCAACGCTGTGATTCCTCATATTGGCAAAAGTGACAAAAAGGAAAACAATAAATGTTGGAAGTCTTGTGGGAAAAATGGATGCAATTGTTACTAGAACTGTGAATTATTGTTGTGACTGTAAATTCCAGCTATTCTGGAAAGCAAATTGGAATTATGCCCAAAAGATATTAAACTGTGTATACCTTTTGATCTAGAAATACCACTACCTAATCCTATGCCCCAAAGAGATCAAACAAAGAGGAAAACAGTCTATACATGCAAAAATATGTATATCAGTCCATTTTTTGGTGGCAAAGAATTAGAAATTAAAAGGGAACTAAGATTTCCCAAGACTTGGGGAATGGCTAAACAAATTACAGTATATGAATGTAATGGAATACTCATATGCTATAAGAAATAATGAAAGAAGTTTCAAAAAAACATGCAAGACTTATATGAACAGATGAGCAAAGCTAGGAGAACAAGTTATACAATGACAACAACATGGGGATAAGAAACAGTTAATAACCAAATGACCAGCCACAAATCCTGATGATCCGTAATGAAACATGCCACCCAATGGATTGCTGAAACACTCAAAGTACAACTTAAGACGTTTTTTGGACATGGCCAATGTGGGAATTAGTTTCATTTTACTATATATGCTTGTTAAAATTTTTGTTTTTCTTTTTTCTATTTTTTTTGTCAGTTGGGTGGGAAGTTGGGAAGGAACAAAAATAGATTTTTGTGAATTAAAGAAAATTTTTTAGAAGTCAAAATATTAGAACTTGAAGGGATATTAGAGATGATTTATTCCAAATGCTTTGTTTTATAAATTAAGAAAGTGAGGCCTAGGGAGGTAAAGTGATTTGCTGGAAGTCCCACTACTGAAAACGAAGATCTGGGCTCAGTTCTTCTTACTCTAAGGCCTCCCATCAATTCCATTTACTTCATGGCCATACTGCCTTCCTCTTTAGAACAGACCTGACTCAGACCAGGTACAGTCATTAAGGCATTAAAAAATGGCTTTAAGTAAAGCCAGACCCTAAATACATTAAATATAGAATTTCACATTGCCTATGGCTGGCCTTTATGACTAATGATTTATAGTTAGTCCCTTAATATAAACAGAACTATAAGTAAATAGCTGCCTTAGACCTGATTACACATTCTACCTTTCTCCAATTTCTGACTAGCTAAATACTCCTTGGGAAAACTAATTCCTAGAAATTATGTACTTTGAGAGGCCAATTAACTCTCTGAGGTCATTAGTGAATAAAACATGGCCTTACGTTTAGCAAAACACAAGTGGAGTACCACAAACAACCCAGTAACCTGCAAACATTAATGTAAGCAATTTGCAAATCAGAACTCAAATGGCATCTCCCAAAGGAAAGATGTTTTGTCATTGTTTGGTGTAGCAGAATATGGCAGAAAGAACATTTGACTGACCGTATAAAGACTTGGAGCTGAGTCTCTGACACTAAACAGCAATTCAGGCAATTCATTCAGTTCACAAAAGCATAAACTTACAAAATAGCTGAGCTGCAAAAGACAAAATCATGTAAAATGTATGTAATCATGCAATTTAATCCATACTTGAACAATAATCCTCACTCATGTGTTCCAAACAAGGGGTTATTCAATTTTCACCTTGAAAGGCTCCAATGAGCAGAAACTCACCTCTTCCTAAAGCAATCCCCTCCACCTCTGGAGAACTAGACGGCGCAATGGACAGAGTGCAGGGTTAGAGTCATGAAGTGCCATCTTCTGAGCTCAAATCTTACCTCAGACACTTACTAGTTGTGTGATCCTGGGCAAGTCACTAAACCCTGTTTGCCTCAGTTCTTTATCTGTAAAATGAGCGGGAGAAGGAAGTAGCAAACCACTCCAGTATCTTTGCCATGAAAATCCCCAATGAAGTCACGGAGAGTCAGATATGACTGAAAAACAATTTAACAAGAATAATTTTCAGGAAATTTTTGCTCTCCTTCCGACTAAATCTGCCTCTCTGCAGCTTCCCCCAGTCCCAGTTCTGGCCTCTGTGTTCAAGCAGGAGCCTAATAGTACTACAGTATGACAGCACTTCAAACATATGAAGAGAACTGTTATATTCTCACTAAATGTGATATGACTGAATATCCCCAGTTCCATCAAACAGTCATTACATGGCATGTTCTTGAGTCCTCTCAACATATTACTCATCATTTTCTTGAGACATTCTAGTTTGCCATTTTTCTTTCCCAAAATGTGGCACCTAGAATCAAATAGAATGCTTCAGATGTTGTCTGATAAGAGCAAAGATATTCTTGATTTTATAGGCATGGGAAAGTTGTCATACAACTCAGAAGACCCTGAATTTTTTTAGACTGACTTGTCTGTGACTTTTTTTCTGAAGTGTTGATATCAACACCTAACTGAATTCTTAAGAATCTAGTATATGGCTCTCCTCTTTTAGATATCTTGAAAGTCAATCCCTCGATGCCTTCAAAAATTATGTTAACTAAATCACAGGCCATTTCTGTGTATACATGGTCTAATTCTACTCCTCTTCCCATTTTTCTTTTCTTTATACTTCCTTGTAAAGTATTTGGGATGTTGGTGTTAGATGGTACCTCCAATGTCATTAATGGAGAAAAAAGTTGTTATAGAAATATTTACAGATATTTTCCATTTATATATTCATTATCTTTCTCATTTCAACCTTCAATATCCTCAGGATCATTTGGCTTAATATTATTTATATTCTCATAGAGTTTCACCTTTCTTGTCTTCTTGTGCTTTAATTTCCACCATTTAGGACCCTTGGGATTAATTTCCTTAGTTGGGTCCTTCACTAAGCTTTCTTAAAACTTATTTTTTTACCTCCACTGCTTCCCAGTATTCTATGAAGGGATATTACTTCCACTGTCCTACATTTTGCAAAAGGGTTTGTATTCCAATCTGCTATTGCCCTTGGCTGCCTTATCTCTCCATTTGGCAAGGAGACAAAGCATTTGCAGGACAAGGCTGTTTTGAAGTTATTTTAGTTTTCTTCTCATGGCAGTTTATTTATATTGGTTAAATTTCTCTTGGGAAATAATGATCATCTGTGTCAAAGTTTTCTCTCTTTTTTTATTTCCCCTTTTTAAAGGTATCAGTAGGGCATTTAACTAGGCATAACATTTGATTTTTATTCTTCTGACTTGGTATGATTTTGATATTTTCTAACAGGTAAGGAATCTGACTTATATACAGGCACCTGTCTCAGAAATTATCCCCACAAACTACCAGTTCAGATATTTTCACAGCAAAAGTATCTGTAAATGCACAAAATTGGAAGCAATTTACATTGTGATATGTTTATATAATGTATACTATAATATTATTAAGATGAACAAATGTTAGTAACACAAAGAAATCTGGAAAGATCTTTATGAAATATTGCAAAGTGAAAAACACATCACTTGATACGTGGAATATATCAAAACCATGTAAAAGCAAAATTGAAAGAGAGTGAATGAGCTAACAAAAAGAAAGAATTCTATTGGCAACCTGGAGGGAGAGACTAAAAAGGTTTTAAGGCACTTTATTCTTTGAAATGAATTAACTTAAATGTAAATAATTACTAGGAAAGTATATATGATGAAGGAAGAAGAAAAAAGAGGGAACAGAAAAAGGGAAAGGTGGAAAGAGAAGAGGGAAAGGAAAGACAGGAAGGACATATAGCAAAAATGAGAAGGAAGGAAGGAAGGAAGGAAGGAAGGAAGGAAGGAAGGAAGGAAGGAAGGAAGGAAGGAAGGAAGGAAGGAAGGAAGGAAGGAAGGAAGGAAGGAAGGAAGACCACTGAAGTACTTTTTAAGAAAATTTAAAGAAGTCCAGAAAAAAATCACAGACAAAGAGGACAGCTTTGAAAGCTGCATGTTGAATTTATTACATATTTTAAAAGAAAAGCAAGGTATGCATATTAATACTTGGAATTTCATGTATAATCTTCTTTTAGGATGATGGCGTAGGAGGAAGCAGTACAGACAAGTTCTTTTTGAACAAGCACTCCAACAAATGCCTAGAAAAACACCAGACCAAGTCTTGATCAGAAGTTTAAAAAAACATCACGATGAGTCATCTTTCCAGCCTACTTTGGCATAGGAAGATAGTCAAGCTATTGACACTGGGGACTCAGTCTAGCCCAGGGGTGGGAAATCTGTGACCTTAAGGCTACATGTGACCCTCTAGGTCCTTGAGTGTAGTCCTTTGACTGAATCCAAAATTCACACAAATCCAAAATCCCGTTAATGAAAGGATTTGTTCTGTAAAACTCGGACTGGATCAAAAGGCCACACCCAAGGACTAGAAGGCTACACATGGCCTCGAGGCCACAGGTTCCCTACCCCTGGTCTAGCCAGAAGGGGCTACACAGAGTTTTCCAGCATCGCAATACTAAAGACAGGCAAGGGATTGTGTATTAGGACAAGAAGAGGTTATGATTTCAGCATCGAGGTGCCTAATACAGGTCCAGAAGCAGGCATAAGTGCCAAATGGCAGCTCCAGATCTGGCTTCCCGATCCAGCATGTACTGAGAAGAGAAAATGTGACTAAAAGAACCTGCAGCAGAGAAGGGCAAGGAATGGCCCTGGGCTTGCCACAGTGTACTGGGCAAAGGGTAGGGAAAAAGGAAACTGTTCTAAGTCTCTAAACAGAGTCTCAAAACCAGCCCCAAGCTTGGTCTGAAGGTTGTAACTGACAAACCAAGGCAGAAAGAAACCTCCCTACTAACTTAAGAGAATTGCTTTGTGTTGTATGTAAACTTGAAGACAAATATGCTTAAGCAAACAGGATAAAAATTTATAACAGATCTTAAAATATTAAATTGCTTATGAAATTAAAAATCAGCAAGTCATTAAATCACAAAGATAGGAAGTTTTACTGATTTGGCATAGAATTTAGCTTCAAAACATACCCAAGTTTGAGATCTTATGAAATTCTGAATTTGCTAGAAGATTCACAAACTCACATGAGATGCAAGTGCACACAGATATCATGCCCTTTCTCGTTCTTCATTTAGTTTGGATATAAAAGCCTACCATCTTTAACGTACAACATTTGCATCTCAAAATGGTAGTTATTAACTTTTTCTTCAGTTTTACTATCTATGTCATAGTGATAGTTTAAGGGTAAAATATGATAATAAAAGCAAAGCAAGTTGTAAACTTTAAAGTGTTCCTAACAGTAAACTGGCATGAGATCATAGGTTTCTGTCATATACTCTGCCTCTTATCATTATGTAACAGATTAGGAAACAGACACATCTTTCTCCTCATACACATAACTACAACCTTGGTTCAGATCCCTATTAACTCTTCTGAATTTTCAACAGCCTTCTATAATGGCACTTTTTATTACAGGCTATTTCCTATTAAAATCAGGGCCATCACTTAAAATATTGATTCTTCAATATATGTTAGCAATTCATTATTCTTTTAATTCACAAGGAATGCTGAAGAATTACTATAGCTTCTTTATCTGTACTTTCCACACAAAATATACTATGAATAATCTACTAGCAGGAGGAATGAAAATCTTACACCATGTTTTTTTTTTTTATTTTTTCCCACTTTTTAACACTTTTATTTAAAGCTTTGAGTTCTAAATTCTATCCCTCCTTCTCTCTTTCCCTTAGCCCCCTTACTGAGATGGTAAGCAATCAGATTTAGGTTATATATACATCTTATTTGAAATTGTGGCAAACAAAATGTTAAAGTGTTTGTTCCCATATGTGAAATCACTAACAGAGTCAGAACCCAGTATTTGACTTGTATTAAGATCACATTTCCCCTCTTATTTCCAGTGATAATTCACATGAATGGGTATTGATTTTCTTTCACTATTTCTTTTTTGTTAAAAATTTTAATATAGTACTTTATTTTCTCCCAATTACAAGTAAAGGCAATTTTCTATATTCATTTTAAAAACTGAATTTCAAGTTCTTTCCATCCTTCCCCAACCCCCTCACTGAGAAAACAAATAACTTGATATATATTACATATGTGTAGTCATGTGAAACATATGTCCATATTACTGATATTGTAAAAGAAAACATAGACCAAATAAAAACCCAAGAAAAATAAAGAAAGCTTAAAAAAAGTTTGCTTCAATCTGTATTCAGACTCCATCAGTTCTTTCTCCAGGGGTGTATGACATTTTTCGTCATAAGTCTTTCAGAGTTGTCTTGAATCATTGTATTGCTGAAAATAACTGTCATTCACAGCTGATCATCTTACAATATTGCTGTTACTGTATGCAGTGTTCTTCTGGTTCTACTCATTTCACTTTATGTCAGTTTATGTTAGTCTCCAAGTTTTTCTGAGAGCATCTAGCTCATCATTTCTTATAGCATGATAATGTTCCATTGCAATCATGTAACAAAAATTGTTAAGGCATTCCCCAATTGATGGGCATCCCCTCAATTTTCCATTCTTTGCCACCAGAAAAGAGCTGTTATAAATATTTGGGCATTGTTCCAGATTACCTTACATAATCGTTAAATCAGTTCACAACTCCACCAAAAGTGCATGAGTATCTCAATTTTCCCACATCCCCTTCAACATTTGTCATTTTCCTTTTCTGTCCTATTAGCTAATCTAATAGGTGTGAGGTAATACCTCAGAATTGTTTTGATTTGCATTTCTTCAATCAGTAGTGATTTGGGGCATTTTTTGATATGATTGTAGATAGCTTTGATTACTTCATCTGAAAATTGTTCATTTTTTTGTCAATTGTCAGTTGGGGAATGGCTGTTTCTTTTATAAATTTCATTTCTCTACATATTAGAGAGATGAGGTCTTTATCAGAGAAACTTCCTTTAAAAGTTTATTTTTAGTTATGATTGCTAACTCTTTCTTTCCATCCTATTTCTCCCATTTATTTTATTCTCTCTCTCTTTTTACCCTGTCCCTCCTTAAAAGTGTTTTGCTTCTGACTACTACCTCCCCTAATCCACCTTCTCTTCTATGAGTACCCCACCTTAACTTAATCTCTTCTCCTCCTGTAGGGAAGATAGATTTCTATACCCAGTTGAGTATGTGTGTGTTATTTATTTTCTCTTTGAGCCAATTCTGATGAGGTTAGGTTTAAGCATTTCCCACTATCTCCTTGTTCTTCCCTTCTACTATAAAAACTCTTTCTTGCCTATTTTATGTAAGGTAATTTATTCCATTCTACCTCTTCTTCTCCCTTTTTCCCAAAGCATTCCTCTTTCTCACCCCTTGATTTTATTTTTTTAGATATCATCCTATCATATTCAACAAACACCTGCACCCTCTCTCTATATGTATACTTCTACTTGCCCTAATAATGAGAAATTTCTTATGAGTTATAAGTATCATCTTCCCATGCAAGAATGTAAACAGTTTAACCTTATTAAGTCCCTTATGATTTTTCTTTCCTATTTACCTTTTTATGCTTCTCTTGATTCTTATATCTGGAGGTCAAATTTTCTATTCATTCTGGTCTTTTCATCAGGAATGCTTAAAAGTCCTCTATTTCAGTGAATATCCATTTTGCCCCTGAAGGATTATACTCAGTTTTGCTGGGTAGGTGATTCTTGGTTGTAATCCTAGATTCTTTGCCCTCCACAGTATTGTTGCCTAAACTTTCTGCTCCTTTAATGTAGAAGCTGCTAAATTTTGTGTTATTCTGACTGTGCTCCATGATATTTGAATTTTTTCTTTCTGGCTGCCTCCAATATTTTCTCCTTGGCCTGAGAACTCTGGAATTTGGCTATAATAGTCCTGGAATTATTCACTTTGAGATCTCTTTCAGGAAGTGATAAATGGATTCTTTCCATTTCTATTTTAAACAGTTTTCCTTGATATCTTCTTGAAAGATATATCTAGGCTTTTTTTTTTTTTTTTTTGCTCATGGCTTTCAGGAAGTCCAGAAATTTTTAAATTATCTCTCTTGGATCTATTTTCCAAGTCAGTTATTTTTCTAATGACATATTTCACATAGTCTTCTTTTTTTTTCATTTTTTATTTAAATTTAGTTTTACTTTAGTTTTATTGTTTCTTGATGTCCCATGAAATTATTAGCTTCTACTTGCTCAACTCTATTTTTTAAGGCATTCTCTAATTCTGTTTTTCAAGGCATGCTTCTCCTTATTAGATTTTTGTACCTCTTTTATCATTTGGCCTATTCTGTTTTTAAGGTGTTATTTTCCTCAATATTTTTTTTTACCAAACTGTTAACTTTTTCATTATTTTCTTGCATCTATCTCATTTCTCTTCACAATTTCTTCCCTCTATCTCTGTTATTTCATTTTTAAAATCCTTTTTGAGTTCTTCCATGGCATGAGTCGAATTCATATTTTTCACTGAGGCTTTCAATATAGGAGTTTTTACTTTGCTTTCTTCTTCTGAATGTTTTCATCTTCCTTGTCTCCAAAGTAACTTTCTATAGTCAGAATATTTTTCTGTTGTTTGCTCATTTTTCTAGTCTATTTCTTGCCTTTTAACTCTCTGCTGAAGTAGAGTTTTGCTTCCAGAGTGGAGGATTCATTGTTCCAAGCTTCAGGGTGTTTGTGCACCTGTTTTCAGAGATACTTCTAGGGACCTGTAAGTTTTCAGTTCTTCCAAAATGGTGTGATCTAAGGAGAGGTGTGTTTACTACTCCTTTGACCCATGCTCTAGTCTGTAAATGACTACAAAAACTCTTTTCTGTCCTGGTACTCTGACTAGGGCCCCTGCTCCACTGTGGCTGCAAGGGTGTGCAAATGCTCCTCCTTGACCTGGGATTGCCACTGAGAACTGTGACCTAGATACAAGTATGAGCAAAGCAACAGAGTCCTGCACCCAGTGCCAGCAAAGAGACTTCTCTCAGCTCTCCTCTTTTTCCCTCCACTAAAAAGTCCCCTGCTTGCCTCTTGAATGAGAGATAATTTACTCCATTCCATTCCACCCTCTCTCCTCCTACTACATTTCTCTCTCACCGTTTACCTTAATTTCTTTTAAGATATGGCCCATCCTATTCAGTTCACTCTGTGCTCTCTGTCTCTGTGTGTGCATGCATGTGTGTATGTGTGCGCGCACATGTGTACGTGTGTGTGCATGCATGTGTGTATGTGTGTGCATGTGTATATGTGTGTGGTCCCACCAACTACCCAGATACTGAAAAGTTTTAAGAGTTACAAATATTGTCTTTCCATGTAGGAATGTAAACAGTTCACCTTTGGTAAGTCCCTTATGACTTCTCTTTGCTGTTTGCTTTTTCATGCTTCTTCTCATTCTTGTGTTTGAAAATCAAATTTTCTTTTCAGCTCTGGTCTTTTCATCAAGAATGCATGAAAGTCCTCTGTTTCATTGAAAGATCATATTTTCCCTGAAGTATTATACTCAGTTTTGCTGGGTAGGTGATTCTTGGTTTGAGTCCTAGTTCCTTTGACTTCTGGAATATCCTATTCCACGCCCTTCAATCCCTTAATGTAGAAGCTGCTAGATCCTGTGTTATCCTGATTGTATTTCCACAATACTGGAATTGTTTCTTTCTAGCTACTTGCAATATTTTCTCTTTGACCTGGGAATTCTGGAATTTGGCCACAATGTTCCTAGGAGTTTCTCTTTGTGGATCTCTTTCAGGTGGTGATTGGTGCATTCCTTCAATACTTATTTTGCCCTCTGGTTGTAGAATCTCAGGGCAGTTTTCCTCGATAATTTCATGGAAGATGATGTCTAGGTTCTTTTTTTGATCATGACTTTCAGGTAGTCCCATAATTTTTAAATTGTTTTTCCTGGATCTATTTTGCAGGTCAGTTGTTTTTCCCATGAGATAGTTCACATTCTCTTTCATTTTTTCATTCTTTTGGTTTTGTTTTGTGATTTCTTGGTTTCTCAGAAAGTCATTAGACTCCATCTGTTCCATTCTAATTTTGAGAGAACTATTCTCTTCAGTGAGCTTTTGAACCTCTTTTTCCATTTGGCTAATTCTGCTTTTGAAAGCATTCTTTTCCTCATTGGCTTTTTGAACTTCTTTTTCCAATTGAGTGAGCCTATTTTTCAAGGTGTTATTTTCTTCAGCATTTTTTTGGGTCTCCTTTACCAAGGTATTGACCCGTTTTTCATGCTTTTCTTGCATCTCTCTCATTTCTCTTCCCAGTTTTTCCTCCACCTGTCTAACTTGATTTTCAAAATCCTTTTTGAGCTCTTCCATGGCCTGAGCCCACCGGACATCCACCTCGGATGTCTGGGATAGAGAGGCCCCAACCTCCACATCTTTCCCTGATGGCAAGCATTGTTCCTCGTCATCAGAAATGAAAGGCGGGGACATCTGTTCCCCAAGAAAGTAACCTTCTCTGGTCTTATTTTTTTTTCCTTTTCTGGGCATTTTCCCAGCCAGTTACTTGACTTCTGAGATTCCTCTCCACCCCCGCCTCACCTGTAGATCCGCCCAGCTAGTGCTTGGGGTCTGAGATTCAAATGCTGCTCCCCAGCGTCAGGGCTTTCTGTGGAGGGCGCAGCTGCTATTCAATGTGAGCTTAAGTTCTGGTGCTCAGGTGGGGCAGGGCTGCCTCCCAGGATCAGTTCCCTCAGGGGGTTTATGCAGAGATCTTCAGTAATGGAGCGGAGCTGCTGCCTGCTCTGGGAGCTCCTGACCGCTGCTGCCTCTGCCGCTGCCTCCGCCGCTTCCTCTTGAGGGGGCCTGAGTTATGGAGACACCCCACTCCCCTCTCAGTCAGCCCAGAAGTCTCTCTCACTGACCTGTAGCTCCTGTGGGTGGAGGGACCTTCGCAGCCGCTGGAGATTCCATCCCTGAAGCCTGCTCGCATCTGCTCCTCTCGGGGCCGCGTGGCCAGGCGTGGGCTCCGCTGTCTTGTGCATGATGGACCTTTGGGGTCAGTTTTTCAGGGCTCTCTGGAATGGAAATCTCCTCCACTGCATTTCTGCGCAGCTTGCACTGCTCTAGAATTTGTGGGGAGTTCTTTTTACAGGAAATTTATGGGCTGTGCATTCAGAGCTAGCATACGTGAGTCTTTCTACTCCGCCATCTTGGCTCCTCCCCACCCAGCAAAGAGACTTCTATAATCTCCTGCTAACCAGTTGTTTGATCCCCCTACCATCTATGGGCTGAGAGCTCCAGAAGCAGCCACTTCCACTTCTGATTCCTTCACTCCTAAGGTTTTCTCTTCGTTTGATGGGGCCTTATCTACAATGATCTGGTCTGTAGTGTGTGGCACTCCACTCTTACCCCAGTGTGGTACAACAGGCCTTTCCTGCCCACCTTCTAAATTGTCTTGGTCTGGAAAATTGTTTCACTCTGTCCTTTTTAGGGTTCTGCCACTCCAGAATTTGTTTTAGGACATTATTTAAAGATCTTTGGATGGGTTTGGGGGAGAGTTCAGGTGAGTCTCTGCCTTTTCTCCAACACCTTGGCTTTCTTCCACTACAATTTCCAATAGAATCATATAAGATTTAAACCTGGAAGGTAACTTAGAGATCATTTTGCCCAACCCCCTCAATTTATAGATGTGGAAACTTAGATTTGGTTTTGTTTTGAATATCTGGTCTCATATTGTGGGGCTTTAGGAGTTAGGAAATGCATAAACTGGGAAGTACATATTTTACAAAGGATACAGTATTTTGAATAAGGCAATATAGCATTACCATTTAGGTGACAAAAAAGGATTCCTAACATATGCAGGATATACTCCCCCATAGATTGTCACACCAATGAGACAGGGCACAAATGTGACCAAGGAATATGTATGCATATAACAGTACCCAGGGAACCTACATAAAGAAGCATATGCCAGAAACCCATGTGGCCAGGGCATGTATGTGGAAGTTATATGCTTGATACTAGGTGTTACGCATGGCCAGAGCAACCCACAACTTATAGTGCTACAATATTGCAAATATCCTCTGGACAACATACCTCTGTTGCTATTTAAATGAAATGGTCTGTTACTATCTTTTTTGCCTTATTTCTGCAGGTGTTCCTATTGGCAAACTTGGTTCCCATCTGCTAAGGTGGTATGGGAAAAGAGTACTAGAGACAAACTACTGAGAGCTTTAATCATCACTGATGCCTGGTTAAGGGCTGGAAAAATTCAGTTTCTGGAAGGATCAATGGAGCCCAGAAGAGTGGAAAAGATGGAGAATGGCACCTCTTAAAGTGGTCAAGCAGTGTCCTTGTATCCCATCTGGTCACTCTTACCCTCTCAGGTTTGAAGTCTGTCTCTGACATTAACTATGTGACAATGGGATAAGCAAGTCTCACTCTAAGCCTCAGTTTCTTCTTTTGTAAAATGAACATGTCTGAAAATGGGTACTATGAATATCAAATGTGAAACTTTAGGTAAAAACACCATGGCACACTTCAAAGCTTTACATAAATGTTTATTTTTTTTCTTATATGGCTTTATAAATAAAAAATAGTACTGCTACTCCAGGCCACTCTTGTCATTGAAATTAGTCTATAACTCTGGGGAATTTCAAGGTTTCTTGAAATGACCACATATCCTACTTTGCCTCTCAGAAACCATAATAGACAACTGAGAATTGAGGAGAGGGATGGCAGTGAAATTGAATTGTATATATATTCTTGCATCCTTTTTATATCCTTGTATATACCATTAATGGATGGTATATTATCAGTAAACCATGTATTTATATTTAAATACCGTTTGTTATCTTTTTATTCCCTTGAGCTCTAAAGCAACAGTAATTTTAAAACAGTTGTTTTTAAAATTTATATTCCTTTGTATGACTGCTCAGATGTAATCCTGTGTTCAAATCTGGCCCTACGTCAGGGTAACCATGAAGATAGTGATACTTTTCAAGAATCCCATTAGCTGTTGAGGTCATAAACTGTGGGCAATGGTATTGTTTTCAGAGTTCAGAGAAAAACAGCAGAAGAGGGAAGATGAAGCAGAGTTCAATGATTCAGCACATGTTCACCATTTTGAGAATATGTGGAGAGATACTTGTACCCAGACTTGTCTACCCCCCCACCCATTTCATGATTACTAGCTGATTGCCATTCACTATGACTGATACTGTGGAGCAAGGACAATGAGGTACTGTGGTGCTAAATGGACCTGGTCTGGTGACGCTGCCCCATCAATGATGTATTCCCTCCCTCTATGATTTTAAACTGGAGAAGAAGCTATTGTGTTAACTCCTCCCCTTCCCCCAATCCAAGTGTCTACACAGGAAAACAATTTCCTGCTTTTGCAGTCAGAATCTTAGAACTGAATACTATTTCCAAAGTACTAAATACTTTATAAGCTTTTCAGTCATGCTTTCTATTCACCCTTTTGTGCTATGATTTATCTCATGAATAGATTAAAACAAACAAACAAAAAAACCATAGTAAACTAAATTTGGCTTGTGTGAAGTTATTTAGGCAATGGAACTGGAAAAAAGTGAGCCTGGAATAAGAACAGGCTTCTAGTTTCCCCTCTCCCCGCCTCCCCCCCTCCCCACAAATGGAAGTGAAGGAGCAACAAGTAAAGAAAGGACATCCCTCCAAAGTCACAAACCCTGTGGAACTGCCTGTGGCTATTCTCTAAATCAGCCTAAGGCTATCAGAAGAGAAATAAAAGCACAGACAGATTTGTAGCCTGAAGCTATCATTCCCTAAATTAGTGTTATTTGTGAGCCAGCAGCCCAGGACAAAGGAGTGGAGAAAGGAGAAAGGTTCCTTGTAAGGTTTCTTTGGGATTTGTCCATCCCCTCCCCATGTTGCTTTGTATGGGTATTCATTGTTACAAGTGGAGTTACCTTTCCACAGCAATATATAATGCTACATGGTATAAACATTCATTACATGTGGGAAGTATACCCCCAAACTGTCCCCATCTCTTTGGCATATACCACAGCTATACCTGCTACAAAAATAATTACTAGATCTTAGAACTTGAAAACTTATAGTGACTGAAGCATCTTGTTCAGACTAGGCCTCTTCCTCAAGTATAACTGGGGTTAGGTAGCCAGAAATAGCTAGAAAGACTGATTATAAATCTGGAAGGTAACTCCTGAATGACCACTCCTGTGTACATCCTTATCTGGTTTATTAATCATAGGTGCATTCAGAGGAAACTGAGGTTTGCTTACCCAAGTGTTATAAAGAGTGCATAGTCTTGTAACATCATTGCATTACCCATAGCAGCCACTATGAATATACATGTGTTTTTCCAGGGTAAATTTGCAAAATATAAATAACTCTCTTCCTCAAAGGTGAAACCAAAATATTTATTCAGATGCCAGAAAGTCAATTCCACCATGGTAAAAAAAGAAGTTTATACATGTCACCAATACAGGAAGCACCAACCTCCCCAAGCCTTCCTTCCATTAGAATGAGGATACAATCATTAACTGACATATGACCTCCCCAAATCCTTTATTTTGAGATCAATAAACTTATTGAATAAGTTATTGAGATATTTCCTGTGAGCATGAACTGTGTCTTTCTTATTTAATTCCAAATGAGTCATTAAAATGATCTTCGAGATCTTAAAAATCCACTATCTTCATTTTAGAGAAGCAATGTGTTGTAGTAGGAATATTTTTGGATCCTTTGGTCTGGCAATACCATCACTAGGCATATAGTCAGTCAATAAGCATTTATTCAGCACTATTGAATGCATCTGACTTTGCCTCCTCCCAGGGCTGCAAATTGACTGAGGGCAATGGAAACCAGTTAAACAAGATCTATTGAAACCAACTTTAAAAAAGAAGAGACCAAATGTTACCACTCCCTATTCTCCTCCATACTTCTCTATGAACTTTCAGTTGTTATGCAAAACTTATATAACTGCTTCTTGTGCCTGGACCTTTCAGAACAGCCCTTTCCTGTGGAAATGTATTTAACACTGCTCCCCTTCTGTGGCCCTTTGAGCATTCCTGTTCTATGGTGCTGCATGGTAGCCCCAGTTCAAAATGCCTCAGTTAAAAGATCCTAGATTTTTTTGCTGTTTTGGCAGTCTTCTTCAATTCAGTTTGACGATCTGGTGTCAGAAGTGGGATTCAAAGACTCCTACTGGGCCAAAAACTGCTTTCATCCTCAGATGCCCAGTACCAGCAGGGACATCTTGTTTCCAGTCCAGATTTGACTCAGCAGTTTGACCTGGATAAGTGAGTCTCTCTAATTTCCTTAACTCCCACCTCTTTTTGGTCAAGATCTTGACTCTTTAACCAAGGATTTCATAAAATATCTATGGGCAGTTTTAAGTCCATTCTGACCCATCCTTCTGGAAGGGGACAGTTGCTGGATTTGTAATTATGGACTATAGGTTGCCACTCTGACAATTCCCTTTAAAATGATGTATGTTTTGTATTTGTGTCTGTCTTTGTGGAGTGACACTTGTATTAAGTGATGTGTGCGTGTATATCTATGAACAAAAAGCCATTTGAGATGGATTTTTCTCCAGGTGCTCTCTTTCCCCTCCCCAACAAACTAATTTGAATAAGCCTCCTTCTTTTGATAATGTTGCTTACTGAGTTATGCAAATCTCTCTGCCACACAAACACAGAATTGTCAGAAAGGCAGTTTACAAGGGGAGGCAGTCAAAGGGGGAACTATAGCTTTATTTTTACCTAAATAATTTGTTTCTAACTAACCAAAACTTTTATTGAGAATTGATCTTGAATATTAGAAATGGTACATTCAGTTTAATTGAAGCTCAAAATTAAAGTTTGTAGATTATATTCAATTTGAATCTGGAGAACTATCTGGCTTCTTGGCCACCAGAGTTTTAAGTGTTAACTCATGGAAAAGAGAAAACTGTGTATGAATCAAGGTCCAACCAAGAACTGTTATTGAGCCAATGATCCATAACACCAGTAGCTATATGGGGTGACATCTGGGAATTGCAGGTGGAGTTTTATCTCATGGGAAGGCTGGGAGAGCAACTTCTGGCATGGGCCAATATTGGATTCACCTAACTCAATTTTCCCAGTATGACATTTCCTCTTGAATGGAAAATTATCCCACTGGGTGACTCTAAATCTGGCCATGACACTCTCTCAATACAATTGGCTACCTGTATGACTCCTGCCTAGAACTGATATCAAATTAGGGGAGCATTTTTCCCTTACTATAAACTATTGTGCCTCTTTTTTCCCCTTTTATGGCAAATCTCTAATCATGGGAGGTGATCAGTGGAAGACATGAACACAATATGAAATCTTTATCTATGATTGGAGCATTTCTAATTGACTACAATAAACTATTCAGCCTGAAATTATAATCCTTTCTATCCTAAACAATTAAGTAGGTGAATATTTGGGCTTGTCATTTGCCTGTTACTACTTATTTATATAAAAGATCATGGTGTGGGAATAATTAGACAATGTAAGAATTTGAGAAACCAGGATATAATTCTATTTTATAGTGAGGTTAATGTAAATGTTTTTTGTCCTGTGTTAAAGAAAAGATACTCAGTGCAATTAGTTATCTTAGAGGAGAGTGACTTGTAAGTTATCTTGTGTTACCTCAAAGAGATATCCAGTTTTACTCAGGTTTATTATTTAATATGGGATTAACACATATATAGACCCTACTCTGAAATGCAAGCAAATTGCACAAAGGTTTAAAGAGGATTTGAGAGTAGTAGTCTATGTGGGTGTAATGTCCAGTTCATTTGAGCATGGTTATAGACAATTCATTTTATGCAATCAGGAATTATTTACTTACTCTACTCAGACATCCTAACACAGACTTTGTTAAAATGAGCATCTTTTGAGTGAATTCATTTGTGTGCACAGAAGTGACCTACATAAATTGGGTGTTGTTATTAGATCCTTAGCAGCATCTCATGCTCTTAAGAGAAGAAATGAACTGCTCCTTAAGGAGTTGAGATTTCAAGTTTTCATGATCTTGGCATTCAAATATTATGATGATGCTTAGTATTTATTCGATTTTTTCCATTGTTATGTGTTTGAGCAAGCACTTAAGCAAAACATGACATTTTTTATTAAAAAATAAAATTTTAAGTAATGTAAAATGTAAACCATGTTCTAAGGTGAATTTCTTAAATATGACAATTGATGAAAGTTCCAATTTTGGTTTTGTAAGAACGATAAGGGTATAAGGCTTAGGAATGGTAATCTAAAACTGTATCAAGGTCAGTTTTGTAGGAAAGTATGATGGGGTTCAGACTCTGGGAGCCTCCTTGAGCTCCCCTCGAATCTCCCCACTTAACCTGGTCTTTTACATTCAAATCTGGGGCCATTATCTGTTATCTCTTGATTGCCCCACCTGTTTTCCACCCAAACCCTCCATTGTCTGATAGCTCCTGATTGCCTCCAGCTGTTTCCAACTTTTGACCCTCCTCGGACTTCTCCTCAAGACCCTCCCTAAAACCACCCTCCCATCACCCTGGACTACCAGACCACCCTCAGCTCCCTCTTATCGTCTTTTCTGTATTTAGTTGTATCTCACCTCCATGAAGGGGCTCAGATTCGATCCAGTTCAGACTCTGTCTAGCTAAGATTCTATCTTGCCCACTTGTGAATACAAGCGTTACAATGCTTAAGCTCCTTAAGAGCCAACCCAATTTGGTGAATCTTGAAGAATCTTTAATAAACTTTGTTTTCTTTGGCTTTAAGAAGGCTTGAGTCGAAATCATTTGAGCACAACATGGACTGCGGTATTTTGAGGTCCCCAGCACCCCTTAACCTCGTCAAGTGAATTTCTGGATTTCTACGAGAAAATAAAGGGAAGAAGACGCTGAGATGCTGCGCTGAAGACAGCTTGAATGAGCATCAAACCAGAAAACTGAATCAGATGGTGCTCCTCCCCAGACTGCTGTATGAGTGTGACCTGGTATGGTCAGATTAAACTACAGAAACTTGTGCACCATTTTAGAGGAAGTCTACCAGAGAGGAGAACGTGAGGTTACACGACCAATAGAGAGTATGGCGGGAAGTCCAAAATTCAGAACCATTTAAAAGGGCTTGCACTGGTCTGAACAAACTGTAGTCTTCCAGTAGCCTTACCTGGGAGCTACTTGTTCATTCATGGGAATGAACGTAGAAGGCACTCCTTCCTTCTGAAGAAGGGTAGAGTCAGCTTTGGCCAAAGTGTGCAATTCTTCTGAACTCTACTTTAATAAATTTTCCTTGATACTTTTCAGTGTCAAGCATGTTTCTAACAGTACTCATGAAATGAGGAATGGTTAAACCAACTATGGCATATAAATGTAATGGAATATTATTACTACAGCATAATAAATGATGAAAGGGATGGCTTAGGAGAAGCCTGGACAGACTTTTATGAAATGACATAGGATGAACTAAGCAGAACAAAGAGAAAAATGTATAATTATAATATGGTAAAGGAGGGAAAACCTATGAAAGACTAAGATTTATGATCAATATAATAACCAATTGTCTGAGATTGTTGATGAATGAGGTTACCCACCTTGTGGCAGAGGGTTGATAGACCAGAGGTATGAAAGACATTCATTCTCAGAAATGGCTGGGGATTTATTTGTTTTTTTTTTGTTTTGCTTTGCCTTGCTTTACTATTCCAGGAAAGATTTTTTAGAGGGAGAGGGGAAAATTATAAATAGATTTGGTGGATTAGTGAGATTGACACCAAAAAAGTGGGGAGGATATTAAAGAACTTCAATGAAACATTGGAAAAAATTAACAAAACAGAGAAAGTTCATCACAGAACAGAGATAAGCAGAGAGCTGTTTGAACTACAGTGCTGAATTGATCATGTACAGATGAGATTCAAATAGAGTGGTCAATGAGAAGCCCATTATATCAAGTACCACTTAAAGCCCCTTTAGGAGACAACGACATTCAAGTAGGCTGGACAATGAAAGACCAGAACTAAGGAGGGCCCCTCTGCCCCTCAGCACAGGGTGGGACAATGAAATAATAATAGGTGACACTGGAAATTCTGAAACTACTGTCCCTGTTTATCTCATCTCCCTGACCATGGCAGGTTTTACTCTATAGGAATCCCTACCCTTTCCTGACTAGTAGGCATCTTTCTTAATCCAAGGGTGTCCACCTTAAGTGGGGGGTGTCCTTCTTATTTGGACATCTCCCATTAGCAGGTGTCTCCCATTATCAGGAGGAGTCTCCCTAAAGTGACTGTCTCCTTTGGGGGTGGGGCTGCCCCCTCTCCTTAAGCTGGGGTCTCCCTTTGACTTTGTCTCCCTTCTAGGACAAAGAAGCCTGCTTGGTGTTGTAGATCATTTTGAATCCCCAGGATCTGAGAAAGGCCAAAAACCTGAATTGGCCAATCAGGAGAGGTATTGTGGCCTACACTGAGCTCAATCTACCATAGTGCTTTGCATGCTCTAGCTTAACAGACATGCTTTTCTCTCTGAGTGAACTCAAAATGCCTCTTCTTGTGTCAACCCTACAAGGCCAGATGAAGCTGACCAGCAGCATTCTTCTGTTTATAACATAAGGTGCCTTGACCCAGACACTGTCTTGAATAATGGGATGTATCTTAGCATTTTATGGATATATGTTATCATGTTAATGGTAAAAGAAACAGATATCCTGGATCTATAATTTCAATTGACACTTTAATAATTCTCCTATCTTATAGTATTTACAATCTATTCACTAAGAAATTCCTTTCTCATATTATGGTTAACTGATGAGGTTGAGGAGTGATGGGGGACTCCAAAATACCAACAGTCCGGGTCATGCTCAAATGAATTTGACTTATTAAAGCCTTGTTAAAGCCAAAGAAAACAAAGTTTATTAAAGATTCACCATCTTGGGTTGCCTCTTAAGGAACCTAAGCATTTGTGACACTTGTATTCACAAGCAGGCCAGACAGAATCTCAGCTAGACAGAGTCTGAGCTGGATTGCATCTGAGTGCCTTCACGGAGGCAAGATGGAACTTAAATACAAAAAAGAGTATAGGAGGGATCTGGGGGGTAGTCTGGTAGTCCAGGGTGATGGGAGGAGGGGTTTAGGAAAAGTCTTGAGGAGAAGTCCAAGGAGGGAATCCAAGGGGGGGGTCAAAGGCTGGAAATAGCTGGAGGCTATCAGGAGTCAGACTAGGGGGCACCTAGGTGGGAAGCAGGTGGGGCAACCAAGAGGTAACAGACAATGGCCACAGATTTGAGTATGAAAAGCCAGGTTCTGTGGGGAGATATACTAGGAGAGCTCAATCTGAGTATGAAAAGCCAGGTTAAGTGAGGAGATTCCAGGGGAGCTCAAGGAAGTTTCCAGAGTCTGAACCCCATCATAACCATATGGAGACCATAATTTTAGGTGACATAGGCACCTTGAACCAGGAAGGGAGAGAAGAGTAAGAGGGAATTGCTCTAAAAGTCTGCTTTGTCTGTCCATCTTTGAGTTCGTTGTCTTGCAATGATCTCCCATGTATATTCCTATATGCATGTTCTGCAAGCTTTGAAAAAAAAAAAAACATTCATATTCAGCCTAATTTTGCCTTTCTTTTTATTCCCACAACTCAATACAATACCTGGTGTCAGAAACAATGATATTACCAAAAACTCCACATAGCCAATAAAAAATATTTATTTAGGGTGACCCATAAGGAAGCACACCCTTTCAGATAATTATAAAGCCTTTTATTTCTCTCCTTCCTAATCTTTCAAACTCAGACTCCACTTTCCTTTACATTCCAAATAAATTTTTTAAAAAACATACTTACCCCAATTTTGTCTTGCTTTTCTGCAGCTTTTAGAAATTTGAGGAAATTAATGCTTAATCTTTTACCAATCAAGAGAGCTATATCTTTCCTACAACCTCTGCAAACAACTTTTATACTGCATTTTAAACAAATCACTGAAATCCTTAAGTGATCACTTTAAAAGACAGAAAAAACAGTTCTCTAGATTTAAGCTTAAATACAATGTGCAAACTTAATCATTTAGGAACTAATTAAATCTGAGTTCAAAACTCTCAGTCTTTCACTCTCAGCTGCTTGCTCATGATCTTTCTTTCCCTCTCAGCCCTTGCTTCCTTAGAGGTTTTTGTATCATTTTTAGTACTCAGGCTAACAACACATCAAATATGGAGATATTTTTTGTTTTCTTTCAAAAAATAAATGCTAAACACTGGCACCTAAGAAGATAAGACAATTTTTCTTCCCTCTCGAGGGAGTTTCTCCTCCCTAGGGATCTTATGCATTCCTTTAGGCTTACCATGTTGATCTAGGATGAGCTTCCCCCTCAAGAGAAAAGTATGTTGGGTCACTAGACAGCTGACACCTTTCTCTCTGGATCTGCACAGTTCACATAGAACTATCCCTTTCACATCAAGATACTCCCCATTGTAATTTCAATAGTGTGGGTCAGCATAAGAAATTAAATGGGAATTTAGGAGGAGTTTTGTGGAAGTCACAGATCATACACAAAGGCCAGCAGATGACATCAAGAAGTTTAGAAACTCAGAAATGTATAAAATATGTAATAACAACATATTTTATCTCTTAATAATATAATAATTCAGTGTTCTCTGGTATGGAGGGCCAAAAAATTTATGTGTATGGTGGAAGCGCTACACCCTTAATCCCCAAGATGTGGAAGAGATAACTGTAATTCTCAGGATCAGTGAAAGACAAGGGCAAGGTTTGTTCTTCCTTATCACAATTCTGTCCTTTGCTCCTGCTCTTTGTCTCTGACTCCTGCCTGGTCCTGAACTCTTCCACTGTCTTTTGTCATCCCTAAAAAGCCACTGGTGTCCACCTCTTCTGGGAACAAGTTTCCTCAAATGGGCAAGATGAAACTGTTTATTATTATCTGTCTCAAACTTCCTAAATAATGACAGATTTTAAGTGGCAATCCAGATATCCCAAATCAAAAATGTTTATAAATAGAGTTTGTAATGAAATTAAACTTGGACATAGCTTTATCAAATGAAGAAATTTAAATATAATATACCTTGCTATTCTTGGGTCCCCCTCAATCCATCACCTAAAAATACTTCTTTGAGGAAAATTAATTTTAAAATGCTAGAGAGGCAGCTCCTCACACTCTAATGAGTTCCACCTTTACGATAAGGTTTTTGGTCTTGTAGTATTACAAAAAGTGCTTAGACTCCTTCCAGGAAAGAGACAAAATGAAGATTGATACAGAAGCAAACTCCTTTCTCATTGGATCTGCCCTGTCTAAATGACTCAGTAAGAGTGAAGGGCAAAGTCCAGAGTTTTTCTTCTTCCTGTCATAATTCAGGACCTTAACTGCACCTCCAGCTCCTTGACCATGTTTTAGATATCAATCAAAGACTCTTTTTAGAAGACTGAAATTCATAAACTCCTGTCACTCGGCCAGATGATTCATCTCTCCACAGCTGCCACTTCAATGAGAGGTTATAGATACCTGAGGTGAAGGTGAAACACACCAGAAAGAAGAAAATTATATCAGTTGTTCATGGTCTTCTAGGAGTCCTTTAAATTGTTCTGGAATTTTCTGTGGAGTGAAATAAAGGCTATCCTATACTTAATATGCATTCATAACTTAAGGGCTTAAATAAGAACTGAAAACCCACTTACTCATATCTTGGGATATTTAGATAGAGGTTATGAAATTGTCTTTCCATAGATATACTAATTGAGACTCCAAGAACTTGGGGGAGCAGAGTCAAGATGGCAGAGTAGAAAGACACAAAAATGCAGGCTCTCACCGCTCAGCCCACAAAATACCTGTAGAGATGGACTCTCAACAAATTTTGAGCAGCAGAAGTGGAGAACAACAGAGTGGAGGAGATTTCCAGCCCAGGGTGACCTGAAAGGCCCACAGAAATGTCTGTTATCTGTTGCACAGGACACAGAGTAGAGCCTAGCCTTGGCCAGGGTGGGTTGGCTCTTGAACACAAGCCCTCGGGGGCGGAATCTCCAGTGGAGGAATCTCCAGTCCCAGTAGCAATGGGTTCTCAGATCCTTCAACCCACAGGTGCCAAAGGTCAGTGACGGAGTTTTTTCAATTGGCCAGGAAGGGAGAAGGGCCTTCCCATAGCTCCGGCCTCAGGCAGCAGCTGCAGAGGCCACATTGGGCAGGCTGCAGCAGTTCTCACGGCAGCTTCTACAGCAGCCTGCAACCATTGTTGAATCGTAAAAACCCCTGGGGGCACTGAGGAACTGATTCTTGCCTCAACCGTGTGTAGAGGCCCTGAGGGAGCTGGTCTTTGTCTCCCACTGAATGGTGGCCCTGTCCCCACAGCTTGACTGAATCCCATGCCCCCAGCACTGGCTTGGCAGAACTGGAGACCAGGTGGCTGTGGAGAGGAAACTGCTAAGATTCTGGGCACAAAAATCCCTTTCTGCACCCAAACCAGTACATGCTTGATTGTGCCACCTTGGAAGAACTGAGATTTTACAGATTCCCAGAGTATACCCTACTCTTGACAAAGGACTCAAAAGTCAAGTAATTGTTTGAGAAAATGTCCAGGGGGAGGAGCCAAGATGGCGGAGTAGAAAGATTAACATATGTTAGCTCCGAAGCCACAACCCATAAAATACCTGTAAAGAAGAACTCCCAAAAAATTCTGGAGCAGTGGAAGCCACCCAACAATGGAGTGGAGGAGATTTCTGTTCCAGAGAACCCTGAAAACCGACATCAAAGGTCCATCTTGCATCGTACCCTGAGCAGAGCCCAGCCCTGCCTTGGCTGTGCAGCACCGAGAGGAGCAGATCCGAGCAGGCTTCAGGGATGGAATCTCCAGAGGCCATGCAGGTCCATCCACCCACAGACACCAAAGGTTAGTGAGAGAGCTTGTTTGGCTGGCCAAAAGGGGAGTGGGGTTTCCCCATAACTCAGGCCCCCTCAGGAGGCAGCAGCAGAGGCAGCAGAGGACAGGGGCTCCCAAAGGAGGAAGGAGCTCAGATCCATTGTTGAAAGTCTCCATGTAAACCCCCTGAGGGAACTGAGCCCCATGCAGCGGCCCTGCCCCCACCTGAGCAGCTGAACTTAATCTCACACCGAATAGCAGGCCTGCCCCCACTGAAAGCCCTGAGGCTGGGGAGCAGCATTTGAATCTCATACCCTAAGCAGTAACTGGGCAGATCTGGAGGCCAGGTGGGTGTGGAGAGGAATCTCAGAAGTCAAGTAACAAGGGACTTACCAAAAGTGAACTGTTTACATTCCTACATGGAAAGACAATATTTGTAACTCTTAAAACTTTTCAGTATCTGGGTAGTTGGTGGGATTATACACACACACATACATACACACATGTATACGTGTGCATGCACACACACATACACACATTCACGTACATACAGAGACAGAGAGCACAGAGTGAATTGAATAGGATGGGACCATATCTTAAAAGAAATTAAGGTAAATGGTGAGAGAGAAATGCAGTGGGAGGAAAGAGGGTGAAATGGAATGGGGTAAATTATATCTCATTCAAGAGGCAAGCAGGAGACTTTTTAGTGGAGAGAAAAAGAGGAGAGCTGAGAAAAAAAACATGAAGTTTACTCTCATCACATTCGACTAAAGGAAGGAATAAAATGCACACTCATTTGGTATGAAAATCTATCTTACAATACAGGAAAGTGGGGGAGAAGGAGATAAGGAAGGGGGGGTGATGGTAGGAAGGGCAATGGGAGGAGGGAGCAATTTGAAGTCAACACTCAGGGAGGGACAGGATCAAAAGACAGAATAGAAACAATGCGGGGCAGGATAGGCTGGAGGGAAATACAGTTAGTCTTACACAACACGAATTTGGAACTCAAAGTTTTAGGAACAACTGTTTAGTACTGTTGTTGCTACTAGGAAATAAGACATACAGATAATTGGGAATAGAAAGTCATCTGGCCCTACAGGACAAAAGAGAAGATGGGAAAAAGAGAAGGGAGGAATGATAGAAGAGAGGGCAGATTGGCGATAAGGAAAATTAGATTGCTTGGTGTATTGGGGTGGGGGGAGGGGATAAAAGGGGGAGAAAATATTGCAAGCAGCTAGAAAGAAACAATTCAAATATTGTGGAAATGCAATCAGGATAACACAAGATCTAGCAGCTTCTACATTAAGGGATTGAAGGGTGTGGAATATGATATTCCAGAAGTCAAAGGAACTAGGACTAAAACCAAGAATAATCTACCCAGCAAAATTGAATATAATTCTTCAGGGGAAAAAATGGTCATTCAAGGAAATAGAGGACTTTTAAGCATTCTTGATGAAAAGACCAGAGCTGAAATTTGACTTTCAAACACAAGATGAAGAGAAGCATGAAAAGGTAAACAGCAAAGAGAAGTCATAAGGGAATTACTAAAGTTGAACTATTTACATTCCTACATGGAAAGACAATATTTGTAACTCTTGAAACTTTTTTCAGTATCTGGGTAGTTGGTGGGATTATACACACACACACACACACACACACACACACACACACACATACACAGAGCACAGGGTGAATTGAATAGGATGGGATCATATCTTTAAAAAATGAAATTAAGTGGTGAGAGAGAAATATATTAGGAGGAGAAAGGGAGAAATGGAATGGGGCAAATTATGTCTCATAAAAGAGGCCAGTAAAAGACTTTTCAGTGGAGGGAAAAGGAGGGGCAGTGAAAGAAAAAACATGAAGCTTACTCTCATCACATTTGACTAAAGGAAAGAATAAAATGCACACTCATTTTGGTATGAAAACCTATTTTACAATACAGGAAAGTGGGGGAGAAGGGGATAAGTAGGGTGAGGGGGAATGATAGAAGGGAGGGCAGTGGGAAGCAATTTGAAGTCAACACTCTTGGGGCGGTACAGGATCAAAAGAGAGAATAGAAGAAATGGGGGGCAGGATAGGATGGAGGGTAATTCAGTTAGTCTTACGCAACACGACTATCAGGGAAGTCATTTGCAAAACTACACAGATATGGCCTATATTGAATTGCCTGCCTTCCCAAAGGGAATGGGTGGGGAGGGAGGGATGGGGAGAATTTGGAACTCAAAGTATTAGGAACAACTGTTGAGTATTATTCTTGCAACTAGGAAATAAGAAATACAAGAAATGGGGTATAGAAAGTTATCTTGCCCTACAGGACAAAAGAGAAGATGCGGATAAGGGAAGGGAGGGATGTTAGAAGAGAGGGCAGATGGTGATAGGGGCAATGAGAATGCTCAGCATTTTGGGGTGGGGGGAGGGGAGAAATGGGGAGAAAATTTGGAACCCAAAATTTTGTGGAAATGAATGTTGAAAAGTTAAATAAATAAATTTAAGATAAATAAATAAAAGAGAATCCAAGAACTTTCCTGCAGCCAAAGTCCTATTGCTGCCTCTCAGAATCTTTCAGTTGTGTGTGTGTGAGCACTTCAATGTGCTTCTGCCTGAAGGCTACCATCAGAAGTTCCCAAGGGGAACATTGTGAGACTTAGTAGTTTTCTCTTCACTACCATACCAAGATCCAGATCTCAGGTCTTTGGTTTGGGGTGTGTATGTAGCTCTCATTTTGAATTTCTCTTAAAAAAAAAAAAAAAAGCTAGTTGTAATCTCATTTCCATTTTGTAGAACCAGCATAAAAGATTAATTCTGATACTTACCAGCCCAATTATCAAATTATTCCCTGTTTCTGAGATGCAATTATTCATCCTAAAGAAGATATAATAATTTGACAAGTACCCAGGATTAGAGCATGTTCTCAACTCTCTCTAAGAAATATCAGCGGGCATGTCCACATCCTCCATTTATTATGTTCAAAAACTCAAATGAAAGATCATCTTTCCCCAAACCCATCAAAACTGATAAGGCTTTAGCAATCTATCTATCTATCCATCTACATCTTTATTTGAATTGAAAGAAATCTTACATTTTGTAATAAATATGTGATAATTTTGTATAACTTCTTTTTCAGTGTATACCTATATAACATCCCTTCTGGACTACATGCCAAAATATAGTGACTACTGACAAGGTTGAGGGGTGATGGGGACCCCAAAATACCGACAGTCCAGGTCGTGCTCAAATGAATTTGACTCAAGCTTTCTTAAAGCAAAAGAAAACAAAGTTTATTAAAGATTCACCATCTTGGGTTGCCTCTTAAGGAACCTAAGCATTTGTGATGCTTGTATTCACAAGCAGGCCAGACAGAATCCCAGCTAGACAGAGTCTGAGCTGGATTGCATCTGAGCACCTTCACGGAGGCAAGATGGAACTTAAATACAGAAAAGAGTATAGGAGGGATCTGGGGGGTGGTCTGGTAGTCCAGGGTGATGGGAGGAGGAGTTTAGGAAGGATCTTGAGGAGAAGTCCAAGGAGGGTCAAAGGCTGGAAACAGCTGGAAGCTATCAGGAGACATCAGACAAGGGAGTGCCTAGGTGGGAAGCAGGTGGGGCAACCAAGGGGTAACAGACAATGGCCACAGATTTGAGTATCTGTGTTCTGTGGGGAGATACAAGGGGATCTCAATGTGAGTATGAAAAGCCAGATTCTGTGACAAGATACAAAGAGAACTGAATTTGAGTATGAAAAGCCAGGTTAAGTGAGGAGATTCCAGGGGAGCTCAAGGAAGTTCCCAGAGTCTGAACCCCATCAACTACTACTTTGGGATTCTAGAGTTGTCCTAGAATCCTATTCCACTTCCCTAGCAATATGCCTCCCATTAACAATCAGTAGATGCAATTAACTCATAGCAAAGACAGTTGCTAAAATGTCCTAGTAACTGTATTAGTAAAAAAATTCCCTCCATAAACCTGGGGTACACTGTCCTACAATTACAAGTAGCAATTGTAAGAAGAGCAGGCCTAAGCTAAAGTACAAGAACAATAAGCCATACTATGGAGAACATAGGTGGCCAATACTATTCACTATCCTCCTAGTCAAGCACTCACAAACCTTCCCATTATATGCAATATCGCTGAGCAAGTTGCTCAGGTGGGCCCTCAGGGTCTGCTCCTCTTCACAAATTGACTATGGATTGCCAGAGCTACCTTTTTCTGAATCCATAAATGACTCCTTTCTATGTTGCCTAAGGTCAATCTCTCAGCTACTTCCTCCATCAAGTTGTTGGGGTTCAGGGGTGCTGGGGACCCCAAAATACCAACACACCGGGAACTGCTTGAATGAATTTGACTCAAGTCTTCTTAAAGCCAAAGAAAAACAAAGTTTATTAAAGATTTGCCATATTGGCTTGGCTCCCCAGGAGCCCAAACACTTGTAATGCTTGTATTTTTTTTTCTGGAGAAATTTTCTGGAGAAACAGTGGGAGAAGGGAATAAGTGGAAATTAAGATGATGTAAAGACAACGTTATCAATTATAAATTTTAAATTCTATATCAAAATAAGGTATTATTACAATTACAATAGAATTAAGTTGCAAAAAAAATTTCCTAGGGCCCACCTGAGCAACTTGCTCAGCAGATATTGCATATAATGGGAAGGTTTGTGAGTGCTTGACTAGGAAGATAGTGAATAGTATTGGCCACCTATGTTCTCCATAGTATGGCTTATTGTTCTTGTACTTTAACTTGGGCCTGCTCTTCTTACAATTGCTACTTGTAATTGTAGGACAGTGTACCCCAGGTTTATGGAGGGAATTTTTTTTACTAATGCAGTTACTAGGACATTTTAGCAACTGTCTTTGCTATGAGTTAATTACAGCTAGACAGAGTCTGAACTGGATTGAATCTGAGAGTCTTCATGGTGGTGAGATGGAACTTAAATACAGAAAAGACTGTAGGAGGGATCTGGGGGTGGTCTGGTAGTCTAGGGTGATGGGAGGAGGGGTTTAGGGAGGGTCTTGAGGACAAGTCCAAGGAGGTGAAGACTGGTTAAGGGTTGGAAACAACTGGAGGCAATCAGACAGTGGAGGGTTTGGGTGACAAGCAGGTGGGGCAATCAAGAGGTATCAGATAATGGTCACAGATTTGAGTATGAAAAGCCAGGTTAAGTGGGGAGATTCAAGGAGAATTCAAAGAGGTTCCAAGAGTCTGTACGCCATCAAAGTGACTGCCTCTCTGTAGCATTCTTTGAGAGCATACATCTGCTTCTTGCTGAATGCACATTGAGTTTTTATTGCAAAATGACATTTATGGGGAGGGGGGTGGAATGTGTGAAAGAGATCCTCTCCTTCCCCTATTAAGAGTGATTCCCCCCTCAGAGGCTGGGTTTCAGGGTTTCCTCACTTCTGGCCCCAATTTGGACTTACCCATCCTGCCAAACTCATTATATAAAACTATGCAACATGTCCAACTTTTGCTTACCTGATGAAGTTCCCTTTCATTTCATCAGAGTAAAGCATTTGGGAGGAGAGGAAAGTGTAACCTTTTGTTAATTTACTAAAAACACCATATTTCCTTTGTTATCTACTCTTTGCTTTTGTTACTACAACCATGGGAAGATGAATGCCTCCTTTCCCCCATTCCCTCAACACCTATATTTTTAAAGGCATTTCATTTTAGGGTAAGAACCTACATTTAGAGCAGTGTAGTAGGTCATATGACCTTAGGCAAGCCACATACCCACTAGACCTCAATTTCTTCATCTTTAAAGAGGTTGGAGTAGGTGACCCCTAAGTTTCCTTTTATTTCTAAAATTCTTCCTTTTAAAAATGGTAAGGTGATTTCAATCCCCAAGAAAATGCCTTGGAAAATCATTTTCCTTGTGAATAATCATGTTTTGACAATAAAAATTTTAGGCAACAAATTTTTTAAAAAGCCAAATGTTGCTAAAAATTATGACATAGTTTAGCAGATCAGTAAAAAGCTCTTTTCTTTAAGGCTATATTAGAAAATGCAGAATTATAACAACACTAGCAAGAGCTATCTTAGAAGATGGATGTTTAATTTGCCTCCATAGGAATTTATATTCTAGGTGTTAAAGGAAAATCTCCTCACCCTACTGAATCCAATGGGAAATTTACTTGAAGTTATGAAGGATGAGAAACTGGCCCCTAATGAATAAATTTATTTTATTCAATGTCACTCTATAATAATAACATGCAACATAATTCAATTATTTATGATATGTAGAAGTAACAGGCAATAACCAGTTTTCAAATTTATTTATGTGAGTGATGTTGATTTAACAGAGATATACACTAATTATATTTACAATTGTGTATATTTACATATATATACATACATACATACAATTTCTAACTCACAAAAAATAATACAGTTTACAATATTCTCTAGCATCAGGGAGAAAAAGAGTCAAGGAAATTTTGAGTCTTTTGAACATGGGGAAATTTTTTTTGCAACTTAATTCTATTGTAATTGTAATAATACCTTATTTTGATATAGAATTTAAAATTTATAATTGATAACTTTGTCTTTACATTATCATTTCCACTTATTCCCTTCTCTCACTGTTTCTCCAGAAAGCCATTACTTATAAGAAAGAATAAAAAGGATAGAAAGAAAAAAAAGCATCTCAGAAACCATATCTTATATATGAAAAGTTCCACACCTAGAGTACCCCACTCATGCAAAGAAGGCAGGGAAGTACAATTTATCTTCTTTTTTTCAGGGCCAAATTTGACCATTATGTGATCATTATGTTTACACAGTACTAAGATTACTTTTTGTTTCTATTTTTTCTTGTTATAGTCATTGGGGATGTCATTGTCTGGTTTTGCTTACTTCACATAAATTCATGTATTTTCCTATCTAGTATCTGTATTTTTCATTCTTTTTTTAAAAAAAAATATTTATTTTAAGTTTTCAACATTCATTTCCACAAAAGTTTGAATTCCAAATTTTCTTCCCATCTCTACCTTCCCCCCACCTCAAAACGCTGTGCATTCTAATTACCCTTACCACCAATCTACCCTCCTTTCTAATATCCCTCCATTCCCTTATCCCCATCTTCTCTTTTGTCCTGTAGGGCAAGACAAATTTCTATACCCCATTACCTGTGTTTCTTATTTCCCAGTTGTATGCACGAACAATACTCAACAGTTGTTCCTAAAACTTTTGAGTTCCAACTTCTCTTCCTTCCTCCCTCCCCACCCATCCCCGTTGGAAAGGCAAACAATTCAACATAGGCTATACATGAGTAGTTTTGCAAATGACTTCCATAATAGTCATGTTGTGAAAGACTATATTTCCCACCATCCTATCCTGCCCCCCATTTCTTCTGTTCTCTCTTTTGACCTTGTCCCTCCTCAGCAGTGTTAATTGTATTTTTCATTCTTAATGTTTGTTGTTTCATACAACTAGTAACACTCCATTACAATTATGTACCACAGTCTGTTTAGCCATTCATTACCAGCAAAAAATGGATTTAAATTAAATTAAGTTTAAAAACCCTGGAATTAAAATGTATATCCTTTAACCAGGAGATGACTGAACAAACTTTGTATAAAAATTTACAGCACCCATGCAAACATCAGAATAACCAGACATGGAATACAGAATAGTTCATTCACACTTGAATGCATAAACAATCACAAAAATGTCCTTTTACTTTCCAGAAAGTATCACCTTCCCTCAGGACCTATACAATCCTTCAGATTTATAACACTATTCTAAATTTACATCTCCTCTTAAAGGAAAATATAGCCTTTCACCTATGATGAATGAAGACAGTTTATGGGTAATTAATAATCAATTTCTTAATTAGGCTGGCTAATGATCAATAAATTGATGACTAGTGGTTTCTCTCCATAACCAAAGACACCTAATAGAGACACTAAATGCCTTAAATATTTTTTAAAGGGAATGCCCCTGACAAAAGAAATAAACACTGATAGACATTTAAATGAAGAGGTGCGCTACAAGTCCTTAGCTCCCCTTGCTGAGAACATAGCTTGATCATGAAACTCAGTCACCTCTAGCAATCTAGACAGAGGAATTCATCTCCACTCAGATCACACTGGTTGTTTTTCTCCTTCATAAGCTGAGTCACCCTTAACTTCAATGAAGGAGTGCAATGGCATGGGCTTATTTTCTAACAGAAGAATTTACCTAGATTAGATTCCTTTTACACTCTAAACAGAGGCAAAGTCTCCTGGTTGGGTGGAGTCCAGCCCAAAACAGAGCATGTACCCCAAGAATTAGGGCAATCTCCTCTATGTCCTTCAGACTGACTTACAGGGCCTGGCCCCTGAATGAAGAAATAAAGAGGAAAAGGCTTACTCCTAATTTAATAATCAGTTGTTAATATAATAGCAAAATACTATTTTCCTTCACCCCTGAATCAAATGGGAAAACTATTTGGGGACCAACAAATAATGGATCCTTCATCTTCTGGTGATCTCTATGTCCTAAGGTTGCCTTCAAATTTACAATACTACCTTAAGAATGAAGCTTCCCAAAAGGGAAATTTTGCATTCAGGTTTTCAAGAGAGATAGCCCCTTTCCCAGTGGCCCTGTATGGTTCAAGTAGTAGTGAAGATGTTTCCACAAACATTTATAAAAAACCTACAATATACAAAGACAAAAATTAAACAGTCCCTACTTTCAGAGAGCATGCATTCTACTACAGCAAAACAACATGAATACAGAAAAATATTGCAATAGTAATAGAATAGTAAGATCTTCCCTGCCCATTAAGAGGCCTAAAACATGGAGCCTGTGGTCACATGGAGCCTGGGTCACATGGAATTTAGACTAGGAGAAGCTTGACAGAGGGAGAGGGGGGGAAGACAGAGACAGAGAGAGACAGAGAGACAGAGAGAACAGGCAGAGCAGAGGGCAGAGGGAAGAGGGAGGAATTTGTCTAGGGGAACTTTTTTTTGTGGGGAGGCCTGACAGAAAGTTTAAGATATCAGTGGTGCTCCCTGGATTAGTGATAAGTACCATGTTAAATTTTACCTCCTGATATTATAATGATGTCTCAAATAAATACATTGGTTTTACCTTTGAGGAAGAGAGCTATTTACATTTTTCAAATTTACCGTGAAAATACACATGCATATTCATAGTGGCTGCTATGGGTATCACATTAGCTTTATAATATACACAAAGTACATAAGAAAAAAATAATCCATAGACTCCCTACCCAGCCTAGGAGTAACATAGTAGAATCACTGGAGTCCCAAAGTAAACCAGCCAGGGAAGATTAAAAGCTCTCCTAAAAGCAGCCCAGGAGCAACTAGAAAGTTTTATTGTGCCTCTAGCTTAGTGGTAGAAAAGGGGCACTAGGTTAAGATTCTGCTGGGACAACTCCTAAGCCCAGGGATGGGAATTCAGAGCAGGGACACCTCTGGAGCCCATGGGTAGGGGGAAAAGAATTCAAGTAGAATCTTCTATAGGAGGCAACCTGAAATCTCTATAGCATGAAGGAGGTCCTAGGCAGAACCCAGCATGAAAGCAGCCCCTGAGTCCAAAGAAAAAGGAAAGCCTCCCAAGCAAAACTGAACTCAGGGACAGCCCCAGACCCCTATGGCTACAGGGAGGCCTTAGGCTGAACCTAGTTTGAGAGCAGCACCTGATCTCAAAAGCAGAGAAAAGGGCCCTAAGCAGAGTCTAAGAAAGGGTAGACACTGAAACACTGTAGTAAGGCAGAGTACAGTGCTGGAACAGCCCTAGAGTTCCTTAAAAGATGAGTCTAGTCTTGGCCACCATGATCAGGCAAGATCTTCCCATGCCATTCAGGAATGTAGGAGTGGAGTTTGACACAAGCACAGACTCCTCACTTTAGACACTAAACCTGCTGAGATGAGAAAATTAAGGGAAACACCAAAAACTATGGCAGAAATGCTTTTGAATAAAAGATGACTAGAAGTAAATCCCAAGGAAGAAAATGACCCCAAAAGAAGTCCAGTTAAAAGAGAACAACCCTACAACAGACCCCAAAAGAAGTCCAATTAAAGTCTCAAAGAAAAAAAAATATCCTAGCCACCAGAACTATAAGAGTACCTAAAAGAAATTAAATAAGGCATCAAAAGCAGAATTGATAGAGAGGAAAGAATGGAAAAGAAAACTGATATCCTAGGACAAAAGTTCTAACTAATGATGTACCAATGAGATAACAAAAAATATTAAAACAAAATTTTAAAAATAGGGGGCACAGAAGAAAATATAAGAAATATAATACCAAAATCAATTGGCCTAGAAAATATCAAGGTAATCTAAGAAATATCAAGCTATCTGAAAATTATGACTCCCCCCAAAAAAGAACCTTGAATCTAATATTTCAAGAAATTATAAATGAAACCTCCCCAGAATTCAGAACCAGGGGACAATGTAAAAACAGAAAAGAATCTAAAAGCCTCAAATAAAAACTTCTAGGAACACTATAGATAAAATCTAGGGTAGACAAAATAAGTTCTAATACCAAGTAGCCACAGTAAAGATCACACAGCACTTAGCTTTTAAAGCAGATGAGAGTTTAGATACAATATTACAAAAGGCAAAAGATAAAAACTACAACCAAGAATAATCTGTCCAGAGAAGTTAAGAATGTAAGGGGAAAGAGGAATAAGAGGAGAGGCCAGTATTTGGGATAGAGAGGAATGTTTAATGAAATTGAGGGTTTCCAAGCATTCTTCATGAAAAAGCCAAAGGTGTGTAGACATTTTGAAATGGAAATACAGGAGCCAAGATAAACAGAAAGGTAAACCCATTTGTTTATTTGGAAGGTAACCATGAGGGGATGAACTTTTACATGCTAATGGGGGGATAAGAAGCAAGTGAATTCTTGGAAGCATGGTATATTTAAGAATCATAGAGAAAAGTAAATATGAAAAAGGTCCTGTGGATGTTTTTGTTCTTCTTTGATGAACTCAATGAAGAAAAAAAATGGGAAGGGTAGGTGACTCTACTGGGAAACAAAAGATAAGGAAGGGAAAGAAAATCAATATCATAATTATAAGTGCATAATATGAATGTTATTCAAATATGAAGGATGGGAGGAACTTACATCCTATGAATCTCACTCTCAACTGAACCAGAAAAAGGATTTGTGTGTCTACACACACAAATCTTGGCATAAAAATATATTAAATGCAAAAGGAAATAAGAGTGGGCAGGGAAAAGGAAGGAGAGAAAGGTTTAAGAGTCAGGTCAGAATAGTTAAGGGAATAGTTAAAAGGGGAAAAAACTTAAACATAAGAGAAAAGAACATCATGGAGGATTAAAAGGGAAGGTGAAAAAAGTGAAACCAGGGATCAGTAACAGGGCAAAAGTAAGAGGATTGCTGCAACACAGTGAAAACAGTCTATTTCATTTATAGATTACATCAGTCAAACTTCTATTTTGCGACCTTCTTATTTGTAAAGACAGAGGGTTGGGAATATTGAGAAGAAAAAGTACAAAACAAGAGGACAGAATGGAAGGAAATATACAGTTAACAATCATAACTGTGAATGGAATAAACTTACCAATAAAACTGAAGAGGATAGCAGACTAAATTTACATAATAACCTAACATTATACTGTTTACAAGAAATACACTTGAAACATCAAGATTCACAAAATTAAAATGCGAAGCTGGAGTAAAATCTGATATGCTTCAGTTGAACTCAAAATATCAGGCATAGCAAACATGATTTTATACAAGGATACAGTAAATAAACACATGATAAAAATAGATAAGCAAGAACGTTATCATTTGCCACATGCATCTGCTACATTTGCTACATACAAGGCTACAGTAAATATAGACATGACAAAAATGGTTATGCTTCAGTTGAACTCAAAGTATCAAGGATAGCAAACATGGTTTCATACAAGGCTACAGTAAATATAGACATGATAAAAATAGATAAGCAAGAACATTATTTGCTTTTAGGCAGCACACATAATAAATCAATATTGATACATAATATATAAGTATCAAATAATGTTACATTTAAATACTTAAGAGAAAAATCAAATTAGAGGGAATAATAGTAAAATTGCGTAAGTCAGGGGTTTTAATATATCCCTGTTCACACAAAGAAAGAGGTTAAGAACCTAAGTAGGATCTTGAGAAAAAAATTAAAGATGATAAATCTCTTATGATTATTGAATGAGTATAGAAAAGAATTTCAGTTGTACATGGCACCTTTACAAAAACTGATCATATCTTGGGGCAAAAAGATCTCCCCCCAAAATGTGATGAAACAATTAAGAAATAATTGGAAACAAAATAACATGATTTTAAAGAACTGGTAGATCAGAGAACAAATTATAAGAACAACAGAAAATTTCATCAAAGAAAGTGACACTGATCAAACAACATACTGAAATGTGCAGGATACAGCTAAAGCCGTTCTCAGGGCAAATTTTATCTCTCTAGACATTTTTGTGAATAAAAGAGCAAATCAATGAATTGGGCATGCAACTAAAAAAACCTTGAAAATAATAAATCAAAGCCTCCCATCCAAGCAAAAAACTGAAATTATTCAAGTCAGTGAAGAGGTTAATAAAATTAAAAGCAAAAAATTGAATTGATAAAGCTAGGCATTAAAAAAACATAAAATAATGTTAGCTAATCTGATTTTTTAAAAGAGGAAAATCAATTTGAGTACTTTCTGAATAAGTGTCTAATGCCTTACTTGCACATAGGCAAGTAAGTAAATTGTATGTATTTGGTGCCAATCATTTTCATTTCTTCTGACCATTTAATCAGTTATATTACAATACAGTGTAGTAGGAAAGACTTTTCAGATGCTGCTTTTTAAAGTTTCTTGCGCAGCTAGGTTGCACAGTGGACAGAGTGCTGGACCTGGAGTCAGGAAGATTCATCTTCCTAAGTGTCTAACCTCACCCACATACTATTTGTGTGACTTAACCCTGTTTGCTTCAGTTTCCTCATCTATAAAATGAGATGAAGAAGAAAACGGCAAAACACCCCACAATCTTTACCAAGAAAACCCCAGATGGGCTCATGAAGATTAGAACACAATTGAAAACAATTAAACAAGAACACAAAAAAAAGCTGCTGGAGAGGCTTGTTCTTTCTCACTCAGAGGATTAAGTTAAGTACTTTTAGTAAATTTATAAAGTATTTCTAAGTGCTAAAGGTACTTGAATTGTAGAAGTGTTAAAAATACTCAATCCCATCTTCTCTGAGTTGGCTGTCTTGAAGCACTGAACCTCCTGTAGCATGAGTTGAATGTCCTCCAGCAGCTTCACACAGCAGTTTGTGGGAAGTCTATACACTGCAATATTGTTCATGTGTCAGGTGAGCAAGGTATCTTATCCTTGAAAATCCAATTGAGATTTAAGTCAGGTATAACATTAGAAAACACTTTTTAAATTTCCAGCTAGAAAATTAAGATTATTATTACCCAAGAAAGCATTATATAATCATTATGTAAAATTTGGACTAAGGAAAAAAACATTGCCTAAAAAAACATCAATTCAACAACAAAAATGTATTAAGCCCCTATGAGTGAAAAGCAGCGTACAAGATCTACAGATACCAAGACAATAATGAAACATCTCCTGTCTTCAGAGAACTTTTATTTCTCTAGAATCTAGAGTCTAAAGAGTGTGATTCATTAAGACTGCCAGGTAAGCTAAATAAAATGTTGGTATGGAAATCTATTTTGAGTAATTTTGCTCTCTACTTAGGAAGTTATTGATTTCTTTTAATTATTTTATGGATTTCAGGGGCTATCTATTCCACTCTGTACCCTGATTAGTACTGATAACATTCACAAGTGGTCAGCCAAACACTAATGGAGGAGAACCCATTCCACTTTAAGATAGCTCTATGAGGAAAGACTTACAGATCAGGAAAATGAAACTTTCCCTTCTACCCTGAATATATCTTGTATGTACATTATTTGTTTATATCCTAATAAATACTAGTTAATTAATTGAAGTTCAAAGAGGTAAAGTGATGGTTACTTATAGGTAGAAGTAGACTAGAAACTGGGTCTCCTACCTTGTATCTAGTTCAGTCTTTCTTTTGTTACAACAAGCTGCATAACTAGAGTGCTGTATTTTTCTGAGATAGAGTGAAAACCTAGATATCCTTATAGGGTTAGGAATCCCATTTTCAAGAGAATATATATCCCTTATTTGTCCAGTCCAGAGTCTTCACAAGATCCAATTTACACTCAGACATTTGAATTGTTTAAATATTGTTTAAATAGCAACTTGTATTAGCATAGTAAAATCATATTTTATATGCTGAATGTACTTGCTTAATAATGCTTTGAGATCTCTTACAAAATCACTATCAACAAAATAAAATGAATATAAATGTAGAACTTGGAGAACGGTAGAATATTAGATAACTATGGCTGGTGGTGGTAGTGTATTTCTTTAGCATTTATTTAGTGTCTAAAAAGGGTTTACTACATTATGATAATTAGTAAGTATATGGTAATGGTTTGCAAATAATGTATGGGGTGTTCAAGGAGGACTAACACCTCTGCAATAATGGTTTCCTGAGTCCTTTTTTAGGGCTGTTCACCTACCATTGGTGTTTACCTGTCACCCAACTCTCACCTATGGCTCCAAAAAATTGTAGCATGCCCAGCAACCACACCCTAGGAAAACCATCTAAGCAAATGGGCTAAACTTGGCACACATTAGGTGCTATATAAGGACTAGCTATTATTATCATTATTATAATCATGGCATTGACTGGAATGGGCTTTGACTTTTATTATTTCATTCAACAAACAATTATTAATAGTCTACTGCATGCAAAAAAGAACACCATGTGAAACAATGGAGGTGGGGGTCAGGGGCAGAGAGATTACATTTACATAAGACAAAGCTCCCACAGCATAGTAAAAAAGCACAGGTTCTGGAGTCAGAGAATCTGAGTTCAAATCCTATTTGGTGCTTATTAGCTGTGAGTCTCTGGGCAAATTACTTAACCTCCCTGAACTTCAGTTCCATCATCTAAAAAGTGAGGAGATTGAACTCAACAGCTTCTTAAGTCCCTTCCAGACTTTTAGGTCTTAAGGTTACACATCCTTCACCCTCCACATAGACACTAGGGGAAACAGTTCAAAACCCTAAGCCCAACTGGCCCAGAAATAGTAGCACTCACACCCTACCTAGCCACTGACCCTGTTTCCAGCCCCACAGTCACCATGAAAGGAAGCCATCCTTATGGAGGTGTGACCCAGCAACTGTCTCTGATAATGTTATAGGCCTTACCTCCAAAGGAGCTACTGCTACTGAAGACTGGGAAAAGAGAGGCTCTTCCATGTAGAGTCCTTGGTACACAGTCAAATAGTCCAACCTCTAAGACAGATGTGATTTTGTCAATATGTATTACACTAAAGAAGAGGCAATCCCACTGGTTTTGCTGCTGTACTCTAAGGACTAAATGGGCTAAACCAAGTTGAGGGTAGCCAACAGCTTTTAAACCTGTTGGTGACTTAAGGAAATGCCTACCCTGTGCATGTTCCAGTGCCCATCAAGATGGCTGAAGCTTGGTCAGATATCAAAGATACCAAGGTCATCTACTGCATTGCTAGTCATCTTGACTTTTGTCCTGCTACTGGACTTGAGTGACTCTGGTAGAGAGAGAGAGGCTGACAACTTTTCACTATTCTACCACACATATCCAATTCACATAAAAGTCAAGACATCACTCAACGTGATGTCATCAGTCCTCTTTGAAAACAAAAGATTAACAACAGTAAGCATGTAAGTATCTACTGTGTCCCAAGCACCAGATACACAAATACAAAAGAGAAACCTTATCTGCCCTCAAGGAGCTTACATTCATCAGTGGAGTTGTATGTAGAGCAAATATAAAACATATATACATGTTGTATACACACAAAAACATATATTCAAGATAGACACGATGATTTTGGAAGGATGGATGGCACTGGAAGCTGGGGGATGAGAAAAGCCTTATGTAGATAGTGGTGCTGAAACTGAGTCTTGAAAAAGATTAGAGATTTTAAGAGATAGTGGTGAGGAAGGAGTAATAAAAACCACAACTAACACTAATAGAGTGCTTACTATGTGCTAGGAACTGTGCTAAACACTTTACAATTGTTACCTCATTTGATCCTCACAACAACTCTGCAAGATGGGTACTATTATAACCTCCATTTTATGGATGAGGAGACAGGTCAAGTGACCTGCTCAGGATCACACAGCTGCTAAGTATCTGAGGCCACATTTGAACTCAGTTTTTCTGACTCCAGTGCTCCTGGAATCCACTCTGCCACCTAGCTGCCTCTGATATTCTGGACACAGTGAGCAGGGAAAGATGGCGTGTCCTGTTTGAGGAAGACTAAGAAGGAGAGTTTTACTGCAACATACTGCAACTGGCATAAAGAAAACCAAATATGAAACGAAGCTGGAAAGACAGATTGCAACTGAGTTGTGAAGAACCTTAAAATATCCGAAGAATTCATAGTCAATACTATTAGAGGGAGCTAGCATGTTAACTAGATAGGGAAGTAACAAAGTCAGACTTGCACTTTAGGAAGTTCACTCTTACAGTTGTTATGTAGAGATTGGATTGGAATGAGGAAAGCAGTGAAACAGAGAGAGGTCAATAAGGAAATTATTCCTATAGTCCAGTCCAGAAAAACGTGTGAATGGAGAGAATGTGATGGTGTCTGACTGGATGAAAAGATGTAAAGATTAGAAATGGCAACTGATTGTATATATATGGGGTGACAGAGGAATAAAGGATGACATAGGTTGCAAACCTGCGTGGAATGCACCTATGGTGCCTTCAAAGGAAAAGTGAAGTTCAGAAGGAAAACGAGTTTGAGGGAAAAGACCATGAGTTCTGTTTCAGATGAATGTCTGGTGAAGAAAGACTATATATACAGTGGTTGGGGAGGTTTCAGAGGAAGTGGCCAGAAAAGAGCAAGTGACTGGGGCTTTTTTTTGAAATAAGGTTCCAGGAGAAGTAGTCACCAATCAGAAGAGCACCTCAGGGAGGACTTTCCTGAAGTGTTTAGAATCTGAAAGTGGTGAGGTAATTGGCTCAGGAGGCTGAGGTAGCCCTAGAGAATAATAATATCTAACAGGGTTAGTTAATACCTAAGAGGCCAGGTTTGCAAAGCACTTTACAAATATTATCTTTAATAATAATACAAATAATATCTTTACTTTTTAGTTAGGTTGAGGAATAAGGGGACCTGACCTGTGATTTCATTTTAAGGGAATTCCTATTCTTCACTTTACATTCTTAGTTTCCTAGAGCACTGAGAGTTTAAGTGACTTGCCTACAGTAACACAGTTATGTGTCAGTGGTAGAGTCTGAATTCAAATTTACTTCAGGAAAGTTCTCTATACCACAATACTTTGAATCTGAGTTTTTTGTGAGAAGCACAATCCCCAAATATATGATTGTTCCAGTACTAAAATTAAATCCTCTGAAAGAACATTATACCAAAATATGGGGACCATCTTTATAATTTGCTTTCAAGAATAACGGTTCTAACAAGAGAAAATACTGAACTAATAAATATCTCCTAATATTTACTCGTTTTTAATAGTAACCTGGAAAAAAGCAGAGTAATGGTTGTGTTGGTCATAATCCAGATAACAAAAAAAACCATATATTAGACCCCTCTAAATGCCAAGTATTCTCCTAGGTACTCTGTGTCCTCCACAAAGATAAAAGTGAAAGTCTCTGACCCCACTGTATTCTGATGGTTTACTTATCGCATCGCTAAATGAAATACATATTGCAACCTACAAATCTGTTAACTCTTATCATGAAACACAAAAGAAACAAGTAGTTTCAGCTAAGAGACAGAGGAATCAATGAGGCTGATCAGTTTAAAGTAGTAAAAGGCTACAATAAAAATTCTGAGATCAAGTAGTTTAGTAAAGCCCTTTAGAGATCTGAAGACTTGTGCAGGGGTCAGTTTTACTACTTCATGTAACAAGGAAGTTGCCTTAAAGTGTTCTATATGAAAATACACAACTTAGGTACGTAAATAAATACCAGCTGTCATTATTATTCTAAGGAACAAGCTATTGGCCTTCAATATTAAAGTCTTAAGTGTGAACCAGATATAAATTAGAAGTAGTTTGGAGGCCTGTTTACGTAGTCTAAAGCCAAAGCTAAATTCCACGTCAGTACACATAAGGGTCAGCCAGGACTAAACAACAACAACAAAAAAACAAACCACTGAACAAAAACACGTAAAGGAATCTAAGTGTGATGCTTTCATTTATAAAGATTTCATCAGATGTAAAACATCTTATAAAGATTGCCTCAGATGCAAAGCATAAAAAAATCCTCACCTAGTAGCTATAACCATATGGATAGTACAAGTACAGCTTTGTTATGCAGGCATAATTTCTTCATATTTCAATTCTCATAATCCATCCACAAGCATATATATGTTAAATGAGATGACTCATATAAAGCACTTTGCAAACTTTTAAAGTCTTAAATAATGTTAGTTATAATGAATAGGTACCTAATTGTGCAGGACCGAGTGGTATTCTTACACTCAAAAAAGGGAGTGACATGTCACTTTTCACTTTGGATACTTTGTTTTCATAGGAAACATCAGTGCCTGGTATACTGTGTTTGTTAGGTATTAAAAAGGTAACAGTAACTTCCAAGGAGAAGATGAGGCCTTTTCTCAAGCAAAACAAAAGACAGATAATGAAATATAAAATTCGCCTGCGGCTACTACTCAACCAGGGAGGAAAGGAGGGTCTGGGTGAGCAGATGTGTATAGAAAAAGCACCCTTCGCGATGTTCCGGGCAGAATTGGCCCTGCTCCCCCGACACACCACCACCCCTCCCCCTTCTCCATTTCCTAGGCCTCAGGCCTAGCTAAGGCCTAGCCGGGCAGCCGCATCAGAAAGTGACAGAGGCCGCACCAGTTTCCCTAGGCCCAGTTAGATCACCAGGCCCTATGGGAAGATAAAACCCCGGGACCTGGAAAGAGGAAGCGGCCTACAGCCTTCTCTCTTTCCTTCGTCCTCTAAGCAGCCCGCGGAGAGGCAGCGGCTGCAGAAGAAAGGCAGCCCGCCCGTGAGGCCTAGTATGGGAGAGGCGGGGAGGGGCGGGTGTCACCACTCGGCAGCGGCCATGCCCCTCCTCTCCGCCTTCTTCTCCGGCTCAGCCGCAGCCTCAAGCGGCACGTGACACGGCCCACTCTCATCTCCACCCGGAGATATCCCTGCGCCGTCGCTACCTCAGCGGAGGGGGCAACCACTTTCTCTTTCCTCCTCTTCTCCGCCCTCCCCCTGGGTGACAGAACTGCCATCGCTGTCATGTCTACGTCCCGCCTCCTCCATCCCCGCCGCTACCGAGGGAGGGAAAGAGGCCCCACCCCTAGCGGATGATTGGCAAGGAGATTTCCCCAATGGTCAACGCTCTCAGCAGGACCCTCCGCCCGCTAGGGCCGCTTCCCAGCGGGGCCCGGGGCCGGGCTTGTGTGTGCGCGCGTATGTGTGTGTGTGTGCGCGTGTGTGCACGTATGTGTGCCTGCGCAGCGGCGGAGCGGAGGCGCCGGAGCGAGGGCCGCTCGCGGAAGAATCCTCTCTCACCTCCTCCCCACCCCCACCCCTCCTCCCTGAGTCCAGGGGAAAGGCATTTCGGCCGGCGCCGTCGCCATTTTGTCGAGCTGCCTGTCTCGGGCGCCGCCATGTTGGTGAGAAGAAATCACCGCCACGGCCACTATCCAAATCCCCGTGTTCCTCCACGCCACCCGCTCGCTCCCAAGCCTCGGCCAGCAGCGGCGGATAGAGACTAAAGCGGCAGCGCCAGCAGCGCCCGGCAGCGAGGGGGGCCATTGCCCTGTGTTTGCAGTTAGAGCCCCATCTTTCTGCTGTGATTGTTAATAGACTGGAAAAGTCTCTGTGTCTCTCTGTGTCGCTCACTAAGTAACCGTGAGTTTTTACCAATTCATCATCTCTCACCACCGAGTCCCAGCGGCGGCCGAGAGCAGGTGGTGATCACCGAGTCCAAGTGTGTGTGTCTCTCTCTCTGTCAGGCAGCAGCAGCAGCAGGGCGTGTGCGCGCTAGGGTCTCTGGTCGGTGGCCACAGGGCAGTTTCGTCCTCGCCACCTCCTGCTGCTCATCCCTCCACCACCACCTCCACCATCACCACCTCCTCCACCACCTCCTCCACCAGCCTCATGGCCTTTGAGAGCCTTTTCTCCAAACCCCCCAACCCCGTTCTTGACAAAAACATGACAGACTCTGAACATGCAGGGGACGAAAGGTCGAGTAACCCTAATTCTTCTCTCTCTCTTTCTTTTTCTCTCTCTGTCCGATAATAATAATGTGTCTGTGGTTCAATAATAATAGACCTCATCCTCATGTGCCTAGTACTGGAATGTTTGCTGCGTTTTCTTCAGCCTGTGTTGGGTGGGGGTGGGGGAGGGGATAGGGGAGAGTAGTTGGAGGGTGAGGGGGTAAAACAAACAAAAAAATCACCTTCATCTTCGGTGTGTAAAATGGGGGTGGTTTTGTATTGATGTGGGGCGGGGAGCTGGGGAACGATTGCAGTTACATTTTGCATGATTTAAACATTTTTTTGTTTTGTTCCATCAATTCCATTACATGCAGTCCTCTCCTCTCTCTCTCCCTTCCCCCCTTAAACCTTCAAGATAATTCCACCGTCATTGCAAACTTCGTTTGGTGGTGCTAGAGAAAGGTTTGTTTCAGGTTTTTTCCTCCCTATCTCTCAACTAGGTTTCGGATTCTTTATTTAACCTGATGGTTTTCTCATCGGATTTGCAGCCTTCTGATTTCACGAGATCATTTTTATGCAGATTAGGGTCTGACTGACGTTTTGCTTTGCCACCCTCTTCCCCCCCCCCCCAGTCCCCACACGCACACCCCAGTCATCATTTCCCTCGTTAGATGACAAGCACTTTTGTGTGTCTCCCTCTTCTGAGCACTCTTTTTCTTACATGAAGCGCTTGCAGTTCCCAATTCCCTCCTCCTTGAGCTGAGGCCCAGCCCTAAAGCTTTTTAGAAAAAAAACCCCTGAAAGTTAAGTGATTAGGTGCTCAATTTCAAATATTTTAAACCGTTTAATATTTAATGGTTTTTGCATATTTCCTATGGCATTAGGACTTTTCCAGAAGTACACTAAAGTTTTGCTTTTAGGAAGTTTTAAATCACCAGTAACAACAACAATTTCCAACTGTAGTGTTAAGTTGTCTCTTAAAACCTTGTTGAGGCTAGCAAGCCTGCATAGTTAGCAGAGCTAGGGAACACTGCAAAATGATAAGGCCATAGCATTTTCTTTTCAAAATCTCAAAGCTAGCCGTTCATGGATTATTAATTTATTTTTATCTCTCTGATTTTGTGAATGTTACACTTTTAACATTTCCCTCAAAGTTATTCAAGTACTATTTTATAAGAAATATATCTTTTTCCATAAGAAGTGTATCTTTTCCATTTTAAGGCCGCTGACTTCAGTTGTAATAAAATTCTAACATTTAGATAAAATAGCAGCACAGTTTAGTTAGTTGTGAAAGATTTAGAAGTTACAGTGACATTAGAGCAAAATCTTTAATTGTGATTTATAATAGTCATTTCAAAATCCAGAATAAGAAAATTATTCTGCACTAAGTAAAAGCAGCTGAAAGGACCCTTATACATAAACTTTTGGAACCCTAGCTTCAGTTTCTAGTTACCCCTAGAATGCTTCTAACACATTTGTAAGTTGCCAAAGTTTAATACTTATTGGTAGTGATATGGCTGTTTTAACTTGCTGCAATCATAACTGAAACAGTAAAAATAATAAACTAGTTTGCACTTCAAAATTTGTATTTAAATATTTGATTATTTTGAAAAGGGACTGAATTGTATGTATCAACCTTTTTTCATCTAATAAACATAAATGCACAGATTCAATTCAGTAAAAGTTCAGTAAAATGAAAGCAGTGGCCTTTGCCTCCACCCCAAAAAAAGAAAAACACTTAACCAAAGGCTAAAGTCATGAATATATGAATATTTTTCATATCCTTTTGCTGTGGGTGGTAGGAATTTTCTTTAAATTGCCTGTTGGCAATTACAAAAATGAGTATGTTAATTTTAAAATAAAAACCTAATGTGTTTAGATAGTAAACTCCAATAACAATTCCAAAAGAAATTTACGAAGTTAAATTTCTATCTTTATAAGCTAATTCTAGAAAAATACTTTAAAATAAAAATAAAGTAGGTAACTAATTTCTGAAGAATTCTCTGCACTGATATTTATCTTGTTTAGACAGGTTAGGTTTCATTCTTTAGTCAAGAAATTCAGTACTTAAGTAAAATTATAATACCAAATTTAAAAATGTAGACTCCAGACTTAAAGGTTTCTAGAGCTATGCTGAGAAATTTTATTTAGACATCAAAATATTTTTACTATAGAAAACCAAATTCTATGCTAGTGAGAACTGGTAAATTGGGAAATTAAAGGTCAAAATCAACATCTTATTAAACAAATTGCTTTTTAGTTGTCTTTGTCTCCAGCAGCATAAGTAATATAAAGGATTTGCTCTATAAATAATATCATATTGTGTGTTTTTTGGTTCTCTAAATCCAAGAAAACAAGATTGTCTACCTATTTCTAGAAAATGATCAGCTGGTTATTAGTATGAGATGGTAACTTTATTCTGAAACAATTTCTTTTTACACTATATAATGTAGTTTCAATTTATGGCTAGATCTGTAGTGGAAACAATCTTTCACTAGGCTGTAATCTGAAGGCCCAGTCCTGGTTCTGCTACTTTCTAGCCAGTGAACTTCCCCTTTCCCTTTTAAGGGATAGCCCCTTGTGCAAGCCTTTTAACTTCTCTGTGACTCAGCTGTTTCATCTGTAAATGAATAATATTTTGAATTAGGTCTTCCCTAAGTCCCCATATAGCTCTGACATTCTGGTTTTATACTATATTCATTTAAAATCAGGGATCTGTGTAATTAATAATAGTCTTAGAGAGTTGCTTGAGGTTCAAGGAGATCAAATGACTTTCCAATAATCACATGAAAAAATATAATGAATGGGACTTGAATCTAGGTCATAAAAAAAAAACCTAGAACAATCTGGTCAGCAACAACAAAGGTCAGCATTGTATTCACTGCCTCTCTGTTCTCAAACCATGACAGCAAAAAGTCAGTGGAAATGGAAGAGGTATAAGAACTATGACACTTAGAATTCAGCAAAGAAATTCTGGATTACTTTTCCAAATATTCCATAAAGAAGTCTTTCGTTATCAATTACCAGTGGTGTAAAGATTTTTTAATGACATTTTGGTATTAGAGCAGTAGAATGTAAGTTCAGTGATAGAGTAAATTCTCTTTACAGTTTTTTAAAGTAGGTATCTAAAAATGCTGTATTTTTTAAAATTAAATACATTTTTGTAATTACTACATAAAAACAACATCCTAAATGCAAATGAAAAAATTTAAGAATACAAAAATTTAGTTTTACCTTAAACCAAATATAATTCAATTTAGCTTAAAATCTTTTAAGTTAGAAGGATTATCTTCTTAAAAAATATTTTTTCTGGTGAAATAAACCCAAGGAATTTCAGTTTTAAAAGGTTTTTTTTTTAAAGGATATTTAAATACTTTTATCTTATTTTTATTTTGATATTTTTTGTTTTCATATTACATTCATTTCCAAATATATCCCTCCCTTCTTCTCAGCAAGCCATCTTTATAACAAAGATTTGAAAAAGAAAAGAAAAATAAAGCAATTCAGGAAAACTAACCAACACATTGAGTATATCTGATAGTGTGAGCAATATTCCACCTCCTTAGTCCCCCACCTCTGTCATGAAAGGTTAGAGGTGTGTTTTCCCTTGAGCCAAACTTTGTTGTTATAATTGCACAGTTTTCAGTTTCATTTTTTCCTAATGATATTTCAATAATATATAATTGTGATGTACATTTTACTGTAAATCTGATAGGTATAGTTTATATATTTGTAAAATGTAATATATTTGAAAATGATATGAAATCTGGAGGAACAGTTTGTTAGAATCCTAAAAAGATCTTAATAAGCTGTGACATTTGGACTAAATCTAATAAGATGAAATTTGATAGAGATTGCAATCAAGTCTTAGATCTAAAAATTTTACTTCCTAAATGTGTGATAAATAGCAATTTATGTGAAAAAGATTTGGGAGTTTTAGTGGAATGCCCCCTCAATATGAGTCAGCAGTATGGTATAATAGCTAAAACACAAAATAAACAAACTAGTAGTGTCTTGGGGATGTACAATAATGGAGCAATCAAGTATTTATTAAGCACCTTCTGTGTGCCAGACATTATACTGGGAGCTGCAAATATAAAGAAAAAGAATGAAGCAATCTCAGATTTAAAGAACGTTACATTCCATCAGGAGAGACAATATATAAGACCAAATAAATACAAGATAATTAGGGAGAGCACTAAGTAGAAAAGGCTTCTTGTAGAGGATGATACTTGAGCTTTATCATGAAGGAAAAAAGGGATTCTATGAGGCAGAGTTAGGTAAGAAAATACTGTGCATTTCTGGCATGGAGATGGAAAATAGAATATCCTAGATGTGGAACAAAGAAAAGACTAGTTGAGCTGGACCCCTAGAATGAGTGAAGGGGTGTAAGATACAATGGAGCTGGAAAATAATTTGGGGCTCATGTTGTAAAAGCTTTAAAAGTCAGCAGAGTTTATATTCTAACCTAGAGGCAGTAAGTGAGATGCTGAAGTTTATTGAGTATGAAAGGTGTTTAAAGAAAACTATTTGATTTCTGTATGGAGAATGGACTTGAGTGGGGGTGGCGGGGTAGAGGTTAGAGTCCAGGTAACTAATTAGAGAACTCCTTATAGCTCACTACAGCAATAGCTCAGGCACTCAAGAATGATGAGAGCCTGCACTGAAGTGGTGGCTGATCAAGAAGGTGTCAGCTACAAGAGATATGTGGAGGTAGAAACAACAAAATAATACAGTTGATTTTATATGTGTGGTGAGGAAAAGGGGAGTCAAGAATAATGTTGAGGCGACTGAAATAACCAGGGACTTCTGACAGAAATAGGACATAGGGGAGGGGGCAGATTTTGGAGGAAAGATGAGCTCTCTTGGATATGTTGAGTTTGAGGTGACCTGTTATACTCTGTCCTGGAGTAATCTGTTTAGTTCCAAGCACTACAGTTTGGGAAGGGCATATATTAGCTGGAGAGTGTCCAGATAAGGGTGCTGAGAAAAGGGAATTCTAGATGGTTAATTGAAGGAATTTGGGATATTTAGCCTGGAAAAAAGAAAGGGGGTAAGAAGTAAAGAGTGGATTTGATATCCATCTTCAAGTATTTGAAGGATTATCGTGACAGAGGAACTAGTTTGTGTTTCTTGGCTCCAGAAAGCAGAACCCGGGAGCAATAAGTAGAATTTGCAAAGAGAGGCAGCTAGGTTGCCAATGGATAGAGCACCTGCCTTGGAGTCAAGAGAACCTGAGTTCAAGTTCAGCCTCAGACACTTGACACTTATTAGCTGTGTGATCCAGGGCAAGTCACTTAAGCCTGATTACCTGGGCGGGGTGGGAAGAAGGGGGAGAACGAATTTGCAAAGAAGCAAATTTTGGCTTGACTTCAGAAAAAGCCTCCTAAGGTTGGTAACTTGTCAGATCGGTTGTAATAGGTATTATTTTCTAGCTGTGGGATTGAACTGAATAGCTGCTAAGGTCTTTTCCAACCCTGAAGTTCTCTGATTCCATGGTGACTCAGTGAATTACCTGTATTTAAGATTTAAGGTGTTAAAATTTTAAAAGGCCCCATAAATTTGTGTCTATGTAGATGTTAAAACAAAGAGGAGTCTTTCAGTATGGGGAATGGTGAGAAAGAATTTCTAGAAGTCTTACTCAACTTCTTCCATCACTTAGTCATCCAGGGAGCACAATACATGAGATGGTCATTGTTTTGCAGCATTCATTCTTTCATTTTCATTCACTCTGTAAACATTTTTAAGTTTCATAAGGGGGGCAAATCCTGGCCCTTAAAAGGAATTCGAACACAAGGTTCAATAAAATTTTTCTTATCTGTCACAGGGCTAAACTTATAATAATAGCAATTTATAGTTATATAAGATGTTACAGTTTGCTAAACACTTTACATAGATTTGTCCTTTGAGCTTTATAATAACTCTGTGAATGGAGTGGTACTCAATTTGATTCCCTTTTGTAAATGAAGAAATTCCTTTTATTTGATGCCAAATGAAAATTTATTAACGTTGAGTTGAAGTTTTTTTTCTTGCTTGTAAAATTTTAAGTTACTAAGTAATTCTCTCCTGAGTTTAGGGTTCTATATTTGTGTTCAGTTTTGAAATAGCATAATGTTTCCTTTCTCAAAGTGTTCCATGGAACACTTTGGAGTTCCAGTCTAATGACAAAATCAGTAAAAATGCTAGTGTTGAAGCATAGGATAACTCTGGGTTTAATAGGGTCCCAAAAATTTAGACCATAATAGAAGTTAAGCCTTTTTTAAATACCAACATGACTACTTTCCTCCACAGTTAGAGTGAACTCAGTTCTCTGTTGCATAATTACTTAGTTTTCTTTGCTTATCTAGTCCCAAATATACATTTTTTACATTTATTCCAAGTTTAGCCTTTTGTAGTCTAAAAAATTTCACTTTTGAGAAACAGGAGCTTTCCAAGTAGCATATAAGTTCCAACTAGCTTAACAAGAGAATTCACTAAATAAATTGCCATAAGAAATACCTACAACTATATAAGATATACCTATAGTTCTTTTATTTCTTTCTGAGCAGTGGCCATAGATTTGAAATTTTTCAGCAGCTGGTTGACCAAAAAATGATATTGAATCACTTAGGCAAGTTATTTGAGTTGAAAGAACTGCTTTATAGCACCTCTAATCTTAGAAACAAATTGAGAAATGTTTCTTTATACCCACAATACACATTTGAGAAGTAAATAAGATTCTCTTTCAGGTTTTGGACTTTGTTTTAATGTGTAAGTTAGTAACAAGGCATTTTTATCTGTCATATCAATAAGTGGATTATGGAGAGACCTATTCTCATCAAGCCTTAAGATCATATAACCCTAATATTATTGAGTTTTTCAATACCTGGTACAGAAGTGAAATTAAGTGCGAAAGTTTGGTAAAATACAGAGTGTTAGTTTTCCCCAGATTCTTGAGAAATCTCTATTTAAGATCATTTTACTAATGTTATTACAGTACCTTCTAGTTTGGACCATTGACAGGGATTTTCAGCAGTTAAAGAATGTAAAGTCTATCTGTTTTGCAGTGTTTTCTTTTTAATATATATGCTTAACACTTACTGAAATTCTTTTGTTTCAATTTCCTTTATAGGTAGCCTTTTAAAAAATACTTGACCCATATTATTATCTCTTGCTTTTAGTATGAGGCAACTTTTAAATGGGTCATCCTATATAAAATCTTCTTTAAATTAGACTTAACTTGGACCAGTAGGGACGCAGAGCATTCTATTATCCTTTAATTAGATTAGCTTCACTCTTGGTAAGTTACAGAGCATCAGGTTTAAGCTAAATGAAAGGAAAAACTTCTTAGCAATGAATTCTCCATCAGTGGAGGTTTTTAAACAGAGGCAATCTAGGTGACCACATTAAGGACGTTGTAGAGAGTATTGTCCAGTTAAGGGCTGACCAGAAAAGCCTCTGAGGCCCCTTATTCTGAGATTCTGTGACTTTTATGGGGACAGCAAGGTCATACTTAATGGCAGCATCCTTCAGCAGAATCTTCATATGCCTCTGTTTTATGAAGCAGTTAGATTGTATGATGAATAGAGAGCCCTGGAGTCAGGAAGAACTGAGTTTAAATTTGTCCTTAGACACTTAAAAGCTATGTGACCTTGGGCAAGTCACTTAACCTCTCTCTGCCTGAGTTTCTTCATCTGCAAAAGTAGGTATAATTGCATGTACCTGTCAAGTTGTTATGATGAAGATAAAATGAGATAGCATATATGAAGTATTTTGTAAACTTTAAAGCACTATACAAATGCTAGCTATCAGCTATCATCATTTTCATTCTGTGTGTCCAGAAATGTGCTGGGGCCAGCTCAAACCAAAAAACCAATTATTAAACTTTTAGTCTGAGCATTTACACCTCAGAAATAGAAATTCCTACAAATCAGGGTTTGATTTTATTGTCTTGTTGATTGTTTAGACTTGAGAAAGTCTAAAGACTTAGACTCATGCAGATTTAATTTTAAAAGTGTATGTCTCTCTCTTTCTCTCTTACTCTCTCTCTCTCCCCCTCTCTCTCCCCCCTCCCTCTCCCTGTCCCCCCTCCCTCCCTATCCCCCTCCCCTTCTCTCTCTCTCACACACACATCCCACTTTTTAACCAGCACATGCCCGTATTGCTATAAATGTTGCTTGAGCTCAGTAGGAGTGCAGTAGGCTCAGGAAATGAAATCATTACTGGACTGGAGGCCTGATGACTGTAGAGTAATAACTAGAATTTATATAAGGCTTTAAGGTTTGCAAAATGGTTTTCATCTATTAACTAATTTGAGCCTTACAACACTCCTGGGAATGAGAAACTCAATGAGAGAAGAGATCAATGTAGCATATATGTTCACTGGAAACCTTCATGAAAGAGTTAGAAAATGAATTGATTTTGCCCTGTCTGGCCACATATAAAATATTGTATTAAGCTCTCGGCACTATTTTTTAGGAAGGACATTGGTAAGTTGGAGAGCATCTAGAAGAGAGCAACCAAAAATAAAGGACCTCAACTCTATCCCATATGAGAATTGATTAAAGGAATTGGCCAGAAGAAGAGAGTTCTCAAAGGAAACATAATAAATGTCTTCAGGTATTAAAAGGTACCATGTGGGGAAAGGGAAGACTTATGTAGCACATACTATGTCCCAGGCACTGTATTAAGTACTTTACAAATATTATCTCATTTGACCTTCACAATCACCCTTTGAAGGCCCCATTTATAGTCAAGGAAATTGAGGCAAACAGAGTTTAAGTGACTTTCCCATAAAGTGTTTGAGGCTAGATTTGAAGTCAGGTCTTGCTGATTTCAGGTCTGTTGCTCTATCCACTCCACCACCTAAGCTGCCTTATTGTAGAAAAGGGAGGGAAGAGCAAACAGTAATTGGTGGAAGTTTCAGTGAGGCAAGTTTACTCTTAATGTCAATAAAAAGACCTTAACAATTACAGCTACCCAAAAAATGTTATGGATACAGCAGAATATAGTGGAGACTTTGAAGTCTTAAAGCAAAGGCTGAATGACCACTTATAGAATATGTTGTGGAGAATTTTTCAGGAGGATGTGGTTTGGACTTTATAGCCACTAAGGGCCCTTTTCAACACCGTAGATAGAAAAGGGAGTTAAGGGGGAACTTTGAGGAGTGAGAGACTTTTAGAATTGAAAGAGATGTTAGAAATTATCTAGTTAAATCACCTCATTTTACAAATGAAAAAACTAAGGATTACCAGAGAGTGGCCAGTTTAGAGCCTGTTTTCAGAATGCTAAAGGTAGAACCCAGGTCTCTCTGATTATGGGTGTGTTCTTTCCTTTGCATCATGTTTTACCTATTTTATACCCACCAATCCCTAACTCCAATGTGGTATCATTATAGTTAATCTGTTGTCATATATCACATTGGAAAATTTATAGACATAGTGCCCTTTGTGGATCCTGTTAGTGGAATAAAAAATGAAATCTTTTCATCATGACCTATTCAATCATTTAATCAAGAGGTTTTTGGAGGACATCACCTGAGTGCTTTAAACTCTGTTAAGTATTTTTCTATGCTAACAATTCAATTTTGGTCTCATGTTCTGACCTTGAAGAATTTTTTTCTTTTTCTCTCAAGAGATTTTACTCTTAAATTTTGTTCTTTTGTTGTGTTTGTAACATATTTTACGTGTGTGCCTGTAGAGGACCAAAAGTAAGAAACTTAGTTTTTCTGTCTCTGAAAGTAACACAATGAATATTTTTTTACATTGTATAAATATCATTCTTGAAATCAAACATAAAGATTTAAGACAGGGGTTTTTAACCTGAACTTTTTTTCCCATACTTGCATTTCAACATACTTGACTTCCTTTGTCATCATATATATTTGGTTTTATGACTTTAAAAACATTCTGAGAAGAGGTCCACAGACTTTTACCTGACTACCAAAGGGATGTATAACAAAAATAGGTTAAGAACCCCTGGTTTAGGGCTATACCCCCCCAACATCCCTAGCTTTCCAGAATAACATAGTTATACCTCATTTTTGGAAGATTGCTATGCTTTTCTATTTAGTTTCATAAAATGGGGTGCTCTCTAGGGTCAGCCTTCACATTGCCTGATCCCTATCATCATTTGTCTGCCTATCTCAGATAACTTTCAGCTGGGAAACTCATGGAAGAGGGACTAAATAAAAGAAGTTTCTCTTTCAAAAAATTTTGCTCCTGGACTGAGAATCTTTGCCCACTTTCTTTTCTCATGTGTCAGTATTTCTTTTGCCCACCCATTCATTTCAAATGAAACTTTTACTGTAGTGTAATGTGATTTGGGACTAAAAACTATATACAAATTCTGGCCAGTTATAAGCCTTTCTCAAATTATTCAATTTTAGCTTAGCATTCATTAGTTTAAAATATTAAACAATCTCTTTTAGGGACTGTCCTCAGTCTTCTCCCTGGTTACTTCCTTTTTCCATGGTCAAACCTCCATCTTATTACAAATTTTTGTTCTGGCTTTTCTTTTCTATTTCCACTTCCATGCCTGTGCTTTCTTCTTTGTCTTCTAGTTTCCTACACAACTTTTTCCTGTCTGAGCCTTAGGTCTACCTTCTTTCCTTTGGAAGGAAAGCTGTCCTAGCAGACACCTGCTTTGTTAATTTGACTAGTAGTCACTTGTAAAATTTCTAATTAGCCTTTTTCCTCATGGGTACTCATAAACTTTCTGTGTATTTCCCAGTTTGAGTTGACCATCCACATTATCACAACATCCCAGGTTCCATTTCCTGGTTTGCTTTTCTTTTTTGTCTTCTCCTACTCTTGAGATGTGAGCTATTTTCTCTATGTATCTTTTCTTAATCAACTTGCTCTGTCATTTATTTAGCTTATTTTTCCTGACCCTGTGTTTTACTAAAAACAAAACAAAAACATAAATAATAACAACAATAACCCAAAAAACCCTTCAAGCTTCTCAAATGATGCTGAGAGGTGAAGTTATTTTTGACTCAGTCTGGAGGTATCCCTTCTGCCTAATTGTGGTAAGCACATCCCCTTCTCAAGAATTTAAGTAATTGAAATATTTACTAGCATAATTCCACTATCAACACCCACTATTATTTATCATTATAATGCCCATATAATAGAACTGCCTTCTAACATTTAAAAAAATATACTTGCAACCCCTATTTACGTTTTATCCCATCCACTTGAAGAATGGTTGTGCAGCCTCTAAATGCGATAGCTTCTCAGTGCCCTCTTTTGCCTCTGGCAGAAGCAGTTCTGCAGCTGCTGTGTCTTGATATACCAGTCTAAACTGTTATGCACTACTATTTCAAAAATAATTGTGTCCTTTGACATTGAATGTTGGAGTTGGATGGAACCTCAAAGGTCATCTAGTCTAACCTTTCATTTTAAAGAGAAGAAAGCTGAGTGAAGTGACTTGATCGAGGTTGTTACTATTAAATCCCCTGATACCTCTTGCTACTACACTAGATGATCTGTGAGTTAAAGATAGGGTGTCTTGGAGAGTAGTAGTAGAGGTGTGTGTGTGTGTGTGTGTGTAAGAGAGAGAAAGAGAGAGCAAGACAGAGGTGAAGGAATAAAGAAAAGCTTTATAAGAAATAAATAGTATATGGAGACCAGAAAGGCTTATATAAAAGTTTCACAATTATCCTCGTCTTTTGAAGTCTTAATGGTTTTTAAGTTTTTGGGGAAAGCCAGATAAAATTTTCTTTATTTTTTCATTTGTAGAAGGCATAACTAAAATGTATCTTCGTAGTTAGTCCTGTGATATTGAAATCTATAAATTAGGAAGTGAAGGTCAGTATGATTAGTGGATTGATTCCTGTAGTTGATGTCAAAAGACCTGGTTTGAAACATGGTTTCCCTGGCTTAGCAGTCATGCAACCTGAAGCAAATTACTTAACCTTTTTGAACCTCAGTGTGCTTACTGGCAAAAACAAATAATAATATTTGTCCTACAAATGTTGTACTACAAAAATTTGTACTACAAAGCTGACAAGTGTAACAACATAATTACAAATAGAAGTCACAATGAATGGCTGTGGAGAGAAATTCTGTATTTACGTATTCTCTCAACATAAATCTTGAAATGCCAAAATTAACATATGCTTGAAAAGACAGTGGAATCTATTCTGTTATCTTTGTCTTCATGTGTGGCCTAAATTGATTATCATAGACCTGAGTTTTAAGAGTAGCAGTAGAAGAAGATCAGATTAGCTAGAAACAATAAAAAAATTATCTTGTTTGCAAAGGCATATTATTGTTGATTTGGAAATATCTTTACTGTGGTGAGTTGATTGTTACCCTTAATAGCATTTGAAAAGACACGATTTCTTAGAACATAGAAACAAGAATAAGTTATTTAAAAATTTAAATTTTTCATTAATGTTTTTCATCTTTATATCATAGTCATTTTAAGACTCGCTTTTCCTCCAGATTATACACTTCCTTTTGACAAAGAAAAATAGTTAAGCAAAAACATCCAAGACAATGACTGCATCCAAAAATGTGTATGATATTCTGTCCTTGTTATCCAATTTTTCAGTCTTGAATGGGAAAATAGATCCAAGAAAATGAAGTTTAAAAGTTATTTCTAAAGGAATTTCTATTGCAAGCTTTATTTTGGTCTCTCCTTGCTATTGTCAATCTCTATTTTAAAAAACATTTTACATCTTTGTGGGAGATAGCCAAATAGATTTGCATCAGGATCCATGAATTGCCAGTTAAATGATGAATTCATAAGGCTAGACCTACATGTTAGATTTGTAAATCCTTAGAAAAGATCTGTGTCCTTTTTTAGATAAGGATAGTTATTTATCAGAACTTGCATCATCTGTTACCTTCAGAAGTACCCATAAACAATTGTAAAATCCAGGTACAATGTAACTGCTACCCAGTAACTCAGTTCAGTTGGTCAACAAATATCAGACATAATATGAAGCGCTGAGGATATGTGCTTCCCCTCAATGATTACCCATTCTGACAGTCAAGACATGGAGATGGGAGATGAAGTGTTGCGCATGAAGAGATTCAGAGGTACCAGTGGAGTTATCCTCAGAGCATATTTGTTGATTTTCTAGCTTATTTCTTGACTTTGAACTTCATGTTAAAGTTGTGCTCTGCTCCACCCAGAGGTGGAGAAGGACTGTGCCAAGCTTCTGGCTTTTTCAAGTTGCTCTTTTCAGAGCTAATTCTGGGGGGTCTACAAGTTTTCAGTGTTTCCACGGTATCCTGGAAGAGGTGTGGTCACTGTTCTCCTGGACTATGATCTGGTCTTTACCAAGGAAGGGCCACACTACTCCCATGCAGCCACAAACACTAGCACTCATCTCAGCCCTGGAATTATGAACAGATGCTCTCTCCCCTGATGCTGCAAACCCTAGAGCTTCTCTCTGCATTGGAACTTCAACCAAAGCACCTACTCCCTTGCGACCACAAGTTCTATTCTCTGTCCTGGAACTGCTTATGGGCAGTAGAGTTGCCAATCAATACCAGCTATACTCAACGCCAGCAAAGGGTCCCCTGTAATCTCTTTTCTGACCAGTTGTCTTACCCACTTACTGTCTGTGAGTTGAGAGCTCCCAAAGCTGCTGCTAGGGCCACAATAGCAGCAGCTACATGTCTACACTTCCAGAGAGGCCTCTGTCCCAGTGTCACAGACCTCTCCTGCATACCTCTTACATTTTCTTAGGCCTGAAAAATGTCTTACCTTGACATTTGTTGACTTACCTTTGTTGGCTCTGCCACTCCAAAATTTTCATTTGAGGTGTCATTTTAAAGTTGTTTGGAGGGGAAGACTGAGAGAGTTCAACTGGGTCACTGCTGCTAATCCACCCTCTTCAACAATAATAATTTTTTATTTGAATCATTTAGATGTCTATTTGAATTTTTTCTTAATGTGAATAGATCTAACGTAATTTAGTTTTTCTTGGTGACTTAATGTCACCATTCTGAATACTGATTGCTATAGTAATAGGTTACTTAATCTCTAGGCCTGTTTCCTTATCTGAGAAAAGGATACAATAAATAGTACTTTTTTTAAACCTTTCTTACAGAGTTTGTAGAATGTTGATTTTAGGGCTAGAAAAGATATCTTAAGAGGACATGTGTTCCAAATTCCTTATTTTATATATGAGCAAATTGAGATTCAAAGAGGTTAAAGGGACTTGCTCAAGGTTATTTAGTGTATTTAGATAGGATGTATAATGCCCAAGTATAATTAAATAGTAAGGGACAGAATAAGAAACCTATGGCCCTAAACTGAAAATTCAGTGTTCTTTTTAAGTGCACTGAATTACAGAAAAATGATTGTAAATTTTAAAATGCATTTATAGATGAATTGTTCAGCCCACTTCAGAATGAAAGGGATCAGCAAATCTGGGACTAGAACAAAGCATTCTTCTCTTTCTTATTCCTATGGTGTAAAAAAAAAAAAAGATGATGGGACCCTTGGGAAGAAATTACTATTCCATTTTAGAATTTGTGTTAGGAAATTAGAGGAAATGTTGGTTGGCATAATCTTATATTCACATTAGATTTTTGGAGACTAAAATTCAGGGAGTTCATAAAAAAAGGATAAATAAGATCACATAGACTAAAATTTAGTAACAAAAATCAACTTTAGAAGATGGGAAGTTTTAGTGATGAAATTCTGGTGACATACATGAAAACTTCCAATAAGCAGGTAGTGGACAATACTTTTTCTGGTAAGGGTTGTGTTTAGATGGCTGTTGAGGTCTGTTCTAGCTCTGGAATTCTGTGATTCTGATCCTGCAAAAAGAATAAGTTGTTTTAGTAGACCCAATGTGTATACACAGGTAAACTTTATCAATAAACTTAGATTTTTAAAAAGCATATGCAGAAAATAAAGCAAGGTCAGGGAAGAGAGGAAGAGTGTTTTGTTTTGTTTTTTAAAAAAGGTATGATAAATTCCTAGAAGAATAGATCCAAAGCTTAGAATGAGCTAAAACTGTTAAAGAAAGCTGAGAACAAGAAAAAGACAAGGGGAGAGCTAGAATTTTTGTTTGTTTTAAAATGAGACTCAAAAAGATGTGGAACTATATTACTCAGAATGATAAAAGACAAAGGTGAGAAGACCAAATTGCTTCCCTTCTGTTTTCTGTCAAAAAGTGATCTTTGTATGCAAAAGGACAGAAAATAGCAAATAGGATTTTGAAATCTAAGATAAGTAGTGAACTAGTAACAGAGCAGTACCTCACTCCCCTTAATGAATTTGTTAAGATGAGATATTATAGGTAAAGCACTTTGCTAATCTTAAAAGTTCTGTATAAATGTGAGCTATTATTATTATTATTATTACTGTTAGAGTTGTTACAGTGCTGTTACAGAGTGACCAAGACCACATGAATTACATCCTAGGATACCAAAAGAGTTGGTGGCTAGGATGGATGAGCTACTGTCAGAGATTTGTGAAAGGTTGTGAGTAACAAGAGAAGTGCTATAGGAGTGCAGATGGGCAGATGTTCTGATTTTTCAAAAAGATGAAGACAGGCAAGACAACTAGATTTCATTTTCTGGCAAAATTTCTAGGATGTATTATTAAAGAGATGGTTAGTGAACATCTTGAAAGGAAGTGACATTGAGCCAGCATTACTTCAAGAACAGGTCATTTTATTCCTCCCTGTTTTTTAAACAGGATTATCAGACTAGTAAAGAATTGCTATAAATTTAGTTTATCAAGATTTTAGGAAGGCATTTAATAAAGTTCTTATGGACAGGATAAAAAAAAGGTTAGAAAATAGTATTAGATAGGTAGATTCTCAACTAATTGAATAGCTAGACCCAGAAGGAAATCATTAGTGGCTGGATGTCTGCCTTCAGAATCTGTTTGGCCTTGTTTAACATTTTTACCAGTGACTGCGATAAAGCTTAGATACCAAGTATCAAATTTGCAGATGATTTGAAGCTGAGAGATAACACACTGATGACAGTCTGAATTCAAAAAGTTATCAATAGTCTAGACTTATTGGGCCAAATAAAGATGGAATTTGTACTTTGGTTCAGAAAATCAACCCAAAACATACAAAATGAGGAGGAATGGCAAGACAACAGATCATTTGAAAAAACCTAGGTGTTTTTTGGAGAATCAGCCTGGTTTTATGGCAAGAAAGTAATTCTGACTTCATGTTGCATTAATAGAGGTTATAGTGCTGTTGGCCTCTGCGCAGGTCAGGTTACAACCAGAATATTAAATGCAGCTCTGGGAACTATTTTTTAGGAAGGACATTGATCAACTAGGGATTGTATGGAGGACAGTTATCAGCCTGATGAAGCTTATGAAGATTTTTTGGAAGAAGTTAGCACTTCTAGCATGGTGAAGAGAAGACCTCGGGGTCATTTTTAGGTAATTGCTTGTTTCCAGAGGTCAGGACTGGTAGCAATGGTTAGAAGCTGCAAAGAAATAATTCAGACTTAATGTAAGGAAAAGTGTTTTTATGTCCAGGACTAGAGAAGTGATAATTCCATTGAGGGGATAGTCCTACCCCAGGATTAGTTGAAGGAGCTAAAGTGATTTAGCCTGGAGAAGACTTGGGTGGAGGGAAAGATAAATGAGAGTTTTTCTTTTCAAGTATTTCAACTTCTGTCGTGTACAAGATGGATTAGCCTTTTCTGTTTGGTTACAGAGAACCAGAACTAGGAGCACTGGGGAGAAGTTGCTGAGTGGTTGATATGGGCTTGATATAAGGAAAAATTTTACCATTCCAACTGTCCAAAAGAGGAATGGGCTGTTTCTGAATGTAGTGGGTCTTCCTTATTGAACAGGATGACCAAAAAGTTGAGGGAGAATGATATGGAAGGCATTTCTTTTTCAGGTACAGGTTGAACTAGATGATCTTTGAGGGGCTTTCAAACTCTGATTTGGTTTTTAATAGCTTCTCGTCTTTTCAAAACATAGAATTTAGACTTGTTAAAACTCTTTTGTAGCTAGGTAGCACAGTTGAGAGAGCACCAAGTCTAAAGTCAGGAAGACACATTTTACTCACTTAAACTTATTAGCTAATAACTTATTAGCTCTGGGCAAATCACTTAATCCTGTTTGCTTCAGTTCCTCATCCATAAAATGGACCTGTAGAAGGAGATAGCAAACCACTCCAGGAGCTTTGCCAAGAAAACTCCACATAGGGTCATAAAAAGTTGAACATGACTGAAAAGACTGAACAATAACAAAGTATGAATATGAAAACTTTGAGGGAGAAGACTCTCTTGAAAGTAAAACATGGGAATTTTAATGTACATAGACTTTATGGCAACTATTTTGACTTCACAAAGCCTTTTTTTACTTCTGAGTTTTGCCTATATTCTCAGTGCATAGGATTGCTTATATAGCCTCATTCTCCATAGTTTGTTACTGTATCTGGTTTGTTCATGTCTGGATACAGTAACACTTAGGTGTTCTCTGGATCTGTGATTTCATTGGCAAATGGAACTCCCAGTGAAGAAACCAATGCAGATCTAGACATCTTTGATACATAGTCTTAGAGACTTGGCTAGGGTTCTTGGAAATTTAACATATTGCTGAGGGTCACACAACCATATATTGTGAACAAAATTGAACACCTGGACTTTGTCTTCTTGACTCTGTGGCCAGCTCTCTATCCACTTTACCTTGCTACTTTTCCTGTGTCTCTTCTATACAGAGACTTAGTTTCATGCTTTAATAACTTTTGATATACCTTGTACTCCATAAATTGTTAATTTAGCATAAGACATTTGATTTAAATAATTATCATGATAAATCAGTTTCTTTTTCTTATAAAAAAGTATATCCTAGTTGTTTGTAGCATAGAAATAGGTAGTATATATTTCATTTTTATCAACTACTTATTTACTACTTAAAACAAATATTCTTAACCTGGAATCCATGAACTTTTTTAAGATAGATAGATATTTATTTTGTAATCCTGTGTGTTTTATGCATTTAAAAACATGATTCTGAGAAGGCATTCATAGGCTTCATTAGACTATCGAAGTGGTACATGACACACAGAAAGGATAAGCACCCACTACTTAAAGGACATATGATTGCATCCATGTGGGGCTTTCTTTATTGATACAGATAATATCATTCATTGTCTCAATAAATTATTTTGATCAGTTGATATGGCAAAGTTTGTGTTACTGATCATAGAGTGGTTAGTCCTCTGGTGATGAGACATTTTAAAGTTAGCTAGGCTAATGTTTGGGTGAAAGACATATAATCCATTATTGCACCCATAATTAAGACTATTTCAGCTTTGCAGGACATGCTAGAGATTGCTTCATTGCTTTTGCCTTTAAGAAGGCAGGTTCCCTTCCATGGTATATTAGAATAGGACTTTGGAGGCTTTCAAGTTAAAGATAGATAGATAGACAGACAGACAGACAGATGGATGGATGGATGGAAAGAATGAATATATATATTATTTGCAAAATACAATGCATGCATGCCTAAAATTTATAATCTATTACATATTCTTTATATTTACTATATTGTCACATATTACATTAAATTTTTTTTTTCAGTTTTGTAGTTAGCTCAGAAAACTATGTATTTGGATTACAGATTCATAGAATTTTTAAAAAGAGCATACACATTAAAAAATTGAGAGTCAGATTAAATAACTCACTGAAGGTCATTTAGCTAGTTAATAGCTGGTTTAATAATTCAATCTACTATTCTTTCATTAGACTGTTATGCCTTCATTTTTTCTCTTTACTAAATAAAGTTAATTGAAGCAAAAAACAGAAATCATTGGAAGATGAATCTTCTCTAAACATGAATATTTTGAGGATATTTTTCCCATGCTTTACCAAGACTTTCACAAAACTTCAAAATTGTAATAATTTTGTTTAAATAATCTATGTAATCTTTTTTTTCAAATAAGAGTCATTTTTTTTAAATTGTAGAAATGAAACATGAAAAATCCCATTGGAAATTAATGACAAATATAATGGACTTTATAGAATATTTTAAGTTTTACAAAGTGTTATACATATTAACTTTAATTGATCCACACGACTGTGTGAGATGCTATTAGGTACTTTGATTATTCCTCTTGCACAGGTGACAAAAGTGAAGCGTAACTCTTCTATACTGCCTCATACAGTCTTTACTGTTTCATATCTAAAGATTTGAAATACCCATCCTCAGCTTATTAAGGAATGATAAAACTCTATGTTGATAGTTTAATAGTTTATGATAGGAAATATACTGTCCACTAGAGGAGTATTTGGAAATTACTTAGACTTAATCTTACCTAGGCATGCTGTATTTAGTACAGCCATTTTAGAGACAACCACTCTTTTTTTTTTTTAAACCGATATTACCTGGGTTTCTACACAGGTATTCAGGTCTTGAATGAGAATCCTTGAATGTACTTTTGAAAACTAAAAAATTGCCACATGACTGTAAAATGATGTTGTTATGGTATCTATGCCTCTAGCATATTTCCATACTTTTTAGTACTCCAATTGATTTTTAAAAGTTTTCTGGTTACAAGAAAATGTTTCAGGGTTATTTCAGGAGTAGGGTCACAAGTAGGTGCCAACCTTTCTTATTGGTGCTTTATATTCAGTCACTGAAATGGCTAACTACCTAAGTCACTTTTTACAAGCATGTTTAATTTCTAATTTTTAATTACTTTGTTTCAAATATAAAATTTGTCTCTCTGTTTTTTGCTTTTGGATTACTCCTATAAACCAACCCCTTCAGTTCTTTTCACATATTGCTGAGCACAGCTAAAAAAATCACAAAGCCGTGATGATTAAGTCCACTGTAAGTATATGTTAGGTAATCTTGACTGGTTGTCACTGCAACAAGGCAGACCTTTTACAACTTACTAATCAAGTTGCTATCCCACTCACTGAAGCTATTCCAAGCTTTATCATCCCCTGCCCCAAACCTTCCACAGAATTCTCTTCTCCTACCTTCTCAACTAAGAACCTCATTGCGTATTTCACCAAAAAAAATTCAAACCATTTGATGAAAAGGCCCTTCTCTCCCTTCATCTCCCATCATTCAGTCACTTTCCCCAGTATCTCTTCCTTCACCCTTGTCTTACATGAAGAGATAAATATTTTTCTTATCAAGGTAAGACCCTATACCTGCACTCTTGATCCTATCCTCTCCCAGATACTCCATCAGATTGCCCCCACTATCTTCCCTCTTTTCTGTCCCCCTGTGTCCTGGATCCTTCCCTGCTTGGGAAGACAGCTAAGAGACTCAATGGATAAAGTTCTGTACCTAGAGTTAGGAAGACCTGAGTTTAAATCTAGCCACAGACACTTGTCAGCTGCATGACCCTTGGCAAGTCAATCTCAATTTGCCTCATTTTCCTTATCTGCCAAATAGGGTAAATAACACTTCCATTGCAGGATTATTATAGGGATCAAATGAGATAATACTTGTAAAGCATTTAGCACAGTGCCTGGCACATAGTGAGTGCTATATAAATGCTTATTTCTTTTTCTTCCCCCCTGCTGCCTACAAATACTTGCACCTCTCCTCCATCTCAAAAAAAGAAAAAGCTTCACTTTATAATGCTCACTAGTTTTCTTCTGTCTTTCCCCTTCTGAACTAAAGGCCTTGAGAAAGTAATCTGAACACTAACTAGGTTCCTCCACTTCTCTTATTAGCTTCTAACCCCCCTGGCTTCTGACAACCTCTGAACTGCTCTCTCCAAAGTTACCAAAACTCTCTTGATTGCTGAGCCTGATGACTTTTTCTCAGTTCTCATCCTTATTGACTTCTCTGCAACCTTCTATACTGTCAAACTACCCTCTTCTCTTAGATAGTCTCTTGCTGGATTTTCATGTTACTGCTCTCTTCGTTCTCCTACCTGTCTGGCTGCTTCTTTTCAAACTTCTTTTCTAGATCTTAATCCAGGTCATACCCAATAAAGGTGAGTTTCCTCAAACTGTCCCAGACCCTTTCTCTTTTCCCTCTATGCTCTCATTTGATGAGTTCATGAGTTCCCATGGGTTTAGTTATCTCTGTGCAGATGATTCCTGGATCTATTTATTTAGCCCCAACCTCTCTCCTGAGCAACAGTCATACATTACCATCTGCCTCTAGTACATCTATAAACTAAATGTCCCATAGGCATCTATCTCAAACTCTATATATCCAATGCAGAACTCATCTTCACTGAGCCTGCCCCCAGTTTACCCCAGATTTGCTGGTTTTTCATACATGTCATGCACACTAACCATGACTGTCTATTCTGAGTTCTTATCTTTCCTCATTTATAATTTCAGTTGATTATCTCAGGAGTTCCCATGAGTTCAATTATCATCTATGCAGATGATACCCAGATGTATCCATCCATAACCTCTGTCCTGAGCAATAGACATGTCACCATCTGCCTTTAATTAAGCATTTATTGTTTGTGATGATAATAGATACGAAATGTCTCAGATGCATTCAAGAAGAAGGTAGGCTAGAAATGGAAAATGTCATATTGTTCAAAGAGTTTTAGAGCTTAGAGGAAACTTTGTGGTTTTAAAAATGTTTTATTGATATTCTTTATATTACTATAGCCTTCCATTGACTCCTCTCATCCTCAGAGAATCTTCTCTTCTAACAAAGAAGTATTATTAAATAAAACAAATCAACAGTGACAGTGTCTGACATACAACTCATTCTGGACCTTTAGCCGACCACCTCTGTACCAAGATGAAGGAAGTAAATAGAAGAAAATTTAGAGATTTTCTAATCTGATCCCTTCATTGTATACCTAAGGAAACTGAGTCCTTCAAAGATTAAGTGTCTTACAGAAGAAAGCAGCATAAGTGCACAATATTAGAAAAACACATTATTACATTTTAGTAACATAGTTGAGTCTAGTACTTACCCTGATGCTGTCTAATATCCATCATATGATATTTCCCTAATATGGTCCACTAAAAAAAATAAGCAGGAAGGTGTGAATCTAAAACCAATCTTCATATTAAGTTTTTGGAAATAAATAGGTTAAGGAAAAGGATGGGAGAAGATGAATATAATTTTTTAGAGAAAAATCTTTCCAGAAAAAAGTATATGTAATATTTTACTTTTTAAAAGTAAACTTTAAGACTTACTGAATTTATAATATAGGACATAGATTATACGGAATTTTCAACCTGGAAAATAATGACACCATCTATTACTGAAGTGTGACATTGTAGCCTTAAATTAATCCTTTCCCCAGAGAAAGTATCACTAGCTTCTCAGGCTGATGAGTTAGCCACCTAAACAGCATAGAAATTCTGATTTCTATGGCCAAAATGACAAATTGGAAATTAAGAGGACCCTAGATGAGAAAGTTCTACAAAATTTAAAGTGTTAGTAGAAGTATGCCATTAAAACAAGTCACAGAATGTTAGAGCTTTGAGGGATTTTAAAGACCACCCAATCTACTCCCTTCATTTTACATATTAGAAAACGAGAGCTTAAATGACTTAGCGAGGATTGGATGACTAATAGTTAAGTAATACAGCCAGGTCTTGAACCCTGGTGGTTGTCATTTTTTAAAAAATAAAACTTTATTGATGTATTTTGTTTTTACATCACCTGTATTTTCCATTATTTCCTTCTGTTTCCTTCCCACCTCCTCCCATGTGGCCATTCCTTGTAAGAGTGAAAAAGAGAGGAGAAACATTGAGCGAAACTAACTAGTACACTGAAAAAGTCTGGCACATCATTTCAGTTTGCGACATTCATGGCCCCCTCATCAGAGAATTAAGAGAAGTGTCACTTCATGTCTCTTTTGGAGGGTTTAGTTTGGTCATTATAATTTCTCAACATTCAGTTTAGGTTGGTTTATATTGTTTTCCTGATTTTGTCAACCTCACTTTGTAGCAGTTTGTGTAAGTCTTCCCATGGTTTTTGTAGTCATTTCTTATAGCATGGTAATTTTCCACTGCATTCGTATACTGTAACTTTTTTAGTCATTCCTTTTTCGGTAGAATCATGTTTTTTTAATTCCCAACTCTAGTGTTCTTACACACTCCTCAGCATTACCTGTAGTGGAGAGGGTACTTACTGGACTTGGAAGTTAGAAATCTCTGGGCTTAATTAAATACTGTCTCAGATTCTTATTACTTAACCTCTCATTTTCAGTTTCCTCATAAGTTAAATTGGTTGATAATAGCACCTACTGCACAGGTTTATTATGAAAAGCAAATGAGATCTTGTTATGTAAATGTTATGGAAAGCATTTTGTAAACCTTAAAATACTATCTAAATGTGAGCCATCATTATTATTGTCATCTATCACAATCACAAAAGGTATAGCCACTGTTCTTTGCAGGTGTGTTCAAATCAGTCCACTTGGGAATTTGTTTTTCTGAAATAAAATTTTATTTTTCAAATTATTAATTGTTAAATTATTTAATTGTGTCATAGTCATTGAGAAAATATAATTTATTTTGCCCCAGCTTTGAAATATACTTGTTTCATAAAGTCAGAAATACAAGTATTTTACAGTAGTTGTAATTTTAGTTATCTTAAATGCATAGTCTCTGTTGATCTTTTTCTCACACTAATGACTACAGATATTTTGGCCTACATATTGCAAAAGCTACACTTTTCCATTTTTACATAATATAATTTTGTATTGCTACCAATATTTTATTGTTATGCCAATTGGTTATTCTGTACACCATTAGCTTTTGAATGTTATTACTACTAAATATTTTGCCCTCATCTATTTAGATGCAAATGTTGATTTTTAAAATCAACATTTGCATTGAAAAACTAATATTCTTACACTTGGAAAGGTGAAATTGCTAGGATTACAATTTTAGTTTTAATATTCTTGACAAAACTCAACTTTAAAAATTATTATCTTATAGCTTGAGTGTTAATGATTTTATCTATTTAAATTTATCTACTAAAATTGACTATTTATACTAATATATTGTTTTTCACTTTAAGCAGTTCACTAAATCTACCGTTATTTTAATATGATGAAGTTTAAAGTTATTTTGTATTTATGACTTTTGTTCTCTAAGATATTCGTCTAATATAGTTCCATTTTTTGAAGTAGTTTAGCATTTTATAACTACATATCTTTGAGACAATTTTGCTTTTAATATGTGTGGGAGAATGAAAATACAATTTAAAATTTTGGTACAGGCTTTGTACAAAAAACATCTGGAGGTGCAGCCTGACCTAGTGGATAAAGAACCAGACTTTGGACCTGGGTTCACTTCCCACTTCTGATACATTGTGGCTTTGTGACACAGAGAAATTCACACAGGTTCTGAGTACCCCAGGCAATTCTTAAGATTATGAACTGCAACTAAAGAGCAAGGACTGATACACCTTGGTTGTGGAGGTTCCTCTCTAAGAGGGCTTTATACCAGTGAGATTACAGATCTGGACCATTCCAGAAAAGATAAAGAAAATGTGTCTAATGTGTTTAGTTTCTAAATTGACATTTAAATGTTCATTTTTTGCCTATCCTCCTATAGAGAAGATGGTGAATTAGAAGATGGTGAAATAGAAGATGCTGGATTTGAGGAAACACAAGAGCAACCAGAAACAAAAGGGAATGACAAACAGAAAAGTGAGAGAGCCCACAGAAAATCAAGAAAGAAACGCAAGAAAGAAAAAGAAAAGAAAAAATCTAAAAGGAGAAGACGTGAGAAACACAAGGTTAGGACTAAGTTACTTTTTTTAATAACTGTAAATGTTAAGCAACTTGCCCAGGGTCACACAACTAAAAGTGCTTGAGGCCAGATTGAAGCTCAAGTCTTCCTGATTCCGGGTCTAGTTCTCTCTCCACTGAATCACCTGGATAGCCTTCTAGTACAACATGATAATGATGACAGCTAACATTTTTATATAGTGCTTACTGTGTGCCAGGGTTAAGTGCAGTGGATTGAGTCCCAGCCCTGGAGTCAGAAAGACTCATCTTCGTGAGTTCAGATCTAGGCTCAGAAAGTTTTAGTTGTGTGACTGTTGGCAAATCACTTAGCCCTGTTTGCCTTAGTTTCCTCATCTGTAAAATGATAAAGGAAATGGCAAACCACTCTAGTATCTTTGCCAAAAAAACCCTAAATGGGGTCAGGGTTAGATACAACTGAAAATGACTGAACAACAACAAACAGAAATCTCGTTTGATCTTCAGAACCGTGCTGGGAATTATGTGTTACTATTATCCTCATTTTATTGGAGGAGGATATTGAATTAAACAGCTTAAGTGATTTGTGCAGGGTCATACAATTAGTAAATGTCTAAGGCTGAATTTGGACTTGGGTCTTCCTATCTCCAAGCCCAATGCTACACTCATTGTACCACCTTGCTTCCAAGATTTAGGGTAAGATAGAGTAAGTATGGCTGAACAAGAGTTTGAAAAAGATCGAGGAGTTTTGATGGACTGCAAACTCAAATGAATTAGCAATGCATGAAAAAGATCATGTTATCTTGGGCTACATTAAGAGAGGCATAGCTTTTAGGAATAAAGAGGTAACAGTCCCTCTCAACTATGTACCTGTCATACCACATCTAGAGTGTTGTGTTCAGTTCTGGGTCATTGATAAGCTGGAGGTAGTTGTCCAAAGAAGGGCAAGCAGTGTGGTGAAAGTCCTTGGGTATGTCATTTAAGTTTGATTAAAAGAATTGGAGATGGTTAATCTGGAAAAAAGAAGATTCGGGACATGATTGTGTGTTGTAAGTTTTCAAAGGACTGTTATGTCTAAGAGGTATTAGACTTGGTCTTTTTGGCTCCAAAGGGCACAACCAGGATTAATACATACAAATTTCAAAGAGGAAAATTTAGGCTCAATGTTAGAAAAAATTTCCTAACAATTAGAGCTGTCCAGAAGTGGAATAGGATGCTTGAAATAGTGATGGATTCTCCTTCCATAGAAGTTTTCAAGCAAAGGATGGGTGACCAATTTGGGGGGTATATTATATATAGGATTCCTTTGGGTATGGTTAGTACTAGAAGGCTAGTTGCAACTAGAAGGTCCCTTGCAACTCTTAAATTTTGTAATTCTGTAATGCACTACAAATTTTCTAACTTCAACTGGATCCTTGCTGCAGCAAGACTATTCTTTTAGTTCTTCCTAATTGATTCCTCAATCCCATACCCCACAGAGACTTTTTCTTCTCTCAAGTCTTTCACACCATCCATTACCCCTCCACATTCTGGGTTGAGGACCTCTTCTCATACTTTTTGGAGTAAAAGAGAATATTTGTAGCAAACTCTCTCTTCTTCCCTTTTATTTATCTCATTGTTCCTTGGCATAATCCTTCATTTTTCTCCCTCCTTTACTCCAGTCTCTGATGAAGAAATGGACTTTCTCACCAAGGCCAGCCCCTCAGCACCAAGACCAATGTTGGCCCTTGATCTCATCAAGGCCTGCCGATAGTACAGATTTTTCCCTCCCCATTTATAATCCTTCCCTATTTATTGGTTTCATTCCTTGCTGTCTTCAAACATGCCCAAATCCAAACCATCACTAGTCCTTATTAACTCCTCAACTTGTTGTCCTTTGTCTGTCTTCTTGTTTTCAGACTCCTAGAAATAGTTGCTATACTAAGTACCTCATTTCTTCTATTCACATCTGTACCCTTTGCATTCAGGATTGACCTTATCAATTAACTGAAATTACTTTCTCCAAGTTTTAGATATAATGGTCTTTTCCCAGTCTTCATCCTTCTTGAAATCTCTGCAGTATTTGATACTATTGACCCCTTGTATTCTCAGGATTTTTCTGATTCTCTCTTTGTTTTTCCTCCTACCTGTTGACTGCTCCTTTTCAGTGTTCTTTGCTGGATCATCACCCATACTCCAACCTCTTAAATTACTTTGTTCTTGGCCCTCTTCTTTTTTCTTTCTGCACTCTCTCAGTTAGTGATCCCATACATTTAATTGTCATCTCTCTCTGTGTGACTCCTAGATCTTTAAATCTGTTTTCTTTTCTCAGCACCATTACTGAACACAAATTAACTATGGGACATTTCAAATTTGATGTTCTGTAGGCATCTCAAACTAAGAATATCCAAAATAGAATTCATTATTTCCCCAACTCACTTCTCCCAACTTCCTATTACTGGTGAAGGCAATTCTATCCTTCCTTCCCTCCAGTCACTAAGTCTTACAACCTTGGGATCATCCTCAATTCCTCACTTACCCCTACGTAACCAATTGCTAAATCTTATCTTTTCTACCTAAATATCTCGCTAACATTTGTCCAGACACACAGCTACTACCCTAATTCAGAGTCTCATCAATCTCATGTTTGGGCTATTGTTATAACCCTCTCTTTGATTTCTCTGCCTCAAGTCTCTCCCCATTGCATTCTCATTCTTCATATGGCTGCCAAAGTGATTTTTCTAAAATCTAGATCTGACCATGTCAGGCTTCTAACTTCTAACTCTGGTGACTTGCTTTTGCCTCTTGGAGCAAATATAAAACCCTCCTTCTGGCATTTAAATTTCTTCACAGCTTGACCTCATCCTACCTTTCCAGTCTTATATATTGCAAACCTACTTATACACGTGATGATCCTGCCAAACTGGTCTTCTTATGTTCCTTGTAATCAACACTCTATCTTCTGGCTTCATGCCTTTGACTTGGGAGTCCTTTCTCACCTCTTCCTCTTAGACACCTTTGTTTTCTTCAAGAAAACTTCACCTCAAATAGTACCTTTTTTGAGAAGGTTACCTGATCCCCCCAAAACAAAATAGCATCTATTTTGTGTAAATGTACACACAGGTATATACAGGCCCATGCTGTATGCCTGTATAGAATGTAAGCTTCTTGAGGATAGGAAATGTTTACTTTTATTTTTGTGCTTTCAGAGCATAGCACAGTGCCTGGCATGTATTAATGCTTAATAATTCCTTGTTGATTGATCATGGAGCTATAAATTGATCTAGACTTTCTGGATGTCAGTTTGGAATTACTTAAGAATTGATGAATTGTCTATATCCTTTGACTTAGACTAGACTTTTGTGTCAAAGACATCAGAGACAGAGGAAAAGACCCAATATTTATTAATAGGAGCATATAAGCCCTTTTAGTGGTACCAAAACAATTTAAACAAAGTTGGTACCCATCAATTGGGAAATAGCTAAAAAAAAAAACAAAACTGTAGTAATAAGAATGTTGTTAAATATTGCTCTTCAGTAAGAAACAAGTAGTATGAGAATCTTTGAGAGACTGTAGGCAAGACATATACAAGATGAGTTGTAAATGAATTATGTTCTATATTGATGAATGATAACAGAAAATAAGTTTGTCCTATAGAGTGTATTGTGAAATTTTGCTAATATTAATGAAATTTCAATATTAAAGTCAGTTTTATATTTAATCACAGTTAGTTTTTCTTTTGACAATTGAAATTGTCAAATGGGAGGATTTACCCAGGACTTTGTATATTTTCTTAGCTATTTCATTTTTTAGATATTTGGAACAAAATTTTAATGTCAGAATTTAGGTTCTTACTCATTAGCAAACACAGACAATAACATCCTTAGGTTATAAATATCTTATCTAAATCATGAGGTCACCATTCTTTTTTTATTTTGTTTCATTTTTTTTTATGAAGAGTTACCTTTTCTTTTTCCAAAGCCTTGATTACTTAGGGGGATGTAGGAGATAGGGGTGTGAAAAAGAAAGGTGCTTATTTTGTAAAGCTCTTAAACAGAGAGAAGACATTATATTTTTCCCTCCTGGGAATCCTGGAAAAACTGCAAGGGATATTAATTATAGCCAAATGATAGCAGATGCTAGCTTGGGAATCTATCTGGTAAATCCTAGACCTTTTTCTATGATAGTACCCAATCTGTTAATCAGATAACTTGGACGTAGATAGATTTGTCTTATAGCTATCAGTTAATTTTTCTTCATTGTTAGAATGCTAAGAGTATGCTTCTTTGAACAATAAATTTATACTTTATCACATATTTGTTTTTTTACTTTTTTTCAGCATAATTCTCCCTCTAGTGATGATAGTTCAGACTACAGCCTCGATTCTGACATTGAACATACCGAAAGGTCCCATAAAAAAGGATCTAGTTCCTACAGGGATTATGACTCACCATTTCTTCAGGTACTGTTATTCTTTTAAATTAATCTCATTCTTTTTCTTCCTAGTATATTAATAAAATATCATATGAAATACTTGTACATTAAATTTCAGTCCTACAACAAACTCCATACAATAATCTCACTTATCCAGAATTTTCAAGATAAGTTATTCTTCATAATTTAATTTTTCAAATAATTGAAATGTTCTCCTTTAAGCACAAATTTTTTTAAAAAAATTGAAAGTAAATCTTTTAAAAATCAAATTTATGTTTCTTGTCATAAACAGAATACATGGATCATAATACAAACTTTTCTTCACAACTTAATGTTTTCATTACGAACATCAATTACCTTGCCATGCTGTATAATACTCTCTACAGGGGTCATTGCTTTTTCCCATGCTAAATGCCCTTGAGCCGTCATATTTTTTAAAATCATTTTTAAGTTTCTTTCTTGTTATTGTTCAGTTCTTGCTGCTGTAAATGTTCCTCTGTCTTTTTGTTCCTTAATTGTATAGGTGCTCTTCTTTCCTCTTAATGATTTGATGCCTTTGATAGGCTAGGAAACCAGGCGATGCACTGATTAGAATTATGTACAAAATAAGAGTAAATCATATGAGAAGGCTGTTGCTAAAGTGTGATGGAAAAGACACTGTGACAGCTTTATTAATGACATAGTTTATGGTTATTTTCTGGTTTTCAAATATGTTCTTGGTAGATGATTTTGCTGGAAATAAATGAGATGTTAATGTAATTTATCCCTATTTAATTTGTGATGTATACTATTACCTAAGTTGGTGGGTTTTTTTGAAGACATTTTTTCCACAGAGACGGAAGCTAAGAAAGAGAGAGAGGGTGATGAGTAAGACACAGAGAGATGTTTTTTATAAATTATTATATATTTTATGTTATTTATAATATATATAATGCATAATTATATATATTATATATATAAATTATTATAAATTATAGATTGTTTTTTATAAAGTTGAGGTAGAACTTTTGTCACACAGGTTACAAGGAAATACTTTTATTTTTTCATCTTCGCTGACGGATTGTATAATAAGACTCTTTGCTTTAACATGTTTTCATTAATCAGTGTTCTACTATGTCAATAATCAAAATAATTTTACCAGAATTATTCTTTTGGACCAACACTACTTTAAATTGTACTCATAAGTAGTTTTCAGAGGAGTAATCTTAAAAGAAACATCAAAAGTTGTTCTTGATCTATATAATTACTCTCAAGCAAACTCTGTACCATGCATTTTTGCCTCGGAAATAATGATAATACTGCTTTCTTTCTTGATCATGAACATTTTCATTCTAGAAGTACACTTGACTTACAGTAATTCCATTGCACTTTTTGTCATCTTTTACCTCTCTTAGCAGAATCCTGTCTACTTGTCATGGGGTATTTATAGAAATTAAGTATGCATATATACCGTTTTTGGAGCCTATATTAGAATGTCACATGAAAAAAGCCCCAAGCATAACTGCAACAGAACACTGACTCCCCAATTAATTCTTTTTAAAATAAATTTTTGTTGATATTTTCTACTCCTTACGTCACCATGGTATCCCGTGTGTCCCTCCCTTTCCAGAGAGTCATCCTACATGACCAATAGTATGCTGGGGAGAGAAAAAAGGTCCCTCCATTGTTCAATGAATTGAAAAACACATGCAGTCCACCTATAGATCCCCCATCTCCATAAAAGATTAGGTTGGAACTGTGTGTCTTCTTTTGGGTTCTGCTTGATCTTTATAATTTCGTCATTCGTTTGGGTTGTTTTTATTATTTCCGTTTATAATGTCCTTGCTCTATATACTGTTTGCTTAATTCAGTTTGTTTCACTCTGCACCAGTTCATATGTTTTCATCGCACTCATTATTTCTTACAGAACAGCAATATCCCATTAATTTAACTATATAACTTGTTTAGCCCTTCCCCAATTGATGGGCATCTGCTTTGTTTCCAATTTTTAGCTAGCACAAAAAGAGCTACTATCAATATTTTGGAGCGTATGAAGTTGCTGTTTTCTTTCATATCAGTGGCTTCCTTGGGCTATGTGTTCAGTAATGGAGTCCCTGGCTCAAGCAGTATGGACATTTTAGTCATTTTATTTGCGTAATTCCAAATTGTTTTACAAAATGGTCATACCATTTCATAGCTCCACCAGCAGTGTGTTCACATGCCCGTTTTCCCCACAACTTCTCCAACGCTCACGTGTTGATATTTTTGTCAGTTTACAGGGTATGAGATGAAACCTCAGGGTTGTTTTGATGAGTTTTCCCTTGTTAGTAAGACTTTGGAGCATTTTGTTCAGACAATTATGAATACTTTGCAGTTTTTTTGAGAATTGTTTCCTCATATCTTATGAGCATTTATCTATTGGGGAAAAGCTGTTAGTCATATTTATTTGCCTTTTACTTTATTCATTATATATCTTGGCTCACAAACCTTTATCAGAAATTTTATACAAAGATTTTTCCCCCATTTAGCCATTTCCTTTCTGATGCTAGATATAGTAATGTTGTCTGTGCAGAAACTTTTTGGTTTTAAGTTCCCTTTTCTGATGTAAACACAGTATTTTGCACCCCCTTCCAGAAAGGATTTCTCTCACTCTCATCATCATCTGTTTTCTCTTTCTGTTTACACTAGACCCTCTTTTCTAATTCACAACTCCTATAATTATCTGGTCTCTCTCTTTTCTTTCTATTCATCTTATAATCAGAATTACCAAATTACTCATTCTAGGCTCTCCCTTGTGGACTTTTTCTCCCAGTCTTGGAGAGCTTGCCCCAGGGTTCCCCTTTTCCATTTTTCCTCCTTTCTCTAACAGTAACAATTACTGCAGATATCAGAGAGGAAGAGGACAAGTCCATCCACCCACTTGAATATGCAACTTACCATTAAGCTATATACACTGTCTTGTTGACATTTTTTCCTACATTTGCCTGGAAATCTCCCTGTTTCCATGTTCTTCCACTCTTCCAGGTAACAAAGATTCTAATTCCCTCCTTCCTGGGACAAGTAGACTTTCGAAGCACCAAACCCTCAGGCCTCATCCCATGTAAAGTCCTCATTTCCCTTCTCCAGCCATCTCTCTTCACTGATAGGAGCATTAAACATTGGAATCCCCTTCCACCTCCAAAATAAGGCCTTTTCCTTCCCCCCTATATTTTTCAATCTTTCCTTCCTCTTCCTCACCCACTGCCCTATAGACTCTTCGCTTTTTGGGACCACAAGGTTACCTTCCCCTCATTGTGAGCCTTTGCTTTGACCCCTGAGCATAATTTACTCCTCTCTATCCTCCTCCTCCCCTCCCTACCTTTCATGTACCTTCCCATGGTGTAATGTAGTCCCACAAGTGAAGCATTCATCTGCAGTTAGGATGTAGGTAAGTTCTGTCCTTAATGGTCCCTGTCTGCCTCTTTACAATTACCTCTACCACATTTCCACCTTCATCTTTATTTCTTCATGTACATTTAGAAAGAATACTCTTACTGGTCTTTGTTGTTACTCCATTGCTGTTACTATCATTGCCAGTTATATTTATTCATTCCTGAATTTCTGTTGTTTGGTGTTTGAAATACAAATAGTCTCTTCACTTCTTGCTTTCTTTCTAAAAATGTTTTAAACTCTTCTTTGTTATTGGACATCTAACTTAAGTCATGAAGTTTAATCTCAGATTTCCAAGGTAGGCTGCAATGTGAGTTCCATTGCTTTCAGAATACATTATTCCATTCCCTCCTTATTTTTTGTGTGCATTAGTCTTACATTATTTGAACGTCCTTTTTCTTTGTATTTGGATGGCTTTATCCTGATGGCATGTAGAACCTGATGTTTCTAACTTGGGTTGCTAAATTTAATCATTATTGATTTTGGAGTTCCCCACCTTGCATTTCTTTCTTGAGGTGATTTGTGAATTCTTTCAATTGGAATTTTATTTTCTATGTTTAGAAGTTCTGGGCAATTTTCTGTTGTTGTTTTCTTCATTAAAAATAAGGATTTTTGTCTTGTATTCTTCTGGGAGATATAGAATCCTTAGGTTGTCTTTAAGATCAATATGCTTTCTTCTGTGTTGTGAGCATGTTTTCTTTTAATATTCTTGTATTTTGCTTCTCTTCTTCTGGGTTGTCCTTCACTTCTGTGTATTTGCATTCCCAAGCTATTGTTCTCTCTTTTGTTTCTTTGCTGAGACTTGGTATTTCAGATTTCAACTTTTTCTATTCTTTTCATTATTTTTGCTGTGAAATTCAGCACTTAAAATTCTCATTTCTCTTTTAAACCACTCAGGAATGGTATATTGTGGTTCCATGTTCTCCTCAAATTCTACAAGGTTTTCTATCTTATCAAATGTGGGATCATTTTCCTTTATCAGTATTTATTCATAGATAGCTGAATTTGTTTACTAGATCTGAAGGCCATATTTCTTTCTGTTAACTGTTTTTCCTGTCAATTTATCTGCTTATGTTCAAGGTCTTTGAGATATCTGCTTCCTGAAATGTTATTTCATTCTTTTTCTATATTTTCCTTATTATTCACTTCCTGACTCTCTCCCCTCCTCTAACTATAGTTTCCTTCAGGATTGAATCTCAGAAGTTTCTTAGCCTCCTTCCCTGCTGTGCAGTTCACAGCTCAGTAGCCTAAATCTCTGGGATGGTCAGAACTGGCCCTAGCTAGGTCATGTGCATTTTTCCTTCAGGTGTGATAGAATGGTGCACAACCACCCTCTACACAGACACACACACACACGGCAGACTTTTTGCTCCTTTCCTGAAGGGTTGTGGCCATGCTGGCCGTCAAATCTCAAGCAAAACCCCCTCAGCTTACAGCTAGGGTCTCCATGACACTAGAAAGAGGAGGGGAGGCAGCAGAATGAAAATGTTTTGATGTAAGCTTGTGTCATGTTCTTGGGTGTACTCATACAGCATTGCTGATTGTAAGGTAAGAGGTCAGAGAGGGGTATGAAATGAGCTCAGAATCAGTGAGCCTCAGTTCCTGGGTTTTCAGGTTGTTAGGTTTGTCTTTTTACCTTGTTGCAGCAGTATTCATTAGTTTTGTGTGACATGAGGGCATTCACAGTGTAAAGTGTGTTCAGAACCAAGGCTTCAGTGAAGTGGCAAGATGCAATATGGGCAAGCACTTCCAGAAACACTTTGGATTCACTCTGTATTTGATTTTTAATTAATTTTTGTTTGTTGCGCATTCAGAAACTTTTTACTGCTGCCAAATTTTTTGCGACCCCACGGGGTCAGGACTCACTGCTTAAGAAGTGCTGACCTAGAACATGGAGACAGGTGAAATTAATGATATGGGTTATATGTGTGCAGTCATGTAAAATATATTTCCATGTTATTCATGTTGTAAAAGAAGAAACTGATCATGAGGAAAAACTATAAAAAAATAAAGTGAAAACAGTATGCTTCATTCTGCTTTCAAACTCTGTCGGTTCTTTCTCTGGATATGAATAGCATTTCCTTATGAGTCCTTTGTAATTGTCTCAGATCATTGTATTGTTAAGAATAGCTAAGTAATTTATCATTGATCATCATACAGTGTTGCTGTTACTGTGTATAGTGTTCTCCTGGTTCTGCTCACTTCACTTTGTTGATTCATGTAAGTCTTTCCAAGTTTTTCTGAAATCTGCCTGCTCATTATTTCTTATAGCACAATGGTATTCCATTACATTCATATACCATAATTTGTTCAGCCATTCCCAAATTGGCAAACAACATCCCCTCACTGTCTAATGCTTTGCCACCAAAAAAGAGCTGCTATAAATATTTTTGTACAAATTAGGTCCTTCCATCATGTTGTTGGGTTTTTTTGGGTTTTGTTTTTTTTTTTATCTCTTCTGGATACACACCTACTACTGGTATTGCTGAATCATAGGGTATACACAATTTGATCACTGTTGGGCATAGTTCCAAATTGTTCTCCAAAGTGATTGGATCAATTTACAACTCCACCAACAGTGGGTGTCCTAATTTTCTCACATCCCCTTCAACATTTATCATTTTCCTTTTCTTTTATATTAGCCAGTCTGATAAGTGTAAACTTGGTACCTCAGAGTTGTTTTAATTTGTGTTTCTCTAATCAAGTGGTTTAGAACATTTTTTCATATGACTTTGAATAACTTTGATTTCTTCATCTGAAAACTGCCTGCTCATATCCTTTGACCATTTATCAATTGGGAAATAACTTGTATTCTTATCAATCTGACTCAGTTCTGTGTATATTTAAGAAATGAGGCCTTTATCAGAAACATTTACTGTAAAAATTGTTTCCCAACTTTCTGATTTCCTTCTCATCTTGGTTGCATTAGGTTTTTTGTTTTGTTTTTTTTTGTGTGTGTAAAACCTTTTTCATTTAATATAATCAATATTATCCATTTTACATTTTGTAATACCCTTTTTCTCTTGTTTGATCATAAATTCTTACCTTCTCCTTAGATCTGACAAGCAGACTATTCTGTGCTCTCTTAATTTGCTTATGGTATCACCTTTTATGTCTCAGTCATGTTCTCATTTTGACCTTATCTTTGTATACAGTGTAAGATGTTGGCCTATACCTAGTTTCTCCTGTGCTCTTTTCCAGTTTTCCTAGCAGTTTTTGTCAGATATTGAGTTCCTGTCCCAAAAACTGCAGCCTTCAGGTTTATCAAAACATTAGATTACTATGGTCATTTGCTACTTAAAAAAACTCTTTTATGGATAATTTTTTTTCTATACTTAACTCTGTGTAGGGAATCTCCAAGCATATCAAACCATCAATATAGATCAACAAATTGCCTCCAGCTTATAGTTCAGACCACTGAAAGGTTAAGTCACTCCCTTGGTGTCTACTCGGGAATATGTTTCAGAGGCCAGGAGTTGAATCTAGGTCTTCTAGACTCATACAAGACTGGCCCTTTATCCACCAAACCACACTGCCTTTCACAAATGTTTTACATAGCTAAGGAAATCATATTGAAGCATAATTTCATCTGTAGATTCTTATTTGACTCAAATCATACATTGAAAATTCATTATATTGAAGTTATCTTTTACTACAAACATTTTCTCAATCTACTTAATATCATTTATACAGGATTTTTACAAGATTGCCCTACTTTCATTCCTCATTCTTTCATTTAACTTTTTTCATATAGCTTATGAAATTGAATTTTCATTCACAGCTGTTCCACTCTCTCTGATTATAGTAATTTCTGTATCTCATATCACCTGATGAGGTTTCCATTTTGTACACAAACAGTCCTTCATCACTGTGTTCAAATTATTCTGCTAACTGCCTGTAATGTTAATTATGTTAATGAGTTAAAGCTCTTCCCCACTCATTAATGGGCCTGCCCATTAATATATTAATTATTATATATAATATTACATTTTATTACATATAATAATATTAATAACAGAATAATTGTTATTAATATAGAATATTATATAATATTAATATTAGTTATATATAATAATATGCATTATACAATATATATTAACATCTATATTATATTATTAATATATTATACGTGTACTCTGAGGTGAGGTTTTGTTTTGAGGCTTACTCATTAGAAGTGTTTGTTTGGGCCGATGAAACTCTGGATAGCCACTAAGGAGCCCCCAGCTTTGAAAACCCAGATATTGGTGCTTCTCTCTCTGGTAACTATGTATGTATGTAATGGTCACACAGTTGGATCTGTCTGTTGATCTGTGATGTATGTATTGTTTATGGTCATACAGTTGGAAGCCATGTTTGTTGATCTTTATTTCTCTGTTTATATTTTCTCTGAAATTTAGGGTGCTGACATTTTCCCCTAAACTAAGTAAATGATATATGTGCTTGATTAAAGTGATTGTTGACCCCTCAAAAGTTGCTTTCCTTTTAGAAAAGGCATATCTAAGAATCTGTACAGCAGCTCCTCTTGTGTATACCAGGATTCTTGCTGTAACGCTGCCCTTATTCTCTCCATATTAGTTCTAATTTGAATCACTTTGTGGTTTGTGACCTACTTCAAATTTATTCGCAATTTCTTTCCTTTCTTTTTTTGATTTTCCAGCCTCACTTTCTTCCTTTTTCTTTATATAGCTGTGTCATTGAGAATGAAAAAAAATTAATTATACTTTTTATGCCTTAGTGGTTTCATTTTCATCTTTTTTATATTTATGAAATTTAAAATGGGTCTTTAGGTTCTTCTAGAATCTTCTTCTATGATTTGTGTAATCACTGCTAAAAAAAAAAATAGAATATAAAAGTAGATGTAAATAATTAACTAGCAGCTCTTTCCCTTACTCAGCTGAAGACCTTTCATCCTCTTTATTTCACAGGAGTTTGGTACTATTTTATAAGCACTTAAGTTCTACTTCATCTCACCGAAGTATCATGCTCTCTATCTTAAGATGATTATCTTGTTTGGGTCATAAACAAGCAGCAAGCAACCAGAGTAACTAAAAAGTTTTCTTTTGTTTTTTTTTTTCTTTTAAAGGTATTTGTAGTAGATTTCACTTTCACATTCTGTAATATAGTGAGATAGATCTGAATGTTTGTAAAAGACTACCTGGTACCTTTAAATGTTTTACCCAGGCCAGATTATTTTTCAGTGGTAATCATTAGTAAATAATCTTTCTCCATAAATGAGCCTTATCTAAACATGGAGATATTGATCTTTTATATGTTTATATGCTCTTTCAGAAAGTGTCTATATCTATTTCATCTTCACTTAGCAGGGCTTGAAAAATACATTAGTTGGATCTTCACTGAAGAGTGCTTTTTTTTTTTTTTAGCCTAGTAATAGGTATATGTAAACTAGGTATACTCCAACACACTTGATTATATATTGTGATCCTATATATGCGTAGAGCTAGAACTAATCTTGAAAAAAGTTCCTCTCTGGCATATAATAATCATTTAAATGTAATTGTAGGTGATCTAAGCATAATCATACCCTCAATTTAAATCTACATTCCAGGGGCTTTATAGAAGAAGATTGAGAATGTCATTATGTTAAAACTCACTTTTATATTATACTTTGAGATTTGCAAAGGAATTTATATGTATTATCTCTTTAATTCACAACAGCCATGTGAGGTATAGAGTACCTAGTTTATAGATGAGATAAATTAAATCTTAGTGGTTAATGAATTGTCCAAGGACACACAACTAGTCATGTCAGAGTCAAAATTTAAACCCCGATATTTCTTGACTGCAGCTAGACCCAGATGGGCTCACAAAGAGTTGGATAAACTGAAAACGACTGAACAACGACTACAGGTCTGTCGTTTTTTTCCCACCATGCCATCTGTATATGTGAGAGAGCCACTAGGAAGATTGTTTGTGTTGGGGAGGAAATCTGGAAAAGCAGGAAGGTTAGTATTAGATTTGGAAATGGAGAGAAGAGAAGATAGGAATTTTGGGTAAATAGGAAGGAAGCCTTCCAATGGATAGTTAGTTGATAGTAACATATACTTATGATGGACAACTAAGTCTCTGACAAAGAGGTATAAATTTAGTAATATATTCTTAAATTCATAAAGCAATAAAATATATCATTGAACATTAATAGAAAGATTTTTTCTCATGAAAATTTAGGTACTTTTAACATTGAGATCTTCAGACAGACTATAGATCTTCAGATAGACCCAAGTAGTAGGTTATAGTTTATCCCTGTTAAGCATTTTCGTTAGAAGTAAAACCTCATAAATTCATGACTCAATTTCTTTTTTTTCTGCATAGATTATTTTGTTTGATCCTCACAATAATCCTGTAAATTAGCTACTATTATCAGCATTTTACAGATTAGGAAACTGAGGCCAAGAGCAATTTACTGAGTTGCCTAGGGTTCATCCATAAGTATAATATAATAAGTTCATAGTAAGTGTCTGAGGTTGAATTGAACCCATATCAGCTCTGATACTTTACTATATGTGTAATTTAGGGTTAATCTCTTCAGTTCTCTCAGACTCAATTTTCCTTTTTTTAAAAAAAAAAAAGCTTTATTTTTGTTCAACTAAAAATCTGCTTCCCTTTCTCTTTCACCTCTATCTCTGCATTAAAAAAGGAACAAAAATCAAAATCTTTGTAACATATGTATGATCAAGCAAAATAAATTCCCATATTGGCCATGTTCAAAAAATATTTCTCAATCTGTACCCTGAGTTCATCACCTCTTTGTCAAGAGGTGGGTGACTTGTTTCATCATGATTCCTGTAGACTCAACCTTGGTCATTGTGATCAGAATTCTTGAGTCTTTCAGTGTTTTTCTTTATAATAGTGTTATTTTATATATTGTTCTCATAATTCTGCACACTTTGCTCAGCATGACATCAGTCTTCCTAGGCTTCTCTGAAACCTTCCCCTTCATCATATTTTAGAGCACAATAGTATTCCATCATACTGACTTACTATGATTTGTTCAGCCAGACCCCAAGTAATGGGCATTGTCTTAGTTTCTAGTTCTTCTCCCCCACACGCGCACACACGCGCTCACACACACACACACACGCAGAGTTGTTACAAATATTTTTATACACATAGTTGGGGCAGCTCAGTGGCATAGTGGATAGAATGTTATACCTATAGTCAGGAAGACTTATCTTCCTGTATTCAAATATGGCCTTAGACACTAACTGTGTGACCCTCAGCAAGTCACTTAATCCTGTTTAACTCAGTTTCCTCACATGTAAAATGACCTACAAATGGAAATGTGGCAAACTACTCCAGTATCTTAGCCTAGAAAAACCTAAATGCGATCATGAAGGGTCAGACATGATGAACCAAACATGTGGTTCCTTTTCCTGTTTCTGGTCTCTTTGGAATATAAACCCAGTAGTGATTGTCTCTGAGCCATGACCCAATTTCTTAAAGTGTTACTGAAACTCAGAGTTGGAAAGGACCTCTAAGAGAGCATATGGTTCATCTTCTGTCTGAACAAGAATCTATTCAACAACATAAATAACAAATGATTTATTTTCAATCAGAATATCTTCAACCTTTGATTAAAGACTTTCAGTGACATTCCTCCAGCAAACACTACTACTTCCTGAGGCAGCCCATTTCAATTTTTTAATAGCTCTAATTCTAAGGAAATTTCTCTTTACATCACACCCAAATCTGTCTCTTTGTAACTTCCACTCATTGCTCTAAATTCTGTCATTTGGGCCAAGCAAAATAAATCTAATCCATTTTCCATGTAATAGTTCTTCAGATACTTGAACAGTTGTCATATTCCCTTCCTCCCCCAAGTAGTGTCTACTGTAGGAGAAATGTACTCATTTCTTTCATTTTCTTTTCATTTGGCATGATCTGTAGGCCTTGCCATATCCTTGTTCCTCTCTTCTGAATACTTTATGATTTATCAGTCTCTTCCCTACATACAGTGCCCAGAACTGAACATAGTACAGCTGGAAAATAACTTCTTTAATCCTAGTCACTTTGCCTCTCTTAATGTAACCTAAGATCATATGAAAATTTTTGGCTGCCATGTTACTCTGTTGACTCGTATTGGGCATGCAGCCCACCAACACATTCAGATCTTTTTCAGAAAAACTGTTATCTAACAACGTGTCTTCTACTTTGTACATGTATGTGAGAGGTTGATGTTTTTTAAATGTAAGTGTACTGTATATTTATTACTGTTAAATTTCAGCTTACAAGATTTTCCCCAATGTTCTAGTCTGTAGTCTTTTAGCTATCTACACATTGGATGTGCATATTGTTTATACTTTTATCCCAGTAATTAACAAAGCTGTTGGTTAGCATATGGCCCTGAAGCTATTGACTGGAGACTTCTTTTGAAATTGATACCAAACCTTTAATGTTTACTCATTTCATCTAGCCATTCAGCAAGTTTTGAAGCTTCCTAACTAAACAGTTTTTGACCCTACAATTTTCCAATTTTCTGTAAGAATAGCATTAAGGATTTTGTTGGATACTTTGCTAAATTCTTTGTAAACAATCTACAGCAGTCCCTTCCTTTGACTTGTCAGCCTTATAACACTAGCAGAATAGGAAATGAAGTTAGTTTGGTGTGTTTATCTTGACTTTTTTCCTCCTTTTTTAACATACATAAAAAGATTTCTATATATGCTATGTAGGAAAACTATCCCTATAAATACTGTTTTAAAGCAAAGCCATATGCATTTGATTTGGTGTATATGTGCTCATAATAATACTTTATTGATACAGCTTTACCAGAAATGACACATTATCTTCACCCATGGTTGTAAATTTTTAAAATAAATTTTATTAATGTATTTTGTTAAATTTAGTGTCATTTATGGGTTGTTGTTTTTTTTTTTTAACATACTCTAAGACAGAATTTTTGTAATACCAAAACAAGATAGTTAAGATGTAGAGATAGTCCCACATCTCTAATGTTCCTTTTCTTTCTTTTCTAAAATTTTGTCAATTCTATAATTCTTTAACACTGTCTGGTACTTAGTAAGTGCTTAATAAGTGCTTTTTGGTTGGTTGATTGATTCATTTTAAGGTGAGTCACTGATAGTTCCTTCAAGCAATATTTATTTGAAATTGTTTCTTAATCTTTATGAAAAATGAGATTGGGGGCAGCTAGGTGGCACAGTGGATAGAGCTCTGGACCTGGCATCCATAAGACCTGATTTCAAAGCCTGGCTCAGACACTTAATAGCTATATAACCCAGGGCAAGTCACTTAACCTTTGTTTGCCTCAGTTTCCTCAACTGTAAAATGGCAATAATAATAATCCTAGGATTGTTGTGAGCATCAAATGAGATAATGTTTGTAAAGCACAACACAGTACCTATCACATAGTAAGCAACATATAAATGTTAGCTATCATTATCATTATTATGTATTTAATTGACTTTGGTCATTGAGATTTGATTCTATTGTTGTTGTATTCATCCTTCATTGCCGAAGAAGACCATGCCATCAGAGAAATAATGACATGACTTGCACTTGACTTTGTTCTGAGTGAGGGAGGGCTGTGCAGGTCACCAGCCTCACTTCTCCACAGCCATCTGAATCCAGTGACCAGATATTCATCAGGACGACTGGAGATGGCCCAGGGAGACCTTGGTCCCTTTAGGCCAAGGTATTCATTTAACATTTGTGAATTTCTATAAATGCCAGATTTTTCATGTTTTATTCTTGTGCTACTCTGTTCTTTTCTCATTTTGAAAATGTTCATTGTATTATCTCAAAGGATTATGATCCTGTTGATTTTAAGTATTCCTGTGTATGCCATGCAAATGATCAAAGATGAAAAATAGATGCTATAAGAAATCTTATATTTTAATGGTCAGAGACCAGTTGGTTGTTATTTTTTTTACCCGTGGCATCATTGTTGGTGAAGTGAGGGGGTTGGCACTTGATGATCTCTAAAAGCTGTTATAACTTTATAAGCTTTCCGAATAATAATTATTTCATTTATTCTATTTCTGTTCCCAACATCTAACACAGAACTAGCTCATAATAGAGCTTGATTGTTGATGTCTGATTGACTGGTATGTGTATTCTCCTCCGTTGTGACTTTGTAAGGAATACAATTTAGTAATTTGGAATTACTTTTGGGTAGTATGATTGATAAGCAAAAATAAACAGGGCTAGTTAGTACTTATCACCTCTCCTCATCCTCATTGGAAAGGGGAAACAAATTATTAATCTGTGCCATACTTAATTGAAAATTAAAGCTGAAAATGTTTATTGTCCTTTTCATATAGCATGGACATTTATCAGGAAACTACATGATATCACAGAAAGGTCAGCATAATAAAAAATCAAAAAATAAAGATTATGACGAGTATAGTAACTACAGCGATGACAACTTTGATAACTACAATCAGGAAACAGAAGAAGATTTTGCTGATCAACTTAAACAATACAGACAAGCTAAAGAAACCTCAAACCCCGCTTTAGGATCACCATTTCATAAGGAATCAGGGAAAAAACAAGGAATGAAAGGAGTTCAGCCAGGTAAGTATAAGGTTGAAAACAAAATCTGTCAGATGTACTTTTCTATAACAGCATTAAGGAGACAAGTCTTTGGACCTAATCCAAATATGGATTCTAAGGAGAGAGAAATAATGAGACAGTAGTTTGGACTTTTTTTCCAGTTAGGAGATGGCCTAATATAGTTTTTTAATATAGATTATTAAACTTAATGCTATTAGCCTACCTTTTTTCTTACTATATATTAATAAATTATGTATATCATTTCTGAATAAGAGAATTATTTTTCTTTTTATGTGAATTATTCTTGTTCATTTATGGAGCATGAAATGAGTATCTAATATGAGATTTTGGACCATTAATCCTTGAATAGTAGAAAGAGTTTTTTGGTCTGAATCTGAATTTTATTGGTATAAGAAACTTATGTAGCTTTACAACTATTTTGAAGCTTGCAATCTTAGAGAGCAGTCTGTACGTAAGAGTTAGCCTTAACTGATAAATCAAACTCCCCTTTCCTTCATTTTATGAATTATTCCTCTTCCTTTGTTTTGCTCTGTTCTCTCTTAACTCTTTCTTTGAAGATTTCATGCTGTTTAACAATATCAAATGAACTTAAAAGATTAATTTCTGTAAACAGTTTTTTATTAGAAAAATGGGGGAGATTTTCATGTAACAATAATATGATCCTGAAAAGTTCTGTGTCAATCAGATTCTTGTAAATACTATTTTAAGTGAACTGCAGAACTTATGCTTTCAGGAGAATATTGTAGTTAATCTTACATAAAGCAAATTATTTTGTATTTACTACCATCTAACATAACTGTTCTGTAAATATGCTTTTGTTGATGAGCTTTTCCTAAAGCAAAACACCCTTGTGTTGTTTTTGTATATGCAGCTATATAAAAAAAATGGAGAACACATTGTAAGTCACAGATTATTTTGAATATTCTATCACTAACAAAAGTGTGTATTGTTTTTCTATTGCACTTAAAACATACAATTTTTTTTTCAGTTGAGCAGAGAAGTAAAAGTTTTAGTGTTTGTCGTGGACGTGGTATGCCGAAGAAACTGAAACGCAAAGAGCGTGGCAGAGGAAGAGGCAGTAAAGGACCTAATGCCTTCTCTGGAACAGATGGCTTTCAAGAGGTAATAAAAATATAGATATGAAATAGGGGAGATGCTGAGTTTTTTCCAAAAGCTCTTCTAAATGCAAAGCTGTATTAGCATTTTAAGTCACACAGCAACATGAAAGACTATAAATGAAATAAAATGGAAATTATATTTAATTTTAGTTTTCTTTTCATCAGATAAAATATTGTGATGGACTTCTTAATTGAAAGGGACATAACACTTCCAAAAAAGTGGAACTGAGAGGCAGTATGTCATGGTTGATGGAGGCTTGCCCTTGAAAACAAAAATACCTGGGTTCAAGTCCTACCCCTGACACATACTGGCTGTATAACCCTGGCAAGTCACTGAACTTTTCAGTGCTCTACATAGCTTTGTAAGAATATAAATCACAGAGGACCTGATGATGTGTGGATATAGGGAATTTCCTCACCCAGGAGTTCCTTATACCAGTGAAGTCACAGGTCTAGTTTTTGTCCTTATCCTGTATTTGAAATCAAAACTATAAAACCTTCTTACTTTGGTTTTTCTTCCCTTTTCAAATAGAATGATTAGGAAAGACAAGCTAAAGCCTCTGTAAGAGCAGAACTTTTGGGATGGAATCTAAAAGAGTATGAATAAGTATGCATCTTATTAACATCGTAATAAACTTAAAGTCAGAAAGTGTAGAAACTAGCCCTTCCAGTCACCTCTTAGTCAAATTGTCCCTTAAATCACCTTTCTTCATTAAAACAATCCAGTCAACATTCATTAACACTGCCAACATTTAATGTTACTATTTTAAACTATTTTTAAACCAATGTTATAGCTGTAAGATGGTAAAGAGTCTTTTTTTTAATTTCTCAGTTGGAATATGAACAGTTTCAGAACAATTTTTATCATTTATTTTAGTTTCTCTCAGACTTGTTCTCTTCATATTATTTTCCAGTTATCCAATAGGAAATATGTATTACTTTCATAAATTTGTTTCAGTTCCCCATAAATTCTGTTATAATTTTATCCACTGTATTCACCATTTTATTCCTTTTATTTACTTTACTATTTTATTTACTATATTCACTATTTTCTGCAGTCTCTTTTCTTTTTATTTTTACAACATATTTTTACATTTTGTTTTGTCAGTGAAAGGAATGACCAAGTGTTCTAAAGTATAAGACTGTTTCCATTTCCAGAATAACTCTTCTGGTCACATGAAAGTATGGGTTAATTTCTGACAGAATCTTTTAGTAGCTGGAAGTGCTGGATTTGAAGTTAAAAGGCTTGAATTTGAATTTGTTCTACCATTTACTTCCTACATGTCCTTGGTCAGATTAGTTACATTCTCTGGGGCTCAGTTTCCTCTTCTGTAAAATGAAGAGTTTAAACTAAATGACCAATAAATTCTCTTCCAGCTCTAAATCTTCAGTCCTATAAATTACTGCAGGAGTATAGAACTAAGACCTGTCTTTTGGTCTAAATTTGTAAGTAGCTTTGTACCATAGATGTTAATTTTAAAATTCCGGTTTCTTTGTACCCAGAGTCCAGAGGGACTAATCTAGATCCTTTTGAATTATCTGAGTAAAAAAAAAAATAGAGGGAGAGATAGATAGCATTAGATTGGTTTTAAAAACACTTAGTATAAAAATGTTTGGAAGGTTACTACTATTGTTATTTGTTGTTTTTGGTAGTAAATATGTGCCTTTGTCATGGTGCTGCCATCTCCTGGTAAATCAAGGAACTAAATACAACTTTGAAACTAAGTAAAGCTAAAGCAAAATTTGTTCAAAAAGCAAATATGTATTGAGCCCTTACTATGAATTATATCAACTTCATTCATGTTGACATTCTTGTTATAAAGTAAACCAAAAGATAAAACAAAAGCCAAGTAAATGGAAATGACTCCTCTTGTAAAGTCAAATAGGGAAGTTAGAAGAGTTGGTTGCCCAAAGTAATAAAAAATATAATTTTTTGGAGTACTTGCTTATCACATTGATCACTGCTTTTGATGGGCATAAACAAACAGCTATTAAGGTAAATTACAATGTTACGTACCAACATCCATTGTAGAAAATGAAGTAGTTACATGTGGAATTTGAAAAACCAAGTCACTTGGTAACTTCAAGGCATACATGAGCACAAGGTATTACAACAGAAGCTTTTTTGAAAAATAACATTCTATATCAAAGAGTGTTAGAGGTCAAAGGATTGTAACCTATCAAACATATCAGGAATGCATTTAACTGGGCCCTGGATATGTGGAACATCAGACAACAGAATAACAAAAGAAATTAACCAGATCTTGAGATAAGAAGCAACTGGTTGCAAATGTAACCATTTCAGAATATCTTCACTAAAACTATATTCTTGTTAGAGCAAACTCTAAAAAGGAAATGCCAAATTGGAAGAAAATTTAAATATGAGGAGATACTGTGTATAACAGCAGCTCCAATTCAACCTCTTTGTACAAGTAACAGACTCTGAAAAATGAAAAGAAGAAATGGAAAGACATTGTTTCTAATTAGCAGTTTCTGAAGTTTACCTGATGTGAAGCATGAAACAGTTGCTGCAAGAAGAGAGCAAAAAAGCCGAAAAGTACCTCAGACCACAAAAACCCTTAATCTTTTTGCTCAATAGAGAGAAATGGCAACCAAAGACATATACCTCATCCCTCAATTCACATGGTCAAACAAACAAAAATCTTTTAACTGTGACATCTAATGGTCTCTTCTCAATCTTAATCTTACTTGACCTTTCTGTGGCATTTAACACTATTGACTACCTTCTAATCTTGGATGCTGTCTCCTCTCTTGGTCTTCATGACACCACTCCTCATTTCTTTTCCTATCTGTCTGATAACTTCTTAACCTCCTCTGTTAGATCATCATCCAAATAAATACCTCTAACTGTGAGTGTACCCTCAAGGTTCTGTCCTTGGCCTTTTCTTCTCTCTACACTTTCACTTGGTATTATCATCAGCTCACATAGGTTTAATGATTATTTCTATGAAGGTGATGCCTAAATCTTTAATATCCTGTGCTTCTTTCTCCTAAACTTTAGTTCTGCATTATCAGCTGCCTATTGAATATTTTAACTCAGTGTCCTGGACGCATATAAAATTCAACATATCCAAAACTGGTTACTCCCCTATTCCTGAACCAAATTCTCTTCCTAACTTCTCCATTACCGTCATGACCACTACCATATAGTCCCCCAACCTTAGGGTCTTTCTCAACTCTTTACTCTAATTCCCCCTATTCAATCAATTGCCCAAATCTTCATTCACTTAAAAAGCTTTTATTAAGCTCTTAATATGTATCTTTTCTATCTCCACAACATCTCCCCCACATTTTTCCCCTTCTCTACATCTACATAGTCCCTACCCTGGTTTAGATTTTATTACCTCTTGCCTGTATTATTACAGCAGCCTTCTATTTCATCTCTCTGTCTCAAGTCTCACTCCACTTCAACCCATCCTCCACACAATTGGTAAAACTTTCCTAAAGCATGTTACTCAGTCATTAAACATACATTAAGAAGTTACTATATGTCAATCACTGTAATAAATACTGAGAGTACAAAGAAGAAAAAAAAGTAGTCTCTTCCCTCAAGGACCATAAAATCTAATAAGAAAACACACAAAAGGAAGCTAAAAAGGGGATTCAGTTTGGGAGGATAGGGATACAAAATACTCAGCATGGGATGGCCTGGTGGAATCCAGCCCCCAAAATAAAAGCAGGTGGAAAGTAAATAGATGACTGGCCTGGGAAATCTCTTGAAATGGAGACTTTGGGAGGCCTTCTTTGCTTTGCCTTCCAGCCTTCTAGAGGGGCATAAAGTCCTGATGAGGTATGAGTAGTCCTTGAAAGATGATATTTCCTGCTGGTGAGGTTTGACAGGGATATGGGGCATGATCCTGATGGAGTGTAGTTTAAGAGAGTATAGATGGTAAGAAATGAAGAGTTGACTGACCTGGGGGCCCTCCTTAAATGGAGGCTTTGGAAGGAGTTCCTTGCTCTACTCTCCAGCCCTCTAGTCAGAAGGTTCTGATGAGGTCTGAGTACAAAAGCTGATGCAATCTCACAGGGTAATAAGTTTCTTCATGATGAGGTCTGGCCGTATCATGTCTAGGATCAAATATAAACTCCTATTTGCCATTTAAAGCTCTTCACAAGCTGATCCTTCTTCTTATACATTACTTCCCTCCATTCTTTCTGCAGCTAGTCATACTGGTCATCCTAGCTGTCCCAATTGATAATACTTCATCCCCAGTCTCTGTGCCTTTCCCCGACTGTCTTTTATACTTGAAATATATGTTCTCCCTTCTCACCTCCACCTATTAGAATCCCTAGTTTTCCCTCAAGATTTGGCTCCCCTTACTGCATTCTGCAGGAGGCCTTTCCTTATCCTCCCAGCCACTAGTGCTTTCCCCTGCAAAATCATTTTATATCTGTTTGTATGTATTTTACATATTTGCATATACATGTCTCCTCATTAGAACGTAAGCCACTTGAGAGCAGGGGCTGCTTCATTTTTGTTTTTATATCCCCAGTTCTTAGCATAGTGCCTAGCATGTAATAGATACTCAATAAATGCTTAAATGAATTTCACAACTCCACAGGGACAGATAGAAGATTATAAGCAGTATTGCTCACACACACATACACACACACACACACACACACACAAAGTTGTTGAGAAAAAGAGCTCAAAGGGAACTTAATTTGAAATCCAGCTAAGCTAAATTATCCTGAGATCATTTGTAGATGAAACCAGTAAGACAACAAATAGGTAATAGAAGGTATCTGCCACTATGTTTGCATAATCTAGTCCCACCAACAACAGTGAAACTATCATATTTGAATTCTACCACTTTATTATCTAATGAATGTAGCATGTGAGGAAATAGCAATGGCATTTGAAAAGATGAAGTTGGAAAGAAAAGATAGACCAGACCAAGCACAATGATGAAGAAAATAATCATTCTGGAGGCAACAAAAATTTAAAGATACTTATGGATCAGTTCTCAAGATAAGACAAAGAAGAAAAGATTCCAAAAAGGGAAAAATTATAAACCTTAAAAAATGAAAACTTAGAAGATATCAGTAACTAATTATCTGCATACCTGCTTTCTCATCTCTGTAATATGAGGGTGGTGTATGCAATCATTGAGTATCTCCTTGATGAAAATATAAGAAGGAAATGGGCAGGTTTGAAAGATAATATTTTATAGCAGAAAATCAGCTGAGAAGTATAAAAAACTGATGTGCCAGTGTATTTTAGTGTTGAAGATAACATTTGATGAGAAAAAGAATTTCCTTGGCAAGCTGCCTCTTGCATATACATCTGAACTATGTAAGACTTTATGGTGGACAGAACTTGGGAACTTTGTTCGGTGATTATTTGAATATTTTATCAATTAGTAAACATTTAATAAGTGCCTATTATGTATCAGGCACTGCGCAAAGTATATTAAATGTGTGTGTGTGTGTGTTGTCTGTGTGTCTTCCCCATGTCATGGACGATGTACTATGTGGACTCATCTCATTAATAACTCACTTATTAAAAAACATTAAGACTTCAAAAAATACTTTCCTTACAACAATCCATAACTTTTATAGATGAGGAAACTGAGTTTCATTGATGTGAGGTGACTTATCCATTATAACATAAATAACTTATAAGTGTCAGAGCTAAGATCACATCCCCCAACTTCATTTCCAGCATTCTATATTACATGGTGTCTCTGAACAAGAATGTTTACTTCCACTCACAGATAGAATCCTGCCAATTGCATTGATCCTAAAAATGCTACAAAGCCCACCCCAGTGAAATTTACAATAATGTAATTCGCCCAGACTTCCATATTGGAGAAATACATATTGCTTAGATTGATATAAACAAACATGATAGGAGCTATTATTTTGCTTATTTTATAGATGAGGAAACTGAAGCAGACTGATTAAATCACTTGCTCAGGGTCCCATAGCTAATAAGTATCTGAGGCTGGATTTGAGTTCAGGTTTACTAGACTACATGTCCAGCATTCTGTCTACTGTATCACCTAGCTGCCTATAGGGTTTAAGAGTCAAATCAGTCAGTAAGCTTTTATTAAGATACTACTATGTGCCAGATATTGTGCAAAGCAAAAAGAAAGTGCACTGTGTCATATTTTTCTCAAAAGATAATTAAAGAATAAGAAAAAAGAATAAATCCTTTATGGGAGGGTTCCATGAAAAACATGAACAAAAATCAAATGGAGTAAGGAGGTATGGTGTAGTTTCAGAATGTGTTTGTGGAGAAAGTACCAATACTGATAAAATCAACCCATCAAATTATAAACGTCGAATTCTTTATATTAACTCTATTAAAAAAATAAGTAAACTACAGGAGACTTCTTTCTCTCTAATTCATTAAGTATGGAGTCAGAATTTCCCATCCTGATGATTTTTGTTTCACAATTCAAAGTAAAGAGTTATTCTAAATATCTAACTCTTAACTGCTTTCTTGCACCGTGTAGATAGAAATATTTTTTTAAAAAAATAAAGGTTAAATAACATATTCTTTGTAATTTCAAATGGAATTTTTTTGATTATAGGATGGTAAACCTGTGAAAAAATGGGTGAATATGAGTCAAGAGTTCATAAACCAGCATACAGTGGAACATAAAGGAAAACAGATTTGTAAATATTTTCTTGAGGGGAGATGTATTAAGGTAAATATTTAAAAGTACTTATATTTCTGCTTAAATTTCTATATAACTATTAAATTTTTAAAGTATCATTTTTTTGCCAGTCTATATGCTTTCATTTTATTTTAAGAAATGTTTTCTGCTAGGGAATTTTTGGTAGCTACTTTTATTATTGCAGTAAAACTAATTAACCTTTCACAATGCTAAACCTTATATGAAAATGCTATATGCTGATATTCATATGTATAGTTTGCAAAAAGTAGCAGTAAGGCAGTTTATGAAATTTAGCTTTATGAATTGGCTGCCACCTATTCTTCTTGAGGTTTTAATCAATTTTTTGCACTTACTAAATAACTCCGATTATTAGAATATTATTGAGATTTTATTATAATGTCATAATTAGGGTACTCAATTTTCAAAACTATTTTTCTTTCTCTTGCATACAGGGAGACCAGTGTAAATTTGATCATGATGCAGAGTTGGAGAAAAAAAAGGAAATCTGCAAGTTTTATATACAGGGATATTGCACCAAAGGAGAGAATTGTATTTATATGCACAATATCCTTTGCTGAAAGAGAAAAGTAAAAAATTAAGGATGGAATAGGGGTCAGGGAGGGAGACAGGAAGGGGAAAAAATAAGGTTTTTTTTAATAGCTAAAATTGTTTGATTCTAGGTTTGGAAAAGATATACTATATAAACCCGATTTAATCAGCCTTTCTATTTAATTGAATACTTTGAATTTCATAAATATCATTGATTAGAAAAAAGGAGTTCTTTCAGAGAAAAATCTAATAAAGACTTTTCAACTCTGACCCAAATGAATCCTTTCTATTTATCATGATCAAGGAAAAGTTTTGGTGAAAGGAAAAGTTGGCCTAATTTTTGTTGTATAACTTTAAATATAACATATTGAACCCCTTTAGTTTTTCCTTAAATTATAAGAATTTATTGAAAGCTTACTTCCCACGTTTGCTTTATGTTACTACCGAAAATAACACTTTTGTTTCTTAACCTGTGTTAAGTTTGAAAAGGGTATTTTTTAGTCATACCAGAATAAAATGGATGTTAGGAAAAAACTATTAGAAATCACATTTTGTAAGTTTTTTTATTTACTCAGTGATTGGGAAAGTTATTTCTTGAAATACATATTCATAAATATTGCATTTTTATATATACATTTGTAGTTATAGATCTTGGCACAGCCAACAAAAGTTCACAAAAATGTAATTGCTAACACTTTATTTTGGAAATACATAAACACCCAAAATTTAAGTTAAATATTTCATCGAGATAAAAATGTATATTTAGTTGTCTTTTCTAAAAAATACTTAAACGGAGGAAGTTTAAAGTAAGTTCAAATTCTGTTTTTACTACTTAATTATCTGTTTGACCTTAACCAAATCAGTTACCTTCTCATTCTCAGACTCCTTAAATATTAAACAATGGAATAATAATATCTTCCCTCTCAACCTGGTTGTTATAAGGATCAAATAAGAAAAAAATACATAAATATTTCAAAATAGTATGCAGATATGTCGTATTGTAATTTCAGAAAAATCAGTGAATAGGAGTAAGAAGTCTTCGGTCAGTGAAATGGTTGTAAGATACCATAGTAAGACTTTGACTTGATCTCGTCCTTAATTCTATTTTTACATGAATTTCCTTGCAAATTTTATCATACGGGAGCAAAATGTTACCAAGGAGATAAGTGCAAATTTTCCCATGCTCCTCTCACTAAAGAAACAAAAGAACTTCTGGATAAAGTAAGTAGTATATATGCACTGTAATTCCTGATATATTCCCTTAGATTGATTTGACTGAAATTTTTACTTATTAAGCTGCGAATTTTTTTTAAAAGAAAGTGATTTATCAGTCAAACAAGGACTCCTACTCAGCCATTAAAGTGATTTTCTTTTATTTATTTATTTTTATTTTCTTTTTGTTTTTATTTAACTTTTTACATTCATTTTCACAAAATTTTGGGTTCCAAATTTTCTCCCCTTTTATCCCCCCCCCCAACCCCAATACACTGAGTATTCTAATTTTCCCTATCACCGATCTGCCCTCTCTTCTATCATCCCTCCCTTCTCTTGTCCCCATCTTCTCTTTTGTCCTGTAGGGCCATATGACTTTCTATTCCCCATTACCTGTATTTCTTATTTCCTAGTAGCAACAACAATACTCAACAGTTGTTCCTAAAACTTTGAGTTCCAAATTCTCCCCATCCCTTCCTCCCCACTCATTCCCTTTGGGAAGGCAGGCAATTCAATATAGGCCCTATCTGTATAGTTTTGCAAATGACTTCCATAATAGTCATGTTGTGTAAGACTACCTGTATTTCCCTCCATCCTATTCTGCCCCCCATTGTTTCTATTCTGTCTTTTGATCCTGTCCCTCCCCGAGTGTTGACTTCAAATTGCTCCCTCCTCCCATTGCCCTCCCTTCCATCATCCCCCCTCTTGCTTATCTCCTTCTCCCCCACTTTCCTGTATTGTAAGATAGGTTTTCATACGAAAATGAGTGTGCATTTTATTCCTTCCTTTAGTTGAATGTGATGAGGGTAAACTTCTTGTTTTTTTTTCTCAGCTCTCCTCTTTTTCCCTCCACTAAAAAGTCTCCTGCTTGCCTCTTGAATGAGAGATAATTTACCGCATTCCATTTCACCCTCTTTCCTCCCACTACATTTCTCTCTCATCATTTACCTTAATTTCTTTTAAGATATGGTCCCATTCTATTCAATTCACTCTGTGCTCTCTGTCTCTGTGTGTGCGTGCATGTGTGTGTGTGCGTGTGCGTGCACGCGTATACGTGTGTGTATGTATGTGTGTGTGTATAATCCCACCACCTACCCAGATACTGAAAAATTTTAAGAGTTACAAATATTGTCTTTCCATGTAGGAATGTAAACAGTTCACTTTTGGTAAGTCCCTTATGACTTCTCTTTGCTGTTTACTTTTTCATGCTTCTTCTCATTCTTGTGTTTGAAAGTCAAATTTTCTTTTCAGCTCTGGTCTTTTCATCAAGAATGCTTGAAAGTCCTCTGTTTCATTGAAAGACCATATTTTCCCCTGAAGTATTATACTCAGTTTTGCTGGGTAGGTGATTCTTGGTTTGAGTCCTAGTTCCTTTGACTTCTGGAATATCCTATTCCACGCCCTTCGATCCCTTAATGTAGAAGCTTCTAGATCTTGTGTTACCCTGATTGTATTTCCACAATACTGGAATTGTTTCTTTCTAGCTGCTTGCAAGATTTTCTCCTTGACCTGGGAATTCTGGAATTTGGCCACAACGTTCCTAGGAGTTTCTCTTTTTGGATCTCTTTTAGACAACGATCGATGGATTCTTTCAATACTTATTTTGCCCTCTGGTTGTAGAATATCAGGGCAGTTTTCCTCAATAATTTCATGGAAGATGATGTCCAAGCTCTTTTTTTGATCATGACTTTCAGGTAGTCCCATAATTTTTAAATTGTCTCTCCTGGATCTATTTTCCAGGTCAGTTATTTTTCCCATGAGATATTTCACATTCTCTTCCATTTTTTCATTCTTTTGGTTTTGTTTTGTGATTTCTTGGTTTCTCAGAAAGTCATTAGACTCCATCTATTCCATTCTAATTTTGAGAGAACTATTCTCTTCAGTGAGCTTTTGAACCTTTTTTTTCATTTGGCTAATTCTGCTTTTGAAAGCATTCTTCTCCTCATTGGCTTTTTGAACCTCTTTTGCCAATTGAGTGAGCCTATTTTTCAAGGTGTTATTTTCTTCAGCATTTTTTTGGGTCTCCTTTACCAAGGTATTGACCCGTTTTTCATGCTTTTCTTGCATCTCTCTCATTTCTCTTTCCAGTTTTTCCTCCACCTGTCTAATTTGCTTTTCAAAATCCTTTTTGAGCTCTTCCATGGCCTAAGCCCACCAGACATCCACCTGGGGTATCTGGGATACAGAGGTCCCACCCTCCACGTCTTTCCCTGATGGTAAGAATATTTCCTCGTCATCAGAATTGAAAGGCGGAAACATCTGCACCCCATCAAAGTAGCTCTCTGTGGTCTTATTTTGCTTCCTTTTTCTGGGCATTTTCCCAGCCAGTTACTTGACTTCTGAGATTCCTCTGCACCCCCACCTAGATCCGCCCAGCTAGTGCTTGGGGTCTGAGATTCAAATGGGCTTTCCGCAGCAGGCGTGGCTGCTATTCAATGTGACCTTAAGTTCTGGTGCTCAGGTGGGGGCAGGGCCGCCTCCCAAGCTCAGTTCCCTCAGGGGCTTTATGCAGAGACCTTTAGTAATGGAGCAGGTAGGGGCAGGGCCACCTCCCAGTCTCAGTTCCCTCAGGTGGTTTATGCAGAGACCTTCAGTAATGAAGATCCTGCCTGCTCGGGGAGTCCCAGCCTCCGCTGCCTCTGCCACTGCCTCCCGAGAGGGCCCGAGTCACGGAGACACTGCGCTCCCCTCTCGGCCAGCCCAGATGTCTCTCTCACTGACCTGTAGCGTCTGTGGGTGGAGGGGCCTTCGCAGCCGCCGGAAATTCCGTCCCTGAAGCCTGCTCTGATCAGCTCCTCTGGGGCCGCCCGGGCAGGGCAGGGGTGGGCTCCGCTTTCCGGGGCATGACGGACCCTGGGGACGGCTCTCCAGGGCTCTCTGGAATGGAAATCTTTTCCGCTGTGTTTCTGCGCGCCTTGCAGTGATCCAGAATTTGTGGGGAGTTCTTCTTGCAGGAAATATGTGGGCTGTGGGTTTGGAGCTAGCATACGTGAGTCTTTCTACTCCGCCATCTTGGCTCCACCCCCGTGATTTTCTTAAAAACACAAGTCTGACCATGTTACCCCTCTCCTCAATAAATTCCACTGGCTTCCTGTTGCCTCCAGGATCAAGTACAAAGTCCTCTGCTTGGCATTTAAAACCCTTAGTAATCTAGCCCCATCCTACCCTTCCAATTTTACCCCTTACTCCTCACCATATACTCTTTGGTCCCATGACTGACCTCCTGGCTATTCTGTTGACAAGATACTCCATCTCTTAGCTCTGAGCATTTTATCTGGTTGTTTCCTATGTCTAGAATGCACTCCTTGCTCATCTCTGCCTACTGTCTTCCCTGACTTCTGTTAAGTCCCAGCTAAAATCCTGTCTTCTGCAGGAACTTTCTCAACCCCTGTTAATTCTAGTGCCTTCCCTCTGTTAATAATTTCCTACTTTTCCTGTATGTAGCTTGCTTTGTATATATTTCTTTGCTTGTTTTTTCCTTCATTGGATTGTGAGCTTCCCCATTGAATTGAGGGCAGAGACTATCTTTTGCATCTTTTTGTATCCCCGATATTGAGCATGGTACCTGCCAAATAGTCAGTGCTTAATAAATGTTTAATTGATTGATTGATAGTCATGGGAAAAGACTATACATATTGCCTCCACATTATCACCATCCACTCAATTCTTAACGTTTTGTGATCTGGCTTCTGATTCTACTGATTTATAGAAATTCCTCCTTCAGAAGTTATCAATGGCCTCTTGATCACTAGACCTAACGGACTTTTCTGGTCCTCATACCCCTGACCTCTTCTAATTTTAGACAGTTAAGCATCACTTTTTCCAAAATCCTCTTTCCTCCTTTGACTTCCATAATCCTGAACCCTTCCAACCTCTCTGACCATTCATGCGTTTCATTCTCCTTTTTAAAATCATTTATCAATCAATGATTTAAATGATTTATCAATCAATGATTTAAAATCATTATCAATCTCTAAATATATATTATTCCCCCCCCAAAAAAAAAACTGTCCTTTACTCCTTTCCCTCCATATGACCTCTTGCTTAATGATCTCACTCACTCCCATAGGTTATCATCTCTACACAAATGATTTCCAGATTTCTATGTGCAACTCTGATCTTTTTCCTGAATTCCAAACCTTTATCAGAGGACATTCCCTTTGACATTTCAAAATCAACATTTCTAAAACAGAACTTGTTATCTTCCTTCCCATAAATCCACCCCACCTTCCAATTATTTCTTTTGAAGGTTGACGTCCTCCTAGTAATCTAGTTCCATTCTGACCATCATCCTAGATTCTTTTAGTCAGTTGTCATATCCCATTTATTTTACTACTACAACTCTCACAAAAGTTAATTCATTGTAGTTCAGCTTTCATTATTTGGCACAGATATCTCCTCTTCATTAATGTGGCTGTCATCCTTGTTTAGGCCCTTATCACATCATGCCCTATCATATCATGACTGTTTTAAAGCCTCCTAATTGGTCTCCCTGATTTCGTTCATTAATTCATCATCCACAAAGTTGACAGAATAATTTTTTTAGGGTGTAGTCTTGACCATGTCCTCAACCCCTATTCAGAAAATCTCCAGTGACTTCTGACTGCCTTTGGGATAAAATAATAAATTCTTCATTCTAGATTTTAAGGCTCTCTATAATCTAATTCCAGCCTCCCTTTCCATTCTTATTTTATGTCACTTTCCTTCATATATATTATAGCTAAACTAGACTGCCATTTCTCTAAATTTATTCTCTCTTTTCCCTTTGTACTTTTGCATAGGTTATTCCCATTCCTGAAATGTACTGTCTCCTTATCTGTGTATTTCAGAAACATTAAATTCTACTAATGATTAAACACAGTTTAGGTGTCACTTCTCCATGAAATATTTTCTCATTCCCTAGTTGTATCATTTAGTAAATCTTTTTCTGTTTATTTGTTTATGTACATGTCATATTCCCACAGTAGAATGTAAGTTCCATAAGGTCAAGGATTCTCTTTTTTTGTCATTATATTTCCAGAATACCTTGCACAGAATAGGTATTTAATGAATATTTGTTCAATTGATTTGAATTGAATTTGGTTCAAATTGGAATGAGTTTATTATGTTTTCACTGAGAGTTTGACAAAAACTTTAAATTGTTTTAAGAAAATTTTTATAAATTAAAAATTATTTCCCTTCCCCAGGAAAATTCTTTAAGAGAGGAAGAAACTATTAGAAATTTATAGTTCTTCACTGAATTTCATAATTTTGAACAGATTGTATATCTTGAGATATGATGTCATCAACCCTCTGGTGCTTTCAAAATTTAATTATTCATTCTGGATACATGAGTTCAAGAATTACTATTATTATTACTGGTTTCGTGACAATGAACCTTAATTTCTTATCTGCAAAATGAAAGTAATTAAATATCCAGTACTGTTTCATTGGTTAAGGAGAAACATTTGTATAAGTGTGCATTATTACCATCCGCATGGCTCAGAGTTCCATTGGGTTATGCATGTCTTAGGCAGGTAATGACATTTTTAGGTAATTTTATATCTAGAGGTCAAAATAATATCATGCTTTTGGGATTTAAAAGCAAATTGAAATAGACAAGAATGATTCAATAAGTATTTGAAGTATCAATTCTGCCAATATGTGTTAAGTTCCTACTATGAACAAGGTATTGTGCTAGGTTCTGGGGATATATTAATAAATATGACATAAATCCTACTCTCAAATTACATATAATCCAATGGTATAAAAAGTACACAAATAAATATAATACCATGGTAAGCAACATAGATGCAAAGTCCATGCAAAATACTATAAGAAATTTGAGGGTTAGGGAGGTCAGCAAAGGCTTCAAGGAGTAAGTAGGATCTAGGTTGGATGTTGAAGAAAGGGGAGGACTTCAATAGATGGGGGTAGAGAGTATAATACAAAGCCATGGAGATGGGAGAGGGGAGTATCAGAATGGGGGAAGGCAGAGTAATTCTGTTTAGTTGGCATGTAAAAGATAAAAAGGTTGGCAATATGAGGTAAGACTGGATACTTTTGAACTGAATTGTGAAAGGTGTTAGCTTCCACTATCAGAAGTTTATACTTCATAAATTTGACAGTAGGGAGCCATTGAAAGTTTTTAACAGAGATACATCAAAATTAGGCAGCAGTGTGGAGATTGGATTGTAGAAAGGATAGAATTGGAGGCAGGAAGACTAGCTAAGAGACTATTGCAATAATATAAGAAAGAAGAAGTAAGCACCTAAACAAGGGTGGTGGTTGTGGGAGTAGAGATAAAAGGCCAGATACAAGAAAAATTGAAGAAGTAGGATTGGTAAGACTTGGCAACTGTTTCAGTGTGTGGGAAGAGGGAGAAGAAAGAACCAAAGGCAATTCTAAGACTATGAGATTGAGAAAATGAAGGCATCATTGCCAGAAATAGAAAATTAGAGGGAGGACCATGTTTAGGGAGGAATATAATGAGTTCTGTTTTAAACATATTATTTTAAGTGAAAATTGGACATAGAGATGGACATATACAGCAGGCAGTTAAAAACATGGTTTTGGCTCTCTGCAGAGAATTTAATAAGTGAAAATAGGAATTTGGGAGCTATCTGCATGAAGGTAATCATTCAGTCTATGGGAGATAATAATAAGAAAGAAAAGAAGACAAAAGACAGTAAGTATCTTAAGGAAGACCCTGAAGACCCTGTATAAGAGGAAGGTTAGGATCCAGCAAAACAGGCAAAATGTATTGGTTAAAAATGCAAATTAACCATAAGAATATAGCATCAAGGAAACCAACAGAAGGAAAGGCTATCAAGGTAATGGCATGGTCCACAGAGTTATATGATGCTAAGTTCAAAAAAAGATCCAAAACAAAAAGATGATACGGAATTTAGTGACTTTGAGAGTTCATTGGAGTGGTAAAGATTGAAAGTAAATTACAAGGGATTGAGTCAGTGGTAGAGACAGCAAGTAAAGTCTTCTTTACTAGAGTGTGATAGAAAAGAGAGTGATGGTAGTTTAAAAGGAAACAATGGGAAATTTTGTTTTTTGTTAAGATAATGGAGCTGTCTGAACATATTTGTAACCTGAGGGGAAAGACTCAGGAAAGAGGAAGTGGAGCGATATAAAATGATAACATATTTAGTATGAATGATACAGAATTAGGAATTGTTCAGAGGTCAAATAATACCCTCATCAGGAATTTGTTTTCATGATAGAATCGGTTGCACAAAATGATTATGTAATTTTCTTTTAGGTCCTGAATACTGAAGAAGAGCCACAAAATGAAGATGAAAGAGAGTTAGAAGAACTTAGAAGGCGTGGCATTGCTCCTCTTCCTAAACCACCTCCAGGAGTTGGCCTTTTGCCAACCCCACCAGAGCATTTTTCATTTTCAGAATCAGAAGATAATTTTCAAGGAGATCTTTCTGATGAATTTAAGAAAATTCCATCTCTCTTTGAAATAGTTGTAAAACCTACTGTGGATTTAGCACACAAAATTGGGAAGAAGTAAGTCAGAATTCCAATCATAGCAAAATACTGTGCTTTCAAACAAAGGTCTGATTGTCATATACAGTGAAACCACCTTCTCTGCTCTCCATATGATCTTTGTACTTAATTTAATAGTTCACTAATTGAACAAATGTTAAGTTATTTGTTAGGGTTTTTTTTTTCCATTTTAATGAATAACTTTGTCCTTGTGATTTCAGCGCTGCTTTGTTTTCTCTAGTCCTCCCTATACTGTTTCTCCCATAATTTTTATGCATAACTGCTGCCTTGGAAGAACCCAGACGTTTTAATATGGAGATGAAAGCTCTTTTTCATGACATTACAAATGTGCCTTTCTCAGGTCTGGCAACATGAAGGGTGGCTAATGATTTCACCTTTCAGTTTTCCTCCAACCTTCCCCATTTCAAGGCATCATCTAACAATCTAGCAGTTTGCCAAACCCTGAATTGTTTCTGGGACCATCTTCTACCCTTTTCCAGTACAGTGCCAGGAAAATGTTTGTGGCTGCTCCTAGAAGTTACACTACTGAAGCGTGATACTGAGACTTCTCTCTGATTTTGTAACTACTGCTTCAGAGCACTGCACTTAGAGTCCAAGAATTTAGATTCATATTTCAGCTCTGCCAATTACTTGCAATATGATGCAAGTAATCTTCTTCATTTATAAAATGGCAGTAATGATATTTTGACTACCTACGTACTGATGTCATAGGATTTAGAACTTAAAGAGACGTTAAAGATCATCTGAGTCCAACAATACTGTTTCATAAATGAGATCTCTGGAGCACAGAAAGGTTATAACTTTGCCAAGGACACATAGGTACTGTATAGCAAGACAGATTTAAACCTAAGTCCTTAGATTCTTACAGAATTGTAAGGAAAGTGCTTTGTAAAGTATTGCCTAATTGTGAATAATTTTTGTGATTATCATCTAACAAGCAATCTTCTTCCATGGTATTCTCAAAGATATTTCTAAAGTTCAGTATCCTCAAAAATAGTCACTGAGGCTAGTGCTTAAATTTTTGTGTGTGGCAAGAAGCCTTTATTCAACTGTTGTCAGGATTAGGGTGAGAGTCAGCCATTGGATTTCCCAAATTTCCTGCATTAGTCTCTGTGATATTTTTAAAAGATCATAGATAACTTCCTTCTCATTTCGGAACTGTTTTTGTAAGTTTAACATTTTCATAAGGGAATAAAGGAATCAGCTGCTAGCTACCTTTAATCTTATATGCCCCAATAATTGGTTCTGTGGCATTCAGGAATTTCTAAATGCTCCCATTTTCTTCTTCTCCAGACTGCTTTTGAAAAAATAGAGGGAAGATAAAGCAGCAGTGAATCTCAAAGTACCATAATATTGCTGTTCTTTTGGACCAAAACATATGACTACCTAAATCAATAGATAGAAATTATTATAACTATCAAAAATGCTTATAACTACTATGTAAAGCTTGACTCATATACTTTATTTTAATATGAATTTACTGCTGGTCCATCCAAATGAATTCAGGGAGTACCAGAATGATAGGTGGGATGTTTGGTAATGTGAACAAGTGAATTCCCCACTTCTTTATTTATTCAGTGGCCCAAATGATAGATAAAAATAAGTAAATAATTAGCTAGTGAATAACTATAGAGCTATTCATCATGAGAAGAAAATAACCCATGAAACCCATAAAAGAAAATGTGGGTAAAATGATGCATTAGTGAAAAAGTATATTAGGACAGGACTAATTCTGATGTATATTTCCCTTTCAGTATATATGATTCTTACAGACTAAAAGAAATAGAAAACCCCCAAAAGTTATTGGATGACATCTAGTTATATTGCAGTGCTAATAACAATCTCACAGGAGGCTTTAAGTCTCACAGATCATTTTACGTGTATTTCATTTACTCTTCCTGATGTTAATATTGCTGTGCCCACCTTACTGTTAAAACAGCTGAAGATGAAAGAAGTTAAACTGTTTGCCAAAAATCACATACTTAGTAGATAAGCTAAACTTAGTTAAGCTCTAACCCCAAATCCAGTGCTTTTTCTACAACACCAAAGTGCCTTCCCCAAAAAATCATGAATTGCTTAAGCTTTATATCTTTTTTCCACTTCTCAAAGTGTTTTGCACAGTGGGTGCCATTAAATTTTAAACTGAATTGAAGGGAATTACCAGTTTTACACATTATAAGAGATATCTGTAACATTTCCATTTTTGAAACATTATCTCTGAAGGTTGGATAGTGTGCTTAATTAGCATAAGCAATGTTTGACCTAAAGGAATTTCCAAATATTAAATATCCCAAAGCATCTTAAAGAAAATATAGAACCAACTCAAAATGTCCTCAGTTTGGGCACTTATTTTGAGACATTTAATCTTGGAAAAGAAGTAATTTATATTGGTTATATTAATTGTGATTACATTTTTAGAATATTTCTCTGTGTATGTTTGTCTGCATGATGATATGTTTCTATTGGACATCAGTGGAAAAACCTCTGTATCACCCCTGCTAGATTTTTTGTAGGGAGAGAATAGTAATAAGGAGGATTTTTTAAAAAGTTACAGTATACTATAGTGGATATAATACTAGATTTGGAATTAGGAAAACTGGCATTTACTTTAAAATGTTGATAGTCAGGTGACCATAGGCAGGTCACTTAACCTCTCATAGTCCATCTTCTCCTCTGTAAAAATGAGACTGATACCTTCTAAGAACATTTCATGGAGTTGCTGTGAGGCTTAAATAGGAAAATATATGTAAGGCAATTTGTAGACTTTCCATTATTACACAAGTATAGTTATAATAAGCATTGTGGTTCTTTTCTTCAGAGTATATTTATCACATATGGGTAAATAAGGAAGAGATTTTTTTTTTTTTGTAACAAACATAAGAGACAAAATTGATGCTAAGTTAGCGATGAGAATTTGTTTCAGACTCCATTGTCCACTGGGGCAAATATTAAGAAAATAAGTGCTATCATTCCCGTCTTATGATATGTACTGTGATATATATTGATGGTGTATTACAATACAAACCAGGAAAAATGACTCTTGAAAATGTCTAGAATTTTCACGTCTGTTCTATAGCATAACACTTAAAGTTACAATCAAATTTTGAAATAGCTTCAGTAATTAAGACAGAGCAAGATTAAGAAGAATTTCCAAAGAAGAAACAGGTTGCCGATAGGAACTGAGGAAACAGTGGAAATAAAAGCAACACAAAAAAAATCATGTAAATGTTAAGCAAAATTGATACTTTAGAAAAAGTTTATAGGTAATATTGGTTCTATCTTTGGTAGAAAGTGCTTTTGAATGTTCATTTAGGTATTTACACTTTTTTTTCCTCAAGATTTAAGTTAAGAAAAACATTAAAATATTTTTTCTTTTTACAGGCCACCAGCATTTTATAACAGTGCCTCACCACCAGGACCACAGTTTCAGGGAAACAACCCACATCCTCAGAATATGTACAGTTCAGGGTCAAGTCCAGGTTCTGGTCCTAACATGTCTCAGGGACACAATGGTCCTGCAGTGCACCCAGGTTCCCCTGCACACCACCAATGTACAGGTCCCCCTGGCCCACCAATGCCACATAGCCCACCATTGCAACCTGGTCCACCTGGATTTTTAGGGCCTCATAATCAAACTGGAGGATCCATTCAACCAGGCCCACCTTTAACGCCACCTGGTATGAGTGGTTCCTATAACTCTATGGGAGTCCAGGGACACATGATGAATATTGCTATGGAAAATCACTGTTCTTCAGGTCCATCTTACCAGCAAGGTCCCAGTGAAATGCAGCTCAATGCCAACTATGAGTCCCTACAAAACCCAGCTGAGTTCTATGATAATTACTATTCACATCAAGCTGTACATAATTTTCAGACAGCCAGTAACTCTGGTGGTAAGTTTATCTTTGAAATTCTTTGTTTAGTTACTTGTTTATCATTTATCATTTCAAGATAATTTTACAAGTGTGGTATTTATTGAATAATAAATAAGTTGTACTCTTAGGAACAATTTTAGATGTAAATACATGGTAAAAATACGTTTTTCATAAGTCAATTATGTGGCAGTGTGGCAGAGTGCTCTTGCATAGATTTAAGAGAGAAAATCAAGATCTTTATTGCTTACTTTCAGCAGTTTCTTAGTTTTAAAAATAGGAGGTTTTGTCAGCCACGTAGCTAGCAGAACAATAGAACAGTACATGATAATAAACTGTCACTTTCTTGGTATGTGTAGAAGAATTATGTACTTAAGCATTTCTGAATAACTGGCCAATATTTCATGGGAAATAAGTTACATTGAAAATTATTTTAAAAGCCAAAGAGAAAATAAAATATTTGGTCCTGAAGGTAACTTCTGGAGAGTATTGAATGTGAGGGGAGGGGATATGGTCAGACTTGTGCTTTAGGTGAATCAGTTTGATAGCTGAATGGAGTGTGAACTAGAGTAGGGAGAGACACTTGAAGCAGAAGCAATAACACACAGGCTCTGCCAGTAGTCCAGGAGTAAGTTGATGAGGGCTTGCTCCAGGGTGGTGGCAACATTTGGGAAGAGGAAAAAAGAGTATATGAGAGATGTTTTGAAGGTAGAAATAATGAGACTGGGCAACTGATTGGATTGGGGATAGTGGGTAGAAAGAAAGAGTATAGAGTTGAGGATGACATCTAGGTTGAAAACCTGGATTACTGGGAGGATACTGTTACCTTTGACAATAATAGAGAAGCTAAAAAGAAAGGATGGTTTGGGGATAAAGATAATGAGTTCAGTTTTAGATGCATTGAATTTAAGCTTTCTACAAAACATCCAGTTCAAGATTTCCAGTAGGTAGTAGTAGATGTGAAACTGTAAGTCAAGAGAAAGGTTAGGTCTGAACATATAAATTTGAGTCATCTGCATAGAGGTTATATTCAGATCTATGGGAGTTGATGAGACCATCAAGTGAAAAAGACCCAGAACAAAGCCCTTTGGGACACCCACAATTAATGGACGTGACCTAGATGAAGATTCAGCAGAGGAGACTGAGAAGAACTGATGAGACAGATAGAAGGAGAACCAGGAAAGAGTAGTGTCATGAAAATCTAAAGAGGAGAGATTCAAGGAGAAGAGGGTGATTGACAGTATCAAGGGTGGATCGATGTCAAGGTTGAGAAGAATGGGAATTGAGAAAAGGCCATTAGATTTGGCAATTAAGAGATCATTATTAACTTTGGAGAGAGCAGTTTCAATTAACTGATGAGGTTGGAAGTCAGACTGCAAAGATAATCACTATTTTCTATAGAATTTTAACTTATGTAGAATAGTGACCACAATGAGGGGACCAAATGAGCCTAGAAGCCACCACAGCTAATGAACACTTGATCTCCTTGCCAAGGGGGAAGATATGTCAGCTAGGAGACAGTAGCAAATTAAAGTCCAAATTTACTTATACAACATGATAATGAAAAAAAGGGTATGAGCATTATTTGGTTTGTAGTTGATGATGAATTGATGAAGATAGGCCATTGTGAAAATGCTGACAAATCTGTGCTGGTTTCTGACATTTACTATCCTTTTATTACCTTCTTCTATGGATAGAGTTGGGCTCACATAACTTCATTGGGTCTCACATCAAGCTTTCTACACATTTGTTTTCACTTCTGCTTTTTTGCTCTTTTTAAAGATAATGCTCTTACACTTTTTTCATTGAGTGCTTCTTGTAAAGAATAAAAAATCCCATAATCTCAGAATGTGCAGTGTAGCCATCAAGTCCAGTACAAACCTGAAAAAGAATTCTCTGTACAGCATACCTGATGAAGTGCTTATGTTGCCTTTACTTGAACACTTCAGGTGAGGAGTAACCTATTACTTCCCACAGCAGTTTGCTATACTTTTTGATAGTGCTAAATGTTAGAAAGTTTTTTGGAATTTCTTAACATCGTGTCTAAATTTGCCTCATACATTTTTACCCATTGCTTATAGTTCTGCCCTCCATGGCCAAACAGAACAAATCTAATCCATATTCAGTTGAAAGCCTTTTGATAGTTTAACAACTATCATGTAACTCCTGAGGCTTTTTTCTTCAGTTAAACACCCCTAGTTCCTGCACCTGATCCACTATAGTATGAAGGTCACCTTTCTGGTTGCTGTCCTTTCTTTTTGACTCTTAACAGTTTATCGGTGATCTTCCTAAAATGTTGCATCCAAGGCCCCATATAAGGTTTGGCCCAAAAGATTACAATGGAATTTTTTCCTTGGTTGGAAAATTGAGGTGTGCAGACCTGTGACATCACTATGTGAAAGTCCTGTCCACAGACAAAGATGAGCTGCCTGTTTGCCACTTAGAATAGAGCAACTTGCTGTTGATTACTCCAGTACTGTATGTTAAATGCAAGACTTCAATCCTATTTTTCTTGATGTCTTAGCTTTCTATTTAAATTGTTAACACCTTGAATATAAGGAATGTCTTTTACCTCTTTTTGTATTCCCAAAGCTTAGCAATAGTGCCTAGAACATAGTACATTCTTACTAAGTTTTTATTGATTGATATGTATCACAGAAGGACTTTTACCTCATACATAGAAGCTGTGATTCTCTTAGTGTGACTTAAAACTTCATCGACTTTCTTGGTTCCTGAACATGTTGAGCTAAATATTAGTCCACTAAAATACCTATCTCTTTTTTTAGAAAAGATTCTCTTCAGCCATGCCTCTTCCATCTTGTATTTAGTGAAGGTAATTTTTTTAACCTATGTAAAACTTCCTATTTATCCCAATTAAATTTCATTCTTTTTCAATTCAGTCCACTGTTCCACTCTGTAAAGATACTTCTGAATTCTGAATCTATAATCCATTATTACCTTCCATATTCATATAATCTGCAAATTTAATAAGTACATTCTCTATGCTACTATCCAAGTCATTGGTTTAAAAAAAAAAAGACCATGTGGACTTGATTAGCAAAAAAAAAAAAAGAGTTTGACTTAGGAGGGCAACATCTTGTATTAAAATCTCCTCAACAGGGGGTCTACAAGGCCTGTAATAAGATCATATAACCACAGAAGTAACTATTCAATGATCTACTTGTTATTAACATCAGGCAAGGTAGAAAACATGAAGAAATAATGACACCAAAGGTCTGAGCCATTATCATGAAAAATTTCCTCCAAATGCTCTTGTTTGCAGATGTCTTCGTATTAATTGCGTTAAGTCCAAGAATAACACAATTTCCCAGTGATGTGACTTTATTCAATGAATAACTAAAATGCCACTATTCAAAAAAGGTTAACTTCATTGCCTATATAGGAAAAAAAATGTATATCGTCCAAATCATGGACCTGTTGTCTGATAATCAGTACACATGTAGGGATAGGCACTGCAGATAAATAGTGAACTTACCACAGATGAATGGGAGAAAGAAAATAGGCTAAATTTTTACTTAGGAATTTGTGCAGTGCTTTTAACAGTGCCATGCTTTTCCTGGACACAAAAATCCATCTTTTTAACACTGGTTTTCTAGTGAAGTTGTATGTTTGTAAATCCTGTGACATCACAGTATCCAAAGTATGAAAGTTATGGGTAATGTAAAAGGCCTTGGAGAGATGCATGGTTTATTTAAATAGGCTGCAAAATATTTCCATTAATGACCTATGCACACAATATGGCATAAGAAACATTTGGGAAATGTGTGATTGGAAAATGATTATAGAATCTTGGATTTATAGGTATAAGAGACCTTAGAGATCAGAAAGGGTATATAACTTGCCCAAGGTCACAATCAACCAAAAAATTATTAAGTATCTGCTATGTACAAGGCACTATGATAAGCCCTAGGGATGCAAAAAGAAGCAACAGACAGGCCTTGCCCAATGGAGGAGATAACACTCAGACAAATAAAAACAAAGCAAGCTATATATAGAATAAATGGGAAATGATAGAGGGAAGGCACCAGAATTAAGAAGGGTTAAGAAGGTTCTAGTAAAAGATGAGATTTTACTTGAGACTTAAAGAAAGTCAGAAGGTCTGTGGGCAGAGATGAGGAAGAAGAGCATTGCATACAGGAGGACCAGCCAGAAAAATATTGCCCAGAGCCTAGAGATGGACTGTCTTGTTGGTGGAACAGCCAGGGGTCTAGCGTCACTGAATCAGAGAGTAAAGATTGCGAGTAAGATATAAGAAGTCTCTAAACATAGAAGGGGGCTTTGTTATGACGGACTTTAAATGTCAGATAGAGAATTTTGTATTTGATTCTGGAGGTAATAAGGAACAACTAGAGTTTCTTTGAGTTGTGAGTTGACATGTTCAGACTTGGACCTTAGGAAATTTATTTTAATGGATGAATAGAGGAATGACTGGAATGAAGCAGGCATACCCATCAGCACAGTATCTCCGTAATCAAAGTGAGAGGTGATAAAGGCCTTCACTAGAATGATGGTGGTATCAGAGGAGAGAAATGGGCACATTCAAGAGATGCTACAAATGCAAAATCAAAGGACCTTGGTAGCATATTGGATATGAGAGAGTAAGCGAGTGAGGAGACCAGAATGACTCCTAAGTTGCAAACCTACAGGACTGGGACACAGTAGTGTCTGAGTCAGAATTTGAACACAGGATTTCTTGACTTTCAGTCCAGCACTGTGTTCACTAGTTCAAATGCTCGTATAACAAGGGATAATAGATAAAGTTCTATTATGGAACCAACAAAATGTAAAATAATTTAGAACAAGGCTCACAGCACAGTAGGTAGAACCTTTATGGAGAACATGAATAAGAGTTGCCCAGAAGGAGAAGTCATGGATGGGTTTTGATCAGCGTTGATAGTAGAACAAATCACCAAGTTGATAAAATCACTGATCCAGTGACGTGTTGCAATATATGCTCTTATTTCTATTTGATTTGATAAATTTTAGGAAGCAGGGAGGGAACAAACATTAAGCACCTAGTATGTGCCAGGAAGTGTGCTAAGCAAGTAATGAATATTTTCTCATTACATCCTCAAAACAGTTTGGGAGGTAAGTGCTGTGGTTATTCCCATTTACAGCTGAAGAAATTTAGGCAAGGCACAGGTTAAGCGACTTGCCTGGGATCACATGGCTAGTAAGTGTCTGAGGTCAGATTTGAAATCAGGTTTTCTGACTCCAGACTCAGCACTCTACTCACTGCTACCTAGCTGCCTCCAAGGACAATGTTTGTATGCTTGGACATTTGATCATGATAAAATATTCATTTACTCCAGCATTTAATAGAACCTCATCTATTCAGAACAATTAAAAAAGGCAAGAATCAGGCTAACTTCCTGGGCTGCTGATTTACTGCTCCTGTCCTTTGCTGCCACAATCCCAGTGCTTTACAAGGTTACCTTACCAAACCTATTTACTTTTGAGTATGATTGTCACAAATGATGGCAACCAACACTGGCCCAAGGTATCAGCGAATGAGTCCTGGGCATGAGAATGAATCCATTAAGTCAGGAAATGAAGAACTTCATTCCTAAGAAAGACTTCAGGGAATGAAATGAGGAAGTAAGAGAGGCAAAATTAGTCTAGTGACCTTGATTTCTAGGCTGTATTCACAATGATTAAAATATACCAGAAATTTTCAAATGGATATGGACCACACTTAAATAAGTAATTATGCTTTGTCCAACAAAATCAAAGATGGAGAAAGGTTGACTATGTAAGCAGTTTTCTAACTGGAGATCCATTTAGATTTCCATTGTAGTACTTTTTGTGGAAACAAAGAACTGGAAACACAGTGCCCCCATCAACTAGAGAATGGCTAAACAAACTGTGATATATGAATAATGAAATGTTACTGTTCGTTGAGAAATATGAGGAATTAAGAGAAGCATGGAAAAATGTGGATTTTTTTAGTTGCTTAGAGTTTGTCTTCCTTTTAGTAATCTTGAAGATTACTAAATGCCTTTAAAATTTATCCAAAAGCATTGATATAAAGCTTTAGCTTTAACTTCTTTCTTATTGTTTTTCATAATTTGATAAAATTATTCCTTCAAGTTTGAGATTAGGTAAGTATTTTCTTATAAAAATTCACTTATTGTTGGGGAATCCACACATCGTAAAGCTATTATCCAGTGAATTTTTTTATATTATCCAATATTTGTTTCTTTTATTGTTGAATATATGCAGATGGAATGTGGCATGGTGAATTTACTGAACATCAACCTCACATGGCTCAAGATTTATTAAACAGTGGAAATGAATCAGATTGCATCAACACATCAGGCCATAAAACTGCTATAAATGTACCAGATTTCCTTCCTGCAATGCAGAAAGCCCTCTTTGTAAGACTTAGTCAAAAACATCAAGAGGATGAAGAACCAGTTGGTCATCAATCTCAAAGAACATTAAGCAGGGAAGAAGGTAATATCCAATACAATAAAATCTTATCTGTTATGCTTCCTCTATGACTATATGCTTCCTCTATGACTATGATTTTAAACCAAAATTTAGTTAGTTCAGTTTACCCAGGATTCCCTTCCTCTGCTTAACTTTGCCTCTGCCTACCCACTGCTCTCTGCCCCACTATAGGTCTCGTTTACTGCCACAGCTGTGAACCCTTTCAGCAGACACTAAAATGACATGAGCAAAGGATAATTGGAAAAGGAAGTTGAATGATCATGTAGCAAGAGTTAACAAATGGATAACCCAAGCTCAATATTAAATGGATCAGAGTCACAGCAAAAGGCTCCAGGGGTCAATTTGAAGAAATAGGCCTTTAACTTCTAGTTCCCCTTCAAAACAGTCCAGTTAATCTGGAAATCTAAATGGATCTCCAGTTAGAAAACTGCTGAAGAAAGTTATAAGTACTAATTTGGTATTTAAATTGTAATATATGTGTGAGTTCGTATATCTGATCACTGCTGCTTTGTTGAATGTTTGGGAAAATTTCCTGTTGTTTCTGTATTGTGAGTAAACAAATGAAAAAGCTTATTCAGTGCTTACTATGTGCCAGACACTGTGCTAAGGGCTGTGAATACAAAAAGAAAAAGCAAAATAGTCCTTGCTCTCAGAAGACTTAATAAGTCTAATGGGGAAAAGGAATATTTATAGATATAGATATAGATATTTATATCTATATCTATCTATATACATATACTTATGTATATGTATATATATGAACTTGGTGCCAGGGGAGAGAGATGTTTTCACAAAACATATTTAAATGACCAAATAAAGCTGTGTTGCCAGCAGGTGATTTCTAGCTATTTTTATCTTGTAGAAACTTCATAGAAATAGCAGTAGGTAGCTACTATCTATTTTTCTCTTGTAGAAGCTACATGATAATGAATTGTCTTAGTCATTTCCTGATAAATAATAGCAAAATAATGCTTCATTTATTTGGAATAATCAGATGTTGGTAGGACTTCATATAAGTGAATTTTTTTTGAAAAACTGACTTTTTTTTTGGTGGAAAAGATTTCAAAATTCATCTGGGCTTCCCTTATAAATAGTATATGAAACATAAACCTTTATTTTTATTTTTCAAGATCTGCATTGTGAATATCAATAGACAGAGCATGCCAAAATATAGTGAAGTCTTAAGGGGAAATTAAGTTGTTTTCCCCTATACTAAGTGCCCAATATGCTTTCTGGCTTCTTGTAGATTCTTTTTTGTGAGGTAGGAATCTTCTTTGAAATAAAATTGTAATTACTTCTCATGGTCGTCCATGTGCCTACTTATAGTGCTTTTCTTTATCCCTCACCTTCTAAATTGTGACTTCCAATCTACTATAGGGGTAAAATAAACAAGCTTATTAAAATTGTATATATTTTTCTAATTTCCTTGTAAAAATTTCATATATATATATCTAGGTCATGTATCCATTTTGATCTTATCTTGGTAAATGGTATGAGATATCGGTCCATGCCCATTTCTGCCAGACTATTTTCCAGCTTTCCCAACAACTTTTACCGAATAATGAATTCTTATCCCAAAATCTTAAGTCTTTACACTTGTCAGATGCAAGACTATTATGTTTATTTACTGCTGTAAATTGTTTGCTGTATTCCATTGAATACCTTTCTGTTTCTTAACCAGTACCAGATAGTTTTGCCTTATAATGCAGTTTAAGATCTGGTACTGCTAAACCTCCTTTTGTTATACTTTTTTTCATTATTTCCTTTGATATTCTTGACTTTTTGTTTTTCCTAAATGTTATTCTTTTCCTAGTGTTATTTTTTTCTAACTCAGTAAAATAATTTTTTGGTAATTTAATTGGGAATTAGTTTGGGGAAAATTGTTATTTTTATTATACAGGCCCTATCTAACCATGAACAATTAATATCTCTCCAAATATCGAAATCCGGATAATGTTAATATGTAGTTTTCCAAGTAAGTATGCACCCAAAGGGATCCTTATGTACAGTTTAATGGTCTCCATTTCTATTTCATTTTGATATTCATTGCTCTAGAGATGTCATTGACTCAAGTACCATAGTTAGCAACCATGCAATCACATGTATTCAGTGTGTATGTAGGATAGTCTAATCCCAAAAGAGTACCTCACTCTAGATTCTGTTTTTATTCCCTCATTATTAGTTCAGCTTTAAGTAAACATTATATAGAAACCATGTGATTTTTTGAAATTTTAAGTTTAAATGTGACTCTTTTTTTAATTTTGTTTGCATTTAGATGATAATGTTAACTGGTATTCCAGTAGTGAAGAAGAAGAGGGAAATAGTGTCAAATCAATATTGAAAACTTTACAGAAACAAACAGAGACTTTAAGGAATCAACAACATTCCATAGAACTTGGTACTCCTACTGATCCAAGACTTGCAAAAGACAAAAATATCGGAAGCCAAGCTGTTGATCCTAGACTTAGGGCTGTCCCAAGACAAAGCGCCAGAAAACCTTCTGATTCCGCTCCTTTTGATCCTAGACTTGCAAGAGATCCCAGGAAATTAAAACTTAATGAAAGTGGTCATGCAAGTCCTTCTCTTGGTGGAGGAAAGTTTGACTTACACCATACAAGTTCTGGAGTTAAAGTTAAACAAAAAGGAATAGATGATGAAGAAGAAGAAATTGAAAGAGAGCTGAGAGAAAAAGCTTTCTTGATACCTTTGGAATCTTTACCTGGTATAACACTGCAAGATCCAAGGTCACAGCTTAGACAATTCAGTCATATTAAAATGGATGTTATCCTGACCAAACCAAACTTTGCAAAACACATTATATGGGCTCCTGAAGATTTGCTTCCAGTGCCCTTACCTAAACCTGACCCAGTTTCATCAATCAACTTACCTCTTCCCCCGCTTATAGCTGACCAGAGGCTAAATAAATTACGTAATATAAATAGTGATCTTCATCAAAGTACAATGCCAGCTGATCCAAGATTAGCAGCAAAAGCCAAAAATAATAATACAAGAAGTGGATACTTGGACCAACCTGGAGAAACCCATAGTCCAGGAAATAAATTAGGGGATCCTAGGTTGCAAAAAAATGTTGATCCTAGACTTCATAGGTTGTCCAGTACAGACTCTCATCATGGAATTGCAAAGGATCCTCATCCATCAAAATTTGATCCACGTCTGGCCAGACCTAGTCCTGGTTCTTCACAGACCTCAGGGGCAGTAGCTAATAAATCTGAATCTGATTCTCTTCCTCCATATGCTCCTAAACTGTCAGCTTCAACTGGTGTTAGGCTGGGAACATCAAGCTCTATTCTTAGTGGCATTAGTTTGTATGATCCAAGGGAACATGGTTCATTGTCTTTATCAGATCCAGCCCCGCTTTCTTTAGGAGAAAATGGAGAAAACCAGAAAAAAATCAGTGGCTTACAAAGTAATAGCAAAAATGAGCCTTCTCCTTTAGAAGCTTTACAGAAGACTACTCCAAATGTGGAAAAGACTACAGATGGGCCAGTTGACCCACAGTCAGATAAACAGAATAATACTGTTAAGACTCAGGTTAAACCTGAACCCCCACACTCCAGCACTGCACCAGCAGTACACAACCTTCCAATCCAGGCTTTAACAGGATTAATAAGACCGCAGTACAGTGATCCAAGACAGACAAGACAGCCAGGACAGGTGAATCAAATGCCAGATAATGATCCAAATGGAGAATCAGATGATAAATCCCTGAAGGATGTTTTTAAGACTTTTGATCCAACAGCTTCACCATTTTGTTAGCAATTGCTTTATTAAATAATTCTTTTTACTGTTGCGACTATTGCAGTTCTCTGCTGTTTTGTAACTGGTTTACCTCTAAGCTTTATTTATTTTTAAATTATAATTATCAACACTTTTTCAGCTGCTAATTCCAGAACCACGTGCAGTTATATGCTCTAGTGTTTGCAAAGATGTGGTATTTTCTACATATTTTTTCAGCTTCAGGGAGACTGTAATAATTGACAAATAGAAACAGATGTATCACGTTAGAGTTGAAAGCACTTTTCATTGTAAATAAAACATCATGAAGAATTTGTGCAAGATGTCTTTCATAATCAATGTTTAGACAAATAATTGCCACTTTTGTATGATGTATAGTTTTGAGCAATACAGTGTACATTACTTTGAAATAAATATTTCAGACTAAGATCTTCTGAATTTATCAGGCTAACTGAAATATAAACAAATGAAGTAAAAGAAAATCTTAATCCTCATGTTTTAAAGCAACTGATGTTAAGGACATCACTTTTATTCATTCTGTCAATATTTTTTGTGTAAATGATAACTATATTACCTACTAAATCATTTAAAATGTATCTTTTCAAAGTATTTTCTTCTATACTGTATATAAAAAATTGTGAAGTATGTAACTAAAATGTTGTTAAAGGGTGAGAATACCTAAGTTGTTTAATACAAAACTTTTTATTTAATTTTTCACATAAAACAATTCTGAATTAGTGCTCTAGGTTACATTGTGGTGTTTATGTATTTCAATGTATTTTTGTATTCAGCAGCTTAATTTGTATTGCTTTTTTGTATTGATGTTACTGCAGTACTTGTATTCATCGTGTCTTCAGCATTTTTAACAGATTTTAAAAGATATAGTGGGAGTCTATTAGTGACTATTAAACTGATAATGTTCTAAATGACCAGGTACCGTATTTTTACTTATAACTCTTGGAAAATAGAAACTACCTGAACCGATCTTATACAGAGATTACTGATATAATCAACTGTACACAACTACCAGAGAAGAACCTCTTTTAAATCTAGCCCAGTGGGCCTCTACCGTAAAAGGGACTATCTTGTATTTGAATATTTAATGTTCTCATGGTTTATAAATCTCCTAAATTGATTAGAAATTGTATTTTTATAAAACCTTGTATTCTTGTGTATTTATTATAGTGTACAAATAATGGCTAGCCAATTTGTTTCAAACTTTGTCATGCACATGCTGTTTAGAACTAAAAAATAAGTATTACATTGATACTCATATATCCTAAGCTAAAGATATATGATAGTGTTTGCTGGTAGCAAATTCAGTAGGTAACTTTGAGAGAAGCATTTCATTATAAAACATAATGAAAGTAAAAGTTAAGATTTTTAAACTTAGCCTAGAAATTGGTCATCAAATAAAAATGACCACTTTGGCTAAGTCATTTTTAAAATTACATGACTAATTGTTTCTGTGGGAACCTGTCACCTCTGTACCTAGGTAGTCAGATAATAGCATAAGGTTTAATATTAATGCATGTACACTCCTTACATTTTGTTCATTATTTGTTATTATTTGACCCAATTACATTTTATACTGAGACTGAGTTGTAGTTAAAATAACAAATGTATGTCTATTCCATGATAAGAATTTTTTTTAATGGGAGAAGTACTATATTATTAAGACATAAATGTGATTGTCTACTGATTCTCTTTTGATTGCTTGATAGCCATGGACAGCTCTTTTTGGTTTAAAAAAAAGAAGTCATTCTTTAAGCCACTATGACAGTAGTCATCATATCACAAATTCTGCTTTCCTAACTAAGGAAACAATTGTCTAATAAAAAACACTCAATAGAGGGTGTAAGATTTAAGTCATATATATTTTTAAATATATATATATATTACATATATATATATAAAACATTTATTTTTGTGTGGTTAAAATTGAATGCTAGTTTTGCTATTGAGCTTTACAAAGAGTATCACTACAGTTTTGAAACTTTTAAGTTACTTAATAGTGATAGCACATCCATATATCTCAAGACTCCTCATAATATATTTAAATACTGCACACATTTAATAATATATGAAAAGATAGTATCTGTTGATATTTAAGATAGGATCTAAGCCAATAGTCTTGATTCCACCCTTTTAAATAATAGAGAACCTTTCTTCTACTAAAAAGCTATCAACAGTAAGGAATAACATTCATGAATGTAAATAAGATTGCTCCAGTGATAGTTATTTGGACATGTTAATCAGATTTTGGGTATAGTTTAAAATGTAAATGAATGCATCATATAAAGGATGCTTTAAGTTTTAAAATACATTATTTCATATATAATTACAGTTTTATTGAGATGTATCTGGTTAAGAAAGAAATTGCTTTCTCACACTGGCATGTCAAATACACTGGACAACATAGATAATTTTAATGTATTTTTGATATTGATATAAATATAGTTCTTTAATTGTGTTTGGGATATTTTAAACAAAATTACAAAAAATACAATGGAGTCTGTATGACTGTTAAATTGATAATGTTCTAAAAGAACAGGTACTGTATTTTTTTATTTGCAACATTGGTAAAATAGACAATACCTGACCTAATCTTATAATAAGAATTGTGGATAATATCAGCTATGAGAAAAGAAAATTTACTAATTTTATTTTTTCTATTTATACTCATTTTGAGTGTTTTTATTAATAATTAAATTCCCTTAGGAAAGCAGAACTTATAGGATGTGATGACTACTTTAATCTTTTTTCCTTACCAAAACTTCACATTGAGCAATATTCTCTGATGTATAAGCCACTTTATAGGCTTGAGTTGAATATTTAAGCCGTTAGTGTCCTGTAAAGCAAATTACACCCTTTTTCTTCAGCATCCATGAAGATTCCAGAGGCAGCTAGCAATAGATTATGGCCTTGGGGAAAGTCTGAATCAGAAGTTTCACCATCTATACTACTTCTTTATGGCATACTGATTCTTTTCATAGTTGCACACTTGTGTGCTTTAATTCTTAGATAGATTACCTGTTATGTTAGATACCTGTTATGAACAGGATTTTGAAGATTTTAAGAATCTTAAATCTGATTGCAAATAACTTTGGACTTCATCTATCTTTGGAGGATTGCCCAACTTTGAACTAGTCTCAAGTCTTACCCTAAAGGCATAATTTTCCTCAAACTGTAAGTTTAAAGCATTTAACACCCCAGATTCACCCTTTGCTTAGATTCCAAACCCTAAGGTTTTAACTTTTTTATTTAAAATATAGAATGAAACAAAATTTTATGGATAAAAAGTAATGATGTCAAGTTTTCCAAGTACTTCCTCGCATTTAACCTTTTTTTTTTTAGAATTTCTAGCTTTTCTTACTGTCAAGTCTCTTTATTTTGAGAGTAGGAGGATATTAGATTAGAAAAGAAAGGTTCATTTAATCCATCTGTATAATTTTTTTTTAAGTGATGTGGTAGTATGGCACATCAGACTGAAATTTTTAAAATTATGAATTCATATATTGGTTCTGAATGTATTTGCCCTAAACAAATGAGTTGATTTTATGTCTGTTTCCTCATTTATGAAATGAGGATAATATGGCTGCTCACAGATGTTCAAAGAAATAATAAATAATTATTGTAAAGTATTTTGTAAATAGAAAATTGCTTTATAAGTACATCATAAAAATGATCCATCTATACCTACTGGGATGAATTAAGTTGTGCAACTTGGAAAGCAACTTGTGAAGTTTCAATGGTATATGCTGAAGTTATTTTAGAGCCTTTCTTCATATTTCTTAAAGTCACAATTGCCTAATAACTTCAAATAATTTCAACAAGTACCAGTTTCCTAAATTATAATTTATCAACAGAAAAAAAAATCCTTGCTCCAGGGTTTTCATTGACTGTGTGTATGTTAAAAACAGGACATTTATACAAATTTACAAAGCATGATACTGAGTGATGGAGCTTTTTAATTGCTGTAAAAGGCTGCTTCTTTGTGGTATGCTTGGTAATACAAAGTTTGTCTGAGGTAACAAGCTCAATCATTGTATTTTGCCTATGGCTCTTAGAAACCAACTCATCCCATTCTGTGTAGTACATTACTTTCTGTGTTCATGTGAAGCTTGTGATAGTGCTATAAGTATTTCAGAAAGGTAATGTCACATATCAGAATGACCATTTGATTAAGCCAAGTATTATTGCCTCTGTCAAATACAGTGACAGCCATGGATTGCTTACAGTGAGGGAGACTTCTTGGGCCCGTGACCTTGAGGTCTTAGATACCGTGAGAGTCTGTTATACGTATGACACAGGACTCTGTTGGCAAATCTTGTCTCTTTTCCTTGCACCTAGTTAGTGAGTTTATTCCAGTCTTGTTGTCTGTGGAAATGCAAGGACAGGCTCATTATTCCAGTGGTCTTCAAACTATCAAGTCTCTTTGCTTCCTCTGGTAGTCTGCTTTTGTGAACATTGCTTGAAATGTAGATTTTTCCATGTTTTTGGCTACTCTTTATATTCAACTTGCTGGAAATGAACCTAAAGTTTTACCTGTTGAATTTCTAGACCACTAGTAAACTGACATCAGTTCAGAGAAATCTTTGTGTAGTTAACATAATCTATGTGTAGCAAAGAAGGCCTTTAATTGAATATTTTAAAATTACTTCTCTAATAAGAGCCAATGTTATTAGAATACCTTAATCTTTTGAAAAATATAGAATTTCATCTGTGTGGAGTCTCCCTCCCTTGAAGCAGATCCAAGTCCATCACATTTCATGAAATTCTGTAGCTGAAAATTTCATCATTTGGTGGACACTTTTCTGGTGATGAGCCTCTCTGCATTTAGACAACCTGATAATCAGGTGAAAGAAATTCAGTCAGCTGCCAAGCCCATACTTAAAGTCTTTCTAGCTTGGTAAAACCTGCTAGAGCTTGTGCTTTACTGGAATAGCCTTTGAGAACTCAGGGTCAACGCCATGCCACAAGAAATCATCAGGGTAGGACTTTAGTGGAGGACCCACTATACTTTCCTACAGATAGCTTAATATGCTTTGCAGAACCAGTCTGAATGGATCCTGATTTTCACAAAACTCCAGTAATTAACATCATACTTCTTAGATTTACAATACTTACTAGTTGCACCACAGCCTAATTTATCCCTTTGGGCACTGTCTCCTTAAAGGGATACAAAGATAAGAAAGGGCTTTTCATCTTTCCTCTGCTTTTAATGCTTGTGTAGGATAATCTGTGTTTTTAAATAAGAATAAATAAAAAGCACATTTGGAATTAGCTTGTACATGGCTCAAAGACAGGAAATACATCTGCTATACTTTTTATATACCCCACAGAAACAAGCTTAACGCTGGCCATATTGTAAGTGTTTTATAAATGCTTAGCTGATTGGTTTCTTAATGCATTAAACCCAAAGGTTAATGTTAAGATAATATTTTACCAGAATAGTAGGGACAAAATTATTTTATGGCAGCTATACATTTTTGATTATGTTCAAGGGCAAACTACTTTGTGAATTCTCCAATAAACATAGGGTACCTTCTTCATCCCTTCTTTCCCAAAATAAATAGCTTGAATAATGTGGGTTATAGTGGTAATCCCATTTCCTCTATATTCTACTTTATGGTACCATACACCTCAGAGAGTACTGGAATACACTAAAATAATCTGGGGATGATCAGGCAAATAAAGTAGATAAAAATGACTTTTTCCCATTGGTCTTTGAGAGGTTCTTGATATTCATAAAAAAGAAACAACTGTAATCATAGATCAGTATTTATTATAAAATATATCTCTTACCTTTCTTGGGCAATTCCCCCAAATTTTCTCAAGGACTTGGGCCGGCATCCTTTTAAATTCTTATCTTCCTGAGGGAAAGTAAACACCACGGGTTAACACTTCAGTAGCTAGGTCACTGGATAGAAAAACCACAATCATCATTTACAGGGAATAGTAATTCTCCCTTTGAAATGTCAATATTGCTTTATTCTGACTCAGCAGTTTTCTAATTTTTTTAAGCTTGAAACATCTTCTAACCATCATTACTATTTTTAATGGGATGTTTATCAGAGGTATGGAGGAAGAAAGTGTTGATTTTCTTCTTGACCTCAAACTACATTGTCATTTCTTGGAATAGCATAATACAGCATCATTTGCCCTTTAGTCACTGGGAATTCAATTTTGTGTTTTTAAGGAAAAACTAACCAGCTTGGCATGTTAGCAGCAGGTAAGTGTATTATTATCCTCCCTCATGTTCCCTTCATGCTCACCATTTGGGCATTTCATTAGTGGTTAACACTTCTACCTTGGTAAAATCTTGAGAGGAAGTGAAATTTGTTTTTTACTTTGCTACATTGTCAGGAGATATAAAATTTACTGTAATATAGTTAGAAGTAAGCCAAAATTAGTATTTTGCATTATCCATGTACCTTTACTACCAGCAATATTTGAGAGTTGGTTGTGTAGTATTTTTGAAGGTTTTTTTGGGGGGATACACAGGATACACATGACAATAAGCTAAATACAGGCTAAGTATTATTACTAGAGTTTTCATCCACCCTTAATTTTATTAGCATTCGCACTTCAAATACTTAAGAGGGAAGTTACGTGACTTGAGATTTTGACAAGTAAGAGAATGGCATTCCCTTTTAAGAGTGACAATCAAAAAAGTCATTTAATATGCCAAATTGCCCTAGTTCTTAATATTTTTATTTCTCCAAAACCTATGAAAGGGCTCAGATAAAGAATTCCACAATAGTGGGTTGTTGTTTTTCTTGCTTGAAACTGTTGGCTTTTCCAGGATTCAAATGTATTAATGTCATTTATTGCTTGGGCTATAGTGGATGTGTTTAAACTCGTGGTAGGCTATTCCTCTGTCAATTTCGCAAGCATAATTTTTTGCTATGCAAACCCAAGTTGCTCCAATTCAGTATTAGGTATTCCTGACATTCTACTGTCATTACTTGGGTTCCCCAAATTATCAAATAATGGACCCCATGTCACCATATATATATATTTCTCTTTAGGGGCTTTTATTGGTTGCATCTTTGTGAACTGATAATTTCTGGGTATTCAGAATCAATTATCATTTGGTTTCGACCCTTGTTGACATTGGTAGTAATAGGCCATTCTGCTACTTTTGACTTAACTGAAGGCATATTCATTTGACTAAATCAGGAAAAACTTCTGTTTTCTCCTCATTCACTGTTTCCAGATTGCTTCTTGTTCTGTTCCAAGTTTCTGTAATTTTTTCATGTAACACTTTTCATTGTCTGACTTGAAATAAAGTTATTTCTAATCTCTCTCCTAGTCATCTTTCTTTGTTTGCCATCAATAAAGCTATAAAGGTGCTTCACCCACTTCCTTTAGATCACAGAAGTTTCTCAACAATTTAGCTTCTGTTCGTTAACCATATTTCTTGGGACTTATTCAGTTTCTTTTCTAATTGTGCTTTGCCTAATAACAGAATTTAAAGCTATTTTCTTGATATCCTTTATCAGTATAAGCTCAAAAATCCATTTAAAATATTCCTTGGATATAAATCTTCTTGCTTCTGGGATTGCTGGTAAAATGACTTTTTAAAGGAGGACAAGAGCCATGCTTGAATCAGAGTTCATACTGAATCTTAAGAAGAGACCTTTGATTTCCTTCAGTCTAGTATCCATAGCATCATTAAGAAATGTTCCTTAATTTCTTTTCCTACCCAAGTTAGCACCCCCCTACCCAAGAGATAAAACAACAGTTCATTCTATTTTTGGACAACTCCAGTTTTAAAATATTTCTTTTTTTCTTAAAAATAACAGCAAGGTGGCACAGTGGAAAGAACATAGGTTTGAAGTCAGGAAAACCAGAGTTCAAATATGACCTCACAAGTTTACTACCTAGGTGACCCTAGGCAAGTTACTTAACCTCTGTCAGCCTCAATTTTCTCAACTGTAAAATGGAGATAATAGCTACCTCCCAAGTGGTTGTGAAAAGTACTTAACACAGTTTCTGGCACATTGCAGTAGATTGTTTAATAAATATCTGTTTCCTTCCTTGAAGTAAAATATACTAAAGATAAATTCCATCTACTAGTACCAGCTCTGCGCTCTGGAATGGCACAAGTCTGTTCCATCCCATACATGATATTATTAAGAATTATAAATACAATATGAACAACGATATGACTTCTTTGGCATTAGTGATTTCCAGCCTTTGAGACACTGCAAGTTAGATTGTCTTTTGACTTTAAGCAAACACATACAGTACTTTTAGGTTTGCAAAAGTGTTTTCCTTAATTCCTGTAAAGTTGGCAGTGCAAATACTTATCTCCATTAGACAAGATAAAGAAACTGTACCACATAAAAGTTGTGATTTGCTCCTAATCACAAAGAGAAAATATCTGAACCAAGATTTTAACCCAGCTCTCTTGAATCCAAGGCCAGAACTCCCTCTGCTGTTTTCTGCTATCAAGTACTCCATGGCATTTGTTTAACAGTATAAAAATGAATCACTTTTTTCAGTATTTTGAGAATCTTGCAATGTTCTTTGAGGTAATAAGAGACATGGAGATTTTAAAAACCAGGGTTGGGAATCTGTTTTAGAAATAATATCTAGGCATTTTTTCTTGGCTACGCTAAAAAGTTCTCCATGTAGTTAATATCAATGGGTAATAAGCAGACAAGTGGCTAGGTTCATTGCAAGGGAATGAATACACCTCCTATGCGTGGAGCTAGGACCATTCACCCTGTGATTTCTCAGTACCACATTAATTTTCCAAAGGTTAAGTACTGTAGTATAGCAAAAAAGAACATAAGAATTGAAGTCAGAATACCTTGGTTCAAATCCCAGCTCTGTTCCTTGCTACCTGTAAACTTGGGTAATCCCCTTGGATGTATTTATTTACAAGAAAAAGCATTCAGACTAGAATTCAGGTTTTCTGTAGCTAAACCCACTCTAGCTTCCTCCCATCAAGACACAAGTGAAATAAAGGTGGTATTCGGGCCCTCTTGGATGAGGATATACACCAAAAAAAGGAGACATGAAAAACACCTGTACTGTGAATTGACAATAGCAATATGCATTTAAAAATCAGATTTATTAGGGAAAACATGGTTTAGCAGCTTTGAGTACAGGTAATACCATAGATCTACTGAAGTTCTCTATAGCCTCTAATCTATCCTAACTGTTCTTACACCCATTCTCCAGATTGAACCATTGGTACACAAGCATTTCCTGAAAAACCATTCTGCTGAGAATTGTGAAGTTTTCAGCAAAGTGGAATCCAAAGAAGTCCCCCATTAAAGTTTTAAAACTTCAACAGATAGAAAAATGATAAATAAAATAAAAAAAGAATTGACTGTATATGCCTCTATCCAGTGCAGAGTAGCTCAAAAAGATCTACCAGAATTCTGAAGAAGTGCAGAGAAGAGACAAGCTAAAGTAGATGGAAGATAAAATGCAAAACAGCTCAGTCCCATAGCAGTAAATAGGGACAGAGTGCACCTGGCCCATGGGGACTTAGGTACCCCAGCCATGGCAAGGGATAGGTCTAAACTAGTGTCCGAGAAAGCTTTGTGCAACCCAAAATCCCAAAGAAAAGTAACTCGATGAGTCTAAAAAGAACCTCAGAAAAAAAGTTATTTCCTGGCCACAAGAACTACAATACAAATGATACAAAATGAAAGAGCTAGGCAAGGAAAATAATGCCCACAAGTAGATGGTGGCAAACCTTATCCAAGAATCGAACTCCCTGAAAATTAAAATGGGTCAAATAAAATACAAATCCATAAGCCAGCCAGGAATATTACAACTAAAAGGTTGACATGAAAATAAATAAAAGATATATACCACAAAGAACTGACCCAGAAAAAAGGCCACAGATAAGAATCATCAGACTAGCTAAAAATGATGATGCTCCCTATACCCAACCCCTAAAAAACCTTAGATACTCTATTTCAAGAAATCACAACTGAAAACTCTCCAGATCTCTTAGAACCAGAGGACAAGTGAATATAGAAAGAATATAGTGGCTACCACCTGCAAGAAATCTCAAAATGAAAACTTCCAGGGACATAATAGCCAACATTCAGAGCTTCCAGGTTAAAAAAAAAAAAATTACAGCAGAAAAAAAAGGTTTAAGTGCCAAGGAAACACAGTATGGATCACATAAGACCTGACAGTTACCACTATGAAGTTCAGGAGAGCTTGGAATATGATATTCAAAAAGCACACAATAAAGGCTTACAATCAAGAATAATCTATCTGAAAAAAAAAAAAAAGAGTAGATTCCTAGAAAGCGTGAAAAATGGACCAGTCATGAAACAGGATTTTCAAACTTCCCTGATGTAAAGACCAAAACCGAATATTTTGAAATGGAAACACAGGCGGGAATGAACATTTATATATTCCAGGTACCATGAGACAAGAGCAACATAAAAAAGTACATCTGATTAATTGGCAAAGGAATGACATAAGGATTATATGTTGATAATGGAAGAAGAAACAAGTATCCTCTCAGAACCCTAATGTCATAGAGAAGGGAATATATGATAGATGGCACTGGGATGGTTTTGTTCTTTTTTGATGTCTTTAAGCAAAGAAGGAAATAGGAGGGACAGAGAACTATACTGGAAAGGAAAGGAGGATAAAGGGAAAGATCAACCATCTCACATAAATAGCATTACACGGGATGAAAAGTGCAGGCACAAAGGACCAGGCGTCCCATGATGCCTTTACCTGAATTGTACAAAGGAAAGTGGAACACAAGCATGCACACACATGCAAAGTTCATTGTGGAAAATAATTAGAAATAGAGAAGGGGAGATGGGGGGGGTGGGGCAAGTAAGGAGATAGAACAGTACAAGTGAGGGTTCAATCATAGAACAATAGGAGGGGTGTACGTGAAGAAAGAATTGAAAGAAAAAAAAATCAAAAACCTGAAATCAGGAGTGGGACAAAGATAAGGAAAAGAGAAGAGGGGAGTAGAAAAGGAAAGTAGATCATATTCTAGCAAAGGGAGCAGACTCAGCTCCCCACCCTCTTAGGCTCAAACCAGGGCTAGCTTGAAACTGTCCTTCTAAAAGAAGACTGGAATCTCATATTCAACCCCCCCACCTCCCTCCAGCAGGGACTCTGTCTCCCTGAACTTTTAAAGCCTTCTAGCTAGCTTACATCAGCCAAAGGCAGGGAACAATCATACTGGAGATCCATACAGGGACAAATCTAGCTGTGTGGCCCACATCCAAATCAGGCTCTTGAGCTAGAGAAGTCACAACCTTTCTGGAGCTGAAGTTCCTCTTCTATAAAATGAGGATATTGGACTAGCTGGCCTTAAGCTGTCTTCAGGCTCTGATTCAATATGATCCAACAATCCCATGGGCCAACAATATTTTTTTCTTTTAGACAAACACTGAAACTTAAGTACATAATAAGAAAAGAAAAAGAAACATTATATAAAATAAGAAAAGAAAAAACATGTCATGTACACAATAGAACACAGGAGAGAGTTCAGAATATATAACACTAACTTTCCATTTCAAGAAAACTCATATATTAAATACTGCTCATTATATTGAAAGCTGTACACCTTTTCTTTGCTTTTTTGTAGGTTTTCTTTTATTCTCCACTGTACACTTTTTACTTTGTTTTTTCCTCTCTATTTTTACCTCCCCGCCCCTAGGCTACAAATACGCACGGATATATATAGATATAGCTATACACATACGTGTATACATATATACACATACATACATAAACATATTTTCCCCAAAAAATTCTACTTCTAATCTTTGTTTATTATGTTTGTGCATATATTTTTTCCAATCTCTAATTCCCCTAGTTTACTTCCATCTGCTACCTTGCCCTTCTATTATTTGCTGTACTCCCCCTCCAGCAATCCCTCCCTTATCCTCCCATTCCCATAAATTTAAACATCCTTTTATACACCCCTTTGACCTATAGCTTTTCTTCTAATCACTACCTGGCCTTCTTGTTACTTAACCTAGACCCCCACAACAATCCCTCCCTTATCCTGCCCTTCCCATAATCAGAACATCTTTCTGTACATCCCTTTGACTTATTTTCTCACCCTCCCCTCTAAAGATCCCTCCTTTATCCTCCCCAGAGTTTTATTTCTTTCTAAATTTAGAAGACTTTTGTACTCTTCTAGATGAGTATATATTTTTCCTTCTTGAACCCATTCCCCACAAAAATAGGTTTCTAGAACTAACAGAAAGTAGGTTTTTAGAGCCCCCTCCCCCATTTAATTTTTTGTATTGGTTCTTCCTCTTGCACCTCATTTCTATAAGATAATTACTCTTTTGGTTATTCTTGAATGGTTTTACTTTTTGAAGTCCTATCATATTCAGGTCTAACCCAGTCTTTCTTATAAGCTAACAAATTACTAATAACTATCTTAGACATCGGTTTTACATTTTACATAAATAAAAGGTCAACAGTCTATTCTTATTGAGTCCCTTATAACTGGTCATTGGCTTTTGTATGTCAAATCTCCCATTAAGTTCAGGTGTTTTTTTTAAAAAACAAAGTCCTGAAAGTCTGACAATTCATTAAATATCTTTTTCCGTTCAGAATTATGCTTAGATTTGATAGGTATATTTTCAGTGGGAAACCAGGTCTTTTGCTCTTCGATATATTGTGTTCCAAGACCTGCTATATTTTTGTGTTGCCACTGCTGGATTCTGTGTGATTCTAAATGTGGTGCTGCCATGTGTAAATTGTTTTTTTCCTATTGCTGGTAATATTTTGTCCTTGAACTTGGACTTTCGGAATTTGACTACAATATTTGTGTGTTTTCCTTGTAGCATCTCTTTCAGGTGGTAACCAGTGTATGTTTTCTATTTCTACTTTCCCCTCTTGTTCTAATGCTTCAGGATAATTTTCTTTAATTATTTCTTGTATTATTATATCAAGATTCTTTTTTTATCTTAGCTTTCAGGTACTCTAATTATTCTTATGTTTTCTCTTCTTGATCTATTCTCCAGATCAGTTGTTTTTCTCATGAGATGTTTCACATTCTCTTCCATTTTTTTCATTCTTTATATCTTGTTTTTTTATTTCCTGATCTGTCATAACTTTGCTGACTTCCCCTTGCCCAATTCAGGTCTTCCCTTAAGATTCTGGATCTCTTTTTTTAGTTGGTTGATTTTCTTTTCATAATCTTCTTGTTTTTCTCGGATTATTCTTATTTTTATTTTCAGTTTTTCCTCAGTCTCTCTCATTTGATTTTTAAAGACCTTTTAAAATTCTTCAATGAATTCTTTTTGGGCAGGTGAACATTTGGCATTTCTCTTTGGGGTAGAAGAAGGTTTCTTTACTTCAGTATCCTCTGAAGATGAACGCCAGTCTTCTATTTTTCCATAATAGCTTTCTATGTTGGATTCTTTCTTCTTTGCCTGTGCATTTTTTTAAATAATAGTTTAATTTTTTGTCTCTGATGTTAGCCATCATTATGAATTATAATTTCTGTTTTTATAGAATTTCTTTGGAAACAAAATTCAAAGGCAGTGGGTGGGGAATGTTGGCTTCCTGGAAATTAGTATATCTACTACTTTTCTTTGTTCTGAAAAGGCCTCTTCCAGTTTGTCAAAGAAAACTGCAAGGCCTTAATTTGCAAAGTATGGAGATAAGGTCTATAAACCCACCTTTGTCATTGATATATCTTCAAACTCACTGCTTTTGTCAAATCCCTTAGGAACTGAAAATCCCTCTCTATTTATATGCAAACATATAGACCAAAAATATAAAGAATAAACATGTGAGATGTAATCAAATGGTGGGATTTAGTGAACCTTGGAATGCTGGCCAATGGGAGGCAGATGGGAAATTTTAACTGAAAGTAGGGCATTTAAGCCTGGCAGTTGTCTAAAGCAAATGTACTCTCCACTCAGGAGGAAACCAATCACTACAAAAAACATAATTGGCTAAAGTAAAACAAGAGATTTCCTGATTTTAAAAATAATAATAATAGTTTAACTTTTATAATCACCTCTAGTCCTGAGTGTGGGATGGTGCCTCTGGCCTCAGATCCTCTTCAGTTCTCCCCTCTGACCTTGAACTCAAACCAAGACCTCCAGCCTCTTCTAAGTGCTCACAGACAGGAGTGTCCTCATCCACTGCTTCTGCCGGTTCCTTCTTCCCCACCATGTCTCTGCAGCGCTGCAAGTTCTGCTGTTCCTTGTCAGCGAAGGTTTCCCTAGATCTTCCCCAGCTCAGATGCCCAACTTCACTTATTGTCCCCACAGTAAAAGTTCCTGTGGCTGGGGGTGAGGCAGTCACCCACCCCAGCTAATCCCAGGGTTTGCCATTTGTTTAAGTGGTCCCTAGTCTGGAGGTGTTTACTCTTCACATGACCTAAACATCATCCTGGGAATTTTCTTCAGGTCTCCAATTGTCCCAAGAGGGCCCCTGTTCTGCCTCTTTCTCCTTTCTTTGTTCTCCCTGAGATGCTATTTTAACTCTTCTGTGAAAGAAAATCTTGAGAGCTTGAAATTTTCTGACTTACTCCACCATCTTCTCAGAATCTTCTTGGGCCAACAATTTTTTAAAATGTGTTTTCTAGGATATTAAAAGGTGGAATAAAAAAATCCATTTTAGACAACAATGAGGTATGGATATTTTGTTTATTTCTTTTTTCTTTGTCATGAAGAAAGTTTCAAGGAATGGGTCTGACAAATGACTATAACTAAAGATTTTTAAATGAATTTAAAATTTTTAAAATATATTTATTTCAACTTACCTTGGAAACAGGACATCATGAGGATTGGGGGGCAGGGAGTGTTATTTGGTATCTCATAATTGTTAGAGATGAACTTGACATGCAAAAAGGTATCAAAGAAAATTTATTAAAATGGAGTTCAGAGGAGGGAAGGCCTTCTACATTCCTTCTAACGGGTAGTTTTTCCAGTATGGTCACTGGAAAGACTATAACATGTACAGAATAATGGAGGCTTCTTATAGTGTTTTCCAAATTTTTAATCTCCCAGGCCACCATCCCCTGGCCATGTGACTTTATGTTCTCCTCTCTGATAAACTTTCCCTCAGACAGCTTACTGAGCCTGCATAGTAGTTTCTGATCTTTACCTGATCGTCCTAGGTCATGACTCTGTGGAGACAGAACTTCCTTCTTTTCCACCAACTCCCTCCTTTTTCTCTTTATTAAAATTTCTGTTTCCACACCTGAATTCAATCAATACCTCCTCACTTATTTTCCCTTATGAATTCTTCCCTTCATCTATCTCCCTTTTATATGAATATGGGAAAGGAACAAAGTTGACCAACTCATTGACAAATTACAAGGAGGGAGTCCTCTTTCATAAGTACAGATACAGAGGTTCAAAATAAAAAGGTAAATCAATGAATTATCCATTTAGCGGTTCCAATTCATACAGCCGTCTGAAGAGGAGCATCATCTGATGCAATTTTCTGGTCTAGATGCTCATTCAAATTGTCTTCAGCACAGCATCTCAGCATCTTCTTCCCTTTATCTTCTTGTAGAAATCCAAATGTCCAAAACTGACCATGATACAATTTTAGATTACCATCCCTAAGCTTTACACTCTTACCACTCTTACAAAATCAAAATTGGAACTTTGGCCAACTGTCATGTTTAAGAAATTCACATTAGAACTCCGCTTTTACATTTTACACTATGCCCTTCTCCCATCAGGAGGATGAGATTTCACTAAGGAGTCAGTAACAGCTCCAATATTTACATAATAACAATAAGTAATCATTCTTAATACAGTATATATCCCATCATAAAACAATTCCAACTTCTGGTCATGTGATGCTTCTTTTAAAGCATTTGCAAGATAGACCACAAACCATTCTTCTTTAGACATTAACTGAGACAAAAATAATAATAACTATGTATGCTAACCTCACAGACCCTCAATATAACTGTTCCCATGCTATTACTAAGAATTAAAGGACCCTAACTTATTGTTGTCGGTCTAAAATCCAAAGCATAATAACTTAATTTTTGAACTTAACCTCAGATGTTCACCATCAACAGCCTATTATTTAATAGATTTGGTATTAGGCTTACAAAATTTTTTATTATAAGAAGTTGCCACCAAGAGTAGGGCCATTTCAGGAAAACAACATCTCCCTAATTTCATGTCAATTCCAGGCAGGAGTAGATTGCCAACTGGCAATCAGCCAGACTTAAAATCTGCCAGGTGTCAGTGGGGAAATTGAGTCAGGAGAATCCTACCTCAGCTCAGGCTGAAGAGTTGTTTTCTCAGCCTTCCCATGAGATCACCTTTTTACAGTTCATACCAGCATCTCACAGCCTTGCTGGCATCATGGATCAGTGGCTTGGACAGCCTCTCTTGCTATCCACACCTGGAGTCATAAGAAGAACAGTCAGTTAACAGTCCCATAAAATCTTAAAATAGCAAGATAATAATCAATTCCAGATATGATTATAATTTCACATTGGTGAGGAATATCTTTAAAGAAAGCAAGTCTTAAGTAGCTTGCATGCCTTTCTATACATGCTCTAGTTCCTGATTAAATAACAATCTTAAAATCTAATTTACCATTAAAATCATGTTATTGCCCTAATAGATTTATATCTGCTTCCCAAGCTTCTCCATCCCTTTTTAGCCCTGTTCAGTCTAAAAGAATGAGTTATACATATAATAAGTTTGAACACTAACTTCAACTTATGTTCATGAAATGAATTCATATCAAAACAGAAACATTTAATATTTCCATCAATGCAAAATATTACCAGAGGTTACCTACCTCTAAGAAACTTAGACTGATTGAAAATGTCTCTGATTTAGTCTCAGTAATTTGATTCAGTGAATTGTATTTACCTAATTGGTCTTTGCAACATGTAAAGACCTTATTCCAAGTCGGGACCTTTGTCCCTTATCCCAAAAGAGTTTTAGTCTCATTTGTCTAACAGGGCCCTGGAAACCCTCACCCTGAAAGCCCTGCAGATCTCTCCAATTGAACTAGCTCTCTTGAGGCCCATAAGCTTTTCCCTATCACTATGCCCAATAAATCCAGTTCCCTAGGTTACTGGCCACTCCCTTCAAGACCATCCCTGGAACCACCCCAGACCTCCTGGGGCCACCCCCAGACTCCTTCTCAATACCTCTGTAGGTAAGATACATCTTGTTTTAGCATTACAAATGATCAGATTCTGCAAAAGCTCACCCAATATTGAGAAACCTCAACAAACTTTGACCTTCTTTAGCTGAAAGAAGACTTGGGTTGAATTCATTTGAGCAGGACCTGTCATATCACTATTTTGGGGTCCCAAGCACCCCTAACCTCAAGAATTCCATACAATTACAGTTAACTTTAAATCCCAATCTTGTTCATTGGAACAATGATTCAACATCTCATTTTTACTTTGATTTTCTTTATCTAATTATTCCCTTAACATTCAGAAAGAATGTTCTATTTCAGGGTTTATCTTTCACAAGACTATACCAGAGTATCCATTTACCCAATTAATTGAAAACAGCAAGATTCTACTACTTGCATTGTGCTTACATCTAAACTACCTGCTTTGATTATAGAAACATGCCATGAAGATGAAAAGCAAGGACCTAATTAGATATCATCTCCACTTTATAGTCAGACTCAGAAATAGTCAAGTGAGAAATATTCCTTTTCAGAGGAACACAATGGGGAAACCGAGTCAAGAGGATTTCATCCCAGACTGAGCACAGAATTGTCCCCTGACACAAATTTCTGCCTGTAATCATCACATTCTCTTTGAGTAGTAGAAAATAATTAATAATGGTCCCAGAGGCTTTGCATTAGATGGAAGTTTTCACTAATCAAAAATATTACCAGGACTTACATTGTAGATCTTAAATTTGTCCTAAAAGTCAATCACTACAGATGATTTCTATACATTTTCAAATTTTTGTGAAAGCAATTTCCCTCTTTAGGAACTCCATGACTCAAACAAGCTCCTTAGATCTTCAGGGACTGTACTTTTTGACTAGCCTGAGGACAGCTTCTTTCCACACATACACACATAGTGTACCAGCTTTAGGTTTTAACATTAAAATTATAAACAGCAAACTTACAACTTTTATTACAACACAACCTCTTGAACCTAATTGACAAAAATTACAAAAGAGCTAAAACCAAGGCATTCGGGTTTGTTTGGTTTTTTTGTTTGTTTGTTTTTTTGCCAGGCTTCCTTTCACAAACAAACTTTTGTTTTCTCAATTAGAATTCTACAACAAAAAAACTCTTACGCAGAATTCATAACTGCTTCTTGACCAATTCATCATAATTTAACAATACAATTCCTAATATAGTAACATTTAGATTTACTTAAAAATTTGAACTATTTAAATTTACTTAAAACTTAAACTCAGCCATTACCCATTCAAGTGAATGCATTTTCACATCATCTTGCACAGTAATTCATCTCCTTATCACCATGTGTGCACACTCTATCACCTAATAATCATTAAATATAACTTTTTGATTACAGAAATTTACTATAAAAGGAAAAGAGGGACAATGTAAATTCTGGTCCCATAAAGTCTTTAACAGCAAATAAATATTGACTTGGCATCCTTTCAGATAGAGTCATCACCAATTTGATTTAACTATTAACTATTAAATCAAGTTAACCACAAGATAAGATAACTCATAAGTTATTACTTTTTATCTCTCCGTACTGGAATTCTATTCCAGCTTAGACAAAGCAAAGACGTTAATGGCTATCCTTACAGGCTGATGCTTCACAAGCTTCTTCATTTTCCCCTAATTATACTTACTCTGGAAGAATGAGATACTTTGGAAGTTATTTCTTTTAGCCAAGATTTCAAATGGAAAATCTACCATTATATAGCAAACATCAGTATTTTCACTACTTATTTATAACCAAATATAAATTTCAAATTATCAAATTTCTACCACATCCTCTTAAAACCCCAATCTATATATAACAAAATCCAAATTTAAAAATTGTGTAACAATTACATTAGATTAATATTGCATCTAACATATCCATCCTTGTGTCAAGCACTTTACAATCACAAATGCCAAATAACTTTTCTGCTGAATTCTGATAGGAAGGGCACTCTCAGATAAGGTTCTTTATTCCTTCAGGACAGATTTTTAATTTGAATCATATCAAATCTGGATTTATAATCACTAAGGATAAACATTGTAACCCTCCTTTTTCCTTAAATCAAATACTCTTGCTACTTAAAAGAAAAGCTTCCCTTCAAGGAACATGTGGTCATTCTCAGCTCTGAATAGCCTTTTTCCTTTTACTCTGCTTCTTTAAAGTGCTGAAATCCCATCTTTGTTTCCCCTCCCTCCCCCAAGGCCCACCAGACAAGCTTTCCTAGTCTTCCAGTTTTTAAATCAGATTTGGGGGGTGAGGTAACCTCCCCCTTGTTGCACATGGTCTGAGCACATGGATACCTGGATATCCCACCTATATCCTACCTATACACCAGGAAAAGCATATCAAGTTCTATAAAGAGTTTAAAATTACGCCTGTTTTCATCAGGTTAACTTAAAATATGCCAATATTCTAAAATGAGGCTTTTGATCTAGGCAGAGCCCTAGGATGCTGACAGGATGTTGCCAGTCTCCCCAGGCAGAAGCCTTCATAGTTTCAAAAAATTAAGTAACTGACTGCCTAAATACTCACCCTCTTGTCTTCATCCTTCAAAATCTGGAGAGAGTCAATGCCTCCAAAAGAAATCACTGAAATTCCAAAGTGCAATTGCAGTTTTAAAACACACTGTCCTGTATCAGATACATTGACCCAATTCAAATATAAAATGCAGATTTTAGCTTTGAGATCTCATCAAATCAAAACTCAACTTTTCACTGCAGACTGCCCGAGGCTTATTTTTCCTTATCTTTCTTTTCACATTCAAAAATGTGGCCAGAGTTAAGAATGTAGAAAGATTTTTTTTTCTCTCTCTCTCTCTCCTTCCCATCCCACTCACTCCTCTGAAACTGTTGGGAGGGAGTGGGGAGAAGGGGAAGATAGTGGGGAAGACTTGCTGGCTGCCTACATTTACAACCTTACACCACAAATATGAAATACTTCACAAACACACAGACAAGACATTTAACAAAGCATTGTGCACATCAATTTGAATTTGAATTTAGACCTGATCCTAGCCAATTCTAAGGATTAAATTCCTCCCTAAGAAGCTCACTCCAGCTTCCTGGACAAACAAGCACCTAGAGGTCCTGACACCAGATGGTTTAGGAAAATGCCGATAGCTATTGGGACTAATGTCCCTGGGCCCCAGCAACCACCATAGTCCTTTTGACCTGGGAGTGCATCCTCCCAATATCCCCAGGGGCTCTTCTTCCCACCATGGTTTGAATTCCCAGAATTCTCTCCAAGTTCTCCATTAGCTTAGGGCCAGCAAGAAATTTTTGGACAGGAAAAAGATGATTCAGAGTGGAAGTTCTGGGGTGACCTGATCCTTGCCCAGTATACTGAGTCACCTGGTCCGCTGGGAAATTTTGCTTCCCAATTCCTCTGAACTCCCTGCCTGTGGTCTGATGTCATATGCTTGAACTGGAGTAGATTGAACTTACAGGGACTATTAAAAATTTTTTTTACAGGAGTGCTCTCTCCAAGTTTCCTTACTCCCTCAAGTCAACGAGTCGAGCCCCATGTTGGGCACTGTATTGTTAGAGACACATTTGACACACAAAAAGGTATCAAGGAAAATTTATTAAAATGGAGTTCAGAGGAGGGAAGGCCTTCTAAGTGCCTTCCCTTGAAGGAGGGAGTAGTTGTTTCCAGTATGGCCACCAGAAAGACTACAACACATTCGGAATAATGGAGGTTTCTTATATTGTTTTCTGAATTTTTAATCTCCCAGGCCACCACCCCCTGGCCACATGACTTTATATTCTCCTCTCTATCTGATAGGCTTTCCCTCAAACAGCTCATCAAGCCTTTACCTGACTGTCCTAGGTCACGACTCAGTAGAAACAGAACTTCCTTGTTTCCCACATAATGATTAACTGCAGAGGCAGTGTGGGGTAGTGAATAAAGAGCCCATCTTGGAGTCAAGAAGACGGGAATTCATATCCTGGCTAGCTTCCTAACAGTCAATTCACTTACCCTCTCAGTGCTGTAGGCAATTCTTTTAGGAGATGAATCAAAAAGAAGGTGCATACTTGCATCATAAAGGGAATTTACTCATTTGAAAGTCTCCTATGAAGCAAAGAAACCACAGGTCCAGTTTCTTGTCCCTAATGGTTAGCTACACAGCATTAGGTTTAGAAAAAAGCAGCACACATGACCTTAACACTGATCTAACCCAGTAAATGGCCTCTGCTGAACAAAAAGAGGGCTAGCTTGAGAGTTTTTCATAAAAAAGTCAATGAATATCACCTCTCTGAACTTGTGGAAGTATGTATTCTTTTTCACTCCAGTCTCAAGGTTTTCATGTTAGCCTCAAGGTTAAACATACAACACTGATAGATGAGGGGAGAGGGAGTGTCTAGTGACGATGGTTTGTTAATTATTAGCCCAACTTCTCAGACCTGGGGGGAAGGGAGAGGAGACTGGGCAGTGAGGAAGAAGGGGCAGGGAGGGAAAGCCCAATCTCATATTTATGTAGGGCTTTACAAAATGCTTGCCTCTCAAGTCCCAATCAGTGTGTCCACTAGCAATCACCCATTAACTCCAACACCACCTACAACAAGAAGAAAATTCCAAGGTCTTCCACAGATACAGGGTCTTCTGGGAAAATAGAAAGGCAGTTGGGAATTCACAGCCCCTAGTTACTAGAAGTCCTTTTCTCTCTTTAGTCTTTCCAAAATTCTCCTTAAATGTAATTTCATGCTTAAGCCTTTGTAGACTCTCTTCCCCATGAGAGGTTGCATTTCCTAAAGCTGCCTCTCTTCAGGAAAACAAGTGCTCCCAGGAGCATGATCCCAGATCCTACTGCTCCTTTCTTTCCAATGGCGATCATCAGTTGATGTCAGGGAGGGAAGGAGAAGGAGAAAATAACTATCCTGGTCACCTCCCTACAAAGAGTAATTCCCTTGGCTTTGAAGTGGCATCCCTTTGACCTGAAACCCTTCTACCACTAAGTCGACTGAATCCACTCATCTTTCTACTAAAAGGACCAGAGGATTATTTGGTTCTTTTAGATCACAAAATGTTTTCCCATGTGGTGTCATCTATCTTTCATCCAGTGGCCAAAATCTTCTCAAGTTGATGAAGGATTTATTCACAGTTAGTTTATGTTGGAATCAACTAATTTAGACCAGGGCTCTGGGCTTTTCCTGATTATAGCAGTCAGGGCAAGGGACACAGTTGTTATGAGAAAATGACAGATCTTAAAAGTTAGAAGCACAATGTCCAAATACAAATTTATTACAATACTTTGTTGTCATTGTTGAATCGGTCAGCCATGTCCTGCTCTTCATGACTCCATGAGGTTTTCTTGGCAAAGATCCTGGGGTGGTCTGTCATTTCCTTCTCCAGTGGATCCTTTAATCAAGCAATCAGAGGTTAAGTGACTTGCTCAGAGTCACACAGCTAGGCAGTTTCTAAGGCTGGATTTGAACTCAGATCTTTCTGATTGCAGCTTAGAGAGTTTTCTCATTGAACTAAGCTAGCTAGAGCACTCTATCCACTGAGTCACCAGCTGCCTCATTACAATGTTTAGATAGCAATTTAAATACAGCCTTGCTTCTATGAGGGAAGGTGACCAGTAATTTATTAAATTAAAAACTAAATTTGAACACTTTTTCCTCTTTTTTTTCCTTAAACAAGCAAATGTATTCTTATTTGCAATTTTCATGTTCTATTCTGGTACATGGGGCAGCTGAGTGGCACAGTGGGTAGAGCAATGTGCCTGGAGTCAGGAAGACTTGAGTTCAAATCCAGCCTCAGACACTTACCAGCTGTGTGATTCTAGGCAAGTCAATTAACCCTATTTGCCTCAGTTTCCTCATCTATAAAATGAGCCAGAGAAAGAAAGGGAAAACTACTCCAGTCTCTTTGCCAAGAAAACACCAAATGACTAATAAAATTCTGGTACATGAAGTAGCATCCTGGATAACATCTTGGAACATTATCCTTAGGGTACTTTACTACTAGAGCAACTCTTTTTCAAGTGGTCCTTTTCTTTCATGAACACGTATGGATCTCCTTGTTCTCATGGACATCCACATCTTCAGCTGTTTGCTATACAACTTTGATATTTCCTTTGTATATACACTCTCATTGTTCTCCTTAAGTGTATCTATCTTTCACACGTGACACCAAATTCTGTTTCACAGGTGAAAAGAATTCAAGAGCTAATACAGTTAAGCTATCAAGAAAATATTACTTTGTAAGATTTTTGTAATTTGAACACAGGCATTACCAATTTTATTTTATTTTCTTCTCAAAATTACAATTTTGGTTCATTCATTCCAGTTATTTTTATTGCTATCTTTAGAAGCAGCTAGGTGGCACAGTGGATAAAGCTCTGTGTGGTATATTGAATACAGCCCTCATCCTGGCATAAGTTCAAATCTAGCCTCAGATATTTAGTAGCTATGTCACCCTGGGCAAGTCATGTAACATCTGTCTACCTCAGTTTCCCCACTTGTAAAATGGAGATAAAAATAGCACCTACCTCATAGCAGTGTTGTGAAGATAAAATGAGAACATATTTGTAGAGTGGTTAGCACAATGTCTGGCACATAGTAGGCACTTGATGAATGCTTTTTCCTTTATCTTCCCTTGGTGTTAGGCTCAGCAAGGACAGTGCAGTGGGAAAGGGCAGAGGTGTTGAGGTTTAGGGGTTTTGGGACCCCAAAATAGCGACAGGCAGGTCTTGCCTGAATGAATTTGACCAAGCCTTCTTTCAGTCAAAGAAAAGCAAAGTTTATTAAAAATCCACCATATATGCCCAGACTCTTAAGGAATCTCAGCACTGACTAGACTCTTAGGCAATCTGACCATTTGTATCCCTAATACAAGTGGGCCAGATTTAATCTGAGTACCTTATTGGAGACCAAGATGGATCTTATACACAGGAAGACAGTGAGAGGGATCTAGTAGTCTGGGGTGATGGGAGGAGTGGTCTAGGGAGGATCTTGATGGGAATGGCCAGTAGTTTGGGGTGGCTAGAGGTTGGAGGCCAAGAACCAAGATTGGATCAAGGGTGAAAAGTAGCCAAAGTCAATCTGGAGATAAAAGACAATGGAGGAATAGGCTAGATTAAGGGTAAAGGAGAATCAGTCTTAGTGACAATGAAAGGCTCAGGCAAACTCCAGATCAAGTGGGGAAATTCAAGGAGAGTTCAAGGTGGGGTTTTCCACCTTGTACCCTGACTTGAAATCAAAAGGCCCAGGGTTTAGAGCTTAGCTCTGCCACCTACTGCTGATGTAACCTTGAGAAACTCAATTTCTTTGGGCCTCGCTTTGTCTCATCTATAAAATGATAAGTTAGACTAGGTAATGTCTGAGGCACTTTCCAGCTCAAATCCTCTAATTCTTGCCTACTTGAAAGTCTGGTTAAAAGAGGCAAATAGACTAAATTCATATTGTTTATTCCCTTAAAATTAGCAGATACATGATCATGGAGCCAGAAGGAAACAAGATGACCAGTCTTACTTAAATCTGTTTTAGGACAGTCTGAGGATGTCTGTGTCCCTCAGATTTATGGTCCCTATATGTGTTTGACTATGTGTGTTCATCGTCTGTTGCTGAAGAAGACCATGCCATCAGAGAAATGCTGACATGACTTGCACTTGACTTTGTTTTGAGTGAGGGAAGTCTGTGCAGGTCACCAACCTCACTTCTCCTCCACAGCCATCTGAATCCAGTGACCAGATTTTCATCAGGATAGCTGAAGATGATTCAGGATGAGGCAATTGGGGTTAAGTGACTTGCCCAAGGTCGCACAGCTAGTGAATGTCAAGTGTCTGAGGTGAGATTTGAACTCAGGTCCTCCTGACTCCTGCACTGGTGCTTTATCCATTGCACCACCTAACTGCCTCCTTTAGTGTTTAACTATACCATGAGAAAGGAAGTTTCTCTTTTCTTTTTATTTATTTATTTTAAATTTTCAACATTCATTTCCACAAAATTTTGAGTTCCAAATTTTCTCCCAATCTCTCCCCTCCCCCCACCCCAAACACCTTATATTCTGATTGCCCCTTCCACCAATGTGCCCTCCCTACTAACACCCCTCCCTTACCTTATCCCCATCTTCTCTCTTGTCCTGTAGGTCAAGATAAAATTCTATACCCCATTACCTGTATTTCTTATTTCCCATTTGTACACAAAAGCAATTCCCCACATTTGTTCCTAAAACTTTGAGTTTCAACTTCTCCTCCTTCCTCTATCCCCATCCATTCCCACTGGGAAGGCAAGCAATTCAATATAGGCTATATATGTGTAGTTTTGCAAATGACTTCCATAATATTCATGTTGTGTAAGATTAACTACATTTCCCTCCATCCTATCCTGACCTTGTCCCTCTCCAAGAGTATTTACTTCTAATTGCTCCCTCCTCCCATTTGCCTTCCCTTCCATCATCCTCCCCAACCTGCTTATCCCCTTCTCCCCTACTCTCATGTAGGGTAAGATAGATTTTCATACCAAACTGAGTGTGCATGTTATTCCTTTCTCGAGTCAAATGTGATGAGAATAAGCTTTACTTTTTCCCTCTCACCTCCTCCCTTTTCCCCTTCATTGGAAAGGCTTTTTCTTGCCTCTTCTATGAGAGATGATTTGCCCCGTTCCATTTCTCCCTTTCTCCTCCCAATATATTCCTCTCTCATCCCTTAATTTTATTTTTTTAGATATGATCCCTTCCCATTCAACTCACCCTGTGCTCTCTGTCTCTCCATACACACACACACACATACACACACACACACACACACATGTGTGTGTGTCTGTGTGTAATCCCTCCAACTACTCAGATACTGAGAAAAGTTTCAAGAGTTACAAATGTTATCTTTCCATGTAGGAATGTAAACAGTTCAACTTCAGTAAGTCCCTTGTGATTTTTCTTTCCTATTTACCTTTCCATGCCTCTCTTGATTCTTGTGTTTGAAAGTCAAATTTTCTTTTCAGCTCTGGTCTTTTCATCAAGAATGATTGAAAGTCCTCTATTTCATTGAAATTCCATTTTTTCCCCTGAAGTATTATACTCAGTTTTGCTGGGTAGGTGATTCTTGGTTTTAATCCTAGTTCCTTTGACTTCTGGAATATTATATTCCAAGCCCTTCGATCCCTTAATGTAGAAGCTGCTTGATCTTGTATTTTCCTGATTGTATTTCCACAGTACTCAAATTGTTTCTTTTTAGCTGCTTTCAATATTTTCTCCTTGACTTGGGAACTCTGGAATTTGGCTACAATATTCCTAGGAGTTTCTTTTTGGATCTCTTTCAGGAGGTGATGGGCAGATTCTTTCGATATTTATTTTGCCCTCTGGTTCTTGAATATCAGGGCAGTTTTCCTTCATAATTTACGAAAGATGATGTCTAGGCTCTTTTTTTGATCATGGCTTTCAGGCAGTCCCATAATTTTTAAATTGTCTCTCCTAGTTCTATTTCCTAGGTCAGTTGTTTTTCCACTGAGATAGTTCACATTATCTTCCATTTTTTCATTCTTTTGGTTTGTTTTGTAATTTCTTGGTTTCTCATAAAGACATTCGCTTCCATTTGCTCCATTCTAATTTTTAAAGAATTATTTTCTTCAGTGAGTTTTTGAACCTTCTTTTCCATTTGGCTAATTATGCTTTTTAAAGCATTCTTCTTTTTGGACCTCTTTTGCCAATTGAGTTAGCCTATTTTTAAAAGTGTTGCTTTCTTCAGCATTTTTTGGGGTCTCCTTTAGCATGCTGTTGACTTACTTTTCATGATTTTCTTGCATCTCTCTCATTTCTCTTCCCAATTTTTCCTCCACCTCTCTTACTTGATTTTCAAAGTCCCTTTTGAACTCTTCCATGGCCTGGGACCATTGTATATTCATTTTGGAGGTTTGGAGAAGCCTTGATTTTTATGTCTTTCCCTGATGGTAAACATTGTTCTTCCTTATCTGAGAGGATGGGAGAGAATACCTGTTCACCAAGAAAGTAACCTTCTGTAGACTTATTTTTTTTTTCCTTTTTTGGGCATTTTCCTAACCAGTTACTTGACTTTTGGGTCCTTTGTCAAGATTAGGGTATAGTCTAGGGACCTGTAAGTTCTTAGTTCCTCCAGGGTGGCACAATCAAGGGAGAGGAGTTTACTCCCTGGCCTGGCTCACAGCTGAGATTCATATCAGCTGCTCAGTTCCCCCAGAGGCTTTTCGCTGAGAGCTCCAACAATGGAACAATGGACATTGACTGCTGCCTGCCTTGGCCAACACCACCTGGGACTGGAACTAGGGGAAGACCCTGCTCCCTTGTCACAGAGGTGAAAAGCCCTCTCACTGACCTTTGAAACTGTCCTTGGCACCTGTGGGCTAAGGGATTTGTGAACCTCTGCTGTTGGGGATTCCCGCCCTGAGGCCTGCTCCTCCAGGCGCCACTTGGCCCAGACTGGGCTGTGTCATACTCCATGTCCAGTATGACAGACCTCTCCCTCCAGCCATCCAGGTCACCCTGGGCTGGAAATCTCCTCCACTCTGTTGCTCTGTGGCCTCTGCTGCTCCAGAATCCATTGACAGTCTTTCTTCATAGGTATTTTATGGACTGCGGGGAAAGAGCTAGAGTATGTGTGTCTTTCTACTCTGCCATCTTGACTTTGCCCCCCAAGGAAATTTCTTAATTGAATAAGTTGTAAATGCAATAAAAGAGTTGACAAAGTTTCAGTTGAAATTACGACTCAGAATATCTGTGTTCTCTATACCATTAACATGCCATGATATTGTATATGTCCACAAAATATTAAGATAAGGAAAAAAATCCCATTATTCAAGCTAGTGACTCAGGTTGAGTGTCTCATAAAGAGTGTTATGTCAGCCCCATCTGGCCTTTTTGACATAGGAAAAGGTATTCTCTGAGTTTACTTAAAGAACAAAGAGGCTGTTGGTTCCAGGCTCTTCTTCTGATTGATTAATTCAGGCTCTGGATCTTATTAAAGTCCAAAAATGATATTAAATGATTATTATTCTAAACTAAATGGTGACAGTAATAGGGTTTCTCTAGTAGTGTCTTTCATGTTCAACTCAAAAAGAGGTCAGGTGATACAACAGTATCAGACCATGATGTCTTCAGACTCCAAGACCAGGGATGTTTTCATATTTCATTGTCAGGGATTCCAGATGTTGCACAGGGATTCTTTCTACCATCAATGCAACCCAACAAGCAATCTCTCTTAAGTGTCCACCATGTACAAAGCAGCTAACCTTTATAAGAAATGGCAAATGGTCTTCATAAGGTTCTGTGGCTAAGAAATCCATCCCCCTTCAACCAAAGTAGTGAAAAGACACCAGGTTAAATTCTTTTCCCAAGGGCACACAGGCAGGAAATGAATGTCAAATTGGGATCTCAAACCCAAGTCTTCTGACACCCAGTCTAGTACTCTTTTCATGAGACCAGTATACCTAGCTAGTTGTAAATGAACAACTGCTCAAATGATAAGTAGGACAGTAATGAGAGAAATTCAGAAATTTAGTGCCTTTTTAAATATTAGGCATCATTTTGTTGTCATTGAGTTGCTTTTTGGTAATTTTCAACTCTTCGTGACTGACCTCTTTGGGGGTTTTCTTGGCAGAGATACTGGAGGGAGTGATTTGCCTTTTCCTTCTCCAGCTCATTTTACAGATAAAGAAACTGAGGCAAACAGAGTCAAGTGACTTGCCCAGCATCACACAGCTATCTGAGGCCAGATTTGAACTCAGGCAGAGGAGTTTTCCTGACTTGAGGCCCAGGACTCTATCCACTGTGCCACCCAGAGCATAGTATAAAACAAGGGTGGGGAACCTGACACCTCAAGGCCACATGTGGCCCTCTAGGTCTTCAAATGCAGCCCTTTGATTGAATCCAATTTGGATATTGGATTGCATTGCTATTTCTTTCTCCAATTCCTTTTACAGATGAGAAAACTAAGGCAAACATAGTTAAGTGACTTGGCCAGACTCACACAGCTAGTAAGTATCTGAGGCCAAATTTGAATTCAGGCTCTAGGACCAGCATTCTATCCACTATGCTGCCTAGCTATATACATATATGTGTATATATATATGTATATGCATATACGTATATGTATATGTATATATATATATAATACATATTATATATATGTATATGTGATGCATTAAAATACTTTGCCATCCTTAATCACCCATTTTAAAGAAGGATCACTGAGTTACAAGTTTCAACACAGATTAGCAATATTACAATAACCAAGTCACCTCATCCCTCTGAATCTCATCTGTAGTACCTATTTTACAACATTATTATGGGTCTCTGTAGCAGTAAGCACCCTGAAACATCCAGGATGGCCTGCTAGTACAGGTTCTTAGATCTGCTTTTCCAAGGAAAGCAACTTAAAAGGGGTCAACAATCTTCTTTAATTACATTCACCAACAGAGAAAATACAAGTGGAAAAATAAAGACCAACAGACAGGGCTTCTAACTGTCTGATCATAAGCAATACATACATCACAGATCAACAGACAGATCCAACTGTCTGACCACTGTATGCATACAGAGTTAACAGAGAGAGAAGCACCAACATCTGGGTTTTCAAAGGCAGGGGGCTCCTTAATGGCTACCCAGAGTCTCCTCTGGCACATGAACCTTCTTCCAAAGAGTGAGCCCCAAAGCAAAACTTCACCTCAGAGTATATTTACACTTTTCGAGCTGGAGAGCATCACAATCCTCATGACCCAGTGCCTCATTGAAATTAACAAAAAGTGTGGGCCTTCCTCCGAAATAAGCTTCCCCTAATCAAGCTTCCCTTGATGGGCTCTATATGAGGCCTATTAATGGGAACGAGATTTTAACTCTCATTACAGGCTCAAATGAGATAATATATGTAAAATGTTTTACAAACAGTAACCTGATAAGAAGAGAGAATGTGATACAGTGGAAAGACAACTAGCTTTGGCATCAAAAGACTTGAATTAAAATCCTCACTCTGATATTTACTACCTATATGACCTAAGGCAAGTCACTTAACTCCCCTTGACCTCAGTTTTCTCATCTGTAAAATGGGAGGTGGGTGAAGTGGTTGACTCAGTGACCTATGAGATCCCTTCCAATTTTAGGTCTGTGATGCTGTGTAAATGTCAGTTATTCTTCCCTGAAAAACTGAAACCACAGAATGAGTTTAGGCATGGGACTTCAAACATGGGTCTTAATTAAGCTCCTCAGCTGCCTCCCTACCTAGGGAGCAACCTGAACAACTTCCTAGAAAAAGGATACCTCCATTCACCTTTACAGCCTTGTGTGTGGCGCATTGATAGTCCTGGGATGAGGCTACAGAGTATAATGCCTACATTGGCACTGGCTCCCAGACTTCAGATGACATTTTTGGCCAATGTTTCTTTGTCCCTAGCTCCCAATGGCCCAGATACACACCTCTTCACAGCCCACAGCAGGGCTGGAAAGGTACAGTGGACAGTGTGTACTTGAACATTTGACCTGGGGCATTTTTCTGTATCTCACCTTATGGAGTCCCTTTCCCTGGCCTAATATCAGTTTGGTAACAAGAACATGTGAGTTGATGTCCCTCATAATTGCTCAGTTGGCCTCCTCCTGCTTATCTTCAGGCAGCACTTCTCTTGGTTTTTATTAAAGCCTAGCCATGTTTTCATAACCGTTATTACTCTTGACAAAATGCAGTTATGGGGGGATAAGTCACTTTGCCCTGGAAGATAACACAAAGTGAATCTTTAACAGAGGATCACAAGAAACTTGGCATGTTAGGTTCTATTATTTGAGTTGAAGTAGGGTCAGGTAGAGGATTTTTATTAGTAAATGAAGGTGTGACATGAGAGACCCTTCAGTTCCTGCATTTTCTCTCATTTTTTTCTTTTCTACCTTTAGCATCTGCATTTTCACAGAATGCTAGAATTTAGAGTTGATTTGGCCTTATCTTACAGAAAAGGTAACTGCAGCCCTCAGAAGTATTATGATTTACCCAAGAGCATAGAGCAACAACCATGGTGCCAAAGATTGGATTCAGACCCAGAGCCCCTACCCTTGAGTCCAGTGCTCTTTAACAAGACACGTCTCCAAGCTCCAGAGGCAGAATTCCTAGACAACCGGACTCATTGAGTCAAGTGGCTTGCACTGTCATGATTGAAATGAAGGTAAATTGAGGCAGCAAAATTCCAAGCATGATCAATTTATAAGCAAACTTACTTCTTGCCAATAAATGGGATCCAAGGCTCCTCAGTAACCAAGGACCCATGTGAGAGTCAAGACAGATCTTTTACAGTCATACAGAGGAACCCAAAAGTAGACAGTGACACCATTTGGTAGTAACAAAAATGTTTCTTACTTATGATTGGTCAGTGTTGTGGTTATTAACTATGAATTATACAAGTTTATCATAAGGTGGAGTAATATCCTCTGGAAAGGCCAGTGGTTAGCATTTTTAATAGTATTTTCTTAATTACCTGTAAAGACAATTTTTCACATTAATTTTTAAAAATTTTGAGTTCCAAATTTTCTCCCTTCCTTTCTCACCTTCCCCCTCTCTAACATGGTAAACAAATTGATATAAGTTATATATGTACAATTATGTAAAACATTTCCATATTAATCATGTTGTGAAAGAAGAAACAGATCATAAGAAACTGACGAATGGTCAAGAGATATGGACAGGCAGTTTTCAGAGGAAGAAATCAAAGCTATGAATAGTCATATAAAAATGCTCTAAATTATTAGTAATTAGAGAAATGAAAATTACAGTTCTTAAGTAGCACCTCATGCTCATCAGATTGGCTGAGATAAAAGAAAAGGGAAATGAAAAATGCTGAAGAAGATTTGAAAAAATAAGTACATTAATGCATTGTTAGTGGAGCTATCAACTAGTCAACCATTCTGGAACGCAATCTGGAACTATGCTCAAAAAGCTACTAAATTGTGCATAACTTTTGACCCAGAAATACCATTAGGAGGTCTGCATCCTAAAGAGATCAAAGAAAAATGAAAATGACCCAGGTGTACAAAAAATATTAATAGCAGTTCTTTCTGTAGAGGCAAAGAATTGGAAACTGAAGGGATGCCCATCTATTGGGGAACAGCTGAACAAATTATGGTGTACAAATGTAATGGAATACCCTTGTGCTATAAGAAATGATGAAGGGAATGGTTTCAGAGGGACCTGGAAAGATATATATGGACTGATGCAGAGAGAAGTAAGCAGAACTAGGAAAATTATTTACATAGTCAGAGCAGTGGAATAAAAATGATGAACATTACAAAACCTATTAATTCTGATCAACACAATGACCTCCATAATTCCAAAGAACTCATGATGAAAAATGCTATCCACTTCCAGATAGAAAACTAATCAACTCAGAATGCAGATTGAAAAGAAGTTTTTATTCTCTGTGCTTTTTTTCCCAGCATATAGCTAATATGGAAATGTGTTCTGCATGACATCATATTTGTAATGGGTTTTGCATTTCTTACCTTCACAATGGGTGGAGATAGAACTTGGGGGAGGAAAAGAATCTGAAATGGATAATGTTATTTGATAATTTAAAATGATAATAAAAGAACCTACCTCCTAGGATTGTTGTGAGGATAAAATAAAATATTTATTAAGTGCTTTGTAAACCTTAAAGTGCAATATAAATACTAGCTATCATTATTATCATTATCATTTGCTTTTATTTCCCTCTTTTCTTCTGTGCCTTCTAAGTGAATGTTTATCCTTTAATTGGAGTTACAGCCAATTTTACAAAAGTAATAGAACCAGCTCCCATTCATGGGTTCTGCCCTGTGATGATGGAGTGAGCCAGTGATTGGTTGGGGTCAGCACCCATTAGAATGGAGCACAAACTCTGTGCTAATTTAATTCGGCAATTTAACTAAGTACATACTATGTGCTAGCACTCAGTGCTAGGGAAATAAAGACAAAAATGGAACAATTACCTTCATGAAAGGGGAAAGTTTTCTTCGGGGGAGGGGAGGGCAGAGCTGGGAGGAGGGAACAACATGTAAACAAGTATAGTCAGGGAAAACTGCAAAGGGAGAGAATACTAAGAGGTTGGGAAAGGGGTAAGGAGAGGTATCACTCAAAGCATTTAGAAAGTGCCTACTGTGTGCCAGGCACTGTGCTAAGGGCAAAAAGACAGTCCCTACTCTCAAGGAGTTCACAGCCTGATAGGAGAGACAATATGCAAAATATATACAGCCTAAATTAGAGATAATCAATGGAAGACACCAACATTAATGGGTGGAGATGGGACCACGAAAGGCTTCTTGTAGAAGATAGGACTTTAGCTGGGACTTGAAGTAAGCCAAGAAAGTCAGGAAGTGGAGAGGAGAAGGGAGAGAAATCCAGACATGGGGAATTGCAGGTGAAAATGCCTGGAGTTAGGAAATGGTGAGAGAAAAATAAAAAGTAAGCCAGTGTCACTGGCTCTCAAAGGACATGGTAGGGATAAAAGGAGTATGAAGACTGGAAAGGCAGGAAGGGGCTGTTTCACAGATAACACACAGGAGGCACTGGAGTCTTCAGACTCCATCCTCTAACAGGTTTGCTTTTGATCTGGTCAGACAGGCAGCACCTTCTGAGGGGTTGATAGTCAGTTTAATTCTAATCTAGTCTTCTCAGAAGGGTTGCTAATAATGGAAGCACTAACTGCTATGGCATTCCCTAATCACTCTTCTTACAGGGCTGAGTGAGAAAGGGGGGCAGCTCCTCCTACTTAGTGGAGTCAATTAAGACAGGTACAGCCTGTGCTCTCCCTTAAATGCCCTCAAACCTCAAAAAGGGCCAGTTGAGGCAAGTATATTCCTTTGGGCATTACCCATGGTTTCCCCACTCCCTGACCAGTGCCTACTTGCTTTATTGGGCAATAGAAAAGGAAGGAATCTTGCCAACAATAGCCTCACAGGTTAACTTTAGCAATATCGTCATTCTGCTCAAGTGTAGTAAATATCAATTATATCACTCCTTATCTCATGGCACAGACTCAGTAGGGCTGTTTGTCACTATGATTCTAGGAATTACTATCTAGAATCCTTGGAGCTATTCTGGGAATTATTATCTAACACCTGGAAACTAGACATTTCCATGGCCATAAATCCTGAGAAACTAAACTCTAAAAGGATAACAAAATCCTTACATGCAGGAGCTATGTTAGAAGTCTTTAAAAGCCAAACAGAGGATTTTTATCACTGAAACTGGAGGTAATAGAGACCCTACTGGAGTCGATTGATTGGGAGCAAAGGGATGAGGGAGCAGGGAATGACAAGGTCAAAACTGTAATTTAGAAGGATAAATTTGACAGCTGAGTGGAGAAAGGAGTGGACTGGGGAGAGACTTGAGGATGGGAGATCAACTAGAAGACTATTGCAATAGTTTAGGTGTGGATGGATGAGGGCCTGGGTCTGGGTTGATAGCAATGTCAGAGGAGAAAAGGGAGTGTATATGAGAGACATTATGAAGGCAGAAATGACAGGATTTGAGAACTGCTTGGATCTAGAAAGTGTCATGGAAGAGTGTGCCCCTGAATTAAGCACTGAAGCAAGACAAGGTTAATGAGAGGCAGAGATAAGGAGAAGGTACATTCTCAGCCTGGGAAATGACTTATGTAACTGCAAGGACTGTGATGGTGGTCTTTGGTGGTGTTTCTAACCTTGGAATCCCCTGCTCAAGCAGCTTCTGTGGCTCCCTCTTGTTTCTTGGCATTTCTCATTATACACACTTCTCAAATCTCCATGCCTGTACAATGGCTATCTCCTATGCCTGCTGTGTTATTTCTCCTCCCTTCCACTTCCTGAAATCCAGTGCCCGACTCATACCTCAGTTCAGGTTCCAGTGGCCTGAAGTCTTTTTGATTTCCCTAACTGCCTGCCCCACTTACACACACACACACACACCAGAATTTACATTTTAGCTAATTTGTATATATTACATATCTACTTATCTCTATGGGTTGGGTCCTCCCAGCAAGTTTCTTGAGGTGCTTTGTTTGTCTTTGAGTGCCTAGTGCCAAACACAACACCTGACATGTAGTAAAGCATTTAGCAAATGTGGATATGAGAGATGGACTGACATATTTGAGCAATAGCTAGCAGTCCAATTTAGTTGTAATAGAAAGCATCTCCAAGAGGATTGTATGAAATAAGGTTGGAAATACAGGAAGGAACCTAATTGTAGATGATATTACATGCCAGGCTACAGAGTCTATTTTATTCTATACAGACCCTATCCCATATGGAGCTACTTTGGGTTTTTGGTCAGAGAAGTGACATAGTCAGCTCTGTGCCTTGGATTAGGTGTCGTAGGCAAAAAAAAAAAAAAAAAAAAAAAAGGTGTCACTAGGAAAACAGTTGGATTTTAGGTTTAAGTGGTCCATGGTTCTTGAACCATGGACACAAGCGTGGGAGCCTTCTTTGCCCTTGTTTTGCGTAGTCCAGACTCATCTCGGTCTGCATTTGATGCTTCTTGGGATCTGTGCTTTAGCAACTCTCTTTTCCACTGCATGCAGAAGGCTGCCGCTTCCAGTTCATCTCCATCTAGGAAAGGCTCTCTTAAGCCCTGGTGAGAGACACACACAGTTAGATTCTGCTTTTATGAGAAATTGCGCCCAAAGTCTATGAACGTGTGGATCTACCAGGTAATCTCATTCACCAGTTGTACTCTTTTGGTTTCCTTATTGTGGCAATTGATGTACATCAATATAATGTTTGTGAAAATATAGTTGATGTTGATGTCCTTTCCTCCATTCACTTCCCATTTTTCAGCATCCATAACTTTTTTTAAAAGGTCAAGTTTAAGTTGTTTGAATTACAAGTCATATCTTTTTCTAATTTTTTTCTTTTAGTATAGGTTTAAAGATCACTTGATTATTAAATATGTTCAAGTTATCTTGCACTCTAACAACCAGCCTTACCAACTAGTTAGTAAAAATAATTTATTGAAATAGGAAGCTGCCAGAAAACTTCATCTTCCTCCTAGCCCCTGTTGTACAAGCGAAATCCAACTCCCACATTAGGCAGCCACTAGCCCATCACCCCCATGTTCTAAGATCTCCCTTCCTGCTCTACTGAATTTCCACCAATTGCTTATTTTCACATCACAAGCTACAAAGTTTCCTTGAGGGGACATTTCATTCTGCTTCTCAGAAAATCAAAATTGTTACTTATGATTCTAAGTAGCAAAGTCAGAATTCAAACTAAGATCTTGACCCCAATTCCTTTCCTAGGGAACAAACTGCTTGTTGTATTTTAAATAAATGGTATAATTAATTATTCAGGTTAAAAAAAATTTGTTAAATGTCTAACAATGTGCAACAAGATGTTATGCAAGGCAATGAGGATACAAAACCAAAAAATGAAAGTCTCTGACTTTAAGAGACTTAAACTCTGCTAGTGAATAGGTAAGGTGGGAGACCAACATATGTATGTAATTTCAGAATTTGTTGAAAAGTAAGGAATCTGGTAAGGCATCCTATTTATCATAGTTCACTTCTTCGAATGCTTCCACCCATGGGTGTCCAAAGTAACTCAAAGGATCTAAAATTAACTTTATTAATCACATTCTACATTGACAACTCCAGTAAAGGGTTCAGTGGAAGATGAAATCAGCATAATTGGCTACAATGAAGTCTGGGGATTTTCAGGAGGTTTTAGTGATCAGTACCACCCATGATCAATCCTCCCATGACCTCAGCTTGTCCAAAGAGCCAGCTGGATTTCACTGGCTGGAGCCAGTGATGTGACTGCTGTCAAATAAAGTTCTTCATACTTACATGAAGACATGCTGCTTCTGCTGCCTTTAAAGTCTGCAAAACACCCTGGAGGAGGTTCTGGGCATTGTTCACAAGAAGCTCTTCAGAGGACTTGCTACTTGCTAGAGCTGCTTTTACACTTGAGAAAAGAGAAAAATGCCATGGTACACTTGTAAATGATGAAATATTGTTCAGACCAAATAAAAGAGAAGACATGCTGCAATAAAAAGTCTTTACCAAAGCTAAGAAAAATTTGTTTCCTGGCTCCTGGGAAGATTTTACAAGAACCAGGCAGGAAAAGAATATTGCAACTGATTTCTTTTTCCTGAGTTGGGAGATTTATAGCTGCTTTTTTTTTTTTTTTGTCATTGAGATTAAGTAAGGTACAGTAGTAAAGGGGTTGGATGTGGAAGTAGAAGACCTGGGTATAATACTGGTTAGCTATGTGTGACCTTGGGCTTTTAAAGCCTCCTTTAAAGCATCAAATACTTCCTAGTTGTGTGATCTTGACCAAGTTACTTAAATGCCAGAATGTACTGAACTTTTCAAATAATGGTAAGAATAAGGAAACTTTTCTGAGTTTTTCTCCAATAAATTGCCAAATGATAAATTAGTTTGAAAAGAAGAAATACAATCCCTAAGTAATCATATGATAAAATGTTCCAAATTACTCATAAAAGAGAAATATATTTTAAAACAACTCTGATGTTTCCCCTTAAAACCATCAACTTGAAAGAGATGATAAGACAGAAATAGTCAATGATAAAAGGACTGTGAAAAAACAGGTACAATGTCCATACAGCTGTGGGTTAATCCAATCTGTTTGGAATTACTTGAAAAAAGTTACCAAACTGTTCACATTCTTTGACCCAAGGAAACAGATTATAGAAAGGTCCAATATATACAAAAGCATGTGGAGCAATCTTTTCTTGAAAAATAAAACTAGTAGGGGGTGGAGCAAGGTGGCAGAGTAGAAAGATGGACCTGCTCTAGCTCTCCCTCCACAGCACATAAGATACCTGTAAAAAATGACTCTAAACAAATTCTAGAGCAACAGAAGCCATAAAACAATAGAGTGAAAGAGGTTCCTAGCCCAAGATAGCATGGAAGGCTGGCTGGGAAGGTCTGTCACACTGGGCTAGGAGTGGAACACAGCACAGCCTGGGCCATGCTGCAAGGACACAATTGGAGTAGTCTTCAGGGCTTGGAATCATGGGTAGCAGCTGCTGTTCCCAGATTTCTCAACCTACAAATGCCAAAAACAGCTTCAAAGGTCAGTGAGAAAGCTCTCCCTCTCCCTTGTTTGTGCCACTTTGGAGGAACTGAGAACTTACAGGTCCCTAGAGTATACCCTTGACTTGACAAAGGACTCAAAAATCAAGTAACTCGTTTGGAAAATGCTCAAAAGGGTAAAAAAATAAGACTATAGAAAGTTACTTTCTTGGTGGACAGATATTTTCTTCCATTCTTTTAGATGAGGAAGAACAAAGCATACCATCAGAGGAAGACATAAAAGTCAAGGCTTCTACATCCAAAACCTCTGAAAAAAATACGCTGTGGTCTCAGGTCATGGAAGAGCTCAAAAAGGATTTTGAAAATCAAGTAAGAGAGGTAGAGGAAAAATTGGGAAGAGCAATGAAAGTGTTGCAAGAAAACAATGAAAAGAGAGTCAACAATTTGCTAAAGTCGACCCAAAAAATGCTGAAGTAAACAACACTTTTAAAAATAGACTAACCCAAATGACAAAAGAGGTCCAAAAAGCCAATGAGGAGAAAAATATTTTAAAAAACAGAATTAGCCAAATGGAAAAGGAGGTTCAAAAACTCACTGAAAAAAATAGTTCTTTAAAAATTAGAATGAAGCAAATGGAAACTAATGACTTTATGAGAAACCAATAAATTATAAAACAAAACCAAAAGAATGAAAAAAATAGAAGAGAACTGACCTAGAAAATAGATCCAGGAAAGATAATTTAAAAATTATTGAAAACCATGATCAAAAAAAGAGCCTAGGCATCATCTTCCAAGAAATTATCAAGAAAAACTGCCCTAATATTCTAGAACCAGAGGGTAAAACAGAAATAGAAAGAACTCACCAATCACCTCCTGAAAGAGATCCCAAAAGCAAAACTCCTAGGAATACTGTAGCCAAATTCCAGAGTTCCAAGTCAAGGAGAAAATATTGCAAGCAGCCATAAAGAAACAATTCAAGTATTGTGGAAATACAATCAAGATAATACAGAATTTAGCAGCTTCTATGCTAAGGGATTGAAGGGCTTGGAATATGATATTCCAGAGGTCAAAGGGACTAGAATTACAACCAAGAATCACCTACCCAGCAAAAGTGAGTATAATACTTAAGGGGAAAAAATGGAATTTCAATGACATAGAGGACTTCCAAGCATTCTTGTTGAAAAGACCAGAGGTGTATAGAAAATTTGACTTTCAAATACAAGAATCAAGAGAATCATGAAAAGACAATCAGGAAAGTGAAGCCTTAAGGAACTCATTACAGTTGAACTGTTTACATTCCTACATGGAAAGATGTTATTTGTAACTCATGAGATCTTTTTCAGTATTAGGGTAGTTAGAGGGAATATATATATATAGGTGTATATGGGTATGTATGTATGTGTATATTATATATGTGTAGGTATGTTTATGTACATGTGTATGTATATGTACTAGGAGTAAGAGAAAGGGAGAATGTAGCAAATCATCTCACAAGAGGGAAGAAAGAGCTTCTACAATGGAGGGGAAGAGGGGGGAGATGGAAGGAAAAATAAAACTAGTAAAAAAATGAGTGTCCATCAATTGTTAAGTCTCTGAAGAAATTGTGATATACAAACATAATGGTTGTTCTTTTGGTGTTAGAAATGATAAATATCAGGAATTCAGAAGAACCTAGAAATGCCAATATAAATTGAAACAGCCTCCCTTCCACCACCACCACCCCCCCAAAAAGGAGAATCAAGTGAACAATTGGAAGCAATTAAAACAGCAGAGTACAATGAAAGCAATACTGAATTTGAGATCAGAGGATCTAGATTCAAATTTCGGCTCTGTGCTTTGGATGTCCTTGGGTAAATCACTTAAACTCTCTGTGCCTGTTTCTTCACCCATAAAATGAAGGGGTTGAACTAGATGATTTCTGAGATCCTTTGTTGTTATAAAGCTGTGATCCTATAATCCTATGAATAAAATCACTTACATGAATTAAAGTAACTCTTTTGTTGTCGTTGTTCATGTGTGCAACTCCTCATGACCCCATTTGGGGTTTTCTTGGCAAAGATACTGGAGTGGTTTGCCATTTCCTTCTCCAGTTCATTTTACAGATCAATAAAATAAGGCAAAGAGAGTTAAATGACTTGTCCAAGGTCACACAGATAGTAAAATATTCTGAGGCTAGACTGGAATTTAGAAAGATGAGTCTTTCTGACTTTAAGCCCAGTGTTCTATCCACTGCATCACCTAGCTTCCCAAACTACCTAGCTCTACTCTAGCTAAACTTGGATTTATACATTAATCAGCCTTGGTCTCAGAAAACAATACCTACTGATACTGATGGTGCCATTCAATCAATAAGCACTTATTAGGCACCTACTATGTGCCAGGCATTGATGCAGTTGTGTCAATTTTGCTGACCTGTTTTTCTTCAATACAAGAAAGGAATATGTGGAGGGTCATTACTGTATGTAAAAATGACCATAATACAAAAGACAAGAGTGACCAATAGTATAAAAGACAAAAGACCCTAATAAGTATTTTTCAAAAAGATACTTCACAAAATGGGGTTACAATCCCTCAAGAGTTGGCTGATGATTAAAGGAGATTTTCTTAACTCCCCAAAGAGGACTGGGTTTAATTTGATGGGGTGAAGAGGGAGCTTAAGCTATATTAGCACTAAGAAGGAAGTTATACTATATTATCACTAAGGTCTCTTTTTGTTCTAAATCTTATAGCCCTATAATTCTAAAAACACTGCTTAGGACAGAGACTTATGATAATGAACAATGCAAAGAAGGCAGAACTACTTGATTCCAATTTTGCTGCTGTTTTTTCTATCAAGAAGAATGATCTTCAGGTTGAGAAGCATAGAACACAAATAGACAAAATGGAATTAAAACTTGGCAAGCATGGAGATTGTATTTAAAATAGTTATGTGCCCTCTGGGGTTCATACCATCTGTCCCAGCCAAATTATATCATAGAGTACTGTAAAAAATTTTGGATGTGATGGGTGAACCATGTCAGTGATCCTTATAGAATCATGCAAACAGGAATAGCTACTTGGAACTGATGCCTGGCAAACATTGTCTTGTTTGGACTTGTCTAATTATATATCTCTCAGTTTGTCATCAAGTCCTGGGAAAAAATTCTACAATTGATTACTAAAGGTAAGGTAGGTAAGCACTTAGAAAGGAAAGTGATAATCAGTGCAAACCAGCATTAATTCATTGAGAACAATCCATGGAAGACTTACATCACTTCCTTTTTTTGACAATATGATAGAGTGATAAGAACATTGGACTAAGATGATGAAGATGTAAATTAAGCACTCACTAGGGATGTAAATTTGAGCAAAGCATCTTGATTTCCTCATCTATACAAATGAGGATTTTTTTTAAATTTGTTTTTAGTTTTCAATACTTAGTTCCACAAAATTTTGAGTTCCAAATTTTCTCCCCATCTCTCCCCTCCCTTCACCCCAAGAGTCATACATTCC